>JBAJMU010000008.1:10168997-10283182 GCA_037952995.1 Hyposoter didymator
AATCATTCTGTGCGAAACAACCATGTGCCGGCTATCTTTACACTTCAATAATAAATTGTTTGTTTATTACAAAATATTAATAACCAAACGTTTTAATTATGTCACCAAAGCTCACCAAACGATCACCAAGAGATGCAAATAATTTAAAAGTCGAAAACTTTAAGTCGTACGGCTAAGTTTATACAGGTGAAACCGTATCAAAAATATTCAATTTCGAAAATTCCAGCTATCTGCAGCTGTCTCTCTCGCACTTACATGGGCGAGAAAGCGACTGCTCCATCACCTTAATTGGCAGTCAAAATGTATGTATGTACACGACCACACATTCTCACTTTGGTGAGGGTGTATGAGTGTGCACAGAGCGAATAGCACGAACAGGAAGCCGATATTTTTCTGTGATTTTACCGACGTCTAGGCCGCGCTTGAATCAAAAAGGTCGTCGCCAGTTTTGTAGTTTCGTAGTTTTATAGTAGTCCATACGAATACGATATGTGGGACGAACTGACACGCTTTTCAAAGAATAATTCAATATGGCGAATAAAAGAGAAAATATGGGACTGACTCGTCAGTCAGGGGAGCCGGTTCCTGTTCCGCCATAACCTGCTCCTATTCGCAGAACAGTGAAAACGCAGCTTTGCGCTTTTCCAACTCGTTGTCACTTCTCAGCTCTTCTCATGTTACATGCCCACACGACACAATATTCACACACAATACACATTGCCAGTGACGAAACCGTGTGAAAATGTTATTGGTAATTCAGCACGTAAATGTCACACATTCGCGTATCGTTTGTAAAAGCCTCGAAATGGCTATATAGACCGTATCTATTTTCGTATCGCTGAACCTCTCCGAACACCCGATAAAATAATCAAACATTTATAGCTGCATAGGGCTCTCGTTGAATTTTTTAAAATGTTGACTCCCTTCGTATTTTCTATCGTCATAAAAGACGGTTGACACCACCAGTTGATCATTGATAAACATCCGATTTACACGCTTTATGTAACGTTGTTATGAAAATAAAAAAAAACGTGCTTTATCTCGGGAACGTCATGAAGTTTAAGTGGCATTAGAGCATCCGGTTATTTCTTCTCGTTACGGCTATACAATTTGCTTACAAACATCGTACGTTTGTGACGTACACATGTGACACTTGTGACAATGTGGGTGAATTTGTGGAAAAAAAAACGTGTGTAATAATGATATATTCGGATGGTCAACGAGATCAAGGTAATTTATTACGTTTGCGTTGTTTATTACATATTTCGGCAGAAAGCGATCGCTCATCGTTATGTATTTTTATTCGGCCATGCACTGGTGCGACGTACAATAATCACGATCGAGTCAACGCACAACATTTAATCATAAATTACGAACTATTGAAAGAATTAGAGTTTTCTTTTTCGACACGTCCTTCATTTTATTTTGTTTTGCGGTATTTTGTCATTGCTATGGTTTTTTTTACAAGTTCTTCAACATTTTTTCATGCAGTTGTAAATGATTATTCAATTGTTAATGGAATGTGATACGGTTCTATTTTCCAGTGGTCACAATATCGTAAGATTCAACTCGCAGCCACTTGTTGCCATTTTCTGCAAACATGGCGTTGTGGACAGGGAGACCCAGCTGGTTGGGAAAACTCGGAATCGTCCTGCTTGCCGCTTGGCTCCTCGTCTTGATCCTTTCCGTTTCTCACGTCTTCAGAAACAATTCTTTGTCCTCCGAACTCTCGGTTTCTAATAACAAAGAAAACTCGCAACGCCTCGCACAGATGGCCAATGAATTTGAGATTCTCAAAAAACAGAACGAAGCTCTTGCCAATTTGTTACTAGGGTGAGAAAAACCTCCACGTCGTCGCATTTTATCCGTTTGATTTTTTTTTTATTCTGGAATTCAATTGAAAAAAATTATTTTTTCAAATTTCATTTAAAAACGCAGAATGCTTCTCATTTTTTTCGTGTCACATGAAATATTCGACGTCAAAAAATTCGCCATGAAATGTTTTCATATTTGAGAAAATGTTTTCTAGTTTTTTTTTTGTCCATTTGAGAAAACAATTTTCCATTTTTTTTACATCTCTCTGAATGGCGTTTTACAGAGAGGGCACAAAAGATGCGAAAACCAATGACTTTGGATCAGCTCGGGATAAATCTTTGATTCTTTACAACTTACTGGGGCAAGACGGTGAAAAGTTCAGTGCGCCTTCTTCCGAGTATGAAGAATTGCGTCGGAGGATTCGCAACAATGTACAGGAGATGTGGTCGGTAGAGCACCTTGAAGAAGGCAAATACGATAAATGCAGCACTGTTTTTTAATTTATCGATTATTCTCTATTACAGGTATTACGTTAATGCTCAATTGAGCAAAGCCAAAAAGAACGTTGATGTACTGGGAGCGGAACAACGTGACAAAGACCTTGAAGAGGCTCTTAAAATGGTTTGGGAACACAAAAAATCGCTTCTCATTGACTTAGAGAAATTAGGGAAAGCCGATGGTCATGAAAAATGGAGAGAGAAAGAAGCTAAAGACTTATCGGATCTTGTGCAAAGACGATTTAGGTATGAAAAACAATTCCTAGTGTTTATTCAAATTATTCTCATTACGGAATCAGGGATATCAAGTATCCATAACGCTTCGAGTACTTCGAGTCACTGATTATTTGGCATTCGATGGCAACGAATTTTTTGGCATTGAATTTTTTTTTTAAGGAAAAAAAAACAATTCAAGGCCATAAAATATTGATAATTCACTACAAAAAAGGTCTCGGAAAAAAGGCAATTTGGAAAAGGATTTGCAAAACGCCTTGGGTGTGCGCTCGAAGGGTTAAAAGTCCGAGAGCGTTACTGGAAGGCCGAAACGAAATTTTCTCAGAGTTTGTTGAGATTTAGCGATAACGGGAGTCACACATTTTTGTTTGATACGAGTGAATATTGTTTGTTGATTGTTAGATATCTGCAAAATCCGAGCGATTGCAACAAAGCGAAAAAGCTGTTGTGCAGTTTGAACAAGGGATGTGGTTTCGGTTGCCAAATCCATCATTTGACGTATTGCTTTTTGGTTGCGTACGGAACGGAGCGAACGTTGATAATGAAATCGCGAGGCTGGCGTTATCACAAGGATGGTTGGGAGTCTGTTTTCAAGCCGGTGAGCGACACGTGTTCGTCGACGAGTGGATCGACGCATAGCAATTGGCCGGGAGACATGACGAAGCAAGTGGTGTCGCTGCCAATCGTGGACAACGTCTATCCGAAGCCAAAATATCAACCGCCCAGTGTGCCAGCGGACATAGCCGCGAGATTAGAGAAAATTCATGGTCACCCGATCGTATGGTGGGTCGGTCAAGTCTTGAAATATCTTATGAGACCGCAAGAAAACGTCAAGAGTCTTCTGGACTATTCCAAGGAAAAACTCGGCTTCAAAAAACCCATCGTCGGGATCCACGTGAGGCGGACGGACAAAGTCGGTTCCGAAGCTGCTTTTCACGACATTGATGAGTACATGTTAAAAGTTGATCACTATTTCAATCAACTGGATAATCCGCCTTCCGTCAGACGAGTATTTATCGCCAGCGACGATCCAAAGGTCATCACAACGGCAAAGAAAAGATATCCAAAATATGAGATAATCGGTGATCCTGAGGTCGCCGAAACCGCTTCGGTTTCCCGCAGATATTCCGACTCTTCGTTGCAAGGAATAATCGTCGATATTCACTTGCTCTCGCAGAGCGATTATCTCGTCTGTACATTCAGCTCGCAAGTCTGTCGCGTCGCCTACGAGCTGATGCAAACTTATCACACCGACGCTCACGATAAATTCGCTTCTCTCGACGACATTTATTACTACGGCGGTCAGAATTCTCATCCGCACGTCGTTATACTCGATCACAAGCCACGCAAGCCCGGCGAGATCGAGCTTCGTGTCGGAGACTCGATCGAGGTTTACGGTAATCATTGGGACGGCTTTTCCAAGGGACGCAACATACGAACCAGCATGACTGGCCTCTATCCCAGCTTCAAAGTTAAGAACCCTGTTGCCGCTGTAGATTTTCCCAAGTATCCGGAGGTCCCGTTAATCGATGATACGGCCTCGTGAATCCAATTAATTATTATTTCGCATCAAGCTTCAGCTAACTTTTATACTCTTTCGTTTACCTCGGAAAGCAACTGGCAAATAATGTCAAAAATTAGACAATTACCCGGGCCCTGCAATTGCACAATTTCAACTAAAAAAACTCTTACGTTTTAGTTCATTCGACCGCAGCAACCACGGCCAAGAGATTCGATCTGAACGCACTTTTTTTATACCGATAAATAATCATTCGTAATGAGTAATAAGCAGAGTCGAACTGATAACGGAATTACGTATTTACTCAATAACGGGAGACAGACTTGTAACATTATTTTACTTTTTCACTTCGGAAATTTTACTGTCCGACAGAAAATGACTAAATTCCTGTTGCCGTTCGCGTTCAATTTTCCAATATCATCGTTCCTTGCACATGACAAGTTTTTCTTTGATGTAGCGAATCGCTTTAATTATGTTGAAGGAATTAATTAACGGACTGAGCGGGCTAAATTTTTCATTTTTAAGGATATTTAATATTTTCTATGGAGATCGTGCCAATGGAGCAGCTTGTCGACCACAAACCATTCTTTCTGTCTAAGCTGCCAATTTTTTTCTTCAACTCTGTCAACAAAATCCTAACGAGCAAATCGCTCCAGATGTCTACATGAAATTTTTATCAAGTTTATACCTTCCGAGTTAACTTTCAGGCTCCAAGATTCCCGATCGAAATTTCGAACACTTGCGTTTTGAAAAGTCCATTTTTTTTCTTGATATATATATTTTTTTTTGGTTAAACGTGATTTCTGGAATTTTCTCCCGACAAATTATTGGAAATAATCCACAAAAATGCGTCGAGCTTCGAGGACTAATGACACACTTTTTCAGTCACAATAATCATTGGATCGGAATTTCGAAATTTTGTAATTGGACAAAATTCAGAAAAAGCTTGAGTCCTGAAGTTTGCAACGTTGGGCTCCAACGAAAACTACTCTTTCCATCAATCGTTTGTTCAATTTCCAAAACCATGACAATTTTCGTAACGATTTCGTGTTTCGATCTTTGAAAAAAAATAGTTTCAATGTTTTGACAAAATATTGAATAAGAATCTTGAGATCTGCTCAAGAAAAAACAGAATTTTGATGCATTTCAACGATGCAAACTTCAACATCGTAATTATAATATCTGTGACTTTAAATGTGGAAAATTGTTTCGTTGTTACTGCGAAGGAAAGTTTATATTTTAAGGGCTAAAATCCATATGGCTGTAATTATTGTTTTAATGCATTTACAACGACTCGTAATAATCAAGTCAGCGCAACACATTGCGATTAGCTATAAATCGTTAAAAAAAGACACAACGTATGGAATTCTTCGCCACTATGCCACACGACATTGTAACAAGAAGGTTTTTCACTCTGGATCTAATTTTGTCGACGTAGAATTTCGGGCTAGAAACCGATCGACCCATTATACGTAAAGTACAGACAAAAAATAATTAAAAAAACGTAATAACGAATGTATTTTCAAAGTTTGAGTGTGTGTGCACAGCGAGCTGGGCTTGTGGCCTATTCAGATATTCGGCAATTTGCCCTATGTATCATATACATATTGTAATATATTTTATACTGATATGAAAAATAAAAAATTACGAATGAAAATTGTTATCATGCGGTTAGCGTTAAATTTTTTTATTCATTATTTCAAGTTTTTGCCCGCGTCGATGAAACGATCTAGTGAAATTGTTACGTCACGGTATATATGACCACGACAGTGGTTAAATTTCCGATACGGTTTGATGACTGGACACGGGAAAATCTCCCTTCTCTTTCCTTCTGAAGGAAATGGCAGCACCTTACGAACACGACACGGTGCATCAGCAAATCGGCTTGTTTTGGCTCGAAAGCAGCGAGTCTCTCGAGACATTTCAACAACATTTCTCAACGTCATTTTTCTTTTTCTCTCTCTCTCTCTCCTTCTCTCTTTATTTCCTTGAGCTCACGGCGACGGAGTGCGAGGGAGAAAGATTGGGAGAATGAGAAGAAAGGAGATAGATACAGTACAGCGAGTGAGTGAGGAGGCGGCGGCGGTTCGCAAGTGCTTCTCGTCGTCAAAATAGTCATAAAGAGAATAAAACTCGAAAAAATAAGTGAAGAAAATTTGAAAAAAATTGTCCACCGAATTATGACAGGTTTGTTCTCCGGAAAAGTCATGTAAAGAAGGAATGGAGAAAAGAAATTTTAGGACGAAAAATGTAGCGCACAATATATTTGACAAAGAATAAATCGTTGGTTCGCAGTACGAGAACCCGATTTGTTGTCACTGCCAAATAAGTCGTGTTCTTTTAACGGCGTTATCCGTAAAGTTTCCCAGAATGGCCTCGTCGACGAAAAGATCCTGGAAACTCCGTAAGTTACAAAATTCGCAATGTTTCTTTTTTTTTCTAACCTCTATCATTCCTCACGATCTTGGCGATCGTTTATCTCGTTTCTCGCATCATTTATCCAACAATTCATGGCTACCGTAAATTTCGCATGTATTTTACTTTTTTATTTTCCCATCAAAAGTTCGTCCAATATTTTTTCATCCGTTGCCAGAGATCGAAAAAAAAAAAACAAAATTTTCGTATTTTCGGATCATGAATTTGCCATTTCAATGATTTTCCCAACATTTTTTTTCATCCCCCCAATATGCTATTATCGTATTTTATTATCAAATTATCAAGAAGAATCGAGCCCAAAATTTTGCACGCTAAGAATCTCCGTTTTCGTATCAATCGCCGGACTCAGCGCTTTTCATTTTCAGCCTTGCGTCGTTCCATCTTTTTAGAAAAATCATCCAATCTTTTTTCTTCTCCAACCCATAAAATTCCCATAAACCTCCAAGCAATTGCCACTTTATGTTACAGAGGATTTCGTAGCCCATTCGATAAATGTAAATTGTCTTGCGCTCGGACACAAATCAGGGCGAGTGTTGGTTACCGGAGGCGATGACAAAAAAGTCAATTTATGGGCCGTTGGGAAGCAAAATTGTATTATGGTGAGATTTTCCCTCATTCCTATCACTATTTTTTCTCTCCTTGAGTTTTAAACTCAAAGGGAAAAAGGATTCTCTTTCCACCCAAGAAAATTTCATTTTTCCATATGAAAAAAATTGTACAATTGTTTCCAAAAGATTCATTGATTATTATCAACCGGAACTCCTGGTTTCTGTGTAAAAATAAATTTTGTTCACGTATGAGGCGGCAATTGCGAAAAATAAATACAGTTTTGTAATTGAAAAGGATTTTAGAATGAAATTCCTTGAATTTTTAGTATTTTTCTCCACATTCGATATAATTTCCTGTTTGATTTGTTTCTGCAAAAATGCAGAGCCTGAGCGGCCATACGACGCCGGTAGAATGCGTTCGTTTTGGCCAATCGGAAGATTTAGTATGCGCCGGTTCGCAAATGGGAGCTCTGAAAATCTGGGATTTGGAACATGCCAAATTGACGAGAACATTGACCGGACACAAAGCTGGAATTCGATGCATGGATTTTCATCCTTACGGTCCATTCTTAACCTCAGGAAGTCTCGACACTTCTATAAAGTTGTGGGATATCCGAAAAAAAGGCTGCATTTTCACGTACAAAGGCCACGATCGGACTGTGAATAGTTTAAGATTCAGTCCCGACGGCCATTGGATCGCGAGTGCTGGTGAAGAAGGAATGGTCAAGGTAAAACTTGGCTCTACTAAAAAGCATTAATTAAATATTTTATAGTCTTGCAAAAATCCGGAAATTAACAGGAAAAGCTTTTCGTCTCTTTCGTTTATTTAACCATTTTTTCAAACTCTTGGAAAAATCTTAAACAATTCCCGAGCCTTTTTTCATCCCGTAACTAAAGGATCACAATTTTCCTCATGCAAAAAAAAAAAAAAGTTTCAATAACAATTTCATGCAAAATATGGAGACCTGCATGTTCGACGACTCGGCCCAGACACAAATGACCCGTAGTTAGCGTTTGAGGCCTCATCAATCGTTTAATATTAACGACTGTCTTTAAATTGGGCCCAAGTTATGGGATCTGAAGACCGGACGACAACTGAGCGAATTCTCAAAACATCGGGGTCCGGCAACTACAGTGGAATTTCATCCTCACGAATTTTTACTAGCAACCGGAAGCACCGACCGAACTGTTCATTTTTGGGATTTAGAATCATTCCAGCTCGTATCTTCCACAGAACCGAATCAATCAACGGGGATAAGGTATACGTTTGAAAAATTGTCGACCTTGAGTGCACGACCTTAAAAATGGAGATTTTCGTTTTGGCATAATAGTGGCAATAAAAATACCAAGTAACGGTAAATTATTTTCACGATCGAGATAACAGCTGATTCGAATGAAATCCTGCCAATTAACCCTCGATCTGCGAGCGTTTTTTATTCACTTTTATGTCTCGATCCGGGGTCTCGGTGCTATCGCGGCCGCGCAATTACAATGGAAAAAATCTGAAAGAATTCATGGTCAATGCCCAGACAGTACTTTTGAAGCAAGGACACAATTTTTCTTTCTTTATTATTTTCAATAATTTTTTTTTCATGAAATATAAAATTAATATTTTTCATAAAATCGCGCAAATTGATGCAATAATTCCGAGTTTTTGGTTCATCGAATTTGAGACATTTTTGTAAAACGGAAAAGATGATGGAGTCGCGAGTTTGATATGGAAATTCAACGACTGAGCAGCCTGAACTCAATCGTGTCACAACTCTCACGATGAATAGAATTTTTTCAATCCATAAAAATGATATTTTTTCGTGTGCTTCAGGTGTTTGTACTTCAGCCAAGCCGGTGAATGTTTATTCGCTGGGAGTCAAGATGTATTGAAGGTGTACGGATGGGAGCCATCGCGTGCTTTGGACACGGTCCCAACGGGATGGGGAACGGTTCAAGATATTGCGATAGTACAAAATCAATTGGTAAATCGATTATTTCCTCTCGCTAATTTTCAACCTCCTTTCTAAACGTAATTTCAATGCAAAACGATTTGCTGTTAAATATTCGTCACATTCTAATGTCAAATGTTTTTGTGTACTCAGATCGGTGCAAGTTTTCATGCCGGCCACGTCGCTCTTTACGTTTGCGATTTGAAGAAAATTTCCCCATTTTGTGAGCTTTCGCCATCGGGAACGTCTTTCAATCACGGAAATTCATTGCGCAAAAGTTTTTCCAAGGAACGCCCATCGGGCCTTAAAAAACACACGTGAGTTCGGGTTTTAAACAATTTCCACATTCTTACAATTATTCCGGATACTGTCTTTGAGTTTAGCAAGAAACTTGGTTGCTTGTCAACGAAACTCATGAATTAGGAATACACTTTAGACGCATTCTACTTGACAAATGTTTCTTCGTCAGGATCTCACCATTTTAACTAACAATTGCAAGTGGTTCTGATTATTTTTGAGCATTATTGAATATAAACTTGGAAAATTGATATTTCTTCATATGAGATTCCATCGCTTGGACGAATAACCGTTTTCTTACTCAGTTATGGAGCTGCGATTAATTTTTCAGAGTCAAGGAAAAGCGTAGTCGAAGAAATTTTTGTTTACTGTCGATTTTTTATTTCGTTGCGACGAATCACTAAAAAAGAATCCAAGAAATTATTTGCACCAAGTTGAAGTTTGCAACGTTGCAATGCAACGAAATTGCTTTTTTTCTTGGGCAAATCTCAAGATTCTCATGGAATATTTCGTCAAGATAAACAAAACGATAATTTTTTAGCGTTCATGGAGAAAATCAATGCGAAAATTGTTCTGGTTTTAAAATTGAACAAACAATTGATAAAAAACGGATTTTTCGTTGGGGCCCAACGTTGCGAACTTCAGGCTCATTGATTTACCGCAAATGACAATTTTCTCGTCACGTAGTACGCGATCCGGGCGGTAAATACAATTTTTCGCTTTCTAAAATGTTGATTGCGCCTGATCTCCCGAAGCAGAATTTTCGAACGTTAGATGTAGAAGCAACATTATGATTATTCGACTTCCGGTTGACATTCTCCGCTGAGCGGAGCTCCTTGACAAATAAAATACTCGGTAAAAATGTTGTTCTCTGTATAAGCGTGGGTGGCGTGCGCCTACGCCGGTTTTCACAGTTTCAAGGTATACGCGTGAGTGAAATATGTACACGAGAGTCTCCGGGAGTTGAAAACAATGATGGAAGAATGAGAATTATGAGTATGTTGATAAAATCCTTTTTCAACACACAGATTGCAGGTAAAAACGATCGAAGAAGCTGAAAAATCTGGTACCGATCCCGAGGACGAAGCGACTTTTGCCGAAATTCCGAACGTGTCGGATTACAAAAATGTTTTTCAACCGAATCGGTCACGTAAGTGAAAATCCATTCAATTTTATCACAAACGCTCCCGCCTCTGTGCTTTATTGTGCAATTCACTATTTTACACCTTTTTATAATCCATAACTGCCGCAATGTCCGCATTCTCTAACGATATTTTGATCTAACATTGTTTATTTGTCAAGAACAATCAATACACGGAGAGAAATGCCGGGAAATTTATATCACATGTTACTATGCCACCATAGTTTTCTGGTGAGAGTGTCGTCCCTCTGAGAAATTTGAGCACAAACATAGTAATTTTTATTAAAATTCTATCGGAAATAGCGGAAATTTGACATTTTTCGCCCAATTTTAGATGAAAAATTACTATGTTTTTGCTTAAATTTATCGGAGGGACGAAACTGTCACCAGAAAACTATAAATCATAGTAATTTGTGACATAAATTTCCCCGCATTTCTCTCCGTGTAGAACCGCCCGACCAACTCGAAAAATAGCTCAATTTTGCGTCAGATGGATTTTCATTGAAAGTTTAGCCATTATTCGACTTGATTGGATTGTGGTAGTTTATTAAGTTACTGTAAGCAGTATGTGAATGAGCATGCTAAGCACGATGTGTTACAGTGTCTCGCACGCCACCTCCCGAAATTGCGGCTTTTCCAGAGCCTCTGGACATAGGTAAGTTTTCTGTTCAATATTTTTTCTATTCATTCTTTCCTTTTTATTCATTTGTCATGCTTGTTCGTTTCTCATTATCCTTCTGGTGCTCACCCTTTACGGCTTTATGATCTTGCTACCGAAAAAAAAACACTTCAATCACAACTCTCCACTGTCTTGTTTAGTCGTCGTTGCATACAAATCGTACAAATTCGACCCGCAGCTTAATTCCGTGAACCTGGCGCTATCACACCCGCAATTGCGAATGAAAAAATCTGAAAAAATTGTAGAAATTTACTTTTTTTTCTTGTTTCTAATGATTTCGTTTTTTTTTAATCAAATATCAAGCAATGTGCGGGAAAGGCCGGAGGCCCCTCGGTTCACGGGTTAAGGATCAAGTACAAAAGTTCATCATAATTTCACTATAAATTGTTATCTCAGCGAGAACGATGGATAAATGGGATTTTTGCATGAATCGCACCGGAACGATTGCGAGGGGTTAGCATAAGAGAGATTTCGTTGGTTGGATTCAAAATGTATGATTTAACGTTACGAGATATTTTACAGATCCCGCGCAGCCGCAAATAATCCAAAATTTGTCGGACTCGATGTCAAATCTCAGTACAGCTGAGAGCCAAGAGTACGAGGAATCACTTGCAGTTTCAGCGAGTTGCTCGCCGCCGACGCTGTCACTGACGAAACCAGCTCCGGTTCGGGTCAATCCGATCAAGTCTTCGCCGCCGGTTCAACGAAACGCCATTACTTCGACCAGTCAAATTCGCGCTAATTTACAAGCCAACAATGCGCTTGGCCGCAACATGCGCAATCTTGCTCAAATACCGCCTTTGAGGCAGAGCATCACGCCACTTCCAGGCAAAAAGTTGCCTTCCAACAATAATTCCAGCGGCCATCCACAGCCGTTGGGCCCTCAGAGATCCAACTCCACTTTGACTCCACGCGTCGCTCCGATGGCTTCCGTTTCCCCCGTCATTGACGACGGAAAAATCAAGAATCGAGCACCCAGTCCCGATTCACCTAAAATTTATCTCAAACGACAGAGCAGCTGTCGTGACGGCGAAAAAGAATACGAATCTGATTTCCCCGTTCGGTCAGTACCTCTCTATTTTTTTCACCACCTTTTTTCTTCCTTCTGTTCATCAAAATTCGTTTTTCCATTATTACGAGTTTTCGCTCCTTAAGAATTTTTTTTTTTTTTTTTCGTACAAGTTTCGAAACTCTTTTGGACTTTAACTCTTTTTTCTTTTCGAAAAGTTCATGGTCAAAATATCAAATAAATATTATTATGAGAATCTTCGCATTTGGGCTAATTTAGTGAAAAATTCCACAAGAATTTTTCGCTACTTCTCTATTCATCAAAATTCCTTCGCTACTTCGTTATTCATCAAAATTCCTTTTTCCATTATTACGAGTTTTCGCTCCTTAAGAATTTTTTTTTTTTCGTACAAGTTTCAAAACTGTTTTGGACTTTAACTCTTTTTCCTTTTCGAAAAGTTCATGCTCAAAATATCAAACAAATATTATAATTAGAATCTTCGTATTTGGGCAAATTTAGTGAAAAATTCCACAAGAATTTTTCGCTACTTCTCTATTCATCAAAATTCCTTCGCTACCTCGCTATTCATCAAAATTCCTTTTTCCATTATTACGATAATTTTTCGCTACTTCGCTATTCATCAAAATTCCTTTTTCCATTATTACGAGTTTTCGCTCCTTAAGAATTTTTTTTTTTTTTTCGTACAAGTTTCAAAACTCTTTTGGACTTGAACTCTTTTTCCTTTTCGAAAAGTTCATGGTCGAAGTATCAAATAAATATTATTATGAGAATCTTCGCATTTGGGCAAATTTAGTGAAAAATTCCACAAGAATTTTTCGCTACTTCTTTTCGGGATCCATGGGCTTCATTTTAATTTCATAGAATTGTCATTCTGACCATATTTTATGTAATTCTGTGATGCCTTGTCGGAATTCTTGATTTTAAGCCAATTTATGAGATACAAAGCGGAACATTGATAATTTTCTACCGAATCGATTGTCCGTTGAAATTGAACTCCTTTCAAAATCAATTTTTACCGTCAATTTATGTTTTCCGTTGTTTTTTCGATTATTTCGATCGTTTCATACGGTTAATGGCGATTTTGTGTGTTTTCCTGCGCAGAATAAACAATAGTATAAAGCACAGTCCTTCGGATCCACAATTGAATCGACCGAATACAGGACAAGCGAGAACGACAACAGTTTACCGAAATTTCGTCGGGAACGCACCATTGTCGGCGAGAAACATATCGAACGCGAAAAAGCCAACGAAAGCGCAAGTGACGCCGCATCAGAAAATCGAATCGCGTGTACCTCAGCTCAGGCCGCCACCGGAAGACACTGAGAAAACTGAATTCGTGCCTATGAGCGCTGATAAGCCGTACGGACTCGATGCCGATACTTTTTTACCCGTAAGTATCGAGAGCCTTTTTTTTCTTCACACTTTCATCGATAAATAACGAAATGAAATTCGATTAATCGAATTAACTAATTTTGGAAAGAAAGTTCCTTGCCAGATGAATTTATATTTCCGAGTGCCATTTTTTTTTTTAACGCACGAATTTACCAGTGGAACCGATTTTCCATTTTTTGAACCTCGAGATTTTTTCATTGTTCACGAGAAGAAATTAGCAAATGAGATTAATTCATTAAATCAAACGATTATTTAAGTTTTTTTCGCACAACTTTTCACGTTGCTGTTTCGTGACAAAATTTTATTCGTTATTTTCTAAATAAATAGACCGAGTGTATCGATGGATCCAACGTCTAATACCTCACAGAACTACGTGCCATTGTTATTAGAACCATCAAAACTATTTATTGTTATATTGTAATAACAGATTATAGTTTATTAAATAATGAAAATAGAGAAAAAAAAAATATATATTATTTTAACTTTGATGAACAAACTTGTCTCCAGAACAAATACGGCCAGACTTCGGGATACGCGCAAATGGGGGTTTTCGGTGACATGTCGGAGGCCGAGGTGATCAACAGTATGATGAGAGGCCACGAATCAATGATGGCGGTTTTAACTAGTCGACAGAGGTCGCTGCAAATCATTTATTCTCTCTGGCACAACAAAGATCTTAAGGTAACTTTTGATTATGAAGAAATTTTCAACTTTCGTGAAAATCAATTGAAATATTTGCATTTTTTTTGTCGAAAATGTGTATCGTCCCGAATGACGAAAAATTTCAACCCGAAATGTTGGAAATTTCGAGGAAATATGAAGATCAAACCTTCTTTTTCATTGTCAGTTAATTTGTCGGTGAGTTTAGAAACCACGAAAGGCTTTGATCTTTTTCCAAACGGCCTCTTAGTCTTTTTACACATTTTTCCACTTGGATCATTTTGCAAAAACGATGGAAAAAGAAAAACAAAACTTTTCATTCTGTATTATCACGAAATGAAACAGAAACGTTTTCTTTCTTGTTTAGTCTGCCATCGATTCAGCAGTCGCCATGAACGATTTATCTGTTATCGTCGATCTTCTTGGGGTCCTCACTCTCAAGCCGTAAGTTTATTTTCTTCTCTTACTACGTTTTTTTCAACACCCAGGGCTTAAAAAACGATAACGAGCAATTTAAAAAAAAAAAAAAAACTAAAAACAGCTAATAAAAAAAAAGTGAATGAGTGAAAAATAAATTTATACAAAACTCTCGTACAACATTGATTTTCGTAATATTGCTCGACGGAATTTCGGATCTTTGGAACAAAATCGGAAACCGCTTGCCGACCAGAGAGCGAATCTGAACTACCAATATCGCGTCAGAAATTTGGATGATCGTCGTGAGCAATTTGTGGCTACAACGTTAAAATCGAAAGAAAAATATTTCTTTCTCATTCATCATTTGTTTGATTTTGAAAATCGTGACAATTTTCGGCGCTTTATTAGTTTCTGATGATGCCATTCAAAATTATGTGTTTTTGTTTTCTTTTCAGAACGATGTGGAGTCTCGATCTTTGTAATTCTCTTCTCACACCCATAAGCGAACTACTTCAAAGTAAATACGAAATGTAAGTAGAAATTATTGTTCAAATGGCAAATTTAGCGATTTATAGAAATTCCAGAATATCAAGAAAAAAGCTTTAGTAGCTTTTTTATAGTTCATTCCACACAGATATTTATTTCTTAATCGTAAGGATTAAGTAAAAAAGAATTTAACGCCAAGTATTCACGGAGAGAAATGCCGGGAAATTTATATCACATGTTACTATGCCACCATAGTTTTCTCGTGAGAGTGTCGTCCCTCTGAGAAATTTTATAGCAAAAACATAGTAATTTTTATTAAAATTCTATCGGAAATAGCGGAAATTTGATATTTTTCGCCCAATTTTAGATTAAAAATTACTATNCCAATTTTAGATGAAAAATTACTATGTTTTTGCTAAAATTTCATCGGAGGGACGAAACTGACACCAGAAAACTATAAATCATAGTAATTTGTGATATAAATTTCCCCGCATTTCTCTCCGTGTTGGCTCGCGGAAACGCATTTTTAGGGCTAATTTTGTTGGCGTTTTTTAGGACTTTGCCTTTATTTCATTGCAAATTGGCCTTTTCGTCAATTGAGATTTTTCGATGTTTTAGAATCTAAATACGTTACACGGACCAGTCGTTATATTATTATTTACATAGAATAATAATAATTTCATGTGAAAATAATTTCAGGTCGAATATTGTTAATTTTCTTTTGTCTTGAAATACACGAGCGAAAGCTCAGAATTACGAGACCGCGAAATAGCCATGGAAGATTCTCGAAGATTTAGCGGTTTTGCTCACCGCAAGTCGTGACGTGATTTTTAGTTTCTTCTGTTAACCACGAGAAAGTATGGTCGTCGGATTTATCGCCTCGCCTATTTTCACCTCCTGAAGACGTTTTACGAAACGGTTCAACGGACTCGTAAAAAAAATTTTAGTTGACCCTTTCATGGGAAATCGAGCTTGGCTTACCTGAGCATCAATATTTACCTTTTAGATTCAATGTCGTTCTCGTGTGAGTGAAAATCGTGAAAGAAACATTGCAGTTTATTGTCGGTACTTGAATAAATAAAATATCAACTGTAGAAATCCTTGGAAAATCCCGAAAGTCTGCAAAGAAAATATTCCACATTCGATTGAGATTATTTTCATTTAGAAAGAGCCAAATCTGTCGATTGACAAATTTCACGTTAAGAATTATTCTCCTCGAAAATTCAAGTCAATGGTAAGGCGGCTAACTAGGGCATAATCATATCTGCTGTCTCGTGTGTCCCTCAAAATAGGAGCAAACTTTCTCAATAGTTTATTCAGTCCCAGGGACGTTGTTCCTTTTTTTTGCTCAATCGATAGAATTTTTTATTTTTCTCTTTTTGTTTAATTTCACGGTATTCCCTCGATAGCAAACGCATTCGAAAGGAATACTTCAGGCTCGTGCATTTTGTTAATAACATAAAACATCGTGTTGGGACGAGTTGATAATTAATCAAAATAATAATAATTCAAAAAAATAACAATTAAAAAAGGAAAAAAAAAGTTTTTAAATGTGTAATTTGAAACGCAGAAAGAGAAAAATTGACGAATGGTAGAAAAAGAGAGAAAAACGTATTTTCGTCCGGCTACCGAATGTTGATAGTTTTTTATTTCCACGCTGCGATGCAAAGCCCTTTCAACGAAGAGAAAAAAAGGTAAAAGTTTATCCGTTGGAGTGGGTGCATGAGAATGACGCGCGTGAACCGATTGACAACGGGGACCGGCTCGAATCCCCGAGGGTGCGTGGTTGCCACAAATTAGCCAAGACAAAGAAGAGACAGTGGCAGATGCAAATTCGAGGACGAAACCTTTTTCGAGGCCCTGTTTGCCTGCCAGTTTTTATTGTTCGAAAATGAATTGTGAAATTTGAAGAGCGCATCACATTCGTTTGAATTTCCTCTTGCCTCATTTTTTCGCACATGTCAATCGGCATTCTCTGAGCTTTGAAAATAATATCAACAATTCGATTTCGCTCCCTTTTATCGAGCGGACCGCTCGACGCGTGTCTCACGTTCTCTCAATCTATTATTTTACTCTCCGTCTCCTCAAGTTCATATTCACACTGGCCCCGAAGCGATTACGTCCGATTTTTACGTTTATTTATTCCAACGAACAAAATAAAACGAAAGATTTTTTCGTAGAATAATGGAATCCAGTCAATCCCAAAATTCTACGATTTTCAATCGATACTACGCGGAGAGAAATGCGGGGAAATTTATATCACAAATTACTATGATTTATAGTTTTCTGGTGACAGTTTCGTCCCTCCGATGAAATTTTAGCAAAAACATAGTAATTTTTCATCTAAAATTGGGCGAAAAATGTCAAATTTCCGTTATTTCCGATAGAATTTTAATAAAAATTACTATGTTTTTGCTCAAATTTCTCAGAGGGACGACACCTCACCAGAAAACTATGGTGGCATAGTAATATGTGATATAAATTTCCCGGCATTTCTCTCCGTGTATTTTTTACTTCCCGTGGAAACTACTCGTTAATGGATTTGTTTAAAAATGATGATAGCAACGATTTTATTGAGCGCTTTTTTTTCGTCAGATACAACGAAATATATTTTTCAGACTCGGGGCCTTTTGTAGTGAGTTTTCACCATAAAATAACTTTACTGGGGACGAGTAAATATGGGGCGTGTAGGACGGAGCGTTATACGCGACCATTCGATCTGCTCTTTAGTCACACTCTGTTGCCCCGCGATTTATCGAGTATGTCCGGTTACCATTTGAATCGCTAATTTCAGGCTCAGCAGATTACGCTCAATGAAATGAAGAATATTTATGACACTAATCATCAATAAATAATTATAAACAGATAGATATTTCCGTTTCAATGACACGAACAGAGTTATGGATTAAAAATTGACAAATTTGCATCAGAACGCCCAACAAAAATAGACTTTATGATCATGCATTAGTTTAATGCATTGAGTATCTACGATGACTAACCCTCAACCCCTGAACCAGCCTCGTTTTCGTCCGACCTTTTTCGCTCATTGATTCGCAGATTTATGGAAAAAAAGATAAAAAATAAAAAGAAAAAAAAATTGAATTCTATCTCGAAAATTTTCAGCGGTCTGAAAATTTGTTCTAAACCTTTCGAAATAATTAATAATGATAATCGAAACACACGGAATTCGGAAGATAACGTATTGAATGTGGATACGAAAAATATTCTACATATACGGAATACAAAGAACAGTAGCAATTATAACGTCAGGTGAAAAATGTCAATTCTCAACTGACATGAGGAGGAAACTCGTAATTAGCCAGTTTCATGGTTCGTGCTGCTTACCTGTTTGTAATACCGTCAAAATGAATTCGGCTAATTGTCAGGCGCCTAGCAGCTGTTCACTGTTGTTTCCCTTTTTTTTCGTGATGGCTCGTCACTGACCACGGTTTTGGCTGTCTTGCTGGCTCCATTTTTTTTTTCTTCCCTTCTCATTCAATTCTGTTATATTTTCTGCCATTTTTCGACACATTTTTATCGAATGCTTTGAAATTATGATTCGATACGATTCGATTTTTTTTCGCACCGAAATTTTTCATCCCGATTTGAAAAATTCGTCGGTCGTATTCGTCGGGCATATTCATACGTTACCAATGTGACCTCCATGCAAAATTCACCTGTAAACATTCAAACAAGCGAGCCTCGAACAACGGCGATTGAGTTTGCATATTTGCTGGTCGCTTTCACGGTGCGTTCGTCACGGAATCGGAACGGCTTCATCGGAGCCGTGAGAAAAAATTTACCAATGATTTTCGAAACCTATTTACGCGCCCTTCTCCATAATACCAAGGGAGCAGGGAGGGAGGGCACGTGCCCTCTCAAATAATGTTCAGCCTTTTTCGATCACACTTCACGCAGCAATGTTTCCGATGTCTCAATGCAAAATCCTAAAACAATCACCACCGTTTGAATTTTTGGAAATTGAGTGAAAAATATGAATCGGTAATTTCCATCGACTATGAAATTTTCGTCAATAGATAAACCACAAATTCTCATTTTTACGTATTACAAGGTTGAGGACTATACAACAAAAAACTACATGAAATTTTCTTGTTTTTGAATGAACCAAAAATCCGAAAATAATAAAAATAAGGGAAATTTTCATGAAAATAATTTTTTACCAATAAATATGATTTTTCATAAAATCAATTTAATTGGCAGTGTTTAGAAATAATTTTACAATCGTTGCTGGAGTTCCCATCGGTTATTTCCATCGACTATGAAATTTTCGTTAATAGATAAACCACAAATTCTCATTTTTACGTATTGCAACGTTGAGGACTATAGAACAAAAAACTACATGAAATTTTCTTGTTTTTGAATGAACGAAAAATCCGAAAATAATAAAAATACGGGAAATTTTCATGAAAATATTTTTTTACCAATAAATATGATTTTTTTAGAAAATCAATTTAATTGGCAGTGTTTATAAATAATTTTACAATCGTTGCTGGAGTTCCCATCGATCTATGGCGTCCACACGGATCTTGGATTCGTGGATCTCAATTTTAACCCACCATTAAGCTGTAGTTTCGTTCAGAACCCTTTATTATTATGATTTAACGATCCCAATAAATAACAGAACCGTTGTGCGAGGTTCGCCCGGATTTGGCACGCTCGCGCCTCCCGTCAACGATAAAGGGTTTCCTTCATCTCCATCCCCAAATCGTCCGTGTCCAATCGGAATGGGAGCAATGAATTTTGTGTTCGATACACGTGAACCACATTCACAGGGGCCACCTTGTTAGCTCACAACATTTCCAGACCAGATTGTGTGATTTTTTAACTCCCGAAATATGTCCCTGGGACATTTCGACGTTGATGATTTTGCGTTTTTATTAATTAGGGCTAACGCGGTGGCTTTACGAACGATCTACTTGGCTCGGTTTGACAAAAAAACGTGCAATTATTGAGCTTGGCGTTTGTTTTTTTGCTTTTAGGTACGTGACCGTTGGTATTACGGCCTTGAGGCTGATTCTTCGAAACTTTGCGCCAGTCATTAAGTCGAACGTGGAAGCTCCGATACAGACCATTGGGGTTGACGTTTCGCGCGAGGAACGGTAAGTAAATTGATGAATAATCGGGAAAAGAAATTGAAAATTCTCGAGTTTTTTTTCTCATTTCTTCTTTCCCAAAAATCTAATCACCGAAGCTGTATTTTTTTTTTATATCGTCCTGGGTTTTCCAAAATACTAGGAATGCACTCTGCATATTTAGGCTCCCTCCGTGCTTCAAAATTCAACCCGCCGCGAATCATATGGATCTTTTGCGACCGACAACGTTTTTTCTGAAAATCTCGTTTTTTAAAACGTTTCATTTACAAATAAAACACGCGCAACGACTATGCAACAACTATGAAATCTTCAAGTAGAATCAATGGAGAGTATTCCACAATTTTTTCAGATTTTTTTATCTCCATATTAGTCAGACGTAAGTGCAGGCAGGACGAAAGAATCCATACGATTCGGGGTGCCATGAAAAATCATATGATCCACGGAAAGAATCAGCCGCTACCTCGCCACTGTGAGAGCGACAGAGATTTAGCTGCAATTTTCGAAATTGAGTATTTTTGACACAGTTTCGCGAATTAATGAAAGCCCCTGTTAGCGACGTTTTGCCATCGTCCTGCGTACACCGACAGAGCCTTTTTCTAATTAGTCAAACGACATCGAAGAGTTTCAATGTCGAAAATTCGAGGTGAGGTTCAGTGAAAAATCAATGAGCCTCTTGAAGCAATAATAAAAAGGACATTCGGTGGCAGCATCACGATGCCAATTCCAATGTGACGTTATGTTTCCTATGTCACAGATATCACAAGTGCTTCTCCTGTTACGATAAGCTTGCCTCGATGCGCGGTCTAGTCCAGAAGAAACAGACGATTCCAGGTAAGCTGGGTGCTTCTTTTCGGGAGCTGGCAATCATGATGGGATCACTGGAATGACCTCACCAAGGCAACTCTAAAATCTTCGATTCAGATCCCAAAAACCCGGTGCTGATAGGAGGTGAATTTGAAAAAATTGGTGTACCTGATGAGGGTTTTATCATTTCCGTTTAATTATTCGTCAACATTTCGCTCGCGCGTTGACCGAACAAAAAACAAAGTTTAACCGAACGACCGAGAAATCCATGAAATCGCAAAAACAGATGCGAAATACGAAAAGAAATAAATTCCAAAGCATTTTGTTATTATTGAAAAAATCATTTGCCGGAAAATAGAGCAAAGAGTGCGAGCTGTCCGAGAAATTCCAAACATTTTTGCGGTCCATTTCGCACCAACACCGCAGAAAGAACGAGACAAACAAAAAAATGAAAAAATGCAGGCACATGTTAATTCTTGTTATACGTAGTGATTTTGTTGTTGTTAACCGTCATATTTATCGCACTTTTTTCGGTGAACCAAAAGAAGTTATCGAGAAAAATTATAATCTGACAAATTAGAAGAAAAATCATTCAAGGTGTCCAACGAGTCACGAAATTCTGTGGAGAAACGCGTCCTCATTCAGTTTTTCATTATTGCCACCAAATTTCCACCAAATTTACGACAGGAACGCTTTTCGGAGAGAAATTCCATTCCATCCGATTCGGAGCATTTCCACTGAAAAGCGAAGCATTTATCAAATCATCAAAACCAAATATTCACTAACAAACAACGAAACAATCGTATTTTCGCCGTTCTGCGAAAATCATCGTTGTCTACATTTTTCCGAAATACAATAAATATTGAACAAAGTCAATGCTTCATTTCCGACATGGCTGTCTCCAAAAAAAAAAGCAATCAAATCGATCAAGTCTAAAGTCTGATTTTTGAACAACAATGATAACTTGCCTGGTAATTGAAAAACGTCCTTGACATTTGTCAACCTGCTTTCGTCAAGTTTATCGATTCTCATTTTTAGCAGAAAAGCATTGAGTTCCGTTAAGTCCCCATAAACTAGTTTGGCATATCCAAACAAGAATAATCTGCAGAATTCCGATTCCTGAGCACAATTCGTGATTGCAGAAAATTTTTTCATACATTCAACGGTTTTTGTACACGGAGAGAAATGCGGGGAAATTTATATCACAAATTACTATGATTTATAGTTTTCTGGTGACAGTTTCGTCCCTCCGATGAAATTTTAGCAAAAACATAGTAATTTTTCATCTAAAATTGGGGGAAAAATGTCAAAATTCCGCTATTTCCGATAGAATTTTAATTAAAATTACTATGTTTTTGCTAAAATTTCCCAAAGGGACGACACTCTCACCAGAAAACTATGGCGGCATAGTAATATGTGATATAAATTTCCCGGCATTTCGCTCCGTGTAGAAAAAACGCATTTATAAGAATGATAATTGTGCGATGAAGCAGTAGATCGTACGTGATACATTGCTCGATGATTGAGCGTTTTGAAAAATAATTTGTCGACAATTTGGTGATTGAAAATTCATGTGGACAATAATATGAAAAATGAATGGATAAAAAACTGATTGACAGACTTATTTCTCCACGGAATTGTGACCAAATTGGCTCGACATTTCCCTGATGCCCCGATGTTGTTTGGACACCCTGAAGAAAAAATAGAATTCGCTGTGAGCGATCGGGAAGCATAATTCGAGCAAGATTCAAAATTTGCCGTGCGGTTTTCCTCGCACCTATTGTTTTCGCCCGAAATGCCATATTTCACGAACCCTCCGTGAGGAAAAAGAGTTTGTCCAGCGTAAGCGGATTTTATGTTAATCGATTGATGTCCGTCGCTCAAAAAATGCTTGGAAAATGGCAACCACGACTGAACGATCAAATACGAGTGAAATAGAAAATCGAATCTGCGACCTAATGTCCTAATAATAAAAAACAAGAAAATAATAATCAAGATAAATTCCTTGCCAATATCACAATCAACCGATTAACCAAAATTCATTTAAAAAACAGACTAAACACTTATAAATAATTCGATGCCCATGGCAATTTGTAAATTTAAGTGATAATCGATAATTCGCAGTTGATCCTTTTTAAGAACAGCTGCAAAACGAAATGTATTTTTCCATCAATCATTATATTGTTTCATCTCGAATATTAATAATAATAATAATTATTAAGTTCCTGAAAAGGAAATCGAAATAAAACAGTTGATTATTAACGTCGATTACATGCGGTTATCATCGGAGAAGCGAGTCAACCAAAATCTGTTGGATCTATTTTCTGTTTGGTAATTGGATCAGTAGTCGAGATTATTTTAGCCACCGAAATAAAATGCAACCTCTTGTCTAAAAATGTGGATGCGATCGTTTCGATAATTGGCGTTAAGAACTGCTCCGAAGGTTTTGAAATCTGATCGAAATTCAGGTCCTATAATTTTATTATTGAATAACACGTTCTCAAAATTTTTCAAAATCATTTACTTCCTCAAATCACGAAACATTGGAATTTCAAACGTATTACATTTTTTATCCCGACCGACAAACACTTTTTTAATGCGACTATTCTTCCGTCCAGAATTGAATTGCAATGAATTTAGAGCTTTCGCGTGATGAACGGAAAACTCAACAAAAAATACATTAGTATTTTTTCATTGTTTGTCAATATCTCAATAATCAATTGGTGCTTCGAGTGTTTTATAATAAATGTGATTTTTTTTTATTGATATTCAAACTTGTGCGAATATTTCCTAATAATTGGGTCGAAAGGATCAAGTTTTTTCCATTCGTCCATAGACAAACTTGCCCATACTCACGGATTATCATTTTTTATCGCACCAACAAATTTTTTTGCTCCCTTTGAAATTTTTCCATTTTTCGGCTATTCCAATTGCAGGATTTTTAAAAAATCTTGGTGGCTGTGAGTTAACGTCATTTTGAAGCAGCTACTATTTTCCGATCGCATCCCGCACCTATCGTATGGAATATATGTTTATAACATGTCACAGTAGTCCCACCTCGCCAGCCTCTTGGAAAAGATACACTAGGGAATTTTTATCAAGATCGAAAAGAATTTTCGGAAAAAATGGCACGACGTGCTGTTGTCATTTCTTAATTCCAGACAATCTGTCGTTCCTCGATTTTGCATTCGAAAATTCATTTTTCTATTACGACCAAAATATTGAAGACGGAACGAAAATTTGCATAAGAAATTTGAGTATCCGCAGGGACCCAACTTGTTGAAAATACAAAATTAAAAAAAAATGGCCAGTGCGAAGAAACGGGTTGATTTAAAAATCTGCAACTACACGACGATCCTTTATTTTCAGACGTTTCGTCAGACAGAAATTGCAAGTTCAAACAGCACTTCGACTTGCAAATTCGCTCAAATTATTGCAATTTTTAAGTTCCTTCAAACAAATTGAATATCAAAAAGGATCCTTATGCATGAAATCATTCGACTTTGCTGTAAAGTCTATTTCGATATTTCGATAATAACTCAAGTTTCAAAAAGTTTCGATAAGAATTTTGAGGCGGCTAACAAATCGAAAAAATTCCAGATTTCGAAATAATGAGAAAAACGAGAAAAATGTGTGACAACAAAAATAAAATTCATTAGATTGAGTGATTGTCATGATCCTCCAGACTCGAATAATCTAAACTTTTCAATCCAATTAAATTCACAAAATCCGGATGATACGTACAATTTTGGTCATTTCGATAATTCAAAAAAAAAAAAAAATTATTATATTCCAACAGAATTGTTTCAAAATATTTTTCCAAACGTGCACAACCTCCACTAATGAAAAAGTTCGGAAAACATGTGAAGACTAACGTTTTTCGAATATCGTTAGAACTTGAAATATTTCGATTTTCAATCCTGGGCCCATTTCCAAAAAAGTGTAAAGGAAAATAATAAAAGCAGTTCAAGAAATTCAAGGAATATCAATAACAATTGCGATGTCAGTCTTTTCATAAAATATGTTTATTTTCAATCACGAGTTATCCTCGAAACCCTCACAGTTGGTGGATTCATTCGAAAACTCCGTCCAAAAGATATTTTTTAAAAATACGAAGCGTAATTTTGCACTTAGACGTAACCTGAAATTTCGGAAAACGCATGTATAAATGCGAAGTCGATTATAGTATCTCGAAGTTGAATATTTTAATATCGAGGGGAGTCTCAATGAAACTTAGAAGGAAAAATCCACTCTGACTCGTTTGCAGTAGAAATTTGCCATCGATAAGTATAAAAAGTAGAAAAGGGCAAATGAATAAAGAAAAATCTCGAGTGAAGTATCTTTTCGAGGATCGCAGCTCCGACCTCGTTCTGACCTCATAAACCGTGTGACTTTAATGGCCTTTGCATCTCGATAATAAACCTGTACACAAATGTATGAAATGAAAAATAACTGGGAAAGAAAAAACTAATGTGAGAAATATAAGGAACGAGCAATCGATGTAAATACACACTCACACACGTATATATAAATAATGGGACATCGGAGTATAGACGAATTGTTACGATCGAATGAAGCGTGAAATGAAAAAATGTGGATGCAATCTTATCTCATAATCGAACTTGAAAAATATACATAGAAACAAAAATGACGAATCGTTGTCTTTCTTCTCAAATGATCTTACAATCTCTACGTTTTTTTTGTTGTATTTTTAATCTGTATTTGTTACGAGCTTGTTAAATGATTATGTTTCATTGATTCGAATGCCGACATCGAAGTTGTGTATCCTTCGTGTCACATTATCAAGGCCTAAGCGCATACGGTCTCTTATACGCCGCTTTTGTAAAAAAAACTAATATATTGATAAAATACAAACTCAAACACACAATTATTAATAATCAATAATGAAAATTTGGTCTTGATGTTTTTTCCTGGGTCCTGGGCAACGTTGCTCGCTTCGTTTCATTTTTTTCGCAGCACTCTTTTCCCGGGACGAGGGACAGGCATAAAAAACAAAAACTGGAGATCGAAAAAATAGGAAAGCGACGACGACGACGACGACGATTTAATTATAGATAAAAATTTCTGGCTGGTCATCGATCAATCTTTTTATTCCTTTCTTATCACGCCCATTGTCGCTGCGTCTCTCGGGGTGAGCGAAATAATCGATAAACGTTGCTGGTCAACATTTTGCTTTTTTTTTTGTTTTCGAGCAGAAAGTTGAGAGATTTCTGCCTTCGCGATTTTTGCGTGTGAAAATAAATTACCGATCAGATTTTTCCAAAGGTAAAGTTCAGAGCCGATTTTTGTAATTCAAGGACCGCGTTCAAAATCCTTTCCAAGGATCATTCGTTGTATACACGGAGCAAGGAATCTCTGCAATTTTATTCCATGCAAGTTTCGCTCTTGGCTTCGGAAATAAATCGATCGATCTCAATCTTCGTAAGAGCGTGAAATGCAGAGTAACGAAATTTTCGTTTGTTATCCTTAATCCGTGAAATATTGCAGACATAAAAAATACAGACTGCGCGTGCCAAGTGTTTGCTTCGGGATTTTGTATTCATAGGATTACGCGCGCTGTCTCCCCGTGGGGAAGGGTCTCAACCCTTCGCTCCGACAGCCTGCTGAGCCAACGCTTTTCACATTGATCCAAGGGATGAATTATGTAAGAAGGAAAAAAAACATTTTCCTCACTATCTCGATGGGAGGAAGACTTAACATCCTTATCAAGTATAGTTCGGTTTTTTTTTGCAAATCGTTGTCCAAATTCATTCACCCAGAAAGATATTTCTTTGTCGAAGCCTCCGAGACCTGTGAATTGTCAATTTAGTGCTGTGCCATTTCTCGTTATTCCAAAAATCATCACGAACGTTTCAATTTTGCATTAGAAGCGAGCAAAGGTCGACTTTGTATTCGTGAGTCAGTCGACAAAACGCACCGGCAAACAATTTGGGAAATTGTCCACCAGTAGTAATGGACGAATATTTAAATCTGCCAATAGCAAATCTACTAAAAAAACTGAAAAACAAAAAACCGAGCGATAAATGACATTGAGAGGAATTTAAAAAATGACGAAAAATCATACACTGGAAATGAAATGTTGTTAAAAATCGTCGATATTTTGTTGAATACGGTAAACTAAATGTTTTTGGACAATTTGAAAAGTTTTCGTCATACGACATTGTCAGCAAAATTTACGAGTGGAACGACGAAAACTTGCTTCTAAAGAGACTTTCTAAAATATTTCTTTCAGCAATGACACAATTTTTGAGATTATTATTAAAAAAAACGTTTGGTCGAACGTATCGAACAAAATATCGATCTTTTTCAACAAAATTGTGTTCTCAGTGTTTAAAATGTATAAAGCAGCGACTCTCATCGATTAATTTATTGGGTATTCAAGTTTTTCAAATAAATGAAACTGCCGGAAAATGTATGAACGACAATAAGGAGCAGAGTGTCCTAAAAAACCTGTATAGCAAAAGGTATCTACAGGTGGATTTGGGTAACGAGACTAAAACGAGAATAGTACAAGATTTTGTCATTGGGCTTCGATTTTCCCAGTGCAGCGGAAGAGATTTGTGTCTCGATTCTTTTGCCATGATGTGCTTATTTATCGAATGCACTTCACGGAGATTAAGAGTAAGTATCTTTTTTTCTATTACGACGGAGCGATAAGTTAAGTCTGTTTTCGACGCCTCCTCGAGCGACGAAAATGCTGTTTTCTCACAAAACGTGGTAACAATACGAGCCGACAAACACGCCCGGTAGGAGAGCCCCAGGAAGCGAGAGCTAAGACGACAAGAGCCCGAGTGGCTCATTATGTCTCAGGTAAGCGGATTAACCCCCGAGTAAGCGATACCTTCAATGTATCTATTTATCGGTGTATACAAACGAATTATATTGTTCGAGCACACATAAGACGTCTGTGTACGATTCCACCAGTCCTTTGGACGCCGCTATCGATACCCAACATTCTTTTTTTCCCTACTTCCCTGCCTACACTTCTGAGTCGAGGATGCACGTGATCGAGCGAGACTCCGAACACTCATGAAAGCTTTACAGCAAAGAGAACCAGGCAAAAGACATTGTGGACACAAATATACAGCGTTCATCAAAATTGTGCATTCGAAAACAATTGGAATCATGACTTTGTCAACATTTGGCTAAAGACCAACGATCTCTGGCCCTTTTCGTTCATGTCGAGGCGTTGCTGAGATATTGATTGATTCGTATTGACCAATCCGATGGCCGAGTTGAAGAGAAAACGCGCGGAGCGTGGCGCGCGCAGCGGCGAGAGCTCGTTCGCATTAGCTTGTTGAACCGCGGCCGGGGTCAAAGGGCAAAGGCTTTGTCTCTTATCCCTCATTTTATTGATAATAATACGGCGGACCGATTTTTCCTTTGGAAAATAACGATGTTGGTGCCGTTGCCTTTCGAACAAACGTTTCACTGTTTTTTCGCGAATAACACGCGATTGAAAAGGCCGAGTTTATTCTAAACACATGAAATGTTAGAAAATTTTGTTGGTCTGTTTTTTTTAAGGAAATTTGAGTTTATCTTTCCTAGGGCTCGACTGGGACATCCTGTATGAGGATCAGATCAATAAGGATGCGTGAATTACATATATAACAATTTATCAGACGGTGCGAACGTATACCAGTCGCTTCCGCTGCATCTTCTTCGCCATTGTGCTCAACCTTCCGAGCTGTAGATACCGTCAAATTTTCTTTCATTTCTTCCATTTATAATGTTCTCTTGAGAAAATTCCTGAGCCTCCCTTTCGATATCTCATGCGCCTTGCCCTCCGGCCTTTTTTAGTCCTTGCGATCTCTATCTCCGCAAAATCTCTTCACTGCATTTTCGTCTCCTTGAAAACCTTTCCTCGTATTTTTTTTTAATTCTCCCTCCACCCCTGAGCTACTTTTTTTTACGTTTTTTGTTTGTTAATCGCGATACGCAGGTTCTTGTCCCATCGTGCCTAAGGATGCCACTCAAAACTTTGTCCAGCAAGCGAAATCCTTCGAATCACAGCAGTATATTCGTCACAAATGCTAAGTGTCAAAAAAAAGTTTCCAACGTCCATTTATCATCGTTATTCTTCATTTTATTTTTTATTTTCGAGGAAAGCGATTGTACAATTAAGGCTTTGCGAAAATGTTGAAAAGTTTAGCAACATTCTTTACCATCAAAGAATTTCCGAGGATATTTGAAAATGATGGAAGTTTGTGAGTCTCTCGGATTCAGAAATAGATCGAAATCAAAAGTTTACCAATAGCGTAGAACAAAATTGTTCTGCGATAGGTCGAATTTCGAGTTTGTAAGTAAATAGTTAATAATTCAAGGATTAACTCTGGAAATTGAAAAAATACAAACAAATTTGAAAAACATACAAATTACCCATAGAGCTTTGTAAGCCCGGGGATTTCTTATGAAATTCCTCAGTGTCCTGAATATTGTGGTCATCGAACTCGATAACTTGGGGAAGAAATTCTCGTTTTTTATGAGGCGTAGTTAACAATCGATTACTCTTTGAAAATTTATAATGTTCCGAGGTTAAAAAATACGAAACTTGGAATTTTAGTGTAAAAAATTGCAACGAGTTATTGAAATAAATGTCGTCTGTCAATACCGTTCTCGTCACCATTTTTTTCACAACGATACAATTTATTTATTTTTTATTCAATGGATCCAAAACTTGCAGGAGTAATTTTTTTTTCTTCTTTTATTTATGTACCCAATAGAAGGGGCTGGGGGTTGATTTTGTTTTACAAGATGCTAAGTTTCGTGTTACGCTCTCATATCTGCAGAGGGTACTTCAGCCATCGATTAATTATTTATTTTATGTACGATGCAACTCCACCCTGGTCTCTGCGACTCTCCTATTTCGTGCCACCCCTATGCCTTTTGTGTAAGCATGTGAAGCGGTTACATGCTATTCGCGTTCGTCATTGGTTCCGGGGCTAGTTTAGGGGCGTGGGGTTTCTACAAGGGTTGCCGAGGCTCCAATCCCATTGGCTAATTACCTCGACGCATCTATGACGTCAGGAGGCTTGTTCGCAGCGTGATTGGTCGAGAGGAAAAGAACCCCCTTGAAATCGGGGCTTAAGGATGTTTACGAGACACGTGTCGGGGTTGGTTTTCATCTCACCCTATTCTCATGTCAAGCACATCTTAAAAATTCACTCGAGGGGCGGTAACGCGAACTACAACAACGAGAAAAAACAGCAATATCCACAGGGAAAATCTCTTTGACGGATGGCACAACCCTCCAGAGAAGAGAGAATGGTTTCAGTTACGTCGCGCCTCGATTCTTTTTTCTGTCCCTTTTGACGAACCAACTGATAATTCTAGATTCACGTTGCGTATTTCAATTGATTGAGAGGAGGTGCACATTTCGACCAGGTGCTTGTCGCCCCTCGAAGAAGTACCAGGCAACAAATAAATCCAAACAAAATGGACGTGGTACGTTTAGTCTCACCATTTTCGCTCTTTTTTCCGCGATATTCATTCAACCGGCTCGGCAGTTACGTTATTCTTCATTCCGTTGTTTCAATTCCCTTTTCAAGTATTGACCAAGGGATGTGCCAACTTCCAAAACGATCAGAAAATAAAATGATAAAAAAAATCCAACATAAATTTCGTACCTGAATCTTCGTTTGTGTCTGTGTGTGGAATTTCACAAAATTATATCGATGCGAGGCATCTGGAGCGAGGCATCAACCATTTTTGGAAATTCGGATCCTGCGCAATGTCCTAATTCCTGTTGAATGGCAATTTTCCGAAGAGAGCCCATCGCACAGTAAAAGTTTTTTCCTCCAGCACACAAAAATAGCTGCGAATCATATATTGTAGAATGATTAGGAGTCCAATTGCTGAGAGGTCCTCGCACGCCGGAGCATCTCCGACTACATACTCTTATTTTAAAAATCAATTGATTCGTTTGAGTATTTTTAGTATTTGATTCATCGAATTAATTGTGAAATTCTCGTTATTTCGAATGACGTATTATTTGCGTTTTCGAAGCAGCAATAAAGCCTAAGCGGATGTAAACAATCGTAAAAAATGTTTTCAGGATTTTTGACGTGGCACACAGGATGAAGATAATACAAAGAGGTCACGCACGCGCCAGATGGATTGCCTGACTAAAGGTCCGCGCGTCAAGGGTCTCGTGTACGACTAGACACAGACGAGCTTACGTTCATGCAGCTGGTCCGAGCCTCGTCCATTGCCCATTACCTTTCGTCTTTTGACTGCCTTCGAAAAACCCATTTTTTCAAGAAAACACATTTAGACGTTCGAATGTCTCGAATGATGGCCCTTTTCGTTCCGTTCCCTTAGAATGCTCATTTCTTTCAACATGCAAATATTTTATCAACCAAGAATCGTCAAGGTCTGACCCCCGAAACAGTTCGTATCTATATATTTGGAAAATTGATATTGAGGAAATTACGATGCTCCATCGAAACAAACTCGATTTTTATCTTCGAAAACATTCTGCTGGATTCGTGCAAAAAGTCGGAGATCTCGTTCGTGGTTGTACCAACGAGTTGATCGTCATATTATGGGTCTCCGAGATCGAGAAGTTGACAGGACCAACAGGAACAATAAGAATTCTAAGAGAATGGATACATAATACGCGGATCAATGTACAGGGCGTCCGAAAAGCGATCTCAGTTTATCAATTCGAACTGACCAATCTCGGAACCCGCAAATTATAAAGCCAACTTTTGGTGGAAGGCCAAGGAGACGGTTTTGATTGAATCTCGCCCAACGCCTTTCAACTGTGGTTGCCTAATTAGAGGTTTATCATGCGTTAGAGAAATTCCTAGTTTAATTGTTTGAAATTCGTATACGAACCTTCTTCACAATGATACTCAACTGTGTCTGAACTTTGAGAAAGTTTGATCGTCTAGAATCGAGTTATTTGTTGTAAAATTTAGTTTTTTTTTTCTTTTTCGTAATTTCCCATGAAGACTTGATGTTAAAGTTGGGATTTCAAACACACTGAATGCCGCGATTACCAAACGGTGAAACCTTCTCAAATATTTCACATTATAATCCGACTCTCCGGAATTCATTGAAAATGTCGAAACGTTATCTTGGAAAAATTGTATCTGATGATTTTGCAATTACTCTGTACTGTTATGATTAGGCGATAGAATCTCTTCAATTTCTCGTGGCAGCCGACGGTTCCATTGTAGAAAAACCGAGCATATGAAAATATGGGGATTGAAAAGCTTATGGTGTCCCGTAAGATCCAGCGAAAATGGGAGGTTGATTAAAAAATGGTATACGGAAAGTGTTGACAAAATGCTATGGGCATCCCGTGTATAGAGACGAGGAATGGCCAATGTGGAGTGAAAAACTTTGCTCAATGTGCAATCGGTGTCAAGTTACCGTATCGATATCAAATTATCCGCCGGTTTTAATGGATACCCCAGCGAGAGACTTCCTTTGCGGTTTCCAGGCTGAAGAAGGCAAGGAGACCCGAGGTCCGAGGATCGTATTTTAAGAATCAAATAAAATATAAAAAGCAAGCAAAACGCGCAAGTATGTGAGACTAATTATCGAACAGAGAAAAACGATGCTATCGAAGTATTCGTATCGTCAACCGAACGAATAAAAGTCACCGCGATAAACCAACGTTTGTAAAAAAAACGTGTGACGTTTCTTTTTTTGAAAATGAATGATTATCAATTAAAAAAAAAAAAACTTTTTTTTTGCTCGTGAATTGGTGTCTGCCTCAAATTCAGCAGGATGTTGTTGAAAATCAGCCATTCCAAAGGCGATACATTATTTGCTATACATGTAGGAAAGAAGCCTCGTCGATTTAGCGACAAATGCAAAAAGAAAAGTGAAAGGAAGTCGGTCGCGTTCTTGTCATGGTGAAAAGTTGATTGGATTTCGAAATTATGGAAATTGGCAATAAAAATTTTCAAATAAATATTATTGAAGGCGATAAATGGATGAGGATCGCAAAGAGAAAAGGGCCAAATGGCCCCTCGCTATAAAAAACGGGTATGTGTTTCGTTTAGTCGTATATTTCTTGCGATTTGAGAAATTTCACGAGCTCGACTGGAACCAAGTACCAAAATCAATATTCCGTGAATATTTTTTAAGCTTTACACACGACCAAGTTTTTCAAACTTTGGAAAAGCTATTTCGCACGTTTTGTAAGGAATTCTTTGGATAATTATCTGACAAGAACACTCAAATGGGGTCAATGAGAATAAAAAAATGATGAAAGAAAGAACGAAGAAACCGCTCAACTGCTATTCCTGCCGGGCATGATCCTTTGTGCGGTTTTTGCTCCCGGTTTATCTCGACGGACTGGTGGCCAGTGTAATTGACGCAGATATAAATAATGGTATCCTCTTGCATGGTTGCTCGTTGTTTTACCGCAGACTCAGGGCTCGGCTCGACCGTGCATGCTTTTCGGTATATTCTTTCATTTACGGAACTAAAGTAACCGTATAATCGAGACGCCGAACCGAGACAAGTTCACCGTGACCCAAAAGGACTGACGATCAATACCAGGATTCACGGAAATTTCCACGTCCGCGTAAGCGCAAGTAATTTCAATAAAATAGAAAAAAAAACAAATATTCATACGGTCGAAATTCTTACACCACAATCATGCACATTAACGTGCATCGTGCCGAAAGACTGTAAAAAGCATTCAAAGTCGCGGTTGTGGATTTTTTTATTTTTTTTTTTATCGAATGATGTAGAAAAATGAAGTCGGACCACGAAAATCCAAGAACTTTATAGAAAATCGATAAAAAACGGAGAAATTCTCATTTCTCTTTATTAACACCGAGTTTCATTAATTTCTAGATCAATGTACGAAATTGAATTCTACAAAAAATACGAATAAATGGTTGGTATGTGAAATTTGAATTTTTGAGTTTGAGAAAATAATTTTTTGAGAATTTTGGAGAGAAAACGATGAATTTCGGATTCTCTTCATTTTTTGTGCACAGAATATCATTCGAGCTATGATGGTTCGTGCAAGAGTGCATTTCAGATGAAAACAAACATCTGCAGAGAGTGATAGAGCGAGAGGGACGCGAGACACACTCGACTGGACAATTGACCTGAGCAGCGTCAAGGCTCAAGCTGAGGCGAGTACCAAAAAGGTCGGTTCTGAGTAAACTTGAAACGCGCGTGTGTTTACTTCCGGCGTGTAACTCGCGATAAATGTATCCGTCTGAGAACTCAAGGTCCTTTCAATAAATTGATTTTGAAGTGGATTCCAATGGAAAAATGACGAATCGAGAAATTTAATGTTTAGTATGTGGTAATTAAACTCTGCGCGGATCATACGCGTCTTCTTAAACCCAAACGACAACTTTTTCCCGGAACTATCATTTTTTGAAACGTTTTATTCAAAAATAAAGAAAATCCAACATTTCAGAATTTTTTCTGATTTCTTCGCTCTCCGAATATCCGAGGTGCCAGTGAAAGATCATATTATCCGCGAAAGAATTTTCATAATGCTATCAGATGAAAAAACGACAACACGAAGCGAAACCTTGACAATGAATGTACAGAATGATCGGTGCAAAAAGATGATTGACAGTCAACGCAGTTGCAATTATTGGGTCGCTTCTATAGCAAAAAAATGCTAAAGTACTTTTGCCTTTTAACAAAGCTTCAATTTTTCTGAAGATAAGGACGCCACCAGGGCGAAATATTGACATAGAAGAATAACAACATCGATTCCATCCTTAATTATGCCAATGAAGCTCTTTTCCAACAGCAAATAAATTAACTGAAATACTAATTAAAAATGGTAAGTCGTAGAAAGTCGAACGAGGATGATAAACAAGAGGATCGGTGTAAGGGCTGATTATAGAGAACAAAACACGGAGCCTGTTCCATAAAAGTACAAAGGCTTAAGGGTGTCGCAAAGACAATAAAAACATTCGTCGAGCAAAGACTGCCTAACGCGTTGATTAAAACGAGAATTGGGGAAATAAAGAGTGTCTAGGTGCTCTGTTGAGTCAAGCCCGTCGGGTCGAATTTCCTCGTCCCCTAACAAACAATTCGAACCTTCTGTTGCTCGCATTCAAGTCCAATTTGACATGACGAACGAACAAGCTCATTTGAGAAAACGATTCGTGACATCACTGTCATGGCAGCGCTTACAAATCACATGCGAATATGTCAACGAGTTCGTCAGGTACTTTCAACTCTTGAAATTTCGTTTTATTCGTCTCTAACGATCTTGGAGGATCGAAAAGTTTCGAAAACGATATGAAAACATTTTTTAATGTTTTTTTTTCAAAAAAAACGTATAGCGAAGCGTTGAATTAGTGAAAATATTGCTGGCAGTGTGCAGACTGAAAGCAGCACGCGCTACGACGATCGATTCACAATGTTTCATCTTTTTAACGCTGACAAGCTCGCCGGGTGAATGTTGGATCGTTTTTTAATGGCGATAATGGATTCTTGCAGCGGGACGCATCGCTTATTCTCAAAAACTTTTCGTCACCTACGTACAGTTTCCTATATACATTGGGTTTTATTCGAAAAAGCATGTAATACCATAACCCGACACTAGCAGTGTTTATTCACGCCTCGGTGACTCTGCGATCTGTTTGTGGTCGTTCGCCCCGTTTAAGGACAGCGAGACTAATTTTCTAGGATTAAATCTGTGTTAGCAAGTACCCATGAATCATCGCAGTCGTTATAATCGCGTTACGTAACACAAAATAAAAAGTTGGGTCCATTCCATTGTAACATTAGCTAAATAATGAACGTCACATTTCCGGTCAGACCAGTTGCCTCATACGTCCAATGAAACACTTGAAAATCTAGCTCATCTAGAAATTAAACTGAATGTCATCATTTGTCCCTGAAACTCAATTATTTTTCGATATAACAAAAAAAATGGTAAAATGATAAAAATATTGATTTTTCAGGATTTTTAACGATCATAATTTACAGTGGATCGGAGTTAAAATATTTGGAGTACACAGAGAGAAATGCCGGGTAATTTATATCACATATTACTATGCCAGCATAGTTTTCTGTTGAGAGTGTCGTCCCTCTGAGAAATTTGAGCAAAAACATAGTAATTTTTATTAAAATTCTATCGGAAGTAACGGAAATTTGACATTTTTCGCCAAATTTTAGATGAAAAATTACTATGTTTTTGCTAAAATTTCATCGGAGGGACGAAACTGTCACCAGAAAACTATAAATCATAGTAATTTGTGATNGAGGGACGAAACTGTCACCAGAAAACTATAAATCATAGTAATTTGTGATATAAATTTCCCCGCATTTCTCTCCATATATCTAAGAAATAAGTTGTCGGTTCAGGTCAAAATAAGCACGGTTTTTCGTCTGTGTTGGAAATACAAAGGGTTGAAAAATGATAAAAAAGACGAAATGTATATTATACAGAATAACATGAGTATACTGAGAATCCTATTAGAAAAGAGCTAAAGAGTCAGTCGATAGTATAAAGGGAAAAAAGTGTATCGTGTATCATGCTTTAAACGAGGGTGTTGAATGGTGAGGGTGCATCACCTGGTACGACCATCCATCAAGGAAATGAAAGAATGAAAGGGCTTGAGAGCTCGGGAGCGCTATGGGGCTGCATCCTCTGTGCCTGCTATAAAGCCAGGACTTGGCAGTGATGCCCAGTTGCGAGATGGTGTATTCGAGATACTTCTTGATGTAGAGGCTGTTCCATAAATTCTATTCGGACAGTTAGATCGTAGAATTTGACGAAGAAGATTTTTCGTGATGAGCTATTGGAGATTTCGTTGATTTCGAGGCTTCTGCAGTTTTCGTCATTTGTATTTGCAGCTTTAAGTTAAAGATTCATCATGATCGTTATGTATGGAGTGGAAAAAAGTTTGGCGAGTTTTATCGTCACATAATCGTGATTTTTAATCGCATGGATAAATTTTAGCAGGAACTTTGAACCGCTCTGTACAAATTTGCAGTGCACAACTGGAGAAAGCTGCCGAAGCGAGGGTGTGACAGAGCTCAGGGTTAATTTGTTCTCGTCAGTATTTTTTTTGGTCGTTGTCAGTGCCTAGGAAAGGGTGTCACAGGACGATCTTTTCTTCCTTCATTCTCTTTGTTGCTCACTCTTTTCCTTTTCTTTTCCATGTTGAAACGGAGCCAGTTATTTTCTCATGACCTTCTCCCTCAACTACATTTGTCAAAGACTACCCAATATTATAAGATGGAACATGCAACTTTGTAGGCTTTTTAAACGCAGCCTGTATAACATCAGAGGGGTGTGCTCTTGACGGATAATCGACTAGCGTTACCCCATTCAGTAGCGAGAACCAACTTTACCCTGTAAAAAGTACAGTACATTTATTAACGATTCACGCGTATGTTACGGATCGTCGACATGATCAAGTGCAGCATCGTTACGTGCACCCGGTACAATTCTCTTTATTTTACTTTACCCCGGTTGCCGAAAGGGTCACTCCTTGCACGACCCACCATGTTAATATATGGAAGAACCGGATGCATCATTACTCTTGACATGACTAATTTTTTGCTGATAAAGATTTTATAGTCGCAGTGCCTTTAAGTCGTTCTCACGGAGAAATGGGTCGAGGGAAAAATCTCATATTGAATTACAATTTTCTAGGATTGTTTATCTTTCTAATGCTCCTTGGAGGAAGAAAATCCGTCCAGCCAATCTCGAGAAATGAAATATTTGAAATTCCGATCCCCTGATTGATTAGATTCCTCCAGGTCAACATTTTTTTCGTGGGCGTTGATTCTTGAAAAATAACTACCACATGTCTCCTCGAATTCAGAAGCAAGGAAAATGTAAAAATTTCACGCAATGTTTGTTTGCATTTGCGTCTATCAATGGAAAAGTAGCTGCCTCGGTAGCTGCATATGAAGCAGCTGGAAGGACGAGAGTCATCGAGGAATATACAACGAGCGCTGGAGTCGGCATTCATCAAAGTTGGCGATAACACGTACGGGATTTCCTTTGTATAACTCTTGCATGGCCATGGGAGTCGTTCCCCGAGTTGATCATATCTAAACGAGTCCGGGACGTAATAAAAGTCTGCTTCGTCGATAATAAAACGCGCCGTTTGCGTTGTCGCGTTTGTTTGGTTTGCAAGCAGTCTCGCCTCTGATGTCTGTCGGCAATCTACAGAGCTCTGTAGCTCTGCCAAGGGATTTCCGTACATCTTCTTCCGTTGCTGGAAAGATCGTTACGTTTCCACGACATGAGCCACCACTCCTGAGAAACCGGAGCTTCTCACTGACACTCGTATGTTCCAAAACGATCTCACTACTTGAACTCGTTAAATTACGAGCACGGCTGTCTACGGCTTTCGTTCAAACGACTGCAATACTATGGAGCAGTTCAACTCATTCAAAAAATCGTTCATCTCGCTTCGCAGTAATCGAATCCTCCGCTTTACCAACATTTTTTTTACCAAATTTTTCACCTGAAATTGCGCAAAACATGTCCTTTTAAAGTTTTCGCTATTTTCACTAGAATATGAATGAAAAATTACTATGTTTTTGCTAAAATCCTTTAAAGGGGCGACATGGTATGAAGGAACTACGATGCCAGAGTATTTTTTTTATATTATTTCCTCTCGGTGTATCAAATTCAATGCGAGTATTTCGAACTGTCAAAGTTATTCAGATTTTTCGGTTTTCACTCGGATTGTGGTGAAGGGAATAGATGGAGCTTCCTTTGAGGCTGAGCGTCGACACAATAATTAAGGAAACAAATTGAGGGGATGATTAGAAGAAAAAATGATGGAACAAAGTGAAGTTCAAGTGGATGAGAAAATAAAAAAATATTCAGAGGACTTTTCAGAGTCAATTCTCTCAACACGAAGAAAGAATTGTTGAAAAATGCAAGCGAAAAAAAAATAATAATTAAGTGAGTAAAGGTGTAAGCTCTGTAATGATGGCCGATTTATGGTATGTCGCGAAAGGCGATGCAACAACAATAGCTGCGTGATGTGAGAGTGGCAAAGGTCCGAGCAAGCCGCCCATGAGATAATGGGAATTGGTACGATCGCAAAATTGGCCGTGCGTCCAGTATATAGGCGGTCAGTTTAGTCAAGTATTGGTTAGTAGTATGTCCAGCGGAGGTCCGGACGTCACGCAATGGTGATGGAATAGAAGGCCATCTCGTGCAGTCGCTGGGATCCAATGTTGTCGAGAAATGGACCCACATGGCGTCATGTTGGAATTCCATGCTTGCGTTTTTTTCCACAAAGAAAAGTTTAATACGAGGAAGGATAGAGGAGTTGGGCGGAAACTAAATAAAAAGGTGAAAAAGAAAGGGAGCGAAAGAGAGCAAGAGAAGAACGGTCAGACCGGCACATGCAGCTGCGTAACACACAGACATTGTTTCGTAATTGAAGCAAAGCGGAAACTCGCCAGGAGCTGCTCGTAGCTCTCCCTATAATTCGATCATAAACCCCTTGACGCCCGATGATGTTGACATTTGGTTATTTTGGCATCACGCTGAGTCGCTCGCGTTCTAGCTTAGCGTGAGTTCTCACTCTCTCTCTTTTGGCTTCCTCTTGACGCCGGCTCCTCTTGTACTCTCTTAGGCGTATCTCATCCTGGACCCCATTCTGCTCTGTCGCACTAGAAACGCCACGAGACTTTTTCTTTCACTTTTTTTTTTTTTTTTATTATAACATCGTGCTCTGGTTCGAAACATAATCGCAAACCCCCTTCGCCAGTTCCGTAGAGTACCCCCCGGCGTTACCAACTACAAAAGGTCTCGACCTCTCTTAATTGACGTCTACCGAAGAATCGGCTACGAGCCTGCACACTTAACGCCTTCGAGCTTGGGCAGAGCAACTCCATTTCCAAGGTATTCTTCATGCAACTATTTCTATGTCTTCTTCATCTTTTTCCTATAATGACTTATTCACTTAATCTTATTCGACATATTTCAATAGTCCCACTTTTCTGATTGAGGCTAAATAAATGTTTACGTAATCAAGACTCTAAGAAACCGGATCTGGAACTAAAAGAATCACACAATTTTCAACAGACTTTCTTAAATAAAATTATTCATAGACACTGTCTAACCCTGAATCGTTGAACGTTTTTAAGGCATTCTAGGTGCGTCATTCGGGGTTTTCGCGCTCTCTCTGCAATTATCAATGAAAAAATCCCTAAAAATTCATGGTCAATGTTCAGACTCTACTTTTGGAGCGAGAATAGCATTTTTTTTCCTTCTCATGTTTAATAGATATTTTTTCATTGAATATCAAGCAATGTGCAAAAAAGCCCGGACCGATCCTCATAGAAAAATTGCAGGAAAGTGGCCACATGGAATTAGGGAATTCTAAATATGAAAGGAAACACTCGGTTCAAAATTTCTGACAATTATGAGGAAAGTACACACTGCACTCGAAGGCAACGTGGGAAACACGTACACCGAGAGAAATGCGAGGAAATTTATATCACAAATTACTATGATTTATAGTTTTCTCGTGACAGTTTCGTCCCTCCGATAAATTTGAGCAAAAACATAGTAATTTTTCATCTAAAATTGGGCGAAAAATGTCAAATTTCCGCTATTTCCGATAGAATTTTAATAAAAATTACTATGTTTTTGCTAAAATTTCTCAGAGGGACGACACTCTCACCAGAAAACTATGGTGGCATAGTAATATGTGATATAAATTTCCCGGCATTTCTCTCCGTGTATATACTGTCGCGAAACAAGTACTTTTCTCCATTTGTTTTATTTTTATCATGGAATATGATGCCGAATGGAGTCGCGCGAGAGAACATACGACGGTGTTCTCGGACGTAAATCAAGTTGAAATATCGCTCTTTAAACGACTGTGAAATTGGCGGTTGCCGTTCGGCCAAATTTCCGATTGCCGTCGTAACTTTCTTCTAGGTGCTAAATTTTTGAAGGCTTCTACGAAGGGTTCAGTGGCGCAGCCAGGAGGATCTTTTCATCGCGACGACTAAATCATCTTTTTCCAAATTTTTCCTCCATCGAGATATGGAAAATCGTGTTTATTACAATTCGGGTGGTGTTTTTAGTTGCGTTGATGTTATTTGCGCATTTCTGCGTGAGCCTCATGGAGCATTTCAGTAAACGCGATCCCTATTTTTCTCGTAGGCTCGTCCGATACACAAATTTATTTTTGGCCAATTTTTTCCATCAAATGTACCCGGTGAGGATTCAATTTCAACAGGCTCGAAGTTGTTTCCAGGCACTGCTCAATCCCAGGCACCCAGACATTGTTCGACGATGAAAAAAAATCTGGTGTCTTCGATCTTCCTGCGTTGACACTTGGACAAGTTAAGGGCGTATAACAATATAACTAACTTCTCACCTATTAGTTCTGACGCGATTTATGGGCAAATGGACAGTCAAAATACCGATCTATTTTGTCGAGGGTCCGAATGCCAAAAGCTATGGCGTTCACAAAAAAAAAAAAAAAAATTCCTTTCGTTCATCACTCGAACAAAATTCAACCTAAAAACGTGGAATGCGTATTGCCAGATACAAAAGACGTTTTGTGTCGACGACGGGAAAATAAATATCGAAAACGTAGAACATTTCCAAAATACGGTCAATATTTTGAACTTTGCTTGTAATTAATCAGAGAATTCAGACGACGCTGGACATCAGATTTTTTTAAATCAAGCCTCCAATGTCTTTTTTTTTTCAAAAAAAGTTCCACGGAGATTTAAATGACGAGAATTGAAAATAACATTTTATAAATATCCAAAGTTTTCGCGTAAATCGCGAAATCCATAGTTTTCAAAAATGATGTCAAAAAAATTAATACATTTTGAAGAAATCGTGCAAAATTCACCAAATTTGAAATTGATAAATTTTCTTTATGTCGATAGAACGCTGGCAAGTATAATGTCCTTACGGTACTATTCTGGGAAAGGTTTTGGCTGAATTGAGAAGAGGATCGTTGCTCACTTAGGTGCGACGACTGGGAAGAAAAGAAGAGCGAAATAGCTCATCGTTATGTTTCGATCGGAAGCGAAAAGAAGAAAAGTTGAAAGAAGGAAAAACGAGAGAAAGAAAAACTGCAGCAGGTAGTTTCCGTGGATTTGAAAAGCTCAGAGAACATTTACACATTGAGGAAATAAAAAACATTCTCTCTCGCTTGCTTCATATGGCAAGTTGACTCTCGATGGATTGTTACGCGCATGTGTGCAACGCCCCTTGACACAGCACTGGGCTGTCACGCCATAGCCATTTCTCCCGCCCGTTTGCGCATCTTTCGACCCATCCCCCGCTCCCCCTTTCCCTCGGATCCTTCTTTTTTTGGCCGGCGTGAAACGAGCTCGCCCTGCTACAAATGCACACGCGCGCCGCTCTCACAAAACAAATTTCCAGTCTGCCTCGGTGTGTGTATATTTGATATTGTGTGCTTCGTCTCGCCTCGCTGTACGACGATTTTCTTTCAACGCTTGTTCTTTACCCTGCTCCTTGTCATCGCTCGTCTTTTTTTTTTTTTTTTTTACATTCAATGCGCCATCTACGCGGCGGGTCACAATTTTCAAGGAAAAGTCCAGTCAGCTACATCGTCACATTTCCTTAGCGAACCTTTTCCCTTGGAAATAACTGCAAAAACTGATAATTCAGAAAAAAACATTCGGTATTGTTGTTTTGGCCTGGTCAATTTTTCCATTTCTTCAGGTTAACATTCTTGACGCACAAAATCTTGTTTTTCACATTTTTCTCTCTCCAAATGAGTGAGGTATGAGTGGCAGGACGAAAAGGACCCATAAGAATCAAGGGTGCCATAAAAATTCATCCACGGAGGGTCAAAAAGGTCACTTTTTCGATAAATATTTATAAAAGGTCGAAAAAGGACGAAAAATGATATTACGATTTATTTTGAGAAAGGGGAAGGTGGAAAATAAATAACAAAATACCAATCGCGATGGGCAAGTCATATCCAAGTTTTAAACCATCAACAGTAGAGTTAACTTTTCAATGTGACCGTAGCGCGCGATTATCACGTTCAGTAGGTCTTCCAAATGCAAGGGCATCATCTTCATCCAAATATTTAGTTTTTCCATACAGTGTATTGATATATCGAACAAAATGATTGATGCGAGTGACCTACCGTTGAGTACTGTCATCGCAACCATGAGAAGTGGGATGCAATCGAAGCATCAGCTCGAATTGGGGTGAAAAAAGAAGTGAAAACTTTTCTAATCGTATATACGAACGGGCAATTTTCAAAATTTACTGGATACCTCTTGTGACCTAGAATCGTTGACCCGTGTCTCGACTGGTCGCTCCAATGGATAGACTTGTCACTAGATCAGTTTCCCTACGGGCGAAGCATTGTTCAAATTGTACAGAGTTAAACATCAGAGTTTTCTCTGTGGAGGAGCGTAACAGATCGTGTCCGGGTCTACCGATCTTCGTCGAGCGTCCGCTCGCTCGAAATTCGACAGGTAACGACGTGCGTCCGCTGACTCGGGTCTTCCAGTTCTCGAAAAGGAAAAAAGCAAGCTGAATGAAGAAAAAAAGCGCATGCGAATAGTAAACGTCCATGTCAAAATCACCGGACTGCCTCTCGACAAGCAGACAAAGCTCAATGCCATTTTCCCTTACGTACGCGAATTATACGGATCACCATTCTCCAATGGCTATCAATCATCGTTTCTCCTACCGTAAAAAATACAATTCGTGCATCACTTAACATTCGACGTTTCCGAACGAAACCATTGTGAACATTCAGCCTCAGCTTCCCGATCTTCGCCCAACTATTTCTCCAGATCTATCGTGGCTCTTTAAATCATTCAAAAAAATCGCTATTTCCAAATTCAAACATGTATGTTTATGACATCATTTTCTTGATCAACATTCTTAGCACTCTTTAGCGTATGCGAGACTTTTGCTACAGTCCCATTTGAAAAAGAAATCGATGGTCAATTCTTTGGCCACGATGGCCACTCAAAATTTGCAAATTCGACAATCAACCTCCGATAAGAATGAAAGTATTTTGACATTTTTCAACGAAATATTTAGTGGCCGATTCATAGACGAGTAAAAACACGATTTTAATCTGGTCCTTTTTTTCCTTTTTCAAAGTTTTTTTTTCGAGCTGTCGTCACACTGCGTTTCGGTGAATTCAGCGAGGATGGTATTTTGACAGAAGGGACGAAAAGTTTGTACAGCCCGCGTGAGCAATTAGCCAAGTCATTGAACCATTTGGTCCATTTGATTTCGAGTTTAAATAAAAGTTCTAAATTATTGATAGAGTTTCATTCGACTGAGATGTGCCACAAATCAAGTTGTTCTTTCTCTTCCACAAAAAACGGGAGCAATGCTCGATCGAGCATCGGAGCTGCCGCGGTTAATTTTCGATGGTAAGCAAAATTGACAAAAAAGCGATGTGCATGGAGAGTGAGAAAAAAGTGGACGATTAAATCCTCGATTCTACGCGACGATACGCATTAAGTTTGAGAATCGTCGGCATCCTTTGAAGGAATAAACTCCTCCGATTTCTTCGTCGATTAATCAGTTCCGTTTCCTGTTCATCGATTTCCACAAAGCAGCAAACAATTTATAAAGAAAAAGTAATAATAAATTATCATTTTTTATTTACCTCTACCAAACATTTTTCCAAAATTCCCCGGCCCTCGAAATCCATTTTTTTTTTTTATCAATTTGATGCAATTTTTCCTGAATTATGACTCTGGAGCTTCTTTTTTACTTTCGGAAACTGTATCGTGAGAAAATACGAAAAAAATATCAAAATATAAAATGAAAATTTAAGCAAGAAGAATTCTTTGGGGTTTTCTTTTTGGATCAACTGATTATCGTAATTTGATGTAAAATCTCCTGAATTTACAAAAGTCCTCGATGATGACTTGGGATTTTTAACATTCCGCCTACTCCAGGAGTTTGAGTAAAGAAATAATTTAGTACACGAACGGTATTGGTTGCTAATAAAATCCACTGCTGGTTGAATACGAGCTACCATTGAATTCGAAATGGTATAGAGTAGAATTACATTTATTACACTGAGGATAAACATGGCGTAAGGACTGTGAAGTATTTTGAATAAAGCGAATGACGACACGCGGTATTGAGTATCCGAAACCTTTAATATGTCTGGTAAAGTTTGCCTCCGTTTTTTTTTTCACGTCGCTTTATCCCGCCTTCGGGTACGTTTCAATTTTCTATACCGAACGTGTGGAGAATTGGTATTTTTTATATATTTTTCATCATCGACACTCATAGCGAACGGAAGGCAAACGTGGACAAAAAGCAACTGAGAGACGAAAGAAAAAATATATAAAAGCGCATTGGAAAGAAGGGGGATACGTTTGAAGGTGGGCTGGGTGTTTCGTTGATGCATTCAACAGGCAGGCTAATCCGGTGATTCGGCCGACGGCGCATGACGAGACTGCCCCTTCTCGGATTCAAACTCAAACGCTTGCCAACATGCACTATTCAACTCAAACATATAGGAGGATCCTTTGGATGAGGAATTTGTAACGATATCCCGTTTGCCGGCAATAGTCTGGCCCGCGGCTGAGATACATAATCTTTTCGGCAAGGCACAATATCCGCGCGCTCCTACAGAGTCTTCCACAAGTCGCTCATACACGGAGAGAAATGCCGGGAAATTTATATCACATATTACTATGCCACCATAGTTTTCTGGTGAGAGTGTCGTCCCTCTGAGAATTTTTAGCAAAAACATAGTAATTTTTATTAAAATTCTATCGGAAATAACGGAAATTTGATATTTTTCGCCCAATTTTAGATGAAAAATTACTACGTTTTTGCTCAAATTTATCGGAGGGACGAAACTGTCACCAGAAAACTATAAATCATAGTAATTTGTGATATAAATTTCCCCGCATTTCTCTCCGTGTACATTTCAGAGACCCACTGGCTCGTGGAGATTGAGAGAGACGCGCCTTTGACTTTTGCTCTCGAAGCACATCATTCGTTGATGAGATTTATTAATTAAAGGGAGGCAGCCAATGTGGTAAATGGATATGAGAAAAAGTTGGCAAAATTTTCCGCAAGTTCAAATTTTCAAATTCAATTTTCGCCCCGCGATAGATTTTTATCAGTATCGACACGATCGTAGCAACCGGAAATTAATTTATTCATGGTGTTTTAGAGTGTGTTGTGGTGTTTTGGAATAACAAGTAAAACATCGACTCTCGATACATTTTTTTTTCTCGGAAATAACGACGATAATGAATTTTCAAATTTTACTTGGTAATTCAATAATTAAATTCAATTAAGAGCAGCTGAAAAGAATATTTTCGAATCCTATGCAGCGAGCCCCTGCCGTACGGGAACGATCACAACTTTGCCTCTGTTGTCATTTTTCGGGATCCAGTTTTTCCGCGTTTCTCGACAATTTCCAAAATGAAATACTACGAAAAATGGGAAAAACTTGGGCTGAAATGAAACTGAGGCCACAGGCTGCTTGAGGCTTTCTCGAAATGTTGTTCAAAAAAATCTGAAAAATGATATTTTCGAAGCATTGAATTGAATTTTGAAAATGTATCAGAACATCCTTGGCGAAGTTGTATTAAAAAAATGGTCAAGGATTATACACTCCACAAAGAAATTACGGTGTCCATCAAATACTCGAGATACTTAAGTCCGATTCATCTCTCGGGGTGCAACACTCGATTCCCTTGATGGGTATCTCATCCCTAAACACTTTTTAAGACCCTGCAGGATTGTGATGAATGTGTTTGAAAAATTTCCTCCAGATGGTCAGGCCAGATAAGCAGGTGTCGATGGCCCAGGCACCACTCGGTGTATTCAGCTCCATCAAAAAACTGATAGTTTGGAAGCCTTGTTACGTCGTACAAAATAAAATATATAAAAACAAAACAATTTTGGAATTATTGTTCCGAGATTGTCGCTTCAATGATGGAGCATCGCAAGGATAATTATAAAATGCTAAATTCGTTCGAATAAATGGATGATATTTATTTTCATGCTACAAAAATAATTTAACAATCTCGAGCTACGATACGAAGCAGCTCCGGCTATTTTTCCTGCCATGAAAATAATTTCGTCTCAATCTTTTAATTGCCAATTATTATGCAACGTGTAATGACATTTTTTCATAATTTTCATACATTCCGTAATAAATTAATATTTACTTGCAAAAATTACATGACTTTGCCAGTGTCATCCCCTTCAATGGCTTCAACAGCATTTCTCCATTTTGTGATTTTGATTTTCTGGTTTTGATGATTAGCCCCAAGTATTTTACTCATAAAGTTCATCACTCGTGAATAAAATTTTATTTTCCACACGGAGAGAAATGCGGGGAAATTTGTATCACAAATTACTATGATTTATAGTTTTCTGGTGACAGTTTCGTCCCTCCGATGAAATTTTAGCAAAAACATAGTAATTTTTCATCTAAAATTCAAAAATGTCAAATTTTCGCTATTTCCGATAGAATTTTAATAAAAATTACTATGTTTTGCTAAAATTTCTCAAAGGGACGACACTCTCACCAGAAAACTATGGTGGCATAGTAATATGTGATATAAATTTCCCGGCATTTCTCTCCGTGCAGACAGTCTGACGATTCGCGTCGCCAATTATTTTTTGTTTACCGTCCATTGTGATTTAACCGATGGAGATTTATTCTCCACAAGATTGGAGACAAATTATTGGGCGTATTTTTATGTGGCGTTCGGCAACTCGACGTTTCCAGTTGCCTGGCCGACGCTCACGGTTCTCCGCCTCACCCACACACACAGCCTCGTCTTGCACATGGTCCACTGGCCTTCTGCATGCGACACACACGCGATATCCTCAAGACACTTTAGTTCGGCGTGATTTTGTGAATTAATTAAAAGGATTCTCAATTATCGGTTCAGTCGACGTTCCTTTTCGAGCAGCGACTCGGCGTACAATTTGCTGAAAGTCCAATAATTCGTGTGTCGTTCGATAAAAAAACATCGTATTTTAAAAATAATTGAGCTGTTGTGTGTTTCGAGCTTTCGCAGTCAACGTTCATCAATAATGAAACGTATTTTTATGCAAACACGTGGAGAATAAATTAATATTTATAGGCCATTCCGAACACGAAGCTTTATCCGTTTACCTGGCAGTGAAGTTGATGGTAAAAAGATCCAGAAGAATATCTCCCTTGGTCCCGATTACAGCGATGAATGAACGGTTCACTCTGAATTCGATCGGTTCCGAAACGGCACTGGACCGAGAGCTTCGAGTTTTTTTATAATTTAATCCTGATTTGAAAAGAATAAACGTAAAAGGAGCATAAACGAAAATCATGAGGATGAAATTGTGTGATAACTGATGGCAATGACTCTTGTGAAATAAAAAAATTGGTTGTAGGCCTTACCGGACACTTGGTCACTGACGTCGCCAGTCTCGTCAATTTCAATGATTGCTCTGCTTCGCGACGGGCCCAAACGCATTTCTTTTCCTCTGAAAATCCTGGTAAAGTTCACCGGATTTACGAAAAGACTCGAACCTCCCAAAAACTAATAAGAAAGTAAAAAAAATAACTAAATGAGTTATCGGCGTAATGCATTTCATTTTCGCGCTCGCTGCACGGAGAGAAATGCGGGGAAATTTACATCACAAATTACTATGATTTATAGTTTTCTGGTGACAGTTTCGTCCCTCCGATAAATTTGAGCAAAAACATAGTAATTTTTCATCTAAAATTGGGCGAAAAATGTCAAATTTCCGCTATTTCCGATAGAATTTTAATAAAAATTATTATGTTTTTGCTCAAATTTCTCAGAGGGACGACACTCTCACCAGAAAACTATGGTGGCATAGTTTCCGGTATTTCTCTCCGTGTGCTTTGTGAAATAAATTATTCAAAGAATAGCACCAACTTCGGGTAACCAGTAGCTCAGGGAAATGTCGGTTTCAACTTTAAATTTCGGTAGATAGAGACGAACGTTCTTCATTGATCCAATATGGTACAGACTCTTCAATGTGATATTTCGAAGTTTTGGTACCAACTGAAAATATCCGTCAACCTTATTCGGAAGAATAACGAACATGCTCACCGAATCTTCTGGAGCCTCGCTCTGGAAGAAACGTTCTGGTTGATTATCGCTCCTCGTAACAAATTCGCATCACTTTTTTTCTAGAGTTTTCAATTTATTCAGACGTTTCACATTATTTTATTATCGCTTGTTAATTTTCATCAAAATTTTGTTGTTTTTTTAACGATCGTTCATTTTTCTTGCGAATCATTTGTGAAACGAATTTTCTGCAATTTTTATCGTGTCAAATTATTGGGATGATTATCTTTGACAAAAAGTGATGAACTTTTATTTTTAGTCATGAAGATGCACGGAAAGTGTTGATAAAATATTGTTCCATGAATACGTGTCCGATGCACGCGATAGTGAAGTTTGCATCGTTACTATTCAACGAAAAATCTCCAATTTCCTTATATTTTCATTTATTGTCGGAAAAACCTCAATTTTTCTTCGACGTTCGGTTTCTCATTCGCAAAAATTGTCACAGGCAAACACTGCAGTTTGATTTTCGTCTCAGTTTTTAAAAAATATAATAAAATAGTGAATTCCGTTGCATTCCAATGATGCAAACTTCAACATCAAGTTCGATGTTCGTATGACGATAAAAAAATTGTTGCTAAAATAATTATCGTTCAGCGTTTCGTGAAATAAATTTACCTTGTACGGAATTTTGAGGACTCTGGAATCGAGTTCCGGAATTTCGGCATACTGGTACCGACCATGTCTGTGCATGGTCATGATATCGATCGTGTCGTCATTCAACACTTGGAAAGGGCGTAATTTCGTCTTGGAAGGGTTGAACCCTGATTTCCAAAAGCCTTTGAAATAGATGGCATTTACGAGAATTAATGCTGGATCGGGTCCAACCTGATCTGCACAAAAAACAAAACAAAACGATTGACTTGAGGTCAAAATTTGTATATTTGCATTTAATGGGACATTTCGAAAAAGAAAAAAAAACTGTCCTGGAAATAAAGTTGATTTTTGGTCAATTAGCCAGTTTCAGCTTTTGAAATTTTACCATGGACCTTCCCTGATACAGTGGTTTATATTATCAACTACTATTTCGTTGGTTTATCCAAAAATACAGCAAGAAATAAGGAAGAAAATTTACATTTCTGAAAAAAGTTGTCGCTGTGTTGATCGTTTGTTTTCTCTGCCAACCACTGATTGATCTTCGCGATTGGCATGTGTTCACCATCGAGATCGACACTCTCCATTGTTGTATGTAAGTAATTGGAAGCCGTGTCGACGAACTCGAGGTTTGGCTTCAGATTAGAAGGATAAAAAATTTTCGTGCCTATACGTAGATCGTAATTCTGAAATGACACGATTTTAACAAACTTTCAATTATTTTACTCACTTGATCATAGCACGCGGTTTATAAATCTTGGTTCGTATTGATTCTACATTTTTATGGCATGCATTCGTACGACAGCGTTCTTGAACGTGGACGGGAAGAATTTAAAAAAATTTCCATTGGTCTCGCAACGGTTAAAAGCGAAAAAATTGTTATTCGAATTTACGGAACTTAATTGTTTTTGTTTTCATTTCAAATTGACTTGGAGGACAAATTCGGGATTTGAAGGAAATTCATTTCACTGTTAACTCACGCTCAGGACGTGGAGTAGCCTATGGAAGCCATTTTTAGCAAGCGACGTACTCAGATTAGGAACTCCAAGGACACGAATTAGCTCTAACCTCGTGTCACCTCGTGCCCCATAAGATAATACCAGCAGAGGGATAAAAACGCTCAATGGCGAAATAACCCGCGTTTCAGGATCGAACTCAAGCATTCTCTAGTGAAAGGAAATGAAAAGTGAGCAGTTATTGCATGAATAATTTTGTAATTAAAAAAAAAACTCGTCAACTTTGTCCGTTCGTACTTTACCTGAATGTACTCGGTCTCGAACTTCTTGGCAATCGTTCTAATCAAGCGAATACCTCTTCTCGATGGTAAAGGACCATCGACTCGTTCGTGGCTCGAAGATCCTTCGAGCTCGTTGGATGGATTGGACTCGATTTGTTTCGAATTGAAACATGAATTCATTGGAAGGCACAACGTAAACATGCCGAATAGAAAAACTAGACAAAAAACCACAAAAATCTTCGAAATGGTTTGCACAGAGAAGAAATATGAAAAACAAGGTTTGCGCGGTGCGAATATTAGTAGTAATCACTGTTGATGGACAATGTACTTGTGACCATCGTCAAATCATTTCACGTCCATTGCTTTAGTGTCATTTTCTCGATTGGAGTGAAAATCTCGACTGCTTAATTTGGCAAACGTTTTTCAAATCGGTAAATGCCACAAAGAAGACCACCATATAGCTAAATAATCCAGGATACTTGCCCAAATCCATTTGGAACGTGTAGTCAGCGCAGCTGCGAGTTAATGTCAAGAAATTTCGTCTTCTCCATTGAAGTACGTAGGTGGCTTTTTATACACTTTTGTTATCTCTCTTTTTTCGATTCAGTTGATACGGTTCCGAATAACGACGCGAAACATTTGCTACTTATGACGTGAGACACGTTTTTCTAATTTTTCAAGTCACAGTCCTCCTACGACATACGATTCACATCTGTCAGTAAATATTAACGTGTATTGAGTCTTTGGAGAGTCAATACACTCGCAGAACAGTCTCTATTGAATGAATCGTGATTACGATTGGAATATACAAAGAAAGCCTGCAAACGAATATTTAAATCATCACGCGCGGTTTTTTGTTTTAATCGTTCCTGTACTTTCATCATCGATACTTTTGGACGAATAAGTTAGCGGCACTACCGCCAACCTGGTTCTGTCTTGATCAAATTTCTTCGTATTTCTTCGTAAAAAAATGATTTTTTTTTTCCATAAATCAATGAGATTAAATGATTTCACTGGAGAGTTCATTTCAGACAAACGGAGAGAAATGCCGGGAAATTTATATCGCATATTATTATGCCACCATAGTTTTCTGGTGAAAGTGTCGTCCCTCTGAGAAATTTTAGCAAAAACATAGTAATTTTAATTAAAATTCTATCGGAAATAGCGGAAATTTGACATTTTTCGCCCAATTTTAGATGAACAATTACTATGTTTTTGCTTAAATTTCATCGGAGGGACGAAACTGTCACCAGAAAACTATAAATCATAGTAATTTGTGATATAAATTTCTCCGCATTTCTCTCCGTGCACTCTGTTGGCGAGGATACTATTTATTTGCAGTGCATTCAACATTTTTTGTATGAACTTGATAATCGGATAAATTGGAAGACTAACGTTGCGGAAAACGGGTTTTAAAATATTTCAGATATCTACGGAACAAATAATGTTAAGGAAGCGACAAATAATAATCAATTATTTGAAAACATCTTCTTGTTATTAAGGTATAACTATCGCAGAATGGGTTGATTTAGGATTTTCTTGAAATTTAGTGTAAATATTCTTGACATTAAGACAAACAACTTTCCTATGGGACGAAACATTTTCTGCCGTCTAGAATTTGAGATATTTCATTTCCAATTTTATATTTTTCCCATCTAAACGCATGTAAATTGAAGTGACGTTTCGTTAAAAAAGTTGCAAGAAAAAACAAAAGAAACGCGACTTCAATTTACATGCGTTTAGATGGGAAAAATATAAAATTGGAAATGAAATATCTCAAATTCTAGACGGCAGAAAATGTTTCGTCTCATAGGAAAGTTGTTCGTTTTAATGTCAAGAATATTTACACTAAATTTCAAGAAAATCCTAAATCAACCCATTCTGCGATAGTTATACCTTAATGCATATTTGATGGAGACATGCCACCGATGCAGAATATTTCATCGTCTTCCCTCTCGTCCATCGGTTCAAAGTTAATCCGAGAAATGGTGCGGCACCATTAGAAAAGTCGTGTCACACACATTTGTATGTGTAGCTGAAAAGCTTTTTCTGTGTGGCAGCCACATTTTCACCAACTCTCTAATACTTCAGTGCTTGTTTGCCTTTCCCATATTATACACGTATATCCGGACAGTTTTGCGGTGTTCTGCCTCCGCAGTACGCCGCTCGGCATTGTTGTCGAGACCCTAGCAAACACGGAAAAGCCAGAGGAGTGAGAAACTTATAATGGCAAAGTAGATCGGCTTATATGACGACCAATCACCCGCTCGACACCCTGACGTTTTGACGCTTGGCTCACGAAAATACTTCGGAAGATCGAAATACCAACTCGTTATCGAATATATATTCCTTTGCTCGTATTTTCCATCATTTTTAAACATTGTAACATTGAAAAAAGCTTTAACGATATTTGCCTTTGAAGTTGCCGTCATTCCTTTCGTCCGAAACTCTCTCCATCGTGCGAAATAATTTTCGTTCTTTTTTTAAACTGTCCTAGAGACCATTCAAGTTACCAAGTATTCTATTGGCTTGATGATGGTCCGGAGATATTGCACGAAACTTTAAGCATTTTGCTGAAAATCCATTACAAAATAAAATTCGCATAAATATATTCAAATAGGAATATTAAAAAAAAAAGAAAAAAAACGAGTCGGAGGTCGTAGGCGTGCAAAAAAAAGTTATTCGATCGAATTGGCTCTTTATAAGAAAGTTTCAGATCCAATTACAAACGACTGATAACGGCCATGGTGAAAAACAGACGTCGAATATTCCGCTTCACGGTTTCTTTATCGTTCGAAAATAATGGAATGTTGTAAATCGGTCACAAGCAATGACAATGAGAGAACTTACTCAACTGTTAAATTGGTAAACGGGATCCGATGTATTTTTCGAGCGTAACGCATCAACCCTTTGGGGTATAAAAAATAACTTCCATCTTCTTTCCCGTAAAGATAAAAATCCGAAGACCCCTTTACTTTTTTTTTTTTTTTTTTCTCGCCGACAGGGAAACCATAAGGGGTGAACGGGATCGCAGTGAACGATCACAGGGGCAACGGAGAATTTTCGGGCCAGCAGTCGAACGGGTTTTACCCCAGATCACCGTTTTGTGTCATGTGTCGTAAATCAAAGACGTGAAATCAATTACCACTCGTAACCCCCTCTACTTACGAATGTTACGCAAAAAATGAAAATCTGGCGGGACTGGCCGTCGTGAGGAGACTCTCTTTCACCCACGTATATGAACGATACTCGATTTTCTTTTCTTTTCATATTTTTAGTTTTTTTTATTATAAATATTTATTTATTTCGATAGCCGTCGAGTAATTTCCGATCCGTGGACGCTTTTTGGTTCCGTGTTTCTTCCGGCAACCACACCCGCAAGTATGAAGAAAAAAACATGAAAAAAAAACCATAATCTGTCTTCAGACTGTTCCGAGGCGAGGATGAAATTTTGTATTTTTTATTTTTTATTTTTTCATCAAATATTACGAGTTGAGGATGGACCCGTTGGTGAACTTTCAATCTACTCGAGGATAGTCGAACTCACAGTCGCTCTCGATTAAATGATCTTCAAGGAAAAAACCTTTCTTGTTGATTTCCCTGCATTCAGAAATTTCTCCAGACATTCGATTGCAACGCATCCCTGCGTTGCCAAGTCTTTCTGTGCTGTACTAATTTACACAATGTTTGATGAACTTTGATCACTACAATTTCTTGATAAAGGCAAGAAAAATCTACACGGAGAGAAATGCGGGGAAATTTATTTCACAAATTACTATGATTTATAGTTTTCTGGTGACAGTTTCGTCTCTCCGATAAATTTGAGCAAAAACATAGTAATTTTTCATCTAAAATTGGGCGAAAAATGTCAAATTTCCGTTATTTCCGATAAAATTTTAATAAAAATCACTATGGTTTTGCTCAAATTTCTCAGAGGGACGACACTCTCACCAGAAAACTATGGTGGCATAGTAATATGTGATATAAATTTCCCGGCATTTCTCTCCGTGTATGAGAAAGCTCGTTTGACTAAAATAGCGAACTGTCAGTCTCAATCCGGGCATGTAATTCCCAAAAATGTAGAGTCTCATAAAAAAATGAGAAGAAAGTGGTTCGGCATGGAATACCTTGTATACGAAAGTTTGTATCGAGCCTCTTTATTTACAATGAAATTGTGCGCGAATGTCAGGTAACTCTTTCAACACTTTCGTTCCATGCATTTGGACCCTCATGATTTTTCTACCTCGTCGCCCTTGTACGAGGTTGGGTCTCTTTCACTTCCTCTTGCTCTCTCTTTCCCTCGCTACCCATTCTGCTACCCTTTATTATGATTTATATGATGTTAACTCTCTTTGAGGTTCAGTGAATCGTGCCCGATCGTACGTTCGTGCCCCCGAATAAACATTAGAGAAGGAAGAAGGTACCGGGGGGCCCTTTGGTCTGGAATACTGCGTGGAATCGTAGAGCGAACTTGAAATCTTGCTTCCATCCCGTGAGACCGCGATTTTATTGGAAAATACGGGACTGGAAATTTTCGCAAATTTTATTTATAACAAAAAAAAAAACTGATTTTTCCGTGAAACCGCAACAGTCCTTGGGAAAAACGAATTCATCGTCATTTTCCAAACTGAAATATCCTTCGGGTCCAGAAGGATATTGATCCGGGATTCCGAAAGTGTTTGAGGCGCGTGATACGTCGCTTCAAACCATAGGCTGCTGTAGAATTTCGTGGGTTACCTCGTCGCTCCAGAAAATTCAATTATTTCGATGGAAGTGTAAGTTCGGTGGTTGTGAGACGATGTCAGGGGTACCAAGGGAAGAAGAAGAGGATGTCTGATAACGCAGGCGCCGAGCTACACTCTCGTCGGCCATCTTCCGGTCGCCATGGATACCTCTCGGAGGAGGACTACGAAAGACTGGTGTATCGATCGGCAACGTCAGCTATTTAGGAGGGGAATCGTCGCGGTCTCGTATCAAAATGAAACGAGGGAGTGATAACTCTTTCGACAGTTTCCTGTTTTCCAAATGATAATCCGCAAAAAAAAATACACTCCAAAATAAAAATTTTGACATGCTCATCCTCGTGGTTTGCTCGTATTTCGGAATTGTAGAAAAATCGTAATAAAGAAACTGGATTAGGCTAGAAATTTGAATAGAAAAAAAAACAATCGGCCACGATTCTTTGATCGAGTGCCAGCCAAGAAAAATTTATATCCTCCCAGGATGTTAAAGATTGAAGCCAAAACAGTTTTCTCCAGCAAGGCTCCTGCGCGCATTTAAACTGGAGCTGAACGGAAACGTGGCTGGATATTGGGTTTTAGATTCCGTGTGTATTCGGGACTCAGTCTTCTCCGGTTGACACGATATCGCTACACGACAAAAGAGCATTCAGGCTGTCGAGGCGCGAGGCCGGTGCTTCGTTTCGTAGTTTTATAATCCTGTCGACAGTAAGGCGGAAAAGGGGTTATACCCTCATTGTGCTTGATAATTTAATGTCTGCAAACAGACGGGGTGTCCATGTAAAACATGCGCAAACATATCTATCGTATGGAATAAGGATTAAGGCAGCCAGATCACACGCCGATTCGGACTCAAATAATATTCCACAGCACATATATATATAACTGTGTGCATTATAGGATTGCTTATCCGTAGCACGTCCGCGTCCTCGTAGCCCAACATCTAAACGTCCCCGCATCGAACTATACCCACATAACGGTGAGAATATATGCACCGGTTGAATTCGGGTGCACGAAAGGACGAAGAAAAGTTAAAGTTTCTTTTGTCATACACTGCAACTCCCGATCAATTTGACTATCGACCAATTTCTCCGGAAACCTGATGACAAGTGTAAAAATTATTGTCATTAACTCATTTTCACTTCCACGGATCATGTGGGTCTTTTTCTACCCAAACGACAACCTTTTTCCAACGCAACGGCTACATGAACTATAAAATCTCAAAGTAGAATCAATGGAGAGTATTCCAAATTTTTTTCAGATTTTTTTCTCTCCAAATACATGAGATTCAAGTGACAGGACGAAAAGGACCCATATGATCCGGGGTGTCATAAAGGATCATGATCCGTGGAGGATCAAGGCCCCATCCAATCCTGTTGGTGTAAAATAGAACACTTAAAACTTGCGCGTGAACGACAACCAGATTTGAGAGTTTCAGATATCGGAATTCATGGTGATACGTCATGTAGTCTTTTTGGATATAATTAAAAAGGATTCCAAGTTTAGGTGTTCGAGCAAGAAGGAAGAAAATTAATGAAACTATTGGAAATTGACGTTTGTTTTAGAGATTAGTCCGTTTGTTTCGACGCTTGAATAATTGGATCCTGCACGAGCCAGGCTAGTTCTAGAAGTTTCATGACATTTCCCTGAGTCAGTATAAGTCTTCCTTGGAATTCGATCTCATCTACCTGCTGCACTGGTAATGCGATATACACGTCAGAGTGGTGCAGACAGGTCGCAGTTATTGTTTTGTTGGAAATCGGAAGCACGCACTACTATACGATCCAATCAACGGTGAAATAAAGAGAACTGTGTAATAGAGATGTCAGGATGGACATATGTGACGTGTAATTAAACAGGCATGCGAGCGCATAGAGAGCAGCGAGTGAAAACATGGAACTTGGGAGTTTATACAAGTACGTGAGTACGCTAGAGTCACGTGGCCTTTCCCCACCTCTCTTGGCATACACGTTAGTAATCTACGTGAGCCCGTCGCGATCCCCCGTGATGCTGGCAATTACCGAAGGCTTAGAGGACCAACGCTCAGGACGCTCACTGTTGAGTGCCGGAGACCTTCGCTCATTTTTCACCCAGCCCCCCATAGTCATGAATGCCTACTTCTCCACACGGGGCACGTGTCCCGCCTTCTCGATATTCATATTCGCCTCACCGCATGCGACCCTGTCTCGATCTTAAAATTCAACGACCCACCGCCGGAAGCCTCAACTCCGAATGTACGAACAGCCACCTTCTCAGCTCAATAGAACACAATTAACACGTGCTAATGATAAAATTGTGTTCCTTCGTGATGAGAAATGGTTCGATTGTCGCGATCTTGTCATTCTGAGCTACCTGTAGTAATGTTGTCACATCTGAATGGCTCGATTGTTGTAGACATTATTTAATTTGGCAGACACGTCATCTTGCCGAGCTAGGTTCGGACGAGTTGGTAGAAAAGTTGAAGGAAACTCGGTCTACGTTTATTCGAGTATTTGGTCGATGACACTGGCTCAGATTTCATGAAGATGGCGTGATTTTCATTTCCTGATCTTATCACTCGGTATACTTGCCGAAACGTTTCGCAACAGTTCCAAACTTTCAGGAACTACGAGCATTATTCCGCAAAAATTCACCTCAGCACGAAACCATGCAATTTTGAACCTATTCATCAAAAAAAAGTTTCTTGTGATCAGGTAATCTAGATATACAAATACAGAAATCATGCACCGTCACATTAGCGTGAACCAGCTTGAGGTCCATTTATTTCATCACTTCGATTAATTGGACTATGATGTCTATGTGACTGCAGTGCTTAATGTTTCATTGGTTACCCAATGAAGGATTTAGCAGCTAATTTGATCATTCGGTATTCATAATTGAATAATTGTTTTCCACAATGGAATTTGTATTTCAAAATAGTTGAATTATTCGAAAACAGTTGTCCAGTTGTTAAGGTATAACTATCGCAGAATGGGTTGATTTAGGATTTTCTTGAAATTTAGTGTAAATATTCTTGACATTAAAACGAACAACTTTCCTATGAGACGAAACATTTTCTGCCGTCTAGAATTTGAGATATTTCATTTCCAATTTTATATTTTTCCCATCTAAACGCACGTAAATTGAAGTGACGTTTCGTTAAAAAAGTTGCAAGAAAAAACAAAAGAAACGCGACTTCAATTTACATGCGTTTAGATGGGAAAAATATAAAATTGGAAATGAAATATCTCAAATTCTAGACGGCAGAAAATGTTTCGTCTCATAGGAAAGTTGTTCGTTTTAATGTCAAGAATATTTACACTAAATTTCAAGAAAATCCTAAATCAACCCATTCTGCGATAGTTATACCTTAATCGCAGGTTGAGAATGGATATGAAATGGAATTTGACAGGCAGGCAGCCTATTAAAGGAAGAAATGAATGAGAAATCTCATCGCCTTTTGAATAGTCGATTCCTCGCTGTTTATACTGCATACTTGGTGCGATGAGTAATACCAGCAAGTACGAACGAGACGTTTATTTGACTCCTGATACTCGGAATAATATCATTCGAATGTTCGATCCGATCCTATAATGATGGGCTGTCAATGGTTAAAACGGTTGAATAGGAAAAAGGCTCTCTGCGTCGTACCCTCGGTTGTTTATTTGCGCGGGGGTGTACGTTACGCGTATTACGTTTCATTCTCCCTTTTACAGTACAAACGGGCGAGGGTCAATATTATACGAGTGATTGAGCCTGAGACCAACTCTTCTCTATTCTCGTATTATGTTTGCGTTTGTACTTCCACCGAACGAGGCAGGTCCTGGAAATTAGTGCCAATTAAAGTCGTATGGCGAGCTAGTATGACATTGGTTCCTGGACATATGCAACACGGACTACCCAGCAATAAAATTGAAGATCAATCCAAGTCGAACCAATCACAAATTCGTCTGGACCCAAACTGTCATTAATCTCAATTTTTTTCGACAATAATTCCAGCTTGTCGTGACAATGATCGTGGCTCATCATCTCAGGTTTTTTTATTTCATAAATGAGCATTTTTTAGACTGGAATACGTCTATGAATTTTTATAAATATTGAAATTATCAATTACCGGAGATATGGAATAATTTTTTCAAATCCCCCTTTCAATTAATTAATATTGTCTAGCAAAAATCTAGGGTAAAAAAATTAAGTTGTGGCTCATCGTCCAGTGTTTTTTTTTTTTAACTCAAATTTCAACGTTCGTGATCTTTTAAAATTAGAACAATTCCCCCTTTAAATTTCAAATCCCCCTTTAAATTAATTAATATTCTCTAGCAAAAATCTAAGCTAAGAAAATTAAGTTTAGGCTCATCATCCAGTGTTTTTTTTGAACTCAAATTTCAACGTTCGTGATCTTTCAAAATTAGAACGCGTTTCCGGCAACCAAACACCGGAAATTAGGAATAATTATTCGAAGAGTGTAATTTGATGTGAAATTTAATGGACAAGGCGTTGACACGTACCACAACGTAATTTTTCCATAACCAAACACAAACATCAACACTTGACGAATACTTACGAAAGTTTCATGAATTATCCGAATATTTGACGAGTGACGAATTTAATTCAAGAAATCGCATGGGTTCGATATCCGAACGAAAAGGATTTTGATTTGATAGATATGATCGTTAACGTGTGATGTTTCACACCGGCTGCGTCCGATAACATCGAAGCTATCCCGTACGATCAGCGCGGTATGAGTAGAATCGACTGCGGAGCATTGTAGTGTCATACACTTTGCATACAGCCCATTATCGTACGAGCGTTTCTCCTCCGTGACGTGGCGTCAATGATATGCAAATTTCGATCCCACCTCTGAATATAAACTGTACACCGATGACAGCGACGTTTTTATCCTCTTAGCCAGAAAAAACTTACAGTGTGCATTCGTTCCAAATCATTTTTTGTTCCTCGAGATAAAAACGTCGGCGAACAAGTGTTGACGATTTTTTTTTTCAGGAAATTACGTTCGGGATTAAAAATACAAAATAAATTTATTACGAACGCGTCATTCGGCGAGATTTTACGAAAAAATTCAACAAGTTGTTGATATCCAATAAATGATCGATTTGATTATTTCATTTTATCGAGAACCATTGAAAAATCTATTCATACTTATAGTTAGGCAAATATGAATGGAATAAATGATTCGGTACGTATGAGAGATATCGTACTGAGGCAGCCAGGACATATTGTCCCTGTGACATTGATTTGACGTAATTGGCACCAGGAAGGAGACGAGCGGAGCAGAAATGATTGAGATAAGCCGGTATAAGCCGGGATAAGCCATGCGTGGATTTAGCCTTTGCGATCCTACCAATAGCTCTGAGGGCTTTGACTAGTAGTTTCTCCGTTGGATCAGTTTATGTTTGAATTTTAGGGGAATACACAGAGGCTTGTATATCCATGAACGTTAAACGATATGTACGGAATCATCAGCCTTTTCTGCTGCCTTTTCGCTTCTCGATCGCGTTTTTACGTTTTAATAATGCGACTGTGCTCAGACAGCAGATCACTGTAAAATGAAGCGCTTGTGCTATTTTTAATGCAATTAAGTTTTCATTTAAAATGTCGATGGAAAAATAATTGGAATAAAAATGATTTTCCAACAAGTTTCTTTCCTTGAACATTTTTTAATTAATCTTCAAAAATGTTGTTATTATTCGAATGTTATAGTGATGCAAAAAGTGGCTTGATTGATTGAACAATTAAAAAACTAAATGCCTGAAAAACTTGAATTTTAATTACAATTTTTTTGTTTTTTTTTTTCACAAGAATCGTCAAGTTATTTTACAGGCAGTGAAAATAATCGTTTAATGGATATAGACATATTGTACGTAACGGGGGTAAAAGCGTTTCCTCGTAATGCGAACGTCAAACACTCGAGGCATCCCTCGTTGGTAAAATTCCGTGGGAGTAGACACCTGAGAATCCGATCATCCCTCGTATCCTCAATCTGTGTTCTGTTCCGAGAACGTTGTTATGCATTCACGATCCGGAGAAAGTTCCATAAAACCTGAGAGGATTTTTGAAAAGCCCTTCGGGGCTTTGCACTGTGTGTAAATAGAAATTCGCCCGTGGTCACGGTTTCATTGAAGGGATGAGGGCAATAAGGGTGTAAATGTTCAATAACGCTTTACGGAACGTCAACGTCCCCATGAAAATTTACCATTTTATGTATTTCGTTTATAAATGGTTTATGAATTCGTTTTGGATCTTTTTTTCCACTGTATACCCCAATTTGTGAAGTCCCGGACGGCATGACCTGTTGGACACTTCAACTTTCATTTACAGATTTATTCAAAATTCAGAACTCGAGCTGTTGCTTCTGTTTGGACATTGAAATTTATTTAAGCTGGAGAAGCATCAGGAACTCAAAGTTTTCCTTCCATTCCGAACATTGTTTCGGTTGCCTCGGAGTGCTTTTCGAAATTGTTTGTCTAACTGAAATTCCGTCAAGAGCTTAAACAGTAAAAAGACATTTGAGAGTTGAGAACAAAGTTTTAAATGTTAAGGTATAACTATCGCAGAATGGGTTGATTCAGGATTTTCTTGAAATTTAGTGTAAATATTCTTGACATTGAAACGAACAACTTTCCTATGAGACGAAACATTTTCTGCCGTCTAGAATTTGAGATATTTCATTTCCAATTTTATATTTTTCCCATCTAAACGCATGTAAATTGAAGTCGCGTTTCTTTTGTTTTTTCTTGCAACTTTTTTAACGAAACGTCACTTCAATTTACATGCGTTTAGATGGGAAAAATATAAAATTGGAAATGAAATATCTCAAATTCTAGACGGCAGAAAATGTTTCGTCTCATAGGAAAGTTGTTCGTTTTAATGTCAAGAATATTTACACTAAATTTCAAGAAAATCCTAAATCAACCTATTCTGCGATAGTTATACCTTAATCAACCAAATTGTCATCTGTGACTGCTTCTGTGATGGTGCATGGAAGCTCAGCTGGGCAGAGTAAATTGCGCAACCACTATTTCAAGCCGGAGACCGAATTGGATATGCCCAATTCGATGTTTTAATGTCTGTGAGGTAGAATAAAATTTCACGTGCCTTTAGTGTATGAGGAGCGATGAGTTGCCTTGACAAAGGGGACGGAAGCGTTAAATTTGAATGAACGTGTACACCGAGCGAGGCAGCGCCCACCGGTCACGGCACATTAGGAAATAGTAACGTGCTCATTCAGAAACCATTTCTCTTCCTTACAACGGCTCAATCCGACTTGGCTCCATAGTTGCTGAAACTTTTTTCTAGTGTTGTTTCATTTTTTACAGCTCTTCAGATCCATACCGAGCGATGACTGATTAGCTTTTTTCCAAAGTCTTGAAAAATTTATGTTTTTCAATGCGCAGCAAACTCTTACGCGCTCGCGCGATGGCAAGACACTGACTATACGATCCTTGGCCTCAACTTTTCATAGTTCATATCTATGCCATGCTTACTTTTCAATTGTTGCGATAAACTCGTAATTTGTGCACCTGGAGGCTTCGTACAGACAACTCTGAGCGAGTTGAGGTAACAAATTGTAAAACCAGTGTCGCACGGCTTCCGTTTCAATAAAAGGATTAAAACTGTACCCTTCGTAACGATGGAGCTTTTGCTGAGTTAAGTGACACGCTCAACCCGTTCAATCGAATGGAAAAGCTTGGATAATGGTCGTTTCGTTGCGAATACGTAACTACATTTTTCTGAGAGGCGTTTCCGTAAATAATCATCACCTGGTGTCGCGTTTGTGCAAACCATCGGTTGAGAGGGTTCAATTGACTCTGTATCTGGTCCAGAAATAAAAATCATCTCAAAAAACCGAATCATTTCCGACAGACGACACGATCGTTTGGTCTTGTATGCGAGGCAACAAAAACGTTTCATACTGGTCCAGTGTGGTCGATTTTCTTCAAAAAAAAAAAAAAAAAACATAAAAAATGCTGCAAATGTATTTCTAATATGACGATAAGTTCGGATTTAAGAAAAATTCACAAAAGTTTCATCAGTGTATTTCGATCGACGCAATCCTATTTTATCTCCTATCCGTTTGTTCAGATTGCCTTGAATTTCTAAAAAAAGTAACTCACAGCCCAACTCCGATGATAAATAAGACGACTGTGCTCTTAGCCACGAATGCTGATCGCTACCGGCGATGCTTATTGAATCGTGGCGCTTAACTGATAAGAAAAATCTCTACGTATTTCGTTAATTATATTCAGGGTGGATTTAGGGGCTCGCGTTTCTGTCGCATATCGAATGGAGAGCGTGAAAAATCTAGACATATGCAAAACATCCCAATTCACCCTTGGACGATGCAGGAGAGTATCGCAGTGAAATACACAACCTGGGGTTCTTTATATGCATGCGTATGTATAAGTGAGCCACCCCTTTGTTACCCCTTATCCAACGAGGTCCGATATTTATGCCTCTGCGAGCTGCCAGACGCGAGTCTAGTGTTAATAGTTTTCGTTTACTCCTAGCCCAACGAGTACACACGTGCTCTGTGCACGCATCGTGATTTATGATGTTCCAGCATCCATTTCGATCGAATTCACCTACAAAATGCTCGCGCAGTTGTGTTTTATTTATCGGGGGTCGACGTTGCCATTACGATGACAAGAATCATTGTATTTTTGAAAAAACTCGCGGCACCTCAAGACCCAACAATCGGGACGATTCCAGAGGTCTCTACACTTTTCTCATGCATGTCAATCTTTTTCTCTTTTTTCTTCCTGCGGTCCTGCTCTCTCACTTTTATTTTTCTCGAGCTCCAATGTCGATGATTCTTCGCGAACAGAAGTTGAAGCTTTGAGCTGAGTCCCTAGAAAATGGAAATTGACTCGCAATTCAAGGGCGAAACTGAAAGATCGAAAAAAAATGGAGCGTTTGATCCACGATGCGTTACAAATGCAGTTTTTTGTCGAATGCTCGATTTTTCTAGAAGATTCACCCGAACGTAGGTCAGCACATGCCCTGCGGAAAAGTCCGCGGTACCCGCGAGTCAAAACTTGAACCCACTCTGTGAAAATTCGCATCAGAGGCGAATGAATAATTAAATGAATCTCCCCAATCCATACACGGAGAGAAATGCGGGGAAATTTATATCACAAATTACTATGATTTATAGTTTTCTGGTGACAGTTTCGTCCCTCCGATGAATTTTAGCAAAAACGTAGTAATTTTTCATCTAAAATTGGGCGAAAAATGTCAAATTTCCGCTATTTCCGATAAAATTTTAATAAAAATTACTGTTTTTGCTCAAATTTCTCAGAGGGACGACACTCTCACCAGAAAACTATGGTGGCATAGTAATATGTGATTTAAATTTCCCAGCATTTCTCTCCGTGTATTGATTTTCCCAGCTCAATCGTAATCGAAAAGATTCCTTCAAATCACCAAGATAAATTCGACGGAATCCATTCTAATTGATTGCCTCGAATCGGTTGAAACAATAAAGGGGAAAAGGTTCGGGTGAGGGTGGATGAGCCCAGGCTCATTGCTCGCGCTATATATATATTTATAAATAAACGTATCGCACTGGATCGCTCGATGGTAATCGCAGCACGAGGGTGCATACTTAATGCCATCCGGATTTCTTCGCTTTGACGCCCCATCGTCGCGTTTACTTGTGAAAACACCCCATTCGAACCTCGCACTGAAAACCCGTGCGCACGTTCTCCCGAGAATCGGGCGCATGAGTTTTGCTTCTCGCATCGCTACACAATAGTCGCGACACGCGTTTCCGACGTCGACATATGCTTTACTTTTCTAAATACTTGTCCTCAACGATGCTAAACATTTGCACAAGAAAAAGTAGCAAATGTCTAATTATTTTCGTATATTTGCAGTTTTTTTTTTTCATTCGGATTAATACGAAACTTGCTTCCTTCATTTTTATCTCCACAAATCACCAAATCGACCCACCAAATTTTTCAAGATATACGTAATACGTGCGAGAATACTCCAAACGATTTTTCAATGCATTTTCTGACCCAATCCACGGAGTACAAAAATTTGCAACTCCGTTTTCAATATTAATGAAAAAAACGTTTTGTTTCCGAAAAACTGTGAAAGCAGGATGTGTTTTAATGCTGGGAAATGAGAATGAAAATGAAAATACTGTAGCAAAAGAAACGAATTGGAATAAAATGATAAAAATAATTCAATGTCGATCGATCGGCTCGATTTTTCTTTAGCAACGCTTCCAAGTATGAGAATCGAGATAAATGGTTAATAACAAATTGCAGAAATACGTGATGCATCGGTATAGCGATCGATGGTGTTGTCACAATTTCGTAGGCTCGTATACAGAAACGCCAAGTAAGATGATAGCCGTCTTTTCTGGTTCACGTAGGAATTCTCTAAAGAAGCCTTACTGTTGAGACGTCGCTTGGAGCAGGCTCGATGAAAGGACGTCGTTGAATCTTGACTCGACGAGACCTTGTACCAACGGTTTTCAACGAAAGTTAAAACGAGTGACAACAAAAAAAATGACACGAATCTCAGAGGATATTGACGTGAGAATATTTCAACTTCGTTGACACGTCAAATTTTCTCACATTGGACGGGTTTCCATATCCAAACGAGGTCGATTGTACGCTATCAAGGAAACGGCTCAAGGCAACTTCAGCTATTTCCGGTGGTCAGATATGAATTTCCTACTGTTAATTAGATATCGAGACTAGTCCACACTGTTCCCAAGTGTCAAGAGCTTTCGGTATGAATAGCTGAGAAGAAAAATATTTATGTAATGATAAACGAAAAGAAATGAAACTGTTAAATTCACAGGTTTTTTCTTCATCGGCGCCATGCGGGAGGACGGCGCCGGGAATAATCAATAATATATATTTATTATTCGTCCTATTAATTTATTATTATATTATCATTTATTATAATTTATTATTAAATTATTTCGCAAGCCGCACGAAATATTATAAAAAATAATTGAATATGTATGTTTGGAACGTGACTTCTGCAAGACTGATACACGGAGAGAAATGCCGGGAAATTTATATCACATATTACTATGCCACCATAGTTTTCTGGTGAGAGCGTCGTCCCTCTGAGAAATTTTAGCAAAAAAATAGTAATTTTTATTAAAATTCTATCGGAAATAGCGGAAATTTGACATTTTTCGCCCAATTTTAGATGAAAAATTACTATGTTTTTGCTAAAATTTATCGGAGGGACGAAACTGTCACCAGAAAACTATAAATCATAGTAATTTGTGATATAAATTTCCCCGCATTTCTCTCCGTGTGGAAAATCAAATTTTATTCACGAGTGATGAACTTTATGAGTAAAATACTTGGGGCTAATCAACAAAACCAGAAAATCAAAATCACAAAATGGAGAAATGCTGTTGAAGCCACTGAAGGGGATGACACTCGCAAATTCATGTAATTTTTGCAAGTAAATATTAATTTATTACACGGAGAGAAATTCCGGGAAATTTACATACATCACATATTACTATGCCACCATAGTTTTCTGGTGAGAGTGTCGTCCCTCTGAGAAATTTTAGCAAAAACATAGTAATTTTTATTAAAATTCTATCGGAAATAGCGGAAATTTGACATTTTTCGCCCAATTTTAGATGAAAAATTACTATGTTTTTGCTCAAATTTATCGGAGGGACGAAACTGTCACCAGAAAAATATAAATCATAGTAATTTGTGATATAAATTTCCCCGCATTTCTCTCCGTGTACTTTGAAGTTAAGAATCTGTCTTATTCGTAAAAAATCGAGAAGATGCTCTGCTTTCCAATATAAAGGGGCATTTCGCAAACAGATTTTCTTGAGTGATCACGTGGATCACAAGTATTGATTCGATTATTCTTACGATTCGTTTGCCTTTGCCATGACGTTCTGAAAAATGGAATAAAAAAACGTGGCCAACGGATGAGCAGTTTTTTTTTTTTTTTTTNTTTTTTTTTTTTTTTTTTTTTTAATTTTAAATCGAAGATCGCGAAAATCCGAAATGGCGTTTTTCAAGTGATCGCCGCGCATCGCGTACATAACTTTGAACGCGTTAACTGACTTCTGGGAGCCCGGAGGGCAAAAGTCATTAATTACAATGGGAAATCACTCGAAGGCAGATGCAACGAGCGTTGGGACGATAGGGCCAACGCAACGGGTGACCGAATCTCGACCCCTCACTCCTACGGACAATAACAATAATGTTTCTACTAATACAAAACGATATACAGAAGCGTCAGAAGTGTGCGAGTCTGTCCAAGCGAGACAGCATCATTTTTCTCGTCTCTTTCTACGAGCTTCGGACCTCTGACGACTTTGAGTAGGGTCTCGAACATTGCGCTCCGTCGCTTCTTCATTTTCCCGTCTTTCTCAATCGCAATACAAGTCTGATCCATCCTCCCCTGCTGCCCCTTTTTCCTCATGTTTTACGTGCTCACGCTTCCGTCAACTTTTTTTTAGAAAAAAACAATCTGTTCATTGTAGTTTGTTGAACAAAATAAAGAAACGTCATTCTGTATAGAAAATTCTAAAACGGCATCATAATCTCGTTATAGAGTAAAATATAAAGTCGAATCCCCGGCTCATTTGTAGAATGTAGCACGGAAAAGGTTTTTTCGGAAAAATGGGATTTTGGAGGATATTTTCATCGATAAACTAAAATGAAGTAATTTTATTTTCTTTAAATTTATTTCGATGGACAATAATTAAGTTTTCCAACGCTCTGATCGATGCAGAGACGTCGGAGCACACTCGGTTCGAGTGAAAAATGGTTCGAAGCACGCCATAAACTTATTTTCCAACGAGCAATGAAAAAAGTCACGTTTTGTTGATTTTCAAGTTTGTATACAAACAGCTATAAGCGCGTGAGTCAAAGTTCAATAAATTCAGGAAGTTAGTGTCGCGACAAGGATATGTGATTCACCGCCCGTCGCTGCACCCTACAACTTAACTGTATTTTGACAGGCTAGTCGTGAAAGACGATTGCATCTGTCGCCTTTATTTCCCGCCCCAATATATCTTTATCCGAGTCCCACTCTATTTTTTCCAGCCTAGTATGTCATATGTATTTCCATTCTCGACATTCTCACTGACAATTTACGGCGGCCCCGGACCCATTCGCATCCTCGAAATATGGGAACGCGTCTAAATGAGCAATTTATACTAAAAAGACAACTTTCGAGATTCGCATTTTTTTCAGCGTCCTCCCTCAATCTTACAATTTGAAACAAAGCACGAAAAAGGGATTTTTTTTTCCCTCGAATCCTAAGAGTAGCTCGAAACTGCAAAACCGAGTGTGAATTGTCCCGAAATGAGGGACGAAACGTCAACGAGAATAATCGCCACCGAAAAAAAGGTTCGGTGCTCAATATTCGAAAGTTATGAAAATTTGATGAAAATCTAGAGTTCTAAATTGTGAATCATACGTTGCCACGAGCGTACTCTCTTTTGAGACGCCAAAGGGGCATAAAGAGCCGACACTGAGATCGCTGACAGTCTCAATAGAAGAGATACCTCGTCGATGGGTGCTGCTGCATCGCTCGTTCCAACAACGAAGCCATGCGTGGCTCTACGCAATGTTCCTTGCACGTGTAAGGGTGCTTTCAGCACTATCACATATACGCGTATGTATAAGAAGGGTATATAGTGCATTACACCACTGTTGCTTTGCTCTGTCGCGCATACAACCAGTTAGACATAGTTCGTGTAGAAAGAGACCGCTCGCTGTGCCCCGTTGAGTTCGCTGTGCCAACAAGCTAAATGTGTTTCACAGATGACCGCCTCTCTTCAATAGAGTCCTTCAACACTAGTGTGTGTATACTATATCATAACGCATCGACAAGTACCCTCGCCATCCACTTATATAAAAAAAAAAAAGAAAAAGAAATCATGCTTAATCGTCAAATTTTTGCTCAATCTTCCGAAATGAGTTTTAATCAATTGCGCATTTTCGTTGTGCGATAATGGCTGCTGTGTTAATAATTTTCCGGGTATTCGGAATGAAGCTGCGTACACGGAGAGAAATGCCGGGAAATTTATATCACATATTACTATGCCACCATAGTTTTCTGGTGAGAGTGTCGTCCCTCTGAAAAATTTTAGCAAAAACATAGTAATTTTTATTGAAATTCTATCGGAAATAACGGAAATTTGACATTTTTCGCTCAATTTTAAATGAAAAATTACTATGTTTTTGCTCAAATTTCATCGGAGGGACGAAACTGTCACCAGAAAACTATAAATCATAGTAATTTGTGATATAAATTTCCCCGCATTTCTCTCCGTGTAGCAGGTTTATTCTCCAAAAAACGTTGCGTCGACAACGATTCACAGAGTTATATTTTCCGCTGCATCGTTCGAGTTGTCAAGACTCGTTATGCAAAAATTATATTCGACAGAAAAATGAAGAAATATTCATGTTTACTCACCTCTGATAATTCAACGAGTCGAGACTAACCGACGAACCAGTGGCAAAGATTTACATTGCAGATTCAAACATTTATTCATTCATATACTTGAAACACATTTCTGCAGAGATTCATATTTATTACGTGAATTTCTCACAGTTATTGAGTCTCGCTATGCTGTCTATTTGAGAAGAATTCCATCAGCTGCATGAACTAATGTCATTGAGTCTGGTAGTGAGCATTTAATTGATTCAATACACACGGAGTGTTCTTCTTGGGTTACAATAGTCTGTCACTGAGTTTTATGGCGTCAAGATTACTTGTGATATCGTGAAAATTTGATACGTAGGCAAAGCCAAAAATCTCATTCAATATTTTATAAGTTTCGTAATAAATGATGCGTTCATTTCGCATGTACGTAAAAATTATTTCCCATTGCAATTTCATAATACATGACAAATGGCTTGAGAGATTTTTTCACAAAGAATTCGCCTCATTGTTTTCATTCTGCGGTCTTTGAATAGTAAAAAACGAGGAAATTCCAATGTCTTTTAACTATTGACCTCAATCAGTAAATATTGTTTTATGAATCGCTGGAAACTTATTTCCCAGCAGGGAAAATTTCGCGTTTTGCTTAATCGTCGAGAATTTAATGGAATTTAAAATTCCGCTTGGACGAACGTCCTCATTCGCTGGTCAAATATCAAGTTTTTCTCGCAATCTCGCAAGATCGTGTTTCGCATTTTCAACGAATTTTCATTGCTCATCGGCGACGTTGGGTTCTACCGGAACGAGACGAGCTTCATTCGGAAGCTGATGAGATGTTCGAATTGAGAATTGTGCGGGAATGAGATGGTGAAAAAACAAGTTGTACGTTTCAATTGAACGTCGCACTGTATAAACACGAAACGCGCAATGCTCGAGGGTGGTTCGAGGGGCGGAGGGCACCTGTTCCGAGATTTTTTATAGTAGTCGTAGTTGTTACAGTGCCTTTAGTATACTCGTGTAAGGTTTGCAGATCATTAGAGAATAGAAAGAAGGAGAAGGCGGCTCCGGTGGCAATTAGGCAATTAATAGGGTGAATGTGGGAAGGGGCTTCGATCGGGCTTTTTTATCGTAGCAGAAAAGCTCACAAATCATACTGTAGAAGTGAATTAATAAATGGGCGCGCGTAGAGGGCGCAACGAAAACGTTCCACGGCTGGGCGCGCGCACAGATGTGCTCCTTCCAATCAAGGGGCCTGCTGCATTCTTTAATTCATTTTATTATTTCACCGAGGGGGTTAACGCCAGCACCAAATCGTTTTGGCAAGTTAAACTTCGAGCCTGGTATGCGTTCTACCGTAATATTAAATTCCATTCCTGTGTACCCGTCCCTTGTAAAAGACCCACGTGGATTGTTTCTTCATTCCAGATTCCAACCACCTACACACGGAGAGAAATGCCGGGAAATTTATATCACATATTACTATGCCACCATAGTTTTCTGGTGAGAGTGTCGTCCCTCTGAAAAATTTTAGCAAAAACATAGTAATTTTTATTGAAATTCTATCGGAAATAACGGAAATTTGACATTTTTCGCTCAATTTTAAATGAAAAATTACTATGTTTTTGCTCAAATTTCATCGGAGGGACGAAACTGTCACCAGAAAACTATAAATCATAGTAATTTGTGATATAAATTTCCCCGCATTTCTCTCCGTGCACGCAGAATTTCAACAATTTCTAATTCAGATTCTTTGAAAGTTGTATGGCAAATATTTTCATAATAAATTGCGAAATTTTTTAATCGGGTCAAAAAATTCATTAAATTATTTTCATATTCATCGTTAATGTGGAATGAGTGAGAGGAGACCCACGTGGATTGTTTCATCATTCGAGATTCCAACCACCTACACGCAGAATTTCAACAATTTCTAATTCAGATTCTTTGAACGTTGTATGGCAAATATTTTCATAATAAATTGCGAAATTTTTTAATCGTGTCAAAAAATTCATTAAATTATTTTCATATTCATCGTTAATGTGGAATGAACTGTAATTCCACGACCTCTTATTCGGCGTCGATCCGTGACGAGCAAGTGAGGGACAAAATTTTTCCACATTGAGCAAAGAATTTGTACGGCATCTCGTAGTTTTGCTCGACGTCTCAATGCGAACGTTGTAATTGGTCAGCAGAATTTTACTAAAACGCTAATCGGTCGACAAATTTAAATGAATTTCAAGTTTTTCTGCTTTAAAATCATTTTTCTGCTTTAAAATCATTTTTCTGCATCACGAAAATGTTTGGACAAGCATTTTTTTTTTTTAATCACTTCGCTTAATTTTCATGGCTCATTTCTGTTTCGTAGAAATTAACGTTTTTTTTTATATATTTTTTTAAAAATAATAATGTTTGCTTAATAAGTGACAAATAGTTTGGCGAAATTATTTTGGAGAGGATGTGTTTAAACTCAATATTTAATTACTTTATTTACATATCATAATGTATAAGGATAAAATTATTTATAACCTCCAAATAATCTCGTATTGCATCGACATTTAAAAGTATTCTTCGTTTCTCAAATAAACAATAATCTTTCGAAGCTCAGTATGCGCGAAGTCCAACCTCGATTTCACCATGAGATTCGCCACCACCTGCGCCTGCACCAGCGACATGATGGTTATGATGGACATGGTGATGATGGTGATGATGGTTAAGATGCGGATGCTGAGCGGCTCCGGATCGGTAAGCCCGTTGTTTCTCTTCAAACAGACGCTTCCTGTCGTTGTAACAATCGAGCTGGGCTCGTAATTGAGCGTCTTCTCGAGCAGCAGACTCCTCATCGAATTCGAGACACGCAGCCCCGTCCAATCGCTGAAGATCGAACCAGCCGCGCCACGTTACGCACACGCCGTTCAGTATCAAGTTTGATCTCATGTGGACCTGAATCATCAGAGGACCAGACAAAACATTCTCATTAGTTTTGTTTACAAGAATTTTTCAACGAGGGAGTAGACTTGATTTTTAATCCTCTGTGGGTCTTTTTGACCCAAGCGACAACTTTTTAATCAATTTGAAATTGAAACGAGTGCATTACGACGGTAACAACTATTGAACTTTGACGTGGAATCACTGGAGAGTATTTCAGAATTTCTTCAGATTTTTATTTCTCTGAAGAATTCGTTAGAGAGTTTTTTCTACTCGGTAGGAACCGATGGATATTACGTTAAGGTATAACTATCGCAGAATGGGTTGATTTAGGATTTTCTTGAAATTTAGTGTAAATATTCTTGAAATTAAAACGAACAACTTTCCTATGAGACGAAACATTTTCTGCCGTCTAGAATTTGAGATATTTCATTTCCAATTTTATATTTTTCCCATCTAAACGCATGTAAATTGAAGTCGCGTTTCTTTTGTTTTTTCTTGCAACTTTTTTAACGAAACGTCACTTCAATTTACATGCGTTTAGATGGGAAAAATATAAAATTGGAAATGAAATATCTCAAATTCTAGACGGCAGAAAATGTTTCGTCTCATAGGAAAGTTGTTCGTTTTAATGTCAAGAATATTTACACTAAATTTCAAGAAAATCCTAAATCAACCCATTCTGCGATAGTTATACCTTAATAGATGTTAAAAAAATAGGACAACAGTAAATAATGACACGTTGAAGGATTGCATTCGAAAAAAATTTACTGGCTATTTTTCTATTTGTCGATGTCGTCGAAATGATATTTTAAACAATTTCGAGCAATTTGGTGATTCGAGCATTCACCGGATAAAAACATAACCCTGCAATCTTGTTTCATCTTTTTCCGCTCGAGTCTTCGCCGCTTTTGTAACGAGAACATAGTAACCTCATCTCAATTTGCGTGATCTCTGGCGGAATTGAAAAATGGTGGCACTAGACAGCATCGAAGGCAAAAATTACTGGTCGACGAAATCGCAGGAGGAATGTGAGCCGTAATTTTGGCGATTTACTAATTTTATAGTCGACCCTTGGGTTCACCGGAAATTGTCCTAATTTTCGAAAGGTCCGTAGGCAATCTTCGGAATCAATTATTTCCTTTGCTGCATTTTGAATTAATATTTCGAGCCGAAAAAATAGTATGAAACGAAAAGAATATTCAAGTGTTGCTATTTTTTGACTTTGTACTTTTTTTTTATCAGGCTCAATTGCAATGTTGAATATTCTGTAAGGATAGTGTCAAAGAGTCAATTTTTCGAGGTCAAAATAAAGAACAACGTTCGTTCAAATCCATTTCCATCGACTGCTGAGATACGCCGTTATTTCTCTTTCCTACTTTTTTTTGTTGGGCTCGACCACAATGCTTTATTTTTTGTCGAGCATGTAGCAAAAGTCTGGTCCCAAATCGATCCCGATTTCCGGTCACAGCAGCAGGTCCTAAGATCTTTTTGGGCGCCCCCAGCTCGAATCGCAATTTACACGCAACAGAACACGGAGCGTTTTGTATTGGCGTGCCAAGCTCACAAATTTCTTTTTATCTGTGCACTGCACGCTACGTATACGAATAAATGAAAAAAAAAGAAACAAATGTGAAATTTTCCCATGCTCACCGAGCATGTGCACAAATGACTCGAGGACTCGGCTCGAATTGACGCGATATTTTTTGAGTTATTCATATTTTTATATAAATTTATTGCTGCACGGAGAGAAATGCGGGGAAATTTATATCACAAGTTACTATGCTCCATAGTTTTCTGGTGACAGTTTCGTACGCTCTGAGAAATATTAGCAAAAACATAGTAATTTTTCATCTAAAAATGGGCGAAAAATGTCAAATTTCCGCTATTTCCGATAGAATTTTAATAAAAATTACTATGTTTTTGCTAAAATTTCTCAGNTGTTTTTGATAAAATTTCTCAGAGGGTACGACACTGTCCCCTGAAAACTATGGTGGCATAGTAATATGTGATATTAATTTCCCGGCATTTCTCTCCGTGTGCTGTTATTAAGGAATTGCCGAATTTTGAAAGAATTCGTTATCGCCCATTCGCGAGATATTGACAATCGACGATTGCAAAGTTTGGATTAAAAAAATCAAGAATTTCGATTATTTCATTGAAATGTTGTTTAAAAATTTTTTAATTTTTCAATTTTTCATTTGACATTCTATAAATCGTTTTTGTTTTTGAAAACAGTTGTAAGTATTATTCGTGTGGTTACCTCAAAACTGAGAAATATGAAATAATGGTAAACCGGATTGACTCGTTATTTAGTTGCATGATTCCGCCTGAGCAGATGGCATTTTTTCTCCTCCGAGCAATGTCACGGTAGCAATGAATGAATCGCTGCGGGAATTCCATTTGGAATATAATTGAGCGACGGGATGCTGCTTAGCGGTATTTTTACTGTTCTTACGATCATTGATAAAAAAAAACGGCTGTGGGGTAAAGAAAAGATTTGGGAATGTGACGTTCGAAGGAATTTTTTGAAGAATGAAAAAATCGGCAACTTCATCGTCGATTGATTTGAAGAAAAAATTGATGAAAACTTTCCGCAAGATACTGAGTCCGGCATTGTTTCCAGAAGATTATCTGAGCCATGGATGCGGCTTTGGTGGGATTGTAGATTTTTGAAAACGTGAAAAATGTGACGAAAATTTAAAATTTCAAGGCTTCCGGCTGTGCGGCACAGCGTAGATTGCTTTGCGCGTAACGCAAGGTGCGCGACGGGATTCACCCCGCGCAATTCCGATTGCGATCACGTCCAGGGAAAATACGTTCATCATCCCGGAACGAATAACTCATTCATGCACGCAAGCACGCGTCGTGTTTACTTCGCAAAATGCCATTTGTATAGATGCAAACACGACCCCGATCTATAATGATAATAATTAAAATCCAAGTAAAAAAAAAAGTCAAAAATCATCAAAGTGTCCATTTTGTTTTCAGAAGACTTGGCACCGAATGACACGAACGAATTAGAGCCATTAAGGTATAACTATCGCAGAATGGGTTGATTTAGGATTTTCTTGAAATTTAGTGTAAATATTCTTGACATTAAAACGAACAACTTTCCTATGAGACGAAACATTTTCTGCCGACTAGAATTTGAGATATTTCATTTCCAATTTTATATTTTTCCCATCTAAACGCATGTAAATTGAAGTGACGTTTCGTTAAGAAAGTTGCAAGAAAAAACAAAAGAAACGCGACTTCAATTTACATGCGTTTAGATGGGAAAAATATAAAATTGGAAATGAAATATCTCAAATTCTAGACGGCAGAAAATGTTTCGTCTCATAGGAAAGTTGTTCGTTTTAATTTCAAGAATATTTACACTAAATTTCAAGAAAATCCTAAATCAACCCATTCTGCGATAGTTATACCTTAATGAAGCCCGGTGGTACTACAAATAGGTTTACGAGCTTTTTCTCAGATTTAACACGATAATTAATCACTACAAGCAAAAAAAAAAAAAACCCCGACAACCCTTTCATTCGTGTTGGACATTTATTAGTAGACACGTTGTCGTGTCACGTTCTCACGCGACGTTCGAGCGAGCTGCGAACGGTCGAAATACGAGAGAAAAAGAAAGAGTGACTTTGTGTTACAGGAAGATAAAATGAGAAAAAAAACGTTTAGCTCCTTCTGGGCGTGACACATTATCGTCATGATGCGTGGCGATATTTAAACTGTAACGCATTTCAACGCATTGCATTCGGGCTCAACCCTTTCACCTCATTTGCATTTTGGTAAGAAGAAAGGATCGAGCAAAACAAAAAACAACACAACCACACACGTCATTAAGGTGTGCAAGGGTAAAAATTAGGGTTTCGAAGGACACGACCTGGTTTTCCACGATTCTTTACCATCGTACGAGGGAATTTGATCGCTCGGACAATATTTTTCTATAACGTTGCGAATAACGAATGATAATTTATTGGATGTACAATTTACAGCCATTTACTTTAGTAGCACTCCCTAGAAGGATGGCCTGTTAATACTTCATCCAATTATCAATAATTTAATCAAACATTCCGTTGAATTATTCAAAGTTTTATTAATATTCGAATTTTAATCATGCACTCAGAGTCACGTACGCACTGAAAACGAAATTTTGTTGGAAAAGATCGATATTCTGTTTGATACGTTCGACCAAACGTTTTGTTTGAATAATTCCAAAAATGCTGTCAATGCAGCAAAAAATATTTTAGAAAGTCTCTTCGGAATAAAATTTTAGTCGTTCCAATCGTAAATTTTGCTGACAATTCCATTAGAAAGCAAATATTCTGCCAAAATAACGAAAATTTTGAAATTATCGAAAAATATTTAGTTGGCCGTGTTCAACAAAATATCGACGATTTTAAACAAAATTTCATTTTCTGTGCGATGTTGTATACTTCAAAATTCTGGTCCATACGTTTCGGAGAGACAGAATGGAAAACTGTTGAAATTGCCAGGATCATAGAAAAAATTTTCTAATTTATTTCCGTATTTTTTCCTGCAGACACGACAATCCCTGGAATTATTTTCTGAGTTACGTTTCCAAGTACGTTTTTTTTAAATGTCATTTTGGCTACGCAAACTTTTCACCGTCGACATTTTGCTGTGATTTGTTCTGACGAACGTGAGCTCGTTAGTTTGGTTACACAGAGTGAGAGGAATAACTTTTCTCATTGCTTAAGGTGTTTCGTATTTTTGCCAGGTTGTTGAATCGCAGGCACGCGGACAAAAGCTGACTGTGCGAGTACAAACGGACAATGTGTGTGCCAGAAATACAAATGAGCAACGCTTAGACGTAGTTTTCGATGGGCGTAACCGAGCATCGAGTCATATACCGACAAAAAAAAAGATACATTCGTCATGTAGGCCAGGCAGAACGACGACATACGGTCAGCGATAGGGTGTTCCTCTCGCTTCGGCTATTCTCCACATTCAACGGCCTTGCTTCAACCCGTTTGTTCCCTAAACAGATTTTTAACTATCTAACGATGACGAAGCCTGTAGGGACATTTGTAGCAATTGAAAACATACTTTTCAATACTTGACAAGATTTTCAGAATGCTTGAATCGACATTTGGAATTTTCAAAGATACATCCGGAATAACTGGCACTTTTATATGACGCTGAAGTTTGCATCGTTGGAATGCAACGAAATTCCATTTTTTCTGTGGCGAATTTTATTATTTAAATGCAAAATATAATAACGAACGTGAAGCGATCGATTTTCGCGATGGAAAAAATATATCCACTCGAAAAATTCGCATCGTTTTCAAAATTAAACAAATTGTCAATAAAAATGAATATATTTCGTTGGATTGCAACGCTGCGAACTTCAGCTTCGTACTTTTATACCCTTTGAGGAATATTCTCTCTTTGTAGCAAATTCCACGAGATTCTATCGATAGAAAATTTTGCATATAACGTCCTTGAAGTTGAAAAACCGGATCGAAATGTCGAAGATGTCGGCTCCGCTGCGTGATACGTTATGGAGATGATAACGATGACGATTATAACGAAAAACTTTTATGCGGATTTGAAGCTGAGGGGAAAGAGCTCAAAGGACCGAGCCTATCTGGCTGTAGGACGAGGAACGTTTTTATATCTGGATTCTTCGATCTCCGTTAATTATTGCTCGCCACGGGGCACGCACCGACAATGCCCAGCACGCGCCGCGTTTATTCAAACGCTCTTCGTTTCTCTCTCTCTCTTTTCGCTCCAACTTTTTATCTACCGCATGGGAGGTTGAATCCGTTAAAACAATAAACTCGAGCAACGGGAACCATCAACGAATGTATGAAGCATTTTGCGTATTCACCCTCTCAAACGTACGCACGTTTCCTGTTGTAGAGAGACGAGATAAAACATGTTGATTGTTGTTTGGTGAGCTCGTTATTAAGGGTTTGGACGGCGTTTGGTAATTATGAAAATGCTGCAATCGGCGTAAATTCTATCAACAAATAAAAATCCGCACAACCCATGGACCAGAGAAGAAAAAATGTTGTGCCAGCGATCGTTCCCCCTGAGGAATCCCCGAAGCTTTTCGTTTTGTCGAAGCTTCCAAATTTCCGGCAGCTACCGGAGGATATATTGAGGATCCTCACGGCCCTTGAGGGACCCTTTTCTCTCCCTGAGACCCACCGCGTCCAAGATTTACGACCTACTACGCGTTAAATTTCCAGTCGCTTGCTTTGAAAGCGCGTTTTTTTTTGCCTCTCCATCCGCCTTCGTCGGTGCCTCCGAAGGAGCTCATCTATAACATTAATGTGTCGACTATGCCTGGGAAGGCCTAATAATTGTTGCACGATTTTTGTGCAACATGAGGGATTAAGTTTTATTCCTGTAATCGTTTAGTGGCAGTCGTGTAAGTATGTCAGGGAAGCGACTTTGGAACCAGGCCTCTCAAGGTCTAGGCCACTGTTTTGTGAAACATAGTTCGATAAAAAGGCCAATGGCCTATGGGTACTTGCCCAAACGAACTTTCACTAGGCTACCAGGTCGAAAATTGAGGGAATCTCTGAGGATTCCCTGAAACTCGAAAATATCATATTTTTATTTTCGTTCGTGATAAATAAGTTATTACTGAGGAATAATAAAATGAAACAATTCCGATCGCTCCGGTGATTTTCAAAAAACTAAACAAAAAAAACCAAAGGAATTCGTGAATATGTGAAAGAGGGATTAAAAAGGGAGATTCCAGGCATATTTTTTGTCCGAAGATCAGGGAACAGACAATGATGTAGAAAAAAAATAGGACGTCGGTATAAAAATGCATTTTTCAGCAGTGACTGAATATGTTTGCAGAAAACATTCCATAGCGGAGCTAGTAGTTGGTCGTCGAGTAAAATGGCGGTCCAGAAGGAAGGAGTTATCGATCGCAATGGCGTCGAGACATTGCGCCCTTGTCAGTCGGTTGCGTCAGCGTACACGCGTCGATAAGCTGGTGGGCCAGGAGGGAGATAAAAATAGCCTTGCTCGATGGAATCCGTCACTATGAATTTAGTTACGAAGCAACCATGTCCCTCGGCTAATCGTCGTTCAACTTGATGCTCGAACCAGTCGATGATCAATCGTCTTTTTCGGCTTGTTTATGGAATTAAATGACAGAATGGGTGGCGGAGCCTGATTCACGAGTTGGCTTGCCAAAAATTCATTGTGCCGAAACTTTTTTCCTCAGTATGGAAAAATGAGCAAGGAAAGTTGTCAACGATTGTATCATTCAACGAAATAAAAGTCAATGGTATCGAAAAAGTGACTCGTATAAATCGCAACGAGGAGGATATGCTCAAGCATTGTAGTGAAAACTGAAAATGGCATTGCATGGAGCAGGGTATATAGAACATGGCGAGTTACATGGAAAAGTAGGATCCTAGTACACAGGGGATTAAGGCCCGGTTGTTAAAGTCTTTGTAAGCGAATAGCTGCAGTATACGTATATACGACGAGTGGAGGGGGGGGGAAGGTTTTACAAGATCAGAGTGCCATGCAACCCTCGCAGAGTTATTCATAGCATGCAACCTGATTTTTTGTCAGGAGGAAATATACATTGGGACGGAGACCCAGAGGAATGGAATGAGGATTCCAGGAAGGATCTGCATCGGGACTGACCGAGCGGCTGACGGCAAAGGTCAATTTCCAATTTGTTTGCTATAGCAATTGACAAACGCCTGGAAGGCATGTTTGTCAGTCGTCGATTCCTGGCAAAGTATACTTTAGCCCTCCCTGTGTATTGATGTTGGTGATCGACCTCCTGTGGTGCCGCCTGAGCTCGCATAGCCGAGTCCCCGCGTTCTATTACCGAACAACTCAATGCTACGTCGCTGAAGGAAGTTTAGATTGCTCCCGAGCGGGTCGCACGTTGCTGGATGGATAGACCGGGCGATGCAATGCGTTTACACGCTATTAGAACCTATTTTCCCTTCTAGTGGAGCTCTTCGATTTTATATCGTGTTTTTGTGTGCTGCTATTATGTCCCATCAACTAAATCTCTGGGCTTTCCGCTCCAAATTGGGCCACCAATTTGCTGGGGCCCGTGAAAGAATTGACTTTGTGTAGGAGCCTCCCAAACTTAATCCCGGATATTCCATCATCATAGCCACGTTGCCACAGTCATTCTTGCCCTCACCTTTGTCAACAACCATCAGTCGCACATCGTTATTGCTAAACGAGCCTGAAGTTTGCATCGACGCAATGCCACGAAATGAAAAAGAAAAATTCAACCCCCTGGACAGGGTTGTTCCGGAACGAATTTTTTTCCTTAAATTTTTTAAATTAATCGATTTGTCAAATAAAAAATTGCCGAATCATTTTTTAATTTTTTTTGTTTGTTTGTTTTTTTTTTCATTTCGTGGCATTGCGTCGATGCAAACTTCAGGCTCATTATTGCTAATTGGACAAAGTTACTCGTCGATGTGTACACGGAGAGAAAATGATACAAAAAATCACTATGGCCTCGGAATTCCCTGGTACCATGTCTGAGAGATTTTGGCAAATACGTAGTCATTTTCTCATTCTATTGAAAATTGCGAAACACACATTTTCGCCAAATTTTGACATTTTTCGCTCAATTTCAGATGCAACGTGTTTGCTAAAATCTCCCAGAGCGACGACTTGCTAGGACGACAAGATATTAAGTAATTTTTTACATTATTTTCTCTCCGTGTATAGTTGGTTGCAGTTTCGTGCAGAAGTTTTCCTACAAACGCAATTCCATATTCTAAAATCGAAGTCGTTTACGACGCTGATGACGATTGTCTACAAAAAAATATTCCTATTGATTCATTAGAATGAGAGTTTCTCCGGAACAACAAATTATTATACGCCCTCGCACATTTTTTAACATTTTCCAACCCGAGGCATCCACTTTTTTTTTCACCCACAAGTTCGATATGAAATTTTACAATTTTCTTTAAAAATCGTTCAAGTTATTATTTCCCACCCTAATAAAGACCATGGCGAGCTCTACACGCTTCCGGCTTTCACAGACCCGGCAATGTACTCCTCGATGCAAATCCCTGATGTTTAAAAACTGAAGCCTTACCTTGCCGCGTTCTTTATCGAAGTCACACACGCTCCGTTCACCGTCATAATTTCCTGCGGCTGGACCAAAGGTCAATTGTAGATTCGTTCCGAAAGCAGCGAATGCCAGTTCGATATGACCTTCACGGCAGCCATCTTGAAAACGTCGTTGACGCTCCTCCAAAGGACGATCTCTATATCCGGTGTAACGCACCTATCGAACAAAGTGATACCACACGATCAAGCAATTAATCGTTTCCGTATTGTTGTCGTTCGACAGTTCTTTGCATTCGTCTTTGACATTTTCATTTTTTTTTTTTTTTTATCTGTAAAGTACGTGCATTGCACAAATTCCAAAAAAAAGTTACAACCATTGTGTAATTTTTTAACCATTGAAATTTAATGGTTTTCACTCGAAGCAAACATTCCGCTTAGTTGGAAAAATGTTATGAGCCTGGCGTTTGCATCGACGCAATGCCACGAAATGAAANAAAAAAAATTAAAAAATGATTCTGCATTTTTCTATTTGACAAATCGATTCGTGAGATTAAAAAAAGGTCAGGAAAAAACTGCGAAAAAAAATTCGTTCCGGAACATCCCTGTCCAGGGGGTTGAATTTTTTTTCTTTTGTTTTTCATTTCGTGGCATTGCGTCGATGCAAACTTCAGACTCATAAAATGTTTACTTTTTGAAAAATAACCAAGTAGAATATCCAAAAGTTCGAGGAAGAATGGTTTAATTTTTGGAAGCTACATTGTAATTTATTGCGTTGAATTGTTGCTTCTCGTTAATTTCATAAATTGTCGATCAACGAAATGTTTCATTTAAAAAAAAAAAATTCTATTCGTCTCTCCTCTAGATTATTCAGAGCCTATCGAGATTTCATCTTCAAATATTTTTATGCCACTATTTTCGATGAATCTGTGACATACGTATGAAAAATGCGCAAAAATAATGAAAAATTTGATTTAAATACTCAAGGCTATATTACTATGTTAATGAGTTTCGAGAAGTCTCTAGATATATTCAGTCTCGAGACCGGTCTGCTTTTAACGTCGGTAAGTACAGGAAATTCCCAGCACATTTCGATGACTAAGGCGAAAGACTCATAAATACATATGAATAATTTAAGTCTAAATAAGAAAAACAATGACAAGTTCTCTGCTTCATAAATGGAAAGAGAGTTGCGATAAATTTCACAAAATTTTTATAACACTGTTTCAGACGAATTTTCATTTTGAAAATCCAGGAAATCCCAAAATATTTTTATAAATATTCATATGAAATAATAATTATAAATATTATAAATATTATAAATATCATGACTCTGATGTTTGCAACGTTGAGATTCAACGAAAAACGTTTTGGGATTTATTATTTATTGAATTTTGAAAATTATTGCAATTTTTCTTGTCGATTGAGAATTTCGGTCGCCAGAGAGGATCGTGTTATTGTCTGGACCAAATATTAAATAATAATTATGGGCTCTACTGGAAAAATGACAGAATTTCGTTGCATTCCAACGATGCAAACTTCAGTATCGTTCAATATCTAAATTAATTGATTTTCTAACATTGTTTCAATTTTGAAAAGGCTGGAGAAAACTTTAAGGAAAATTTGTCGTGTCAGCATTTAAGGTATAACTATCGCAGAATGGGTTGATTTAGGATTTTCTTGAAATTTAGTGTAAATGTTCTTGACATTAAAACGAACAACTTTCCTATGAGACGAAACATTTTCTGCCGTCTAGAATTTGAGATATTTCATTTCCAATTTTATATTTTTCCCATCTAAACGCATGTAAATTGAAGTCGCGTTTCTTTTGTTTTTTCTTGCAACTTTTTTAACGAAACGTCACTTCAATTTACATGCGTTTAGATGGGAAAAATATAAAATTGGAAATGAAATATCTCAAATTCTAGACGGCAGAAAATGTTTCGTCTCATAGGAAAGTTGTTCGTTTTAATGTCAAGAATATTTACACTAAATTTCAAGAAAATCCTAAATCAGCTCATTCTGCGATAGTTATACCTTAAGAAATAATATTCTACCCTGATATATTTCCAATAATTGTCTAAATTGATTTCAAATTTGTTTTTCGAATCGAGAGAGTTGTTCGAGATTCATCGAACGATGGAAAATGATATTTTCATTTATATAACTTGGCATTCACAGAGGAGCCGTTAATTATTTGTTTATATACAGTCGTCGATCGAGGCAGTAGAGTTTCATTGTCATGCACGAGTGAGTCTAACAACATTTTTTTTTTGTTCCTAGTCAATAGTCCATCGATCTAACATTCGTTAGTCCCCTATATAGAATTATTCTCCATGACATTGGCTTGAGAGAAAATATATGCGCGACCAGAAAAATTTAGATAAACAGAAAAATGTTTATAATCATTAAGTGGACAGTTTTTTTCATGACATTTTGTTAATCGCTTTTTTCACGATTATTATTGACAATTAATAGTTAAAACTCGAATTCATTTTTTTAAGTTTCTTAGCGATTCGCTCAATTAAATTTTCGAAAGTGTTCGAGTTCGCATTGCATTTGAAAATGTGAATGCTTGGATCGGTTGAAAATTGAATAGAGAATGAAATTTGAAAAGCATGGTGGGAGGAAAAATAGCAACAAACCTCGCATTCCCGACTGAGCCTCCTGAAAAGTTCGTCGTTCTCAAATTTGCTTTTCTGATCGGGTACGACTTTTGGCATCTTGTAGACGAATCTCGGCCGTGGTTGTGGATAAAGGCCCATGCCATCGAAGGGCAAGACGGCATGATCGCTCATAGCGTGCATCATTTTTAATCAATTTTTCTTTCTAATTATCCCGCTGGCGAAATTTAATTCACGACGAGGCTCGTTGACTATAAATGGGGCCAATGGAACAAGAGTCAGGATTAATCCGTCAACTGTTCTTAGCCCCAAAACAATGTTCGATCGATCACCACACCGATGTTTGCGTTTCACTCGATCCTCGATCGCGATTTATATTTTAAACTAATAAGCGAGTCAGTGATTTTTTTGCTTGGGTCGCACCAAATTCGCCACTCGAGTGGCTCCTCTCGAAAAAATATTTTTCCATACGAAATTAAAAGAACAATGTATGACGTTTGAGATCCGACGTTCTCGACGTTAACCCCTCACCAGGGACAAGTTCACAGCGCGGCAGCTCTGCGGAGACTAACGGCTTAATGTTCCCGGAGGATCGCCCGGTTTCTTTTCATATCCTGCGGGCTCCGCCCCAGAACTACGCCTCTTATTGCGCCCACCAATCCGGACGAAAATCCTTTACCAGGTATAACTCGACTGCCCTCGATCCCCTCCACTTGCCAGCAAGTACGAGGGGAATTGGCGTTTTTGTTTCTTATTCAAGTCGGAATACTCTCATCCGTGATGATTTACGTCGATACGTGTGTGTGTGTTCGCCGGTATATACATAGAACGCGATCAACGGTTGAAACCAACACGAGCAAACCATTCTCGTGGATGAAAAAAATTACTAACAATTGAATAAACACTTCCACACGGAGAGAAATGCCGGGAAATTTATATCACATATTACTATGCCACCATATAGTTTTCTGGTGAGTGTGTCGTCCCTCTGAGAAATTTTAGCAAAAACATAGTAATATTTATTAAAATTCTATCGGAAATAACGGAAATTTGACATTTTTCGCCCAATTTTAGATGAAAAATTACTATGTTTTTGCTCAAATTTCATCGGAGGGACGAAACTGTCACCAGAAAACTATAAATCATAGTAATTTGTGATATAAATTTCCCCGCATTTCTCTCCGTGCACAACGGGCTTTCGGTAGTTTCCTGCAGCCTAACATTATCTTTTGAATATAAAATTCCATTCCATTATTTTAGTGAATTTTTGGCCATTGCTCCACACGAGCAAAACTTTCACGCGTGAAATTTTGTTTTTGTTATTATTTATTCTTTGACTTGTGTAAACAAAAACTGCAAACTACGGTTTCCTGCGCTTAGCTAGCCCAATCTTGTCTCTGATTCGATATCCAGCGATCCAGAAACTCTCGATCCCTAAATTAATGCAAAATGGGCACAAAATATATTGCAGATTTTTCCTTTTTTCAGTTTCTATGATTTTGTCATTGGGTCCCCGACGATCAGGTATTTGCCAAAAGGTGCACGATGACATTGCGAGTAGCACGCACCGCAAATGTCGAAGCTCAAATCAAATTGGCACTCTCATGAATCTGTTTCGCCTGCTACATCGAAAACTGCTCCAACAAAATATCGATGACGACGCAGAATTTTTTTTTTACGAGTTCCAAGCGGAATAAAATGCTGCGCGAGAATGACTTGGAATTCACCGCACAAAAAGTACAAATTACGAACAATATTTACGTTTAGCCATGGTCAATAAATTGACGAGCGCGCAGAACGCGTCCCATCGTGTAATATCGAAACGAGCATTTTCGTAATGATTACGAACTGTTGTATGAGGAATTTCATACTATTTTAGTTGCAGGTTGTTCGGGAGCCAAGCCATTTGGAAATTCCGTTTTGTTCTAGCCATCAGTGAAGAGTTCGATCGTGGCCAAAAGATTCCGTGACAAATAATCGAAATTGCACTATTTTTTATATCGATACACGGAGAGAAATGCAGGGAAATTTATATCACAAATTACTATGATTTATAGTTTTCTGGTGACAGTTTCGTCCCTCCGATGAAATTTTAGCAAAAACATAGTAATTTTTCATTTAAAATTGGGCGAAAAATGTCAAATTTCCGCTATTTCTGATAGAATTTGAATAAATATTACTATGTTTTTGCTCAAATTTTTCAGAGGGACGACACACTCACCAGAAAACTATGGTGGCATAGTAATATGTGATATAAATTTCCCGGCATTTCTCTCCGTTTAATAAATTAATATTTACTTGCAAAAATTACATGAATTTGCGAGTGTCATCCCCTTCAGTGGCTTCAACAGCATTTCTCCATTTTGTGATTCTGATTTTCTGGTTTTGTTGATTAGCCCCAAGTATTTTACTCATAAAGTTCATCACTCGTGAATAAAATTTGATTTTCCACACGGAGAGAAATGCGGGGAAATTTATATCACAAATTACTATGATTTATAGTTTTCTGGTGACAGTTTCGTCCCTCCGATAAAATTTTAGCAAAAACATAGTAATTTTTCATCTAAAATTGGGCGAAAAATGTCAAATTTCCGCTATTTCTGATAGAATTTGAATAAATATTACTATGTTTTTGCTAAAATTTCTCAGAGGGACGACACTCTCATCAGAAAACTATGGTGGCATAGTAATAGGTGGTATAAATTTCCCGGCATTTCTCTCCGTGTATGTATACGTATTGATTTTTCCAGCGTTTCCATGAGAATAAGAACTATTGTGCAATTCGTCAACTTGCAAAATTCGACTAGCTTGGTCAATTTTCATACGATTCAATAATCACTTACTTGTGGAAATGAATTGCATGATCGTATCATCCAATGGGATAAGACCATCGCATGATTATTTCTTTAGTAACTTTCATGAGCTTTTGTTCGAATGCTAATGACTTTTCGAAAGACCATCCGTCGGTTTTTACAGGTTGAAATGTGACAAATTGATTATGAGGTGAAAGCAGCAAATAGTCGATACAAAAAACTGTTGGCAACGAAAAGCAACTCGAAAACTAAAATTACTAATTTTTGGAGGATTCGAAAAAGATATTGACGAACGCGTCGATGCAGCTTCCATGTTCGAAGCGAGAAAGATTTTGCTATCAACAAACTAACCATTTTTTTCCAAATTTTCGAAAACCAGAACAAAATTGGTCGAAATAAAAACAGGTGAGCATAACAATCTTATTATGCTTACTCGGAATTTCGATCTATTCCTCAGCCACTTTTACTATGGCGAAATAATCTGTAATCGCAAAATCATTGAATTATCAACAAGCTGCCCTAAAAATGTTTGACTCCTTTTTTTAATCGACCCTTCATTTTGTACGTTAATGCGGAAAGCCCATCATAACTGTTACTTCATTTTCAGACATTAATTTACAATTAGTCGGGAAGATTTTTCCGAAATGTACTGAATGCTGATGAGAAGTTACAGATTTTGAGCAACAAACGCTTGGTGATTAATAATTTGTTTCCCAAGAGTGATTCTGTGAGTTGGCAAGGTTCTCAAATATTTTTTTGACGTTCGTAATCACTGGATACGAACGTGTAAGGTATTTTAAAATAGGACACACGGTACGGAAAGAATTAACTATTTTATGGGTGTAAGGATGTTTTTTTTCACGGTACTGAGCGGCATATGAAAATATATAGAGTCGTTTTGGAGTGCGGAGAGGAAAAAAGGAGCATAAGAGCCAAAGAAGATGAATGGATATCGCTACGAGCGAAAAGCAGAGGGGGAGATGCTCGTTGTTGATCTTAATCGGGGTGGATCACAATGATCCTCTGAAATGGATGAGCGAGAGAGCCACTTGAAAGATCCCAAGTGTTTAGTAGCAACAATAACCATAACATGATGCCGAAATGTGGATAAATACAGGGTGTTTCATTGATGGACGTCCAAGTCCAAGTGGAAACACGAATATCGACTACACGGAGAGAAATATGGGGAAATTTATATCACAAATTACTATGATTTGTAGTTTTCTGGTGACAGTTTCGTCCCTCCGATGAAATTTTAGCAAAAACATAGTAATTTTTCATCTAAAATTGGGCGAAAATGTCAAATTTCCGCTATTTCCGATAGAATTTTAATAAAAATTACTATGTTTTTACTAAAATTTCTCAGAGGGACGACACTCTCACCAGAAAACTATGGTGGCATAGTAATATGTGATATAAATTTCCCGGCATTTCTCTCCGTGTATTAGAAAATATAGTTTAAGGTATAACTATCGCAGAATGGGTTGATTTAGGATTTTCTTGAAATTTAGTGTAAATATTCTTGACATTAAAACGAACAACTTTCCTATGAGACGAAACATTTTCTGCCGTCTAGAATTTGAGATATTTCATTTCCAATTTTATATTTTTCCCATCTAAACGCATGTAAATTGAAGTGACGTTTCGTTAAAAAAGTTGCAAGAAAAAACAAAAGAAACGCGACTTCAATTTACATGCGTTTAGATGGGAAAAATATAAATATGGAAATGAAATATCTCAAATTCTAGACGGCAGAAAATGTTTCGTCTCATAGGAAAGTTGTTCGTTTTAATGTCAAGAATATTTACACTAAATTTCAAGAAAATCCTAAATCAACCCATTCTGCGATAGTTATACCTTAATGCTGAACCTTTGAAGATTCAAAACTTTTGCCATACATATATAGAAAAAGGCAGACGGAACGTTCTGTCTTCTTCAGCACGTAAACCATCGTGATCATGAAGCAAACTTTCCAAATTTCTAATCTGCAAAGAATCACTGGATTTTATTTTTCCCAAATATCGCAAAAACAAATATCAGGAAAATCTGACGAAAGTCTTCGCCGGAATGACCATACTTGTTCCGCTCGAAAAACGGATACCGCATAGCCGTGGCAAAAACCGTTCAGTGCAACCGACCGTCTACCGCTACCCGGCTTTCCCTTAATAATTCGAAACGAGCCTCCCATAAACAATTCACATAAAATATGATTGTTAAATAGTAGGAAATGTAGCGACTGTAGGAGACCGCGTCGTGAAGTCGACGACGTTATTGTGCGTCGTACCGTTCATAGAAGAGGATAAATGTTTTTATTGTCACATTTTTATGACCGCGAGGAGATCGTCAAGTTGACAAGCCCTTTTTTTATAACGAGTATGGTGAAACAAGAAAGAATGAAAGCCCCAGAACAACGGCCAGAAATTCGGAAATAAAAAAATCTGAAAAATTCTCCAATACCCTCCATTGATTCCTCCAAGATTTTATAGTTGTGACGATTATTGTGTCTATTTTACCTTCGAAATAAAACGTTTTAAAAAATGAGATTTTCAAAAAAAAAAAAAAATGTTCGTTTTTGAATCGAAAGAAACCCATACGATCAACGGAGGGTTCGTTACAAAGAAGGGAGAGAGCGCAGACCCATCAATCGGCTGTGGCGACCATCGGTACGTAGCGTTCGCTACTTTTCCCTCACTCAGTCGATTCCAATGGCTCGAACTGTAATTACGTTACCGACGTAGTATGTATATAGTGAATTTTATGTGATTTACTTTACCGACCGTTTTACAAACAATGTCGAAGAATTTTTATTTCGACTCTGTTCGAATAAATCCAAGTTTCATGGGCTGGCTAAATTTTTTCATCATATTGGCATCTGAGGTAGTTAATTCTGGAACGTGGGAAAGGTAAACCAGTGTGAATGGTTTCCATTGAAAAAGTTGCATTTTCAATGCCATGGAACCCCCGGATTTTTAATTAGCAACGATCGAAAGGGAAAAATGAATTGAGAAATATATTCGCGTGCCTGAGTACGCGAGAATCTTCCGGGTAATGAAATCCGCAACAAATACTGACCAGCCACTCATATTAATAGGAAAAACAATAAAAATGAATGACTAATTGCTCCATTTTCCAGAATTCGCGTACTTCCGAGAGTTTGAAAAAACAAAAACTCGTTGATTGTTTATTATGCATCAATGCATTATCTCGAATGTTAAAAAATAAAATTTTCATACAACGTTGGTCAGACATGATTCCATGTCGTTCTGGATTTTGGGAAATTGGAACTAATATCGGTAGTGATCAGGCTTGAAGGGTCCCTCGGCTGGTATATCAAGATACTTGGATTGGTCGGCGGTGAGTTTCGTTAATTTCACGCCCAAGTGATCCAAATGCAAGGCGGCGACTTCCTCGTCCAACTGACAAAATAATCGAATCATGAGCGTGAATTCCCGTTGCGAAATTATTGTTTCCATGGAAAAAAAAACAATACGATACCTTTTTCGGGAGCATATGAACTCCGAGCGAGTAAGAATCTGCCTTAGTCCATAACTCAATTTGAGCGAGAACCTGGTTTGTGAAAGAATTGCTCATTACGAAACTCGAGTGTCCAGTTGCGCATCCTAGATTTACTAATCTGCCTTCTGCTAGCAAAACGACGTGCCTAGAAGAAAAACATTGTTGAGGAACCATCGCAGNGAGGTAGTTAATTCTGAAACGTGGGAAAGGTAAACCAGTGTGAATGGTTTCCATTGAAAAAGTTGCATTTTCAATGCCATTGAACCCCCGGATTTTTCATTAGCAACGATCGAAAGGGAAAAATGAATTGAGAAATATTTGCGCGTGCCTGCGTACGCGAGAATCTTCCGGGTAATGAAATCCGCAACAAATACTGACCAGCCACTCATATTACTAGGAAAAACAATAAAAATGAATGACTAATTGCTCCATTTTCCAGAATTCGCGTACTTCCGAGAGTTTGAAAAAACAAAAACTCGTTGATTGTTTATTATGCATGAATGCATTATCTCGAATGTTAAAAAATAAAATTTTCATACAACGTTGGTCAGACATGATTCCATGTCGTTCTGGATTTTGGGAAATTGGAACTAATATCGGTAGTGATCAGGCTTGAAGGGTCCCTCGGCTGGTATATCAAGATACTTGGATTGGTCGGCGGTGAGTTTCGTTAATTTCACGCCCAAGTGATCCAAATGCAAGGCGGCGACTTCCTCGTCCAACTGACAAAATAATCGAATCATGAGCGTGAATTCCCGTTGCGAAATTATTGTTTCCATGGAGAAAAAACAATACGATACCTTTTTCGGGAGCATATGAACTCCGAGCGAGTAAGAATCTGCCTTAGTCCATAACTCAATTTGAGCGAGAACCTGGTTTGTGAAAGAATTGCTCATTACGAAACTCGAGTGTCCAGTTGCGCATCCTAGATTTACTAATCTGCCTTCTGCTAGCAAAACGACGTGCCTAGAAGAAAAACATTGTTGAGGAACCATCGCAGGTGCAACTTTTTCACAAATTATTTTGCAATTATTTTGTCTTCGTGAAGTGAATCCTCGAAACAAATTTACACGGAGAGAAAATAATAACAAAAATTATTATGACATCATAGTTCACTGGCACCATATCGTGAGAGATTTTGCCAAAGACATGCTCATTTTTCATCTGAAATTCGGAGAATATTGACTAAATTTGCCAAAGAATGTCAAAGTTTCCGATATTTTCAATAGAATGTGAATGAAAAATTACTGTTTTTGCTAAAATCCCTCAGAGGGGCGACGTCGTACCAAAAGAACAAACCAACCGATAAAACTACAAAATTTTCCCTATTTTCAATGGAATACGAATGAAAAATTACTGTGTCACTAAAATCCCTCAGAGGGGCGAGGTCGTACCAAAAGAACAAACCATCCGATAAAACTACCAAAATTTTCCCTATTTTCAATGGAATACGAATGAAATATTACCATGTCGCTAGAATCCCTTAGAGGGGCGACGTGGTACCAAAAAAACAAACGAACCAATAAAACTGCAAAATTTTCCGCTTTTTTCAATGGAATACGAATGAAAAATTACCATGTCGCTAAAATCCGTTAGAGGGGCGACGTCGTACCGAAATGGTAAACCAACCAATAGAACTACAAAATTTTCCGCTATTTTCAATGGAATACGAATGAAAAATTACCATGTCACTAAAATCCCTCAGAGGGGCGACACGGTACCGAAATGGTAAAGCAACTAATAACAATATCGAAATTTCCGCTATTTTCAATAGAATATAAATGGAAAATCAGTGTCTCGATTGATAGTAAGATTCGCGAGATTATTATCTCCGAGTATTAAAACGTAAATGACTAATTCTCGCGTACCTTCCGTTTTTCAATTTGAAGCGATCCACTTGGGGTTTGATGTTGATTTTTTCAACGGCGTTTTTTTCCAACCAAGAGACTTGAATTTCGCAATCGAAATGGCCGATGTTGCAGACGATTGCATCGTTTGGCATACACTCGAAATGAGTGCCGGTGATGATATCCTTGCAGCCAGTGGTCGTGACGTAAATTTGACCTTTGGAACAAGCTTCGTCCATGGTCGTGACCTCGTAACCTTCCATCGCCGCTTGTAGAGCATTTATCGGATCGATCTCTGTTACGATAACGCGACCACCCAATGCCCGAAGACTCTGAGCACAACCTTTGCCTACGTCCCCGTAACCGGCGACCACGCAAACTTTCCCTGCGATCATTATGTCTGTCGCGCGCTTTATACCATCGATCAGTGATTCACGGCAGCCGTAGAGGTTGTCGAATTTGCTCTGCAATTATCGACATTTTTCATTCAATCATTCCGCTGCTCTGGCAGCCGAACAAAAAATTTGCACCCGAAAACTTTACCGATTTAATCAGGGGATTTTTTTTTTACTCAAGCAAAAACAATTTTAAAAACAAAAAACCCCGAAACGGAATAAAAAGAAGCGATGACCTTGAAGATTAATCAATTCTGTTAAGCAGAAAGAAAATTCCTATGAAAATAGGAAAATATTTTTCAGAAAATTTCTATTTCGTAATGTTAAAATTGACAAACGTTCAAATTCACGAAGCTGAAGTTTGCAACGTTGCAATCCAACGAAATATATTTATTTTTATTGCCAATTTGTTTAATTTTGAAAATGATGCGAATTTTTCGAGTGGATATACTTTTTTCGTCGCGAAAATCGGTCGTTTCACGCTCGTTATTATATTTTGCATTTAAATAATAAAATTCGCCACAGAAAAAATGGAATTTCGTTGCATTCCAACGATCCAAACTTCAGCGTCATTCAAATTCATTTTCTGTTTCCATCCTGTTACGTTGATTTATCATTTTTAATTATCTCTGTGCATAATTGATGTCTTTGGAATAGAAAGTCTCTACCGAATTTTCTCGTACATACCTTTGTTACGGAATCGTTAACATTTATCGCAGGAACCTTGAGTGTTCCGCTTTTAATCATACGATATAAATTGTGAACGCCGGTAGTCGTTTCCTCGGAAATACCTCGGCATTCTTTGAGATATTCTGGAAATTTAGTATGAACGAGATTGGTGAGATCACCACCATCGTCTAAAATCAAATTTAGAGGTTTGTTGTTTTTGAAGACAAGAGTCTGCTCAATGCACCAAAGATATTCCTCGTCGGTTTCGCCCTTCCATGCGTAAACCGGCACCCCCGTTTTCGCAATTGCTGCAGCCGCGTGGTCCTGAGTACTGAATATGTTGCAGGATGACCATTGGACCTAAAAATCAATCATTGCCAAGGTCAACCTCCTCTCGTTGATCTTTAATCCATTTTCTTTATTATCGATATTTGGCAATTGCAAGAAACTTGGTATTTTACGGGAAATTGCGCATCCAAATTTTCGTTGTCTCGAAATATTATGGACCCCCAAACAAAACGTGTATCTGCTTTTTGCTTATCTCCCTAGCGTTCGCGTAATCTTAGTTCTTTCCAGATGTTGAGTTCGTTTGTGTGTTTTTTCCAGTTAAATTGATGGATTTTTTTTCATTTTTGTGTCCCATTTAAAAATCGACGAGGTGGAAAATATTGCTCATCATTTTTATTCGGGAGTGTTCAGGGAATCTCAAAAATCAATGCTATTCACCGATCGGCTATACAAATTTTGGAACTCGTTATAATATTCCCGGCTAAGCAGAGTTTCGACACGCTCGTATTTGTTGGATTTGCGACGTCGGAGTCAAAATATTCGATGGCCTGAACTCTTTCAAAGTAGGTTTTTATCACGAATCTAGAAAAATACTTGTGGCAGATAAAGGAAAGGTCAAACTTGCGAGAGGAAAAGATACGACTTCTCATCCGATAATTCGAAAGATTGCGTAGTTTTTTTAGGCTCACCTCGGCTCCGAGTTCAGTGAGTGTTTCGATGAGCACGGCCGTCTGGACAGTCATATGCAAACAACCAGCAATTCGTGCACCTTTCAGAACTTTTTTAGGACCGTATTTTTTACGAATCGCCATAAGTCCTGGCATCTCATTCTCCGCCATTGTTATTTCTTTTCGGCCCCATTCCGCCAAACTCAGATCCGCTACGAAACGAATAGAAAGACATTAATTGCTATTTTTTACACGATTTTTTTCCTGAAATATAAACGTCTGATTATCCCGGTGCCTGATGTTTATTTACGTTCCAACAATTATGAAATATTCTATGGGAAAATCAACGTGTTTATGTAACTTCACTGGAATCAAAATTTTGTTGAAAATTTGGATATTTTCTTTGATACGTTCGACTGAACGTTTTTTTGAATGATTTGAATGAATTTTTTGAATAAATAGTGTCACGGCAACAAGAAATATTTTAGAAAGTCTCTTCGGAAGCAGATTTCAATCGTTCTAGTCGTAAATTTTGCTGACAATTACGTTAGAAACTAAACAAACTGCTAAAATGACGAAAATTATGAAATTATAAAAAAATATTTAGTTTACCATGTTCAACAAAATATCGACGATTTTTAACAAGATTTTTCGAGTTTTAATTTCCAAACCAACTCAACAACCGTTTCCAGATTTTCTATTCTCATTGCATGCAACAAAAATCTTCATGGTGAGCCATTCCTAAACGTTTTTTTGAATGATTTGAATGAATTTTTTGAATAAATAGTGTCACGGCAACAAGAAATATTTTAGAAAGTCTCTTCGGAAGCAGATCTTAATCGTTCTAGTCGTAAATTTTGCTGACAATTACGTTAGAAACTAAACAAACTGCTAAAACGACGAAAATTATGAAATTATAAAAAAATATTTAGTTTACCGTGTTCAACAAAATATCGACGATTTTTAACAAGATTCAATTCCCAGTGTTCATGACTTCCAAGTATTTTTGAGTTTTTATTTCCAAACCAACTCAACAACCGTTTCCAGATTTTCTATTCTCATTGCATGCAACAAAAATCTTCACGGTGAGCCATTCCCAGTCGTTCGTACAATTATGTTCGTAGAACAACGACTCGACAATAACGAATCAACCACGAAACGTCTTTTTAGAACTGAGATACGATATTGGTAAAAATTTATCGCAACTATTGAAATAATGAAAAAAAAACAAAACAAAAAAAACAATGAATAAAGAGAGAAAAGATTTTTCTTTTGCTCCCGTGACATTGACTCTGATGACAATTTTCTTTTCTTTTTTTTTCACTGTTTTTTTTTCTTGTTTTGCAATTTTTCCATCATTCAAGCAGCCAGAGGTTTCCCCTGGATATTGTAATTGGGAATTTCCTGTACCACAGCGATTTTATTCATTTCAGTGGATATAATGCTCAAATCTGAATGCAAAAGCGAATCGATGATTATTCGGAATCAATGAACATTTACGAACGAAAATGTTTTGCTGTTTTGGAAAAACGACCTTAGCGATTTTATTCGTTTGAGTAAATAACGCTCGAACCACAAACCACAAAAATGTGCTTTTCCGAAAAGTGAGCAATCGTGTAGCTATAGTCTCGGGAACTTGATAACGAGTGTTCAATTACTCAAAGAGACTTTAAAAAAGTTACTGACGATGTTTAAAATCCGATAAAGCGGTAAAAATCGAATGACTCTGAAGTTTGTAACGTTGAGATTCGACGAAAAATGTTTCTTGCATTCGTTATTTATTAAAATTTGAAAATCATGGCGATTTACTTTCAGGGTCGGAAGAGAGAATCGTTTGATGGTACGGACCAAATATTGGAAAATCATAAGGAGCTCTGCTCAAGGAAATGAGGGAATTTCGTTGCATTCCCACGATGCAAACTTCAAGGTCATACACATTTACAAGGAGAGAATATTTTATGAAACGCGCATTTGAATAATTGCAGCACGCCGGCCGGCCACGTGCGGCTGGAAAAAAGATGGCGCGGATCGAGTTGTGTGTACGAAAAAAAGTTAATCATTACGCAAGTTTTTAGTGACGGATTATTTGCCATTACTCACCAACTTTGTATTCAGGTTTACCAGGCATTTTGATAGAGTTTTTTGTGACGAGGTGATTCAAATGACACTTGCAACACGATTACTCGATTATAGCACAAGCGTGATGAGGCTTGCGCGACGAACACTGCACTAGTGAAAAAACGATGTGCGATTCGTGCGAGCACGCCGAACCAGTGTCGCCAACCTAAACACATCAAATCATCGTGCCAGGGCCGTAGAATCATGGTGCCCCGAAAAAATAATTGTTTTCTTCGTATTTCAGTTTTGGAGGTTAAAATAATAATTTCAGCCGTAAGACGGAATGTTATCGTAGTTATTAACATTGAGTTTAATCGAAATTTGTATTAGAATCGAAATTTGTGAACCATATGCGCGTAATCAATCAGTAGAAAGAAAAAAAGAAATGTGTTTGCGCTTTGCGAGTGGGAAAGAGGGATTTGAGTTTCGTTAGATTATTATTATTTTTTTTTTTATTTAATACTCGGGGCTCCTTCGAGTCCTCGGGGTTTTAAATATTGTCGTTCAGACCGATCTGTTTACTTTTTGTTCTAATTGTGAGGTGGGGGTTGTGGAAGGAAATGAAAATTTCTTGCTTGCGAATAATCATAAAGTGATTAATAGGTGGGCTGTTAAAAAGTTGAAGCTGTCGTTAAAAAGTTGCAAAAAAAAATTATCTAGGATTTTTCTGCAGATAGCCAGAAAGGCTACGATCCGGAATTTTTAAAGAAAAACCCCAAACACCTTTAGGCGTTTAGATGGAAAAAGTTAAAAATTGGAAATTAAGTTTCGGTGTCAAGAATGTCGATACAAAATTAGTGAAGCATCCTAGACAAGGTAATTTTGTTCGATTGCAACACGTAAAGTCGCACCAATCAGGGAAACGTAGCGGTGAGGATTCACGACACCCAGCATTAATCCCTTTTTCGATTGAAAAATACCAAAGTTTGACGGGTCGACTTTGAAACCCATTTTTTTGCAAGCCATAAACGAAAGGCGGAAATTGAACGATTTAATGAGCAAAGTATCGATCGAGGCAACCGACAAATCAATTTCGTGTCTCAATCCCACTGACTGCCCTTATCACGCCGAAAATGCCTCCAGACTAGTAACTCAAAAAGTTCGACCCAGCGTAGATTTGATGGAAGGTCTCGACAGATTCGGAATCCAAGGCAATCTCGTGAGAATCTTGAAAATTTATCATTCCTTCGTAAGCAAAGAGGGCTCGACCAATGAGAGCGCTGTTGACAAGAGGAGCGAACGTGCGGCTGACAAATTCCTCGCAGAGTTCAATGTCATGGTATGGAAGTTTCGGCGATTCGTTTCGACTTCAGAAAATATTTTTCCACATTCAAACTTTCGTTTCTGTATTCCGATGTTTTTTTTTTTCTAACGTCGCAAGAACGAAGATCGCAGCGCGAAAGAAAAAATGTGTTTGGAGCTCGAGCAGCTAATGTTTGGAGGAATTTCCTGCCTGTCTTTCGGCTCACACTAGTCCGTTTTGTGTTTGCTGTTTTGTTTTGTTTGTTTTATTGCTTTTGGCTATGTACGTTTGTTTTTTTTTTTTTAGATCAAAAAATTGACAAAATCTCTTTATCGTTTTGCTTAAATGCTAACTTAATTCTACCTTAATACTATTATTGACACTACTTTGTAGGGATGGGCGATTATTTTCGATTAATCGATTGTACCGATACTATTGTTCGAATAATCGATTATATTTTGTCGATTTATTTTCTGGCCGATTAATCGATTTTCGATTTTTATTCGGCAATATCGACGATTGATGAGCTGTGCTTAATATATATGATTATTTATGTTAACAGACAAAATTATGTTTAATATTATTCACGATTATCAATAATAATGTTGATAATTTCTCAGGTACTGAATATATCGGCAAAACCGGATTCCAATTAAGGAATTCTCTTAAGAATCGATCAAGAATTTCTCGAGAGCAGTTTAAAATTAAGGTTATTTTTTACAATAATTTACAATAATAACAATAATTTGTTATTCTTCGATTAATCGATTCAGCGATTTTTTTTACTGGAAAATCGATTTTCAGATCCGATTGTTTTTCCACTAATCGATTTCTGAAAAATCGATTATATTTTCAACATCGCCCATCCCTACTACTTTGTAAAGAATAAAACTTTTTGGAACAAGCAGATGTTCTAGCCGAGCACCTGATCGGGAAGGAAGGTGGGGGTAAAAAATACCAACCAGCGCACCAATCCTGGAAGTGGAACAGAAACGCAAAGAGAAACGTGATGCGTTGCATGCTTCTAAACGGGGTAAGGTAGCGTGACGGCGGACAAGAGGGGTCTCTACTCCGATTGGCTCGCTGGTTGATACTCATAACGCATAAATAGACTCGCTCAAGCGGCCAAAATATCACTCGTGCTCCAGCCACCGTCTCATTCGCTCTCCTTTCGTAACGTTCACGGATTAACTCACCATGTCAGGACGCGGCAAAGGTGGAAAAGCAAAGGGGAAGTCAAAGACCCGTTCTAACAGAGCTGGACTCCAATTCCCCGTCGGAAGAATCCACCGTCTGCTCCGCAAAGGAAACTATGCTGAGCGAGTTGGTGCCGGAGCCCCGGTCTATCTCGCTGCAGTAATGGAGTATTTAGCTGCTGAAGTTCTCGAATTGGCTGGCAATGCTGCCCGGGACAACAAGAAAACCAGGATAATCCCTCGCCATCTCCAATTGGCTATCCGTAACGACGAGGAGCTCAACAAACTTCTTTCCGGAGTAACGATCGCCCAGGGTGGAGTTCTACCAAACATTCAGGCAGTACTTTTGCCTAAGAAAACCGAGAAGAAAGCGTAGACAGTTCGCTCTTTCGAAACAACGGCCCTTTTCAGGGCCAAAAAATATTTCTAAACGAAGGTCAATTATTGTCTCCTCATTTCCCTACGACGGTGTGTTCGTGATGTCACGCTAAATTTATCAGATTTTCTTAATACCGAGTTATTCGACGATTGGTCCTGTCCGACCTTTGGATCATCAAATACTCCGCTGATTATATTCCAGAAATTCGTCAGAGAAGATACAGAATCTGGTGGACTCCATCACATATTCTTTATGACAGATTAACACCTAAAAATGTACATGGCTGTGTCATCAATCGTCGGTGATTCGACATTCAAATACGACATCTTTGTCGTTTTCGGGCTCTTTCTCCAAATTGCCTACTAATGTAGCAGAGCACTCCGAACATTTGCCGCTGAATGACGCGAATCCTGTGCTGGTGGCAGAGGGACGGACAATGTTCCGTTTGAAAACGAACACACAACCTGTGTTCGTTTGCTCGACTAGACTATGACAAATGATGTCTGTCCACCCTTTACGGAACACCAACTTTGAATAAAGTTTTTTTTCCGGTTTTATAAGGGAATACTGGTCGGCTGAAACGACCAGTTTGACCGCCAAGGAATGGGGTACGTTAGTACGAGCCGGACACGGATCAACCGGTGTGCTCCATTTTTCACAAACCATGCAGACTGGGCAGCATGGTTTGACATTCGAATATGACGTCTACGTCGTTTTCCGGTACTTCTTCCAACCGACCCCGGATTGTCGCTGAACATTCTACACATTTGCCAGTAAATATGGCAAACGGTTTTACGTTGAAGGAGGGACGATGTTGTTCTCGAAAGCAAATGAACAACTTATTCCGTCCTGACATTCGTCCATCCTGCGCGGAACTTCCAGTACGAACGATTACTCTCCACGGCATCGGCGGTTAAATATGCAGGAAAATATCTGCCCAATCAAATGGCCCTTTTCAGGGCCAACAAAAATTCCAAACGTTGCTCAACTCTCTCCATAGTCTGGCCAAAATCTATTACGTCTGGACAAAATGTTACCAAATTAAATAAATTTTGAAGCATGAGAACACACTCGTCGTCTTTCTTTCAAATTTTGAAACAAAGAGGACGTGCATTCCGATCGTTTTGAATAATGGGATTACAGTCCCATGCTTTTGCTCGAGCTTATCGATAAGTCTGTAAACGCATCCTCGTCTTGTTAATTCTCTAATTTATGTTGGAACAACCTTTTTTCAGCTCGGGCGTACTCTCATCTCTAGCAATGCGATAAAAGTTGCAATTACACGTTTTCTGGGCTAATAATTATTCGACTAGAAGCGAATAGCCGCAAATCAATGAAACTTTGGATTGCAGTTAAGATGAGGGATCGGTCGCTATCTCGCGACTGAGATTGCGAGGGAGATAGCTGCAATTTTCGAAATCGAATGTTTTCGACACGATTTCACCAATGAAAAAAGCTCCTGTTGGCGGATTTTTGCCATCGTCCTGCGTACGCTGACACAGCCCTTTTTTTAATTAGTCAAAAGACATCGAACAATTTTCATTTGGAAAATTCGAGGCGAGGTTTAGTGACTGATTCATCATTTTAAAGCAGCTGCACGATTCTCAACAGTACACGAATGAGAATCGCTCTGGTACTTCAATATCGGAGTAATATTGCTGAAAAAAATCTAAAAAATTTCTAAAAAAGACTTATGTGCCTGGATATGTTGTCTAATTCCTTTGTTTCTTTTTAGTGTTCTTTTTTCATGCAATAACTCGTAATTTTTAAATAATCAGTCTTCAAACTCGTTAATCAAACTTCAAAATCTATAAAGATTGCTCTAAAATCCGATCTCAAGTAAAGATTACAACAGAATCTGTTGAAAGGTTCTCTGAAAAAAATAGAGGGAAGGCTCACAACACATAAAACATTTTTTTTCCTCTGGAACAACAAAAAAGATTCTCAAACATTTATTTTCGTAACATAAAACAATCCATCACGTACGATTATTGCCATAAGTTCCAATCGATCACCGCGTGCCGTTCGCTCTTTTTGTTATTGCTCACAGTGAGAATATCGCTGATTATTCGGACCGAAATCAGAATTTTGACATTCCAAGCGTTTTCATAAAACTCTGATTCAATCATTTGTATTCTTGGCACAAACCTTATAGTCAACAAATCAAATTGTAGCGTGGAAACACAAGAACGTCATGGGAGGCTTCTACTCTTCCTAGGAAGGAATGTCGAATTTTCTCAACATTTTAGCAATAAACAGAAAACTTTAACATCAAGAATCGATTGCAGGAGGACCACGTGCGTTCCGTGCGTCCGTCATCATAAAAATCGCGTTTTGGGGCGTTTACTCCGAATGAAAGGTTCCATGCCTATTCACATACGTTTTCTTTCTTTTGAACCTTCTGCGTTTAGTATAACTTACAGCATATGGGAAGATTTAGCCATCACTCAAATCACAATAAGTTAACGAACAACCTTTCTGGAGCAGAATGTTTTTTGTGGCTCTTTCATTACGCCGTTCAAAATGTCATATATTTCCATTTGACTCCAGACGTGAAAACAATTTGTGATTCTTGGCTTTCGATTTCTATCCGTTTGGTACGAAAACTGCTTTCATTATAAACGCCCATGATACAGATGACATTCACAGGCGTTCGAAAACGGAAGCACAATCTAATCGCCATCATATTTTGGTGAACTTATCAAGTCAAGTCGGGACAAGTTGGAATAGGAAATATTAGGAGAATGTTAAAGATGAATTGTGATGAAAGTAATCCTCGTTAATTTTTGTTGGCCCTGAAAAGGGCCGTTGAGAAGAATAACGCAAGGTTATTCGAAATTAAGCGCGTTCTCCGCGAATACGACGTGCAAGTTGGATGTCCTTGGGCATGATGGTGACTCTCTTGGCATGGATGGCGCACAAGTTGGTGTCTTCGAAAAGACCAACCAAGTATGCTTCGCTGGCTTCTTGGAGGGCCATCACGGCAGAGCTCTGGAATCGGAGATCGGTTTTGAAATCCTGAGCAATCTCACGAACAAGTCGCTGGAATGGCAACTTGCGGAGAAGTTCCGTGCTCTTTTGGTAACGACGGATTTCGCGAAGAGCGACAGTTCCAGGCCTGTAACGATGTGGTTTCTTGACTCCTCCGGTTGCAGGGGCACTCTTACGAGCAGCCTTGGTAGCCAGCTGTTTACGTGGAGCCTTTCCACCGGTCGATTTTCTTGCCGTTTGCTTGGTACGCGCCATTGTGATGTGAATTAGTTTGATACTCGACGAGTAGGTCCGACGGTTTCCACGTATCTGATGAGTTTTGGAGCAAAGGCGCCTTATTTATAGGATTACCAACGCAGTCATTGGCTGTCGATCAGATGGAGGGGATACGCATTTTTGAGCGTTCCTATTGGCTAAAATTTGAGGGGAAGGGATGAAAGGGCACTGCGCGTCCAACTCAAACGAGGCTATTGGTGGAAGTGGCTCTGGAGGGGGAAACTCATCTGCCGACAGGATCAGACGTTTTTCGGCTTAACAATTTCAACGGACGGGGAAGAGCAGCTGTTCACGTAAGTTTGGGTTTTGAAACTTACTCTTGGGAAAAGAGTGAGCAGCTGCTTATGCGCGATCATTGGCACGAACTAAAGAGACAGACTATCTTCACCAATTCGAAACTTATCTAATTTATCATCTCCAATTGTTAATCTCTGAAACTTGCGCGATATCGAGCTCCACCTCGAAATAAATATGAATCATTGAACTATCTATACGTGACGACAAAGAAACATGAGGCATTTGGCACTGACCAAATGAACTGATAACGTTTCCGACGTCCAAAACTCCGAATTCTTCCAAAATTCCGATTGCCTTGGTCATTGGAGTATTCGGTTCTATTGGAGTAAAAATTCCTGTTGACATTACCACTGAAAAACTCGAGTGTCGATGTTAGTAAATATCCTCAATGAATGCAACACTGAATTACTCGGTTTTTGAGTAAATCCAACCACGGAAATTTCTTTGTTAAGATTGCCCACGCTTGTTTTCCACATCACACGGAGAGAATCGAGAAAAAACACGCGAGCTAAACTACACCCGTCAGCTTTTCACTGCCCGCTTTTTTCTTGTGTATTTTTCGGCCTTGCTTCATACCATCTCATTAGCTATGGAGGACCACACACGCGCGTTTCATTCATTGAAATAAATTCTTTACTGTTAATAAAATACGGGATATGAAACAGGATCGATCATTTGGAGTAAATATTTTTCGGAGCATATTCGCGGAGTTGAACAATCTAATTGGATGTGGTAAAGCCAAGTATAAAGGAAAAATGTTTTGATCATAGTCGACCTTCGTTTTGAAATATTTTTTGGCCCTGAAAAGGGCCGTTGGTTGTCAGATGATTTACTTGGAGCTCGTGTACTTGGTGACGGCTTTGGTGCCTTCACTGACAGCGTGCTTAGCGAGTTCACCAGGCAACAGGAGCCTCACGGCGGTTTGGATCTCCCGAGATGTGATGGTGGATCGTTTGTTGTAGTGAGCAAGTCGGGATGCTTCTGCAGCGATACGTTCGAAAATGTCATTGACGAAACTGTTCATGATGCTCATGGCTTTGCTGGAGACTCCGGTGTCAGGGTGAACTTGTTTCAGAACTTTGTAGATGTAGATTGCGTAGCTTTCCTTCCTCTTACGCTTCTTCTTCTTGTCAGTCTTGGTGATATTTTTCTGGGCTTTGCCAGCCTTCTTGACGGCTTTACCACTTGCTTTCGGCGGCATGGTGAGCGAATATCAGGCTTTGGAGCAAGTTTCTGAGTTACTCGATGAACGAAGGAACTCGAATGAGGGTCAGCGGCCCAGCGGTCCTATTTAAGAGCGAACGCGTACCAACCAGCGCACGGATCCGGGCCGACAGATGGTGGGGAGCGTTCCAACCACCGCACCAATCAGAGAGCCGAGGCAATTCTCGCTCTTTCATTAGTGCGCTGGTTGGTTTTCTATACAAGAGCAGTTGCAAAAATTCTAGTTTCTTTACATCGAAACATGTATTTCGGCTTCGGTTTGTATCAGGACCATGTCACAATGATAAATTCATTTTTTCCAATGAAAATAGATTTCAACTGATCGCACAAATGCGGAAAGAATTTACCGAGTGTCGCGGTAGTAACTTTAAGGTATAACTATCGCAGAATGGGTTGATTTAGGACTTTCTTGAAATTTAGTGTAAATATTCTTGACATTAAAACGAACAACTTTCCTATGAGACGAAACATTTTCTGCCGTCTAGAATTTGAGATATTTCATTTCCAATTTTCTATTTTTCCCATCTAAACGTATGTAAATTGAAGTCGCGTTTCTTTTGTTTTTTCTCGCAACTTTTTTAACGAAACGTCACTTCAATTTACATGCGTTTAGATGGGAAAAATATAAAATTGGAAATGAAATATCTCAAATTCTAGACGGCAGAAAATGTTTCGTCTCATAGGAAAGTTGTTCGTTTTAATGTCAAGAATATTTACACTAAATTTCAAGAAAATCCTGAATCAACCCATTCTGCGATAGTTATACCTTAAAGAAAATTCATTCGAATCAGTCGAGAAAAAACTCGCTAGAAAATTTTCTACAGCGAGGACCTCGTTTCCCAATGATTCTCGAGAGTCGAAAAATGATTTCCATATTCGTTCATGGATTTTAGATATTTTCTCAATTCTTATCAAAATCCCTGCGAATTTCACGCTCACTTTTCATAAAAATGTCAAAAAGTTTGTCTGCAAAAAAATTCATTTAATTCTCGTGACGTTGAGAACAAAATGATTTTCGTAAATTTATTCGCAATGGTTTTCTTTTTAAATCGCCTCGTACCAACATTTTCCGTAACGTTTTTCACCGTTCCGAAGAAACGGAGTAATCTGACGATCGAAACTGAGTAATTATCTGTAAACGAGAGTGACGAATTCTTTGATCGATGGTTACCAAATCCGACCGGAAGGGGAAAGCCCAATACTTCGTGTACATTCGACCAGGCGAAACAAATGGATTTCCGAATCTTATCGATTTTATCGTGATAACAGAATCCCCTATCGGACACTCGGGTTCAGAAGACTCTCGCGTACATGACGCACCTTTCGAAACGATTTCAGTGCGTGCGGTAGACAAATTCTCAGAGGAGCCGTTTGTAATATTTTTTTATATCCCTTGGCATCCATATGCAACGATTCAGTGACCAAAGTACTCGGATAAGTTATTTGCCGAACATCAATGATTCCGAGGAAAAGGATTTTTTGGACGATGCGTACGTAACAAAACATTCAAGAACGATCTAAATTTGCTCTTCGAAAAATAGTTTATTCCGGAGCACGTTTACGAACAAGTTATTCAAAAATTCGAATAATCAAGTCGATAATTAGAAAAATTAAAAAAACGGATACCAGGTTGAAATTTTCTCCCAATCTAATTGTTGATTTGGACTTACAAATAAATTGAAAAACTCGAAACAAAAACTCGAAAGTGCGTCATTTTTTTTAACCAATTGTCCGATTCCAGGTCTGAGGAAGAAATTCAAGGGTGGGACGTGTTTAGAATATTCCCTCCCAAGTTGAAAACAGGCTCGAAGGCGGACACAACATTTTTCGACTTCACGGCACGACTCGCGAAATTGTTGACGTACCTCGTGCTCTTCGTTTTGATTCTCGGCGGGGGAATAATTGCCAAGACGTCGATCATTTTCGTTGTGGCGCAAATAGACAACGATGGGCATCCGGTTGATTATTGTGATTACAACGAAGTCGGTAAAGAAAATGAACAATAAATAATTAAAAACGAAAATTGGATGAAATTCGTTTGGAAAATCAAAGCGGCGTGGGTATAGAGAAAAAAACGAATAAAAAGAAGAAGATTTAACGAGGCAAAGCCCTGACCGACTCGGAAAAGAAACAAAAAAAACAAGAAAAAAAGATACGAAATTACTATCGACGATAAAAAAAAAAAAAAATCGAAAAATGATTGCACTGTTTGTTCTACAGCGGGACAGCCAACCGGAAGGCACTTGTCAGCGACCGTTCCCAGCAATTACCGTATCGATTGGTACTGGTGCATCATTCTGGGATTCGCAGCTTCCGAAATATTGGGACTGATCGACGCTGTTTATTTGTTGTTGTTTAAAAAACGAGTCGTACCACGAATCGGGGATTTGGTTATTTTGCTCGTGATAGAAAGTCTTCATACGGTTGGACTCGCTTTGTTGTTTTTCCTCGTCTTGCCGGAACTGAATTCCATTCAGGCTGTTGCTGTGAGCAGTTGTACGTGCCTCGTACCAGGATTCCTAGGTATCGAGAAAAAAGAAGGATGCAATTTTGTTTTCAATCGATTCGTAAGCATTTTAAGCTTTTTCTTCATTCCAACTTTTTTCTTTGATCGTTTGCAATTCTTTGCAGCAATCGTATTTCGCAACAGACGACGCTACACTCGGGGCAAAGCGATTGCGATGTTCGTCGGTGACGTGATTGCATGCGTTTGTCAACTCTGCGCAATATTTCTGTGGCTGCTTCCGGATCCAAGGGTGAAACTTACGACCGAGTCACGATACGTACTTCCGGTGGCGTTGTTGCTCGTTTCCTGTCGTTGGTGGGGCAATTACGTGTCTGCGCACAGCCCTTCCGGTATTAAATTTCAAAAATTGCGTTCCAAGTTCGCACGATCGAGCAGACTTAGTCGCTTGAGAAAAATTCGAGCAAACTGAACCAATGAAATGATTTTTTTTTCGCAGCATTCGCCAGGTTCTTGTTCCGGGTAAAACGGAGACTGGAAAATGGCAAAGGCCTGACTCACGCTTGCTCGGCTATCGGGAGAATATCCATTTTTTTCGCGGTGACCATTTTGATCGTTTACCTCAAAGGGATTGGAATATCGAATCTTTTCAATGGGAATATCCTGACGGGAAAGATGAATGTTACTTTGGCCAATGTGGCGCCGGTTGCACAAACCGGCGAGGAGGATCAAGTTTTAAACAAAGTACGACCGAGTCCAGCTCCAGGACATATCACGATCGATTCCTATCACTTTCCACTGGTCGCGCTTGTCATTCACGTTGCTGCTTCCTTCGTCACCTATTCGTCAAGTAAAGCAACAAAAATTTTCTCTTTTGCATTTTTTTGTTTGCAAAACATAGAAAAATCACAACTTCCGCACATTTTAAGATTTATTACTAATTGTTTTTTTTCATAAGTAGAGTATCATGATAAGAAGGTTGATATCAAATTTGGAAAATGTCGGTTGAACGGTTCAAATTTAATGATTTTTCGAATTGTACGAAAATCTGAGTTTTTTGAAAAATCGTCCAACCGCTCTAATTTCTACAAATTTTCTAAAATGTTGTGTACAAGTCCGTACTTTCTCCTTACTTTATAAAAAAGTTGTCGAAATTGTATACTTCACACACAAATACAAAAACGCTGCAGATTGAAATTTGGAAATTGCTTCATTAATTCTTAAGACGCACGAGGAAGATTTGAGCATCGTGCATCTTGAACATATTGTGAGGAAGTAATTTGCAAATTTCGATTTGCAGCGTTTTTTTTTTGTAGCGAAAGATCCGATCACATATCTATGACATTGAGCTTGACCTTGACGCAAAAATCAGCGTGTTTATACTCGAATTACGTCGATTTTCATTGATCCAGGCAAATTCGCATACAGAACGATGATGCAAAGTTACGGATTCGCTTTGCCCATTAACCTCGTCGTACCAGGAACAATCGCCACAATCACAGCCGTTTCTGCCATGCGCGTCAAAAACGTGTGTGCTTTGCACAGATTATTTCCCGATTACGCGTTCTTCGATGTTCCCGACAAGATCGGTAACGTCGCCGAGTTTTTGAACGATTGGTGGCCCTGGATCTGGCTCATTAGCTTGGCCTCACAAGCCTGGATCACGATGCACATCTGGTTACCGCACATCGAAAAACTCGCCCCCGCAGCCCATATTTTCTTAGTACCCACTTACGATTCTCTCGTCATCGATCAATCGATCGTACTCAACAGACGCATCGACGAAATATTCGACGACGATCCTACCACGGAGGTTCGTATGCCTCTACTTACTTTTCGCTTCATTACGAACTCGATATCGATAAATCGAACGGGCACCAATCCGTTTACTGGAAATCGAATTTTGTGGGATCGGTCGAAATTTTTTTCACGGCGTATTTGGAGAGACAAAAGATTTCAAAAATAAACTTTTTAGATTTTTTTTTTAATAAAAAAAAACCGCGAATTTTTTTAAAATTATTCTGCCAATTATTTTATTTTAGAAATAAAATAATTGGCAGAATTATTGGCGGCCAATTATTTTATTTGAGAAATAAAATAATTGGCAGAATAATTTAACAATAATTCGCGGAATAATTTCATTTTTATTGAATTTTCAAATGAAACGTTTTGAAAAACACGATTTTCGAAAAAAAATACTTTGTCGTTTGGGTAAAAAAGAGCCATGTGATGCGTCGAGGTAAATATTTCTACAAAATTTCGTAAATCTTGTTAACGCTCATCGGCGCGATTAATGGAAATGATGGCGAGATCGAAATAACTGGGAGCCCCGAATGCACGTTTACAGACGCTGGAGGGTCTGGATGAAGGATCCAGCGACCCGAGCTACTCGAACCTTTCGGGCAAGAGTGGATTGTCGGAAATCGAGGAAAACGACAGAGTGACGAGGATCCTCGTGTGCGCAACCATGTGGCACGAGACCGAGGACGAAATGATGGAATTCGTGGGCAGCATATTGAGGCTGGATATGGACCAATGTAGCAAACGCTTTACTCAGGGTTATTACAATCTCCGGATGCAGGATTACTACAAGCTTGAGAGTGAGTCGACGACCTTTCGAGTATCAGTGCATATTGGGTCAATTTGACCCACAGGGCGTTTTTTAAAAACATTCTATTCCGGGAAACGTGAATTTTTATTTATTTTCCATTTTTTTGAAATATTTGTGCATTGATTTTTGAAATTTTTATTTATTCATTTTTACAATTCTTATTTTTAATTTTCTTAATTTTTTTCCTTTTTTTTTGTATTTAAATTTGTTTATTTTATTTTTTTTTTACGTTTTTTGTAATAAACAATGGCGAAACATTCGCTGCAATCGAATGCGAAAGAATCGGTGACAGAAAATAGTTGGGGTCAAAAAGACCCAGTGTGTACACGAAGGGTTAAAAATAACGGATGCTAAATAATGAAGTTTCCTGTTGGAAACGACCGCCTTGCGATTCGAAGCTCACGTCTTCTTTGACGATGCGTTTCGTTGCATGCACGGTTGCGAGGGCAGCTGCGAGCATGACGAGAACGAGACTCAAGTGAACGACTACGCGATGAGTTTGATCAAAACGATGCAGAAAGCGATCGAGAGGTTTCCCGTCCTTCCGACGCCTCCCAAAAAGTATCCGTCTCCTTACGGAGGTCGCCTCGAGTGGAGCTTGCCTGGGAAAACTCGAATGATCGTCCACCTCAAAGACAAAAACAAAATCAGGCACAGAAAACGCTGGAGTCAGGTTTGTCCTCAATGAAATCTTTTTGCCCAAATACTGAATATATCGAGAAATAAACAAACTTTATTCGAGCCAGGTCATGTACATGTATTACCTACTGGGACACTCGTTCATGGACACCCCCATTAGTCCCGACAGAAAAAAAGTTATTGCCGAAAATACGTTCCTGCTTACCCTCGATGGCGACATCGATTTCCAACCATCGGCGGTCAAAGTTTTGGTCGATCTCATGAAAAGAGACAAAGACGTCGGCGCAGCGTGCGGCCGCATTCATCCCGTGGGCACTGGTAACATTTCTCTTTCACTGAAAACAAAATTTCGTTGAAAACGATCGATATTTTGTTCGATACGTGCGACTGAACGCTTTTTTTTTATTAATCCAAAAAATAGTGTCATTGCAGCAAGAAATATTTTAGAAAGTCTCTTCGGAAGCAAATTTTTTATGTTCCACTCGGAAATTTCACTGACGATTCCGTGAGGAACCGAATATTCTGCCGAAACAACGAAAACTTTGAAATTATAGAAAAATACTTCGTTTATCGTAATCAACAAAATATCAAGGATTTTTAACGAAATATCGATACCAGTGTTGATGTCGAATTTTCTCTCCAATCGAAACACCACGATCAATCATTATATTCATTCGTATATCGAAAGGTCCGATGGTTTGGTTCCAAAAATTCGAGTACGCCATCAGCCACTGGCTGCTCAAGTCCACGGAACACGCCATCGGTAGCGTGCTCTGCAGTCCCGGAGCTTTCTCGCTTTTCAGAGCAAAAGCTCTGATGGAACACAACGTCATGAGAAAATATGCCACTCAGTCGACAGAACCTCTTCACTACGTGCAGTACGATCAGGGCGAAGATCGATGGCTCTGTACTTTGATTCTACAAGCTGGTTATCGCGTAAGAATCGATCGAATGTTATTCCCTAAAAATTCAGTCAACACACAAAAAAAAACACGTGAAAACATCCTTAAGGTATAACTATCGCAGAATGGGTTGATTTAGGATTTTCTTGAAATTTAGTGTAAATATTCTTGACATTAAAACGAACAACTTTCCTATGAGACGAAACATTTTCTGCCGTCTAGAATTTGAGATATTTCATTTCCAATTTTATATTTTTCCCATCTAAACGCATGTAAATTGAAGTGACGTTTCGTTAAAAAAGTTGCAAGAAAAAACAAAAGAAACGCGACTTCAATTTACATGCGTTTAGATGGGAAAAATATAAAATTGGAAATGAAATATCTCAAATTCTAGACGGCAGAAAATGTTTCGTCTCATAGGAAAGTTGTTCGTTTTAATGTCAAGAATATTTACACTAAATTTCAAGAAAATCCTAAATCAACCCATTCTGCGATAGTTATACCTTAAACAACGAAATTAAATGTTGATTTTAAATCGCCACTTTTTCGAACAGATTCAATATTCTGCAGTGAGCGATTCGTACACTCACGCTCCCGAGACTTTTAACGAATTCTACAATCAACGGAGACGTTGGATACCGTCCACGATCGCTAACATTTACGACCTATTGAACACGTCCCAAGAAACGAGACGGATCAACGACGATATTTCCTGGATGTACATCGTGTATCAATGGATATTAATGGGTGAATATTTTCTTTAGAATTGCATCTCGAATAATCTCGATTGCTCGGTAAGTCTTGACGCGAATCTCTCGTCGTTTCGTTCCTCGTTCTTTCGAGGGCTTGATTCGGAAAAGATGAGAAAACACGAGCCTCTGCCGTCACGATTTCTAGGATCTGGGTTTTTTTTTCTTGACTATCGTTTTTTTTTTTTTTTTTTTTTTTTTTTTTGGAAAATCCTTTCAGGCAGCACGATCCTTGGGCCTGGAACTATTTTCCTTATGCTGGTCGGAGCCTTCGTTGCTGCTTTCCGGATCGACAATTGGAGCAGCTTCGGTTTCAATTTGATTCCGATCGCAATTTTTGTGATCGTGTGCGTTTTTTGCACGGCCCAGATTCAAGTAAGTCGGTCGTATCGCGAACGAGGTTCGGAAGATTCGATTTAAAAAAAAAAAAAAAAAAANTCGCAGCTGATAGTTGCCGGGATAATCACTGCGTTTTACGGGCTCGTTATGATCGTCGTGCTGATCGGCATAATGCTGCAAATAGCTGAAGATGGTTGGGAAGCCCCGAGCACTATTCTGTTCTTCGTCGTGGCTGGCCAGTTGGTCGTCGCGGGTCTTATTCACCCACGAGAATGGTCCTGCCTTCTTTGCGGACTCATTTATTACATAACCGTCCCTTCGATGTACATGGTGCTCATTATTTTCGCTCTTTTCAACGTCAACAACGTCACGTGGGGGACCCGAGATTCCAAGAGTGCTGTTCCGGTAGATACGAAGAAACTAATTATGCGTTCAAAATTCGTTCATCCAACATTTAACCCTTCGAGTCCACACTGGCTCATTTTGACCCCAACTATTTTCAATCATCGATCGTTTGGCATTTCATTTTCGTTCTCGTCCATAATCCACATTTTATGCCTCTAAATTTATTGATTCTATTTTTTTCAAATTTGATTTGTTAATATTATTTATTAAAATGAATGAAACATTTCATTTTTCATTCATTTAAAAAAAAAAATTTTTTTTTTACATTTTTTAAAAAAAATTTTAATTTTTTTAAATTTTTACTTTTTTTAATTAAATTTTTTTTTTTTTTAATTGAAAAAAAAAATTTACTACAAGAATTTATAATTTTATAGGAAATTATAATTATAATTATAATTGTTGTAAATTGTAGAAATTTATTGTTTATAAAAAGAATAATTATGAAAAATTGGAATTTGCTTCAAGGAAAAATGCATATTTACCGAAATGCAACGATTTGAAAAACGCCTTGGGTCAGATTGACCCAAAATGGACTTAATGTATGTGTGGACTCGAAAGCTTTTACGAAAGATTTTTCCCAATTTCGCTAAAGTCTTGTTTATTATTTTACCATTTTTTCGAGCTTGATTTCGATTCTTCTATCAATTATTGGAAAATAGTGGAAATTAAGGTCTGAAAATGTTTCGAAATTGTGTAGCAAGAGAACGAGAAAAATGAGTCCAGCGAGCGAGGCAGAAATAAAAAATCGATGACCGGTAACAAATTCTTTACCAACACTGACCAAAATCGAGGGTCCATCGAATTCTCTCTAGCTGGATTGTTCAAATGCATTCTGTGCACGCAGAACGGTATTTCGGAGGAGGACCGGAAACTCGAAGCAATTAAAAATTCGCTCGATCAGATTACTTCGCGATTGGACGCAATGGAAAGGTTAATGAATTAAAAGCCTTCGTAGAATCTTGAAATAATTTCGTGGAATTTCATTTTTAATGGAATACTTTTCAAATTTTATTGTAACGTAACAATTTAGCAGGAAATTCTTTCATTTTATTGTAAAATTTTCGACACCAAATGGTCAGAGCCCAAAATTGCAAAATTCATATTCAGCACGATTTTTTTTTCAAACAGAAATTCCTCCGATACCGAGGTTCAAAAAAATCGACGAGGTGCTTCAAACTCAAACGAACCGAACGCCGCCCCACAGCCGATCAAGTCCAAGCTCAGTGAGCGTGATTCTACTGATTATACAGACGAGTACGACAACGAAGATGACGACGATATTTCGGAGACTGCGACTGATATTTACGGAGAGGGCTCGAGTCGCGGAGGAGCTGATTTTCTCGTTTCGCCATGTTGGCTTCAGGACGAAAGACTGCGAAAGGGTGGCGTCGAGTTTCTGTCCGCTGAAGAGGAAACTTTCTGGGAAGGTCTTATCGAGAAGTATCTCCATCCGATCGAAGAAGATAAAAAAGTCATTGTGAGTGAAAATTGTTTTTCTAAAAAAAAAAAAAAAAAAAAAAAAAA
>JBAJMU010000008.1:10283198-10314599 GCA_037952995.1 Hyposoter didymator
AAATTTTTTTTCTTCAGGAAAAAACGGCAGAAGGTTTGAAAAATTTGCGGGACGAGAACGTTTTCAAATTTTTCATGATAAACGCTCTTTTCGTGCTCATTGTTTTCCTCATGCAACTGAACAAGCAAGTTTTGCACTTGGAGTGGCCTCTTGGTAAAAAATACAATATCTCGTACTCGCAATATACGAAGGAGGTGAGTCGAGCTCTTTTCTTCAACTTCCTTGGATTCCGCAAATGATTTTTTTTTTTTTTATTCAACTTTTTCTTCCCATTTCGTGAATTCTTTTATTTTCGTTTCTCCATGACAAACGAGCGTTGAAATTTCAGGTGTCGATTTACAAGAATTATTTGGAACTCGAGCCCATTGGCTGTCTCTTCATTTTTGGATTCGTCATGATTCTCGTTGTGCAATTTATCGCCATGTTGTTCCATCGATTCGATACATTTTCCCATATACTTGCCAATACGAGTATCACGTGGCCATGTTGCAAAAAAGTTAGTAAAACTTTTTATTACAACAAATTTTTTATAAATAATATCGATAATAATAATAATAATAACGAATTTGTTATAAACAATAACAATTTTGTTATAGTCATCAGTTTTTATGAATAATAATAATTTACATTGTGCAATTATTTTTTTTCCGAAAGCCTCTCGATCCTACGGACGAGGAAGATTTGGGCAAACATGCCAACGACATTGCCGATGGCTTGCAGAAAGTTGTCGAAAATAGCGGAGGAACGGTTCTTGTCAAAAGGAACAGTATGGTCGCCCCAGGGAAACGTGGCACGGTCCTCGAGTTGCTCGACGCACAGGACAAGAAAGTCAAATTGTCCACGAGCCTGGATACTTTGTTCAGGAAAAATTTGAACGACTCGAAATCAGGTGAATATCCGAAAATTCATTTTTCCTTGATTTTTAGATTTTTCTAAGAAAGTTTCAATTTTTTTTGGGCTTTTCTATCTCCAGAGATGAATTGCATGAATTTTTACTCCGAAGCGAGTCCGATCGCTGTATTTCGAGCTCCGACAGAAAAATCGCTCCCTCGCGTGGTCGAAAAACACGAAAAAACATTGAGCGAATTTTCTCTGCAATAAAATGGCGTCTTTTTCTGTCAATTTCAGAAATGTCTCGATTTATGTCGACGCGGATGCCGCCAGACATCGTCGAGGCGTTCGAGCGGCGTCATTCTTCGATGGTTTCTCATCGACGAAACTCGCGCCCACCGAATAATCATTCTGAAAATTACGGCAACAATAACGTTCCCGGCAAAAAATCCCACACCAACTCCATTTCCCGCGCAAACAGTCACAGCTACGACAACAAAGCTTTTATCCCCGATTCCCATGATTACGCCGAAAATAGAACTCCCAACGAGATCAATTTACCGCATAGACCGAGCCAAGTCACCTTCGACAATGTTGACACTTAAGAACCGACGATTCTTATCTCGTGACGAGAAAGCACTCGCTTTCTCGCCACGTGAGCGCGAGAGAGATAATTTTCGAAATTGAATATTTCCGACACGGTCACCAATATAAAAAAAACCTCGGTCAGCGGATTTTTGCCATCGTCCTGCGTACGCTGACAGAGCCTTTTTTTAATTAGTCAAACGACATCGAAGAATTTCAATTTCGAAAAATCGAGGTGACGATCCATCGTCTTAAGTGTCAGCTGTTCAAGACCTGCCAACCTTTTCTGAAAAATCCTTGCAGATCCCTTGGCCGAACTTAATGACTCGAAAACTCCGTTATTTTAGCATAAACCTTTGTTTCCCTTCCTATACACTTAAGCAGCGTTTTTATACTCGATGCAGGACTCAACCCTCGCATCGCTAACTTATTGCTTTTGCCATAAAATGCTCGGGAGACATTCTCACTGGAGAGATTCAACGTTACACGTCGATGCTCGAAATTCTATGTATTTTAAAACTGTAACGATGAATTTTCGAGGAAATATATTTTTATTTTTCATTCAGAATTATTGAATGATGAATTTTCTGAATTTTGTGAATATTTCTCCAATTTCCTCATCAAGATACACAAAACATTGTAGACTCGCGTGGTCATACGAAGCGAGGGCACGATCATGAGATTTGTGTACAGCTCAGAGTTCTAATCGAGCGTTTAGCGTCGAAAATGTGTTGCCGCGTGACTTGTTTATTTACGGAACAGGGAATCGCGTTGAAACTGTCGAACGAGATGAAATAAATTCAAGTTTGTCGTATATTTTGCTTTACAAATTACGTCGTTATACGAATTTATTACGAGGAGAGACGCCGCAGTGGCCTCAGCATAAAAGCCTTCGAGAGCGAGCGAGAAAGAGAATCTTGCGTTGCCGGCAGCGCCGCCAGCGGCCAGCCTCGAACTACCGCTGCGAACGCATGCCTTTTGGCAGAAAAATCGTGACAGCTAATGCGTCTCGTGCTTCCGCGAGAACCCGTTGAGTCCCACGTTCAGTCAGTCTTCCCGGAAACACCGTACGATCTCATTGTGAACGAAATAAATGCAAAAACATTGCCGGCAATTTGCCAAGTGAATCCTAACCTCAAAAAACCGCTAAAAACATCGCCGGTAGATTGTGAATAAATAAATAAAGTCTGTGACGACGAGAAAAGTCAAAAGTCGCGATGACGCCGCCGATGGAGAGGATTCAAATATTGGAAACTATCGAAAAGGATATTATCGTTTGTTTACAATGTGCAGGTACGTTATCCCAAACATAGACAATTCCAACAAATCGTTTAAAAAACTCGAAGAAAGCACCAAACCAAAATCCGCTGAAAATTGTTCCACATAAATTTCCGCCAATTTCGAACTCTCGTATCGAAAGCCTCGTTCATTTTTTTCCAACTGGCTGCGAAACGTCGCCAACGAATACAACGGAATATTACGTTTGATTATCCATCAAATTAAGCTGGAAAAACCGAACGCGTCAACAAATCTTGAAAAACTCGAAACTTAACCTCAAAAAAAGTCTAAACTTCGTAAAAATTTTGTGGATTCACAGTTTTCATGCGAAAAGTGTCGCTGCCACGAAAAATTGACAAAAAATTATAAAATAACAAAAAAAACCTCAGCAACTAATCTTCGAGTCACGTTACTGAATTTTCCGATGTTTATTTCGAAGGTCAAGCTCTGATGGAATTGAGCAAAGAGAAATCGAGTCTGAAACAAGCCGAAGGTCAAACTCACCAGTTTTTGAAAACGCTCAGCCACGTCGAGTCGAAACTCAGCGAACAAATCAATTATTTGACGCAAGTTTCTACGGGTAAGCAAAATTATGAATTTTTTGGTAAAAAACGATAAAAATATGGAATTTCTAGAAATTGATAAAAATTGATAAGCAACGGACGCTTTAGCAATGAAAATAAATGAACGTTTCAGGTCAACCCCACGAAGGCTCTGGATACGCGAGCCAAAAAGTATTGCAAATGGCGTGGCACAGATTGGAACACGCGCGTAGCAGAGTCAACGAATTGGAGCGTTTGAAAAACAAACATCTTTATGGACACTCCAGCATAAGATCCAGCCAAGCCCCGCCACCTCCTCCACCTCCGCCTCCTCCATCTACTTCCGGTACTCCAATGCAAATATCCCAAAGTAATATAAGCTCGTAATTATGTACGTATGAATATTTATACTCAAATTTAAATAAATCATTTTTTATCGACGAAACAGAATTTTTTGGGACTGGAATCATAGAAATTTTCATCGTCACTTCCTTTTTTCTCGAATAATTCAATATCATTCCCGAAAATTGCATATTTCCGAATAAAATGAGAAAAAAAAGCTTTTGATCATTTTTCTATATGTGGGAATCGCGCGTTTTCGTCGTAGCAAATTTTTTTCTAAATTTAAAGAAAATATGAAGCAGAATTTGCCGAAACGACTCCATTTTCTGTTTTTTCTATTTTTCAAAAATGCCTCGATCGTTGCAGTTTCGCGAAATCAGTGTGCAATTTATTTTTCGGTCCCGTCGATCAATTTTCGAATATTTGGAGATTATTCAGCGATCGTGAAAAAAAAGGAAAAAAAAAACGAATTTTCTAAAAACGTTTCGATTGAATTCACGGTCAGAAAATTTTTGCTCAGTTGACAACAAATTTTGCGATTTATTTTCATTATGAATAAGGGAATGTCGGGATGCAAATAAAATGAAAAACGTATTTCTGTTTAAACATTCGTTATATTTGCCGAAACACAACATATCGAACACAAAAGTTCTGAATTATACACAAATTTGTAGTAATCATAATTTCGAGGTTGAGTGTTTTTTGTTTAAAATTATTTTTGTTACCTGCGAACACTGCCAATTGCTATGGCGTGTTCGGAGGCTGAGATCGTTAAAGGAAATCTGAAAAAATTGCGTGTCAGCTTCGATCCTCGTAAAAATAAACTTGTCGTATATTGCACAATTATAAAACTTTTAATCAATAATTCATTAAAACTGTGGGACTCGAAGAAAAACTGGCATTTCCCACGTTTGTAAACTGTACAGATTGCCAAATTGAACAATCGCTTTTGATCGGGACTAAAAATGATTGGAAAAAAGTTCTAAGAGCTCGCAACTTACGCTAAAATAATGAAATCGCGGAATAACGTGGCCCAACGTATCCGAAGGTTTTTTATTTTGCCATTTTGGAATTTCGACTAAATATGGCTCGAAAAACATGAAGAAAAATTCAACCTTTGGCGAGAGTTAACGAATTTGGTCTAAAATATTAAAATGTCGCTCCACGAGCGTGAAAAAAACGCTCGACCGAGTTCTTCGTGATGGTCGTACTGTGGAAATTAGGCTGAGAGAAAAAAATGGCAAAATAATGGCACCCGTGGAAGGAGCGCGAGCGTGTTTGGACGAATAAAATGTCGCACTCATTTATCCTAAGGCACAACAGCGTCGTTGCTGGTGATGCTACGTTTAACGACAGCAGCGAGAAGCAAACGTGATCGTTTTTCTTCCTCGAGTTGGATCGTCAATTGTGACATTTTCGACTGCAAATCGGCGATGTGGTTTTTCAAGGTCTCAACAGTCTCCGAGAGGCTCCTGCGTGCACATACAACATTCCGAGATGATGAATGAACGATGTTTAAAAAAAAATGGAAAAAGCGATTAACACTCTTAAGAAAACCAAAAATATTTCTCAAATTAATAAAAAAAAAAAAAAAAATACAAGCGATTATATTTTTTAAATAATTATCGAAACGTCGTATTATTTACAAAAAAAAAAAAAAATCAATCAAAATACATTTACACGTTGATACGTTTTTTTTCTTTCTTTTTAATTTCGTGGTATTCGTTTTTTCTGACTTCAGAATTAGTTTCGTGGACGGAGATATTTTTTCGTGTCGTGATTGTGTTTTTGTTGTGGCATTTTTGAGTTTTTTTGTTTTCATTTGTTTTTTTTGTTACGTACCTGTTCTCGCACGAAATATAAGTCGTCTCGTTATCCAACAGAGCTGAAATTCATACGCCCTCGTTACATTTATTTATTTTAAAATAATTCGCTCACTTTTTTAGACCCAATTCCTTCATTTTTCTTCATTTATTCGTTCTAATGTTTTCTCCGACATTCGACCGTGGTTTTCCCCGAAATTAATCCATATTAAAGTCTCAATTCCGAATTCACGATCAGGGCGGCTCGATTGTACGAACCTTCGACGAAAACAAGCTCCTGCAAGTGTCGAACGTTTTTTTTTCTAAAATCTCAGACTCGATTGGGTGGAAATACAAAAATTGAGCAAACTGAACGTTCGAAATGAATTTTCTACTGTAAAAATTGAGAATCGCAGAAATTAACGAAAAGTCTCCAAACGCACAGCGATGTTTGCAAATTTTCTCGAAAAAATCGAATTCAAAGGATTTATTGATTAAAAAAACGACGTTGCACTTTCAGGAACTTATTTTACGAATGGTCACGCGATCTCGAGCCCTCGTCCGGATCAATTCAGAGACCCTATGTTTGTGATCAGCTAATTCTGAAGTCATACCGAGGGAAGAGCTAAAGTTGCTAATATTTCTCATGCAATACTGTACAACAACAACAAAAAACATTAATTCCAAGGCAACGCCACAACGCAACAAGTAGAAAATCATTCTCGTGCCTTTCAACAGTCGAGAATTATTTTTTTAATTACTCATGCATCGTGCTACGTCCAAATATTATTCGTGATTAGCTGAATTAATGCGACAACAGGATGATTATTTATTAATCAGGGACCCGAGTTCTTAATGATCAGAAAAATCCGTTTTTCATTAGAGACGATTAGCCGTTAAAATAAAAAATATTTGGTGCTGTCTGCGACGAAATTTTCATTTTAATTCTTTTAATTCTAACGGAATAAATTTTACTCTACCAAATAATTCATATATTTACACTGGGATATTCACAAAAATCGATCCATTGAGCCAAAAAATTTTCCCCGCGTGCAATTTTCTCGAAATTCAGAAACTAAAATAGTGTTTCCAATTTTTTAAACGAGAACTACTGGACGAAAAAATTTGTAAATATTCTGCAAACTTGTTTGAACTCTTTCGAGTCTGTGTGAATTTTTCTATCCCGATGGTCACGATCGTTTGGGAGGAAATCTTTTTTTTTTATGAAATAGAACGAAATTCGAATGTTTTTTGTATCGAGCATTCGTCCAATTAACAAATAAAGTCTGTGCATGTTTTTTTCACGTTCGGGAACGTCCCACAGACCATGAAGACCCGAAAGACTCGATATCAATTGTTTCCATAATTAAATGACTGCGAAAGAATTTATGGCCCAGTGGATCGCTTCGTGGTGCACGAATCATTATGAAAAATAAAATGCAGCAACGAACGATCGAATGTTTATCATTTCGAAAAAGTTGACATTGATTTTCCAAAAGCCAAATCACCAAAATAATAAAAATGTTGCTGTAAAACAAAACGGCGAATTTCTTACCCGAATGCACAGTAAACCTGGCATTGACCGTCAGACAATAGCCCTCGATGACTTTCAAAATAATCGCGTCATCCTCGAACTGTCGTTCGTCTGTAGCGACAAAAAAATTCATTCAATTTTTCATCTCAAGTTTCGAGTCTCGTGAAAATCCGATAATTCCAAAAATTCAAATTATCGCTGACTAGAAAAATAACGGAAAATTCACGAGACCAAAACATTCGGTGAATGTTTTCTCAACCGATCGCTCGGTCCAAAATTGAGAGAACGATAAAGTAACGAAATTATTTCTGAAAAAATGGAAAAATGCAACAATTTTCGTGGAAAAATGAAAATAAAAATGCCAAAGAAATAAACAACTCACTAAGCGTCCGTGGAGTTCGAACGGATTCTGCGCTATCACTTTTCCCATAAATCTTGAGCGAATACAGAGGCGGCGCCGGTCGTAAAGAAGCTAAGCTCCACGGAGTTTTAATCCCGGGTGACGAAGAGTGTTCCACCCCCGACTGATGGTTCTTTCCGTTCGACTGGTTGCTCATCTGTTGGCGAAAAAAAAAATGTTCGATTTTTCCCAACAAGAGCAAAATAATAAATAAATAAATTTTAATTTTCGAGTTAAGATTAAAAAATCGTTACGCCCGGTTCGTGGCGTTATTGAGGTGAGTCCTGCCGATCACGAGGCCGTGGAATCCACGCTTGTCCTTGGTTAGGAATAATCGGGGAGTTAGTACAAAAAATATCACAGCAAAGCAAACTTCTCACAACATGGCTGTGGGTCGTAGTAAAAAGCGTAATGGAAATGGAAAAGAGTGAAAAAAAAACCGAGTGAGACATAATTAGTAGCGAAACTGTTACTCGTAAACTCGTTGAGTGAAAAATCGATATACATTATGGACCGAATATGAAAATGAGAACCAGGGAAAAACGGTTTCGAGGGACAGAACGTCCGAAGCAAGATTCGAATAGTTTCGTTGGGTCGAAGGTCACGGGCGAGCCCATTTTTATGGATTTTAATAAATAAATAGAAATTGGGTCAGGAATATTTAGCATGGCGATGCTTAACGCGGACCCCGAGCTCAGAAGTGGCTTTTTGACTGCCGAATCCGAGAAACTTCTCCCAGCGTCATAATTTTTTCGATGTAAATTTAAATTTAATATTTTATTCATTTATTTATTTATTTAAAATTTAATATCGACATTTTAATATTTAATTTTTCGCAAGACTCAACGTCCGTGGTTGTGACTTTTTTTTCATTGGCTCCATTTTGCATATGTGCAAAAAAAAATGTATAAAAAAAAACAGGAAAGTAAAACAGCCATGCCATGGAAGCTTGCCTTGTTCCGTGATGGTGGATATTCCGGGAATATTTTTCTTGAGCCACCAGTGTGCGTACAATCCGGAAGTGTATATCGGTTCGGGTTGCGGTTCGAGGCGACAAAATTGGGTGGTTTTTTTCTTGGCGAATTGTGGGTGTCTATGGGGTTTGTTGAAGAGATTTTGATGCGCGACGGGTATCGGTTGAGTGGAACGTTTGCGATTCGCGTTGTCAAACACCAATTTCGGGGGATCGAGCTCGAGCTCATTTCTCCGACGAGGATTTCCTGCTATTCGTGCAAATCCGTCGAGATTCTCGGCTCGAAGGACGAAATTTCCGGGGCTGACTTGAACGACCTCGACCTCGTTATGCTGACGAGATTTTTCGAGCCGTTCCGTGGCTCGCCATGTGTTTTCGTCCGCGTTGTCGATATGGAAGAGGCCGAGGGTGATTTCGTCCGTACGAGGAGATGGTGCGGGCAATCGAGTCCCCAATTTTTTTCCCTCGGACCAAAAATCCTTCAGACTTTGAAAATTTTCGCCAACTTCCGGTTGAACGATCGAGCTCCGGAGCTCGTCACGAAGAATAAAACTGTTGCTCGCTTCGGACAAGTGGCTTGACCTCGGGGTCGAACCAAAAGGCGAGCTGCAGATGCACTGGTGCTCGAAATTGCGTTCGTCGCTTTCGCTGTCGCTCTGGCAAGCGCCCGTCCCCGTTTTTTCCGTCGGTCGAGGACGAGGCGAATATTTGTAGCAGGAATTGATCTCGGACGAGTTTAAACGATAACTGTCGGCCATTCCCGAGTCCAGGGAATGTTGGCTGGTGGCCATGTCGGGCTGGAGATGCTCGGCACCGGTGCTGCACGTGCTCGAGGTTAATCTCGAGCGGAAGGATCGGGGCTCGGGTCTGACCTGGATCAAGCCGGAACGTCGCGATGTTGGCAAATCGATGAGAGGCAAATCGACCTCGTAATCGACCAGCGGTTCGAGGGATTTCCAGGTTTTCATCGCGTCGCTCCAATGCTCGAATTGGTCAGACTCGTCGTCGTCGTCGTCGTCTTGCTCTCTCGAGCTCATCCGAGGCACGAGAACGTCGACGCCGGGGAACTTGTGAAGATTTCTCCGAGCGATTTCGGCCCCTTTGAGGTCCGGCAAACTCCTGCACGTCTCGTGACTCCCGTGACTCGCAGCCTCGTGGCATTTCGAACCTCCCACGCTCGCCGATGACGTCCCATGTGCCGAACCACCGAAATCCTCCAAATCGTATCGCACGTCCAACATCAACGTCGATTTCATTAACGAACGATTTTTCTTCACCTCCTCCTCCTTTCTCACCTCCTCCTCCTCGCTCGAGTCCGACAAACAACTGTTTATCGGGTAAATCGTGTACGTCACCGTACACTTTCGCATCTTAACTCCGCTCAAATCCGGCTTATACACGTATTGAAGGTACAAAAGTTTTTTCATCAACTCCGGACTTAACAATTTCTTTCGTACTAGTCGAGCGTAAAAACGAGAGAGACGGTTAAACGGATGCTTGGTGAAACTCACGTGCGAGGCACTCGGCGACCTCACTGGACTGACCACGTTTTGCTCTTGGCTCAGCAAATCCATCCACTGTTGACGCTCCTCCTTGCTCGGACACATTACGACTATGCTCTCGATCATTGGACCTCGAAAAAAACGTCATTTCCATATTAATTCACAAAATCTCGTCATTGGATTCATTTGCATCGATTTTTCGTCAAGCACGAAAGTAAAAAATTTCCCAGACGCACGTATGTTTTTCTTTCAACTCTTCGCTGATCATTTGGGTCTTTTGCGACCGAACGACAACTTTTTACAGGAAAATCTCGTTTTTTTAAATGTTTCATACAAAAATAATCCAAATGCAACGACTAGAACAAATGTGGAAACTTAAAACCTTGAAATATGAGTCCCAGGACGAAAAGGACTCGTATGATCCGCGAAGCTATAAAAAAAATTAAAAAAACGTGTTCGTCGTGAACTATTAATGGATCGATGGAAATGGTTACCTGATATTTCAAAAGCATTCCTCATATCCTCCGAATCTGTGACAGCGACCACATCGATGCCAGTCAATGGTAATTTTCCCTGTAAAATAGCAAATTCAATGAGCAAAATATGGATAATCATCCTCCGGACTCCTACAAAAACATCGACAACGACTCCGATTTTTGATTTTCAAAATTTTCTTCAATTTGTGGGCATTTTTATTATTAAATATTGACCAAAGACGAATTTTCAGGCAAGACATAATAATGGGGTCTTTTTGACCCTGAGGATGTTAATGATCGATTATTATTTTTCATAATGCAAAAATGAGGATTCCAAAAAAATCGAATAATTCGGTTTTAGTATAAAAAAGGTGGATGGTGCTGATAAAATTTACTTCGTAAACGAAGGAACTCATTCGCGGGCTCGTACTCAATACGAGCAAGTTCATTGGGAAGAGAACAAAATATCGGTCTCTTCTTTCGGCTCCTACGGCCAAGGTGACTGGGCCAACGTGAAGAATTTCCCCGAGCGTGCTCAACTCTTCGCCCTCCCAACCTTTGATCCCACCGGTGAGAATGTGCAGAGCCAGCTCTCTTTGCTTCCTGATGGACGCGCAGCGTTCCTACAAAAAAAATCATGTCGATCGAGGCTCAAAATTGACGGAATTCCAATTTGAAAAGTATCGAAATTTTTAACGAGTAACACGAAAATGATAAAAAATATCAAACGAACCGAAATTTCCCTGTAAACGCAAACACTTCGTTGGGTGTCGCCCCGATCCGGATGATTTTTTTCCGTATGCCTCTCCAGTTCTTGCAACATCGCGGAATATTTGTCCAGTCTACGGAATGGTTTGCTCAGGCCAGTCGTCATCACTAAGATTCCGGGCGTTACTGCACCGCTTCGTTCCATAAAATCGTTCAATTCATCCCTGCAACCGAAATTTTTCTTTTCTCTCGTCCATTCATTCGTAACGATGCAATTTTTAACTTTTTCATCTTAAACTCATTTTTCAAACTAAAATTCATGCAAATAATCAGAATCATGCGAATCGAGACGTTAATGGAACATTTTTGGCAAAAAATTTCACCTGTATTGGTCCAAGATACAAACGGCCTGTGGGTGTCCATTGCAGTACGCAGTGTGCACAGCCTTCAGTCTTGGTGCCAGCATCAAAAAGAGGTTTCCTACTCTAGCGTCCGGTCCCTGAGCAACCGTTGCTTCCAGATTGCTTAAGAGACGTTGGTGCGTCTCCAGCACATCGTACACATTGCCGATTAGTTGCTTGTACTCTTTTTTGTTGAGACTGGCACGAAAAAATAGAAAAACAAAAATTCTTAACGAATATTATGAAAAAAAATTGAAGAAACTTCGTTTTTTTTTGCAGATGGGAAACATTTGAGAAATATTTCATAGAGACTCGTTCACGTTTATCAGAAAACTCGGAAAAGTTGTGAAAAATTTTTCCAAACAAAAATGAATGAAAAAAAAAATTTCATCCATTTTCGTTGCCTCGGGAAGTAACAAAATTTTTAATTTTCTTCTGAATTCTTCAAACATTTTATGACGATAATCGAAACAAAATTCGTCCGAGATGTTTCAATATTTCAACTCACATATTTGTGGATTCCAGCGGCTGAAGAAAATTGTTAGCCAGCCCTTGTAATTCAGCAACGTTGGCTTTCTCCGAGTCGACCAAATCCTTGAGTACAATCTCGCGATTCAACCTCAGATCTTTAACGGGTGATTCTTGGCTTTTTTCAGGTGACGACTTTACCGACGAATGAGCAGTGTCTAAGAAAACAATTTCATTCGCAATCATTTTTTCTCCGTCTAAAAATCAAGCTCAACAAGTTTTAAATCGTTGTTTTTCATTTTTTACCATTGTTTTGACATTCTTTGACGTAGTTTGACGGAAACCAAGCTGTCTTGTCGTTCAGGGTGCCCTCCCACCAACCGCCCTCAACCATCTGGGTGACGGTGATGACATCGCCTTTCCTGAAACACAGCTTTTCCCCGAGCCTCGTTAACTCTCCGTCGTCGACAAACGCTTACGAATAAAGCCGGAAAGCCGAGAATCCAAAAATATGATAAAACTTTTGTTTTAGCCGATACCTCCGACGGATCTGAATTTTGGTATACTCATGTATTTCGAGGCGCTGATTAAGAATACGACATTTCTAATACCCGCAAATTTGATTTTCGTCAAATAAAAAAAAAATCGTTTTTCGAGGCGTTTTTCACGTTTATTGCAATAAGTATCGATCGTAGAAAAAAATGTTTGCAACAAAAGTTGTAGATCATGAAAAAATAGACATTTTTTGTCTCTTACGTTTTTTACGTAGAACCCGTAATTTGGGAGAGAAATGGAAAAATCATCGGGAATTCATTATACATGTCATTTTCGTAATGAGTGTGTTGAAAAACACACGTACATAGAAATTTAGATTCATCGGAGGTATGAGCTAAACGGAAAAATACCCAAAAAAATCGTGTAGCCGTCGAGTGAGAAATTTTGAAAGTTTATAAAACCATCTTTTTGACCTTAGGACTGAAAAACTTGACGAAACTGAATTTTCTCGACACTATTCTCTCCAGCACAAAAAAACGAAAAGATTGATATACTTGTAAGTCAGGTTACTGCTTCCGGAACGATTTTACGAACAAGAAATGCGTGAGGTGAATATTTAGCCCGATTTGTATAGTTTGAAGGTAAAAAAATGGTTTTGTCAAATTTGTTGGTAAGATATTTCGATAAAGTTTGAATGGATGAATTTTGAGGTTAAACGGATGATTCGAAAATATTATTCAACACTTACCTCGTCGTTGTTCTTTCCCTTGAAGGAAAACAAGGCTGTCACGATTTTCGGAGTATCCAATTTTGACATTTTGCCACGATCCTGACCGACTTTCGGAAAATAGGTTAAAGATAAAAAAAAGTAATAAAAAAAAAACAACAATAACACTCACGCACGGACACGCACACAGGCACACGTGTGGACGAAGAGAAAAAGGGAGAAAAATGCGATAAGATTTCTATCTGTCACTGGGAGGTCCGCTGTTTTCAAGGTTCGATCTTGGCAGGTTTATTTATAAATGCATCGTCTCATTCGCACAGAGACGATGCACGCGTTACTTTCATTCATTCGTCAAGATCTACGTGTCGTCGTCGTCTCACGTCCCTCAATCTCGAGACCAAAAATGGAAACAGAAAAAACTCACGTTTTCAAGCAACTTTACATTTTTTTTCTTTTCATACGTATTTCCGCCGTTTTATTTATACTCTTTATCCTTCTCCCAGCAAACGCAGTTTACGCGAGAAAAAATGATGCTCCTTCGCATTTCTAGGTTATCCAAGACTCCCTACCAAAGGCTGATATATTTATATTTATATTTCACACACATACCCGAGTTCCAACAAAATAGTATCAACTCTCGCCACTGGGAGCCACTTACTTGCTTTACGTGCGCGCAACTGCGATGATAATTTATTCGGGAACGAATGAACTTGATCGACGCCGAAGAGTGCAGATGAATGTACAGGCGGTCAGCGTATTTTTGCCATCGTCCTGCATACACTGACAGTGTTCAGTAACATTACTTGAAATTGATGAATAAAAAAAAAATATTTAATTGGAAAAAATTGGAAAATAGTCAAGTTTTTTCACAAAATATTTTTTTATTCCCAAGTGGACTCGCTCTTAGCTAATATCAATCATGCAGAAAACAACGATAAATTATTTCGTCATGATTGATATTACTCAACGGAAACCACGTGAAGGTGGCGAGTTTTTTCCGTCAGGATGGGAAGGAATAAAGATTAGGGTAGGTTCGAGGCAAGGGGATGTCTGACTCTTAATAGAAGTGGCTAGAAATGTTATTGGTACTAAGCAACTGTCAAAGTTTGGAACTTGTCGACAGGGGCTGTTAATAAAAAAAAAAAAAAATTCTATGACAAAAAGAAATTCATAAAAAAAATCAAACGTGTGGCTATGCCTCATACCCAACGACGCTCCGGATCAACTAGATGCAGTCTCGGACACCATGTAGACGATAAAATGGGGAAAAATCGGTTCATCCCCTTTCAGTGCGACGCCAGCTGTCTTGACGTCGTCGTATTTTGTCCAACGGTGCCCGGATTTGTGCAAGGCGACATAATGCCCAGGCGATCCTTGCCGGTAATGGACCAATCCAATCAATTCGTATGCTGCGTTGCCCACGGTCAGTGTCGCTGGAAGTTCGTCCAATTTGTACTTTTGGGTGTTTTTTTTCCCGGTGTAATACTCGTCCGTTACTACCGCGGAATCGATCAGTATGTGCGGGCCATACTCGATTTCATTCTTTTGCATCTTCTGGCATTTTTCGCACTGACGAACTTCCAATTCGTTGCCGTCAATGGCCTCCTGCATCGAGGCAAGGCCGTTGTTCGAAATCACATCAACATTGATGGGTAGCAATGTTATCGACCGACTGGACTTGTGGCCACAGTCGTCGCAAGATGTCCGGCGATGGAGGCTGGGGAATCCCGAGAACAGGTCTTCCGCCAGCTGGCCCACATTGCATACCGCATCCAATGTGTGTACCTGCGTTGCAGAGACCGTTACAGCGTCCCGGAATAGATTTAGTGACAGAAGGATTCTGCCACGTTGCGAGTAATTTTCGACGGTAATGTCTTTATTATTTAATATTGACATTGCAAGATCGAGAACAGGGATGGATTTTGCCACAACCTGTTCTCGATAATTGTCCAATGAATTAAGCCCGCAAACAAAAATTTGGAAAAGGGAATCAAACCCACATGTGTTTATGACATTGTAATTTTTCCCGTCGAAAATTACTCTGCCACCATTCCGGAACATTGGGATCGGTCCCTGCACGAGGTCTTCGTGAATCCTCCGCTGATTCACGCCAGCGTGATGTTCTTTTCGAATGCTGCTTATTTCGCATTCGAATGTGACGTCTACGTCGACATCGGGTTCTTTCTCTAAGCGACCCCGGATCGCCGCCGAACATTTGACGCACTGGCCGTCGAAGCTCGCAAATGTTCTCGAGTTGGAGGAGGGATTGACTGTATGATGTTTGAATGCAAATTCGCATTCTATTCCCTCCTCCTCGGCTAACGCTTCGCGGATGATTTTAGTCCATCCTGCAGGGAAACTCCACCGTGAATATAATTTTTTCACTGGTTTCATCGTTTCCCAGGTCTTTGGCGAAATTACCAGTTTAACTTCCTTTGACTCAGAAGGAGCCAAAGGAACGTCCGCACTGGTGTCGGTGGTCCATTTCGCATCCACCATCGACCGGAAGCCATTACGATTAGCGTGCAAAATCGTGTATATGTGCTTCGGCGTGATTTCTGAGCCACGTTCCGTCATGCGCTCAGAAATTCGTTGGTAAACAAAATGCGATGGTGGATGTAATTGCCCCGACTCATTGATAGTGCGGCAGTCGGGCTCCAGCAGGATTTTCTGGAGCATGTCCTTGTCATACATTTTTGGTAATCTGAAAAGGCAATGGAAACCCGGAATATTTAAACTTTGTAGAAAAAAAATATTTTAGCAATTCGCTCGCAGTTTCGGAAATACACCGAAAATAAAATTATTAGGAATACTTTTTCTTAAAAAAAAAAGAAAGCGTGTGTACTACGGTATTTCTGCGGTAGAAAAAAAATGCAGAGAGTCACGGAAGATATTTCGATAAGGGAGACTTTCTCCATAACTCACTTGCTTGCACATTGCTTGATCTACAGAAATTCGTGATGGAGCCTCAACGTCGAAAAAGTGAAATGACTTTGAATTATTTTCGAAAATCGTGGATTAAAATTATTCGAAGAACGCTAATAACTAGAGCGAAAACGCGTTTCGTTAATTCGGCATCTCAGGGTCGAAGTTTTCAATTCGATTTTTTTTTCGAAAAAAGCGAATGAAAATTCAGCCAGGAAAGCAATCAATGAGAATTCTTCACGAGGACACGCGGAGGGTTTTTTCCTATCACCTAAAGTCGCTAGATTTACGGAGGGAATTTTCCTATCACCCAGAACCGCCAGATTTTCGAAAACGCGTCAGGACGCCTCGGCCTTTTCTTTTGAATATCGTGGATAAAATTTGTTTGAGAACCCGAACACTGGAAATGAAATTTTGTTGAAAATCGTCGATATTTTGTTGAATACGTTAAACTAAATATTTTTCGATAATTTCAAAATTTTCGTTATTTTGACAGTTTATTTGCTTTCTAACGAAATTGTCAGCGAAATTTACGAGTGGAACAACTAAAATTTGCTTCCGAAGAGACTTGTAATATTTTTTTTGTTGCATTGACATAATTTTTGAAATTATTCAAAAAAACGTTTAGTCGAACGTATCGAACAAAATATCGATCTTTCCCAACAGATTTTGTTTTCAGCGAATCGACGAGGTTCAAGTCCCCGTGGGAGAAACTTTTTTTTTTTTAAACTGAATCACATGCTCAAGTGTCGTAACGTACATATTTCAAGATTAAATTTTTTTAATTATATTTTTTGGCCCACGATTTCTATTGAATCATGGCCAAAATAATCACGGCATAAAATAAAAAAAAAAATGTCTTGATAGGGATTTGAACACCGGTCCCTCGCAATACGAGACGCTCACGATAACCGTGCGACCGCAGCAACGAGTGGGTAAAGAGCTCAACTTTTCGATCCCATTGATCGCAGGGGTACTTGATATTCACAACTGTTCGTTTTATCAAGAATATATAGAGACTCTCAGGAGCGAAGTTTTCAATTCGATTTTTTTTCGAAAAAAGCGAATGAAAATTCAGCCACGAACGCAATCAATGAAAACTCTTCACGAGGACACGCGGAGGGTTTTTTCCTATCACCTAGAGTCGCTAGATTTACGGAGGGAATTTTCCTATCACCCGGAACCGCCAGATTTTCGAAAACGCGTCAGGACGCCTCGGCATTCTTTTTCTTTTGAATATCGTGGATAAAATTTGTTTGAGAACCCGAACACTGGAAATGAAATTTTGTTGAAAATCGTCGATATTTCGTTGAATACGTTCAACTAAATATTTTTGGTGCTACTTGCCCCGAAAGTGCGATTTTCGATGCGCGTTTTCCGTGCCTAAAGTGGCGTATTTCTCAACGTTTGCTCTTTTGTCTTACTTTACCGCACTCGTGCGGTAAAGTGGACTTTGCCGCACGGATCGAGGACTTTACCGCACGAAAAACGCGAATCGAAAATCAAACTTTCGCGGCAAGTACCACAAAAAATATTGTACGCAACATGTGCGAAAAGAGACGAACTACATCGCGCGTTTGCCGCATTCGCGTCGACTTATGATACATATTCGCACTCCTACGAGTGTCATTACAGCACTCGCCTTCGGCTCGTGCCGCAATTCACACTCGTACTCGTGCGAATTTGTATCAGAAGCCTATGCTCATGCGGCAACTTCACGCGCGATGAAATTCGTCACTTTTCGCACTTGTTACGTAAAATACTATTTTTCGATCATTTCAAAATTTTCGTTATTTTGACAGTTTATTTGATTTCTAACGAAATTGTCAGCGAAATTTACGAGTGGAACTACTAAAATTTGCTTCCGAAGAGACTTTCTAAAATTTCTTTCGCTGCATTGACATAATTTTTCGAATTATTCAAACAAAACGTTTAGTCGAACGTATCGAACGAAATATCCATCTTTTTCAACAAAATTTTCTTTTCAGAGTTTTCATCGAGATTCACGTTCCGACTTTTCATTTTTGACGTGTGGAGCTCGAAAAAATCGAAACTGGGGAAACCACCGCGTGCATTTATTAATTAATAAACAAACATTGAATAATTATGAAAATTATAATAATTGTGTTTGAATGAATGCAAAATGTGATCGGTTATCATTTTGTTGATGAAACAGAGACTGACGTGTGTCTGAGTGGCTCAACGAGATCACCAAATCAGCTGCCACGATGAAAATATCTTTTCAAACAATAAATCAAACGATTTCAACATTTGATGCTGTAATTCAACTTCGGAGATTATTGTTTCAAATAAAAACACAGTTTTCGTATTGTTTTTGTTGACAGAGACAAGGTTGCATTCCCGGCGAAGAATTGCCTTACGTGTTTGGAGCTCCTTTGGTCGGTGGTCTCTCCCACTGGCCAAAAAATTACACGAAATCCGAAATAGCTTTGTCGGAAAGTGTAATTCTGTATTTTACTAATTTCGCGAGGACCGGGTAAGAAAATATTCCAACGTAATTGATCATTCATCGTATTTAATCGCGTCTACGATTTTTTTATTCGCTTTTATTTGATCGACAGGAACCCTAACGAGGGCACGCCCGATCCAGGACCACCAGGACCTCGTCCTGATCGCACGAAACTCAAAAATGTCGCGTGGACGGCCTACGAGGAGAAACACAAAAACTACTTGATTATAGGTGAGAGAACGAGCGTCTGAATTCCGTTGTTCATTTTTTTTCTCGTCAAGACAATTTTATCAATTTCATCAAATTTTTTTTTTTCCAAAACCGTAAAAAAGTTCGTTTTCCCTTCGATTTTTCTTAATTCATTAATTTAACGAACTTTGTGTGTCTGTGCGTTCTCCTCCTTTGATTTCTCAAAGTTTGAAAAACTTTTTTCCTCGAAATTCAAAACTCAAGACTTCGTAGCAATGGAATTTTTCAGTCTACCGTCCAACTAGTCTATCGTGTTACATCTTGTTGAGTTAATTATCCAATCTGTGTAATGACCCTTGATCGTTTTATGGAGACACGAAATCGAAGCTCAAGAGTCATTACAGAGCTCACAGACTTTCGTTCTGGCTCAATCTAGTGCCCGATCTTCACAAACCTGGCACTGACGATGTACCCAGATCTCATCATCTCCTCGACGCTGAACAGGTGAGTCTTTCATAATAACATATTTCACACTCATCACATCGAAATTCATTATTTATTATAAATTATCAAAAAAATTGAAAATTGAAAAAATAATTCAAAATTCCAATCATTTATTTTCGTGTCTTTAATATTCATTAATTAATCTCATTGCATTCCAACCATCAACGTTAAACACTCGTTACATCAAAATCAATCATGAATAATTCATTTTCAAAAAAAATTGAAAATTGAAAAAAAAAACATTGAAATTTGAAAAATATTAATTATTGACTCTCGTTGCATTCTCAACATCAACTCTTCCGAGAATTTCGAAAATATTGAACAAACACTATTTTGGCAGAAGAAAAAAAAATTTTTTTTTTTTTAAATTCATAAAATTTGGGATTTTTTTTTCCCGGGCTGATAATTAATACGACGATTTTCAACATTATCAGGTGCCACCAACGTTCATCCAGAGAGTGCAAAAAAAATTGAAAATTGAAAGAAAAAAACATTGAAATTTGAAAAATATTAATTATTGACTCTCGTTGCATTCTGAACATCAACTCTTCCGAGAATTTCGAAAATATTGAACAAACACTATTTTTGGCAGGAGAAAAAAAAAATTTTAATAAAAAAAATTCATAAAATTTGGAATTTTTTTTTTTCCTGAGCTGATAATTAATACGACGATTTGAAACGCTATCGCAGGTGCCACCAAGGTTCATCCAGAGAGTGCCAACAACAGCGAGATTGACGACACCGGAAATGACAACCGAGCCCCGGATGAGAAACACATCGACGACGTTACCGAGTGAATTGTCGTTCGAGGAGACGACGACGCAGCCGGAAGACGGTTTCGCGGCTTATTCGACAGCGCTGAGTGTGACCATAGCGATTGGTTGTAGTTTATTGATTCTGAACGTTTTAATATTCGCGGGTGTTTATTATCAGCGAGACAAAAATCAGCATCACTGCCCGAAGAAACGTCAAGAGAACGGTCAAATGCCAAACAACATTTGCGGCGAGCTGGAGACGAAAAGCTCCGCAGAACGTCATCACATCCAGCACATACCACCCCCTGATTTCGCCGATTTGCAAAACAACAGTTGCCACGTACCGATGCCACCCCCGCCACCCAAAAACACAAAACCCATGAAATCCGGACAAAATTTAATTATCAGTCCGAATCAATTGCAACAAGAGTCAATGCCAATGTCCGACATCGGGCACAACCTGCAACAGATTATGGAGGAATCGAGGGTCTGACTTTAGGAGAACGGCTCATCTTAGAGCTGGAGATAAATTTTCAAACTTAGGAATTATAACCTTTGATGGATTCGACAATTAGCTGTGACCCAGTGATTCCAATTTCGAAGACCAATTGAACAAAAATAAAGCAACTAAAATTCATTTAACGAATCATCGTGCACGTTCAACTTGGACTGAGAATGAAATTTTGTTAAAAATCGTCGCGATATTTTGTTGAATACGGTGAACTAAATATTTTTTCATAATTTCAAAATTTTTGTTATTTTTTCAGTATATTTGCTTTTTAACGAAATTGTCAGCGAAATTTACGAGTGGAACGACTAAAATTTCCTTCCGAAGAGATTTTCGAAAATATTTCTTGCTGCAGTGACACTATTCTTGGGATTATTCAAACAAAACGTTTACTCGAACGTATCGAACAAAATATCCGTCTTTTTCGACTAAATTTTGTCTTCAGTGTGAGAAAATTAAAATCCGCGTTAAATCGTACATTTTCAATGAACAAACACACATTTTTCAAAAACAGAAACAAATTAACGAATCGATGTTCGATCGAGACGTTTAGTGGCGATTAATTAATGAAATTTAAAAAAAAAAAACAAGAATTCAGTGACTGTTGGGACCGTTGAAACGTTGACACGAAATGACGATCGTTGTGTGTTCCTCGACGTGGTGCGAAAATTCCATCGCCATTCAAATTTCACGCCAGAACCATTTTTTTCAATTTTTTTTTTCGAGAAAGGAAAACTTGGATTTTAAAAATGGACCAGAGAGCAGATCGAATTGAATTTACTGACCAGTTGACAAAATCGTCAACTCCATTCACGCGTTTTGCCCAAATTTCGTTATCGTTTCAACGAAATAAACAAAAAAAAAAAGAAGAGTCAAGATTATTATCGAATACGATCGTTAATGGAGAAAATGTTATTGCGGAGCACTGCGCCAACGCTCAACCTGCACGAAACGAGGCTTGACGCGGTAATGAACGTGAAGGCAAATGTCAACGTTGACGATAATTCTCGGCGTTGTAAATTAATGACACGTGCACGAAAATCGATACTGCCAAAAATAATTGAGAAAAAAATAATAAATCGCCATTTTTTAAACGGACGAAAATGCTCCGTGATCGTAGCAAATGAAAACTAATGAAAAAAAAATGTTTCGTTTTCCTTTCGATGCAAAAATCCTACGATTTTCTGTTCTCTTTTTTATTTATGAAGCAACGTCCTTAAATCGACTCACAATTTCGAGGCCAGTTTCTCCGGAGAGAGATGGTAATCGGATTTCGTATAGATGGAAATACTTTGTAAATATATTGAAAAAGCAACAACCGAGGCCTATTCCGCAATTGCCTTTTTCGTATTTTTTTCCTTTGCATCAATTATTAATTTTCACAAAAAAGGTACTCACCTCCGGTGTCGTTGATGTGATGTTAATCCAAGTTGGTGGTTGGCGAAAAAACGACACTAGCACACACGTTTGAAATGAGATAGAGTAATGATTTTGTTGTTTTTAATATTTTGACGAAAAGACGAAAAAGAAAAAAGCAAAATGCTCGACAACTTATTCAATCGTTAAATAATGAAACAAAGAGGACTTATTCGATTCGATTGACTGTTATCGAGTGAGAGGTCGTCACGTCAAATCATCTTAATATACCGACGACAAGGGCTCCGCTGTCATCCCCTGTTTCGAAAAAAATTTGAGTTATCATCGACAAAACCGTTCCCGACTGTTTTTGTAAACAGTTCAAGTACGGAAACGTCGGTTACAAAAATTTCCGGCTCGGCATTGTTTTGATCAGGTGTCTAGGACGATGGGTATCGACTCGTTGCTTCTTCGTGTAGAAAAAGTCTTGCCGAAGTTTCTGTAATTTCGCAATGTTTTGACGGGCATTTTCGTCATAGTGTCGAGCAATCGCACATACACCAATAAGCGGAAACGAGAATGTTCCGTCGACAACCGTTGACCATACACGAAAACAAAACCTTGCGAGGTGAATTTTTTTCGCGCGCTGTGCTCCGAGCAGACTGAAGGCACTGACGTCACACTCGTTTTCTAACAATTTTCGGCTGTAAGGAAATGAAGGAAATCATGGTTAATCGGAGAAAGAACGAGAGACAGATGCATGGGACACTGTTGTCACGCATCTCAGGTCGCATATGCTATTTGACAAAAATAATTAAAATGTTTTTTGTTTATTTTATTGTTTTTTTATAATTTTAACATTTCGTTTCTTCTTCACTTTTCCACCAATTTTATCGAGATTTCATTTTTTTTTTGAAAGATTCTCGAACGACGAATGAAAAAAAAAACTAAAATCGAAAGTTCGCTAGGCGCGAAAACGAAGAGCGGGAAGAACAGGGCTATCGGCGGTTACGCAGTAACGCGAGAAGGAGACCCACGATATGCCTGTCTCTCTCGCACAGTGGCATACACAGAAACCAGCCGAAATGCTTGAGTCTTTGAATATTTTGAAAATCAACGGAATGATTGACTGAAAAACAAAAGTTTTCACGACAGAGAACTCGTCAAATGATTTTACTAGTTATTTTTCATCTTTCTACTAAAACCAAGGATTAGTTACTGTTAGTTTAGTTGGTTTCTGTTAGTTAGTTAGCTTGTTTAGTACGTTTGTTTGTTTGTTTTTTTTTTTTTTTTTTTCATTCGTCTACTTGGAGCGAAAAGTAGTAAGCTAAACTTGATTTTGCTCCAATTTAACGCAACATTTCGCTTTTTCATCAAGCCCATCTCGATGACGACGCCGGAGCTCTTTTTTCAAAGATTACTCCAAAATAAAAAAATTGGAGAAAAAAGTTTTATTGCCGCCATAAAGTTTATATAGCCAGAGAAATCTTCAGCCAACGACCATACCACGCTGAAAGCACAAGTTCTCGTCCGATCACTTAAGTTAAGCAGCATTGGGCGCGGTCAGTACTTGGATGGGTGACCGCTTGGGAACACCGCGTGCCGTTGGCTCTCATTTTTATGCCCGCGGGTACGATTTTTTTCATTATCACTCGTATCGGAGTAAAAATTAGTACGCTAAAGTTTTTTCTTTTTTTAATCAACGCGAGCTTTCGTTTTCGAAACTCACTAATTCCGGTGATGACGCCGGAGCAAATTCTTTGAGGATTATTCAAAGAAAAAAAAAATTTGGAGCGAGAGAGTCACCCATCCGAGTACTGACTGCGCGTAATGCTCGACGAGAACTGGACTTTTTCCTAAATATCTATGCAATTTGTTATGGTAATCGAACCAGAGTTCATTTATTTCAATTATTAGAACGAAAGTTTACAAAAATCGTGAGAAAAAACTTTCACGTCTCGGGTTTTAATTCCAATTGCTTTTTTTTTTTTTGGAGTAAACTTTAGAGAAATTGCTTCGGCATTGTCACTGGAGTGGACGTTTTGGAAAAACGCAATGGTGCGTTGAATCAAAAAGGAAATAGTTTTAACCCACTAAAAAAAAAGTGCCAACGGCACGCGGCGTTCCCAAGCGGTCACCCATCCAAGTAGTGACCGCGCCCGATGCTTCGGTAATTGGAAAATTTATTTTTCTCGATTATATTGACTCAATTGTCGCTTTGTATCTGTTGGAAGAATCAAAAGTTAAGGAAGTTTCGAAATCGTTTGCTTTGTTCGGAAAAAAAAAATTTCTGGGTTTACTCCGCGATTTTTTTTTTTTTTTTTAAATGTCCCCTCGAACTTCTTCGTTCCGACCGAACGAATGGTGTCAACAGAATAAACTTGATGAATCTACTCTCTCGCACACACGTGTATTCTGCTCAGTCAGGCCAGCTGATCCATGGCCTTGAGCCCAGCGTGGAGAATTTTGTGCTTTTCTGCCGTCGCTATTTACATTCAATTTACAATTTTGAAAATCATGCCAATTTACGTTTCTATTGAGTTTCTGGCTCGCAAGGAATAATCGTTTCATTGTCTGCAAGGCCAAATAATGCACTGAGAATGAAATTTTGTTAAAAATCGTCGATATTTTGTTGAATACGGTGAACTAAATATTTTTTGATAATTTCAAAATTTTCGTTATTTTGTCAGTATATTTGCTTTCTAACGGAATTGCCAGCGAAATTTACGAGTGGAACGACTAAAATTTCATTCCGAAGAGACTTTCTAAAATATTTTTTGCTGCATTGACAGAATTTTTGGAATTATTCAAACAAAACGTTTAGTCGAACGTATCGAACAAAATATCCATCTTTTTCAACAAAATTTTCTTTTCAGTGTGAATAATAATTGTCAGCTGTACCGAAGAAAAAACAGAATATCGTTGCATTCGAACGATTCAAACTTCAGCATCATTGAATATGAAACCATTGTCCAATTTTGTTTAGAATTTTGTAAGCGTTGGGAAGAGTATTTTTTGGAGGTGGCAGGGACAAAGTAAATGTAATTACGAATCGTTCTCGATGAGTTTTTTCTTTTTTTTATTGAGAGTTAAGTGAACAAGATGGAACTACGTTCAGATATATTTTTGGCCCTGAAAAGGGCCGTTTCATTTATCCCAAATGAACATGAATCGCATCAAGATTCATTAATAAATCGCTGGTAAGGGCAAGAAGAGCCTGGGCGTTGGAATAGAGGCCGAAGAATCCGACGCGATCGAGACAACAGAAGCACCCGAGTCTTGGAAATAATATCCGGTTTTTGAGTTGGAACGCCACAAAATTGGCAAACTTGAGGAAGTTCGTCCGAAAAGCTTTCGAATATGTTCCAATTCCACACAACTTGAGATTTCGTTGGATGCACGGATTGACACGTGCAGTAGCGACTCGTTGGAGCGTTTGGTTCAACGCTCAGCAGCGGATCTTCGACCGGAAAAATTGCTTCTTTTCTTTCCTCGTTACGTCCTGTCATTTTTGCTGTCGGAGTTGAGCGATCGACTGCGGTTGAATGTCAGGTGAAACAATTCTAACGACTAATGACTCGAATTTGCAAGTCCCCAACTTATACATATTTCCCATCATACCCCCACCCCCGAACTGTCAGCCAATAGGAGGTGAGCGGCTAGCGAGCCACTTGCTTACAAGGAAACGATCGTGGGCGGACGCAGGCTTCGAGAAACTTCGCATGCACTTTAGTCTATTAAATTTCGAGACAAATTTTTCTCTCACTCAGTCATTATGCTTCAGTCGAGCCGCTCGCGATGCGTGACTCACGATTCCTTCGACAACGTCGTGCCAAATTCTCGAAAAGTTACTCTGAAAACAAAAAATTTCAGTAAACACAACGGAAAGGTCTTTTTCTTGTCGAAAGGAGCCAACGATTTCGAAACTTGCTGAACACTCATTTCAACTGTAAACAAAACTCCTACCATCACGTTCGATTCTTCCGATGGATGCGAAGCGCGAAATAAATCATTGATAGAGCGGAAATTTTTTTTTTTTTTGCAATCGAATGCTGACTAGCCCTGCTCACGATTGCGTTGCCATAAGAAATAAATATATTTATAGGAATTACTCCAGATTGGAAGTTCTCGAAGAAATATTCGCACCGGAATTTCTAACTGCACACTGAGAATGAAATTTTGTTAAAAATCGTCGATATTTTGTTGAATACGGTGAACTAAATATTTTTTGATGATTTCAAAATTTTCGGTATTTTGGGAGTATATTTGGTTTCTAACGGAATTGTCAGCGAAATGTACGAGCCGAACGACTAAAATTTCCTTCCGAAGAGATTTCCGAAAATATTTCTTGCTGCATTGACACAATTTTTGGAATTATTCAAACGAAACGTTTAGTCGAACGTATCGAACAAAATATCGATCTTTTCCAACAAAATTTTGTTAAAAATCGTCGATATTTTGTTAAATACGGTGAACAAAATATTTTTAAATAATTTCAAAATTTTCGTTATTTTGGCAGAATATTTGCTTTTCAACAGAATTGTCAGCGAAATTTACGAGTGGAACGACTAAAATTTCAATCCGAAGAGACTTTCTGAAATATTTTTAGCTCCATTGACACAATTTTTGGGATTATTCAAAAAATCGTTTAGTCAAACGTATCGAACAAAATATTCATCTTTTTCAACAAAATTTTGTTTTCAGTGCACGAACGAACGTTTTATCGCTAGAGCTAAATTATAAGGAAAATACTTGGTGAATATTTACTGTTTCGTTTGCATGAAAATTTCGTGTTGTAAACGAGGGGAAATCATCTCGCAAGCAAGCATTCAGAGATCCCAGAGATCAGTCTTTTTCGTGAACGCCCTTCGAGCCCGTTGGCCTCGCGTAATGCCCGCGCATCATCGAGTAGAGCACCAATCAGATAACACGGGGTCGTGGGGAGTATACTCGAATTCTGACTGGTACACCAATCACATTTTAGCGAACGGTTGCAAGCGTCGGCATTGGGCAATCGTTATGCGTTACGGAATTAATTAAGCAATCGGAAAAATGTCCTCCTTGCTGGAGCAAAGAGATGCGAACAGATGTCGATCTATAGTAGTCTTTGGGAATTTGTTGGCATTGCTGGGAAAATACGAATTCTACGTAATTGTGAAATTTTCAAAAAAAGGATTTCGACGCTCTAATTTTTTTTCTCTTCATCATTCAGTACGTAATTTTAGTCCGAAATTTATTCCTAACGGAATTTACGGTTTTTTCGTTTGTGGATTTGTTGTGGCCGATCATTAACGATTGTACAGCTTCTTTTCATCGCATACTCGAAGAATAGAAAATAAAAGTTGTGGGCAATATTTTCTGAGCTCGAGCTCAATGGAATAATTTGAAGAAATCGTACTGAAATGGAATTGGCATGAAAACGTGGTGAATATTAAGATTTGTGATTCATGGAGAAGTTTCAACGTTTGGAAATGATTGTTGGCCCTGAAAAGGGCCGTTCGAGTTTTGTTGTCCCGCAGCAGGAGTGACGTCCATCACTTTTTAGCAGCGACAGTTTTTTTGGGTGCAACTTTCTTGGGTTGAGGGGCAACCGGTTTAGTCTTCTTAGCCAATGTCGGTTTTGATTTTTTCACCGGAGTTTTGGCAGTCGCTGGCTTGGCCTTGGTAGTTTTTGCTTTTGGTGGTTTTGCGGCCGGTCCCTTCAATGCCTTCTTCTTGGGAGTAACAGCAGTTGCAGTCGCGGCGGCTTTTTTCGGCGGTGTCTTCTTGGCGCCAGTTGGCTTCTTGGGCGCAACTGGTTTTTTTGCTGCTGCTGCTGATTTCTTGACAACTTTGGCCTTGGGCCCAGCGCTAGCCTTGGGGACAGTCTTTGCCTTGGGCTTAGCAGTTTCGAGCTTGCCAATCTTGAAAGATCCAGCTGCACCTTTGCCTTTGGTCCGAACCAGAGCGCCGGATGCGACTGCGCCGTTCAAGTACTTGTTGATGAACTTTGCTTGCTTTTCGGCGTCGATCATGTACGTTCCGACCATGTACTTTTTTATTGCTTGGAGAGAAGATCCACCACGTTCCTTCAGGGCCACGATAGCGGCGTTGACCATCTCCGCGGTCTTGGGATGAGTCACTGTAGCACGTCGAGGCTTGTTCGATTTGTCGGTCGTCGCTTTTTTCGGAGTTGTCGGAGCCGGGGCTGATTTTTCCGAAGCGGTTACAACAGGCGATGATGCTACTTTGTCGGCCATTGTGATAGAAGTTTGCACGATGTTTTCGAAGGTTTAGATTCAAGAGAACGTCTTGACTGCTGAGCTACGAATGAGAAGTGCCGACCAGTCCTACCCTTTCTGATGGCGGAGCGCGTACCGTGGAGAGAGGCCTGGAGCTTCGTTGCAGCAGCACCTGCGCCGGTTAGACCGTTCTGCGGTATACCAATTGTTGCATTTGTTTCTATTTTTTGTACTATTTGCAAGATCCACGTACAACAATATCGATGGTTTTCCACTTACTCAATACTTCAGTCGGTTTAAGAGTTTTGGAGTCATTTTAAAAGAAATTGCCGCGACGACGTCACCGGACGAAGTGTGCTGGAGAAACAAAATTTTGCGCTGAATCGGAGCGAAAATAAGTTTAGCCTACTAATTTTTACTCCGATAAGACGAAGAAAAAAAAACCGTACCGTGGGCATAAAATTGAGAGCCAACGGCACGCGGTGTTCCCAAGCGGTCACCCATCCAAGTACTGACCGCGCCCAATGCTGCTTAACTTAAGTGATCGGACGAGAACTTTTTTTTTTTTTTATATAAACTTTATTAATTGGTAACAAATTGTACACTTTCAAAATATCAACAAACATTAATACATAAAAAAGTGATCAAACATATTTATTGTCTTATGCCTAGTCCCTGCTTAACTTAATAAGCTTAACCTAGTGGTATTTAAGTCCCACGTGCGTGTGTTACACGGTTTCGCATGGATGGTTATTGTTCATTTGTTATTTGTAGTTTGTGTTTATTTACGGTGATTGTCTTGTGAATAGGAAAACTGTTTTAGAAAAAACCTATATGTTCTTTCGGACGAGAACTTGTGCTTTCAGCATGGTATGGTCGTTGGCTGAGATTTCCCTCGGATGTATACCATTTGTGATTTTCGAGTCCAAGTGCATAAAAAAAAATTGTTTCAAGAACAACATACTCTAAATGCAAGATTTTCCGAGGGAATTTGTTAAATAATTTTTTAAAATTTCGACGAAATTTTACGACCGATTTTTTCGAAATTATTAATAAAGCATCTTCGATGTCACGTTCGCTCCTCCCATCACGAATCGAAAATCTAAACCATATTTTTGGGTCTTGCCCGCGTTTCAACGAACAACGGACAAATCCTTGTTCGTTCCTTACGATCAATCAGAACTTTCCCTCCGTTTAATATTGAGTCTTTTATAGCCAATCCTAGTTCCCGAACGATCAGCCCAACCATCAAATTCCTTGAAACAGCAAAATTATCCTTCTAATTCCATCTATTTTCCCACAGCTTTTTTTCTCAAATAAACCTGGACGTTATTTCCATATTCTCGCCTATCTCGCTGTAAAGAAATATTAGTTCGATTTTTCTCCGACAATAGCGTAGTGAGGCAACCGGAGCCAACCGAACTAAACATATACACATACATACATACGATGGCGTGTCATTGTCAACGAAACTTTTGATGAAAACATTGTGAACTAATTCTTAAAACTTTGGGTAGACAAAGTTTTGAGGTTAATAGCTCATGACATGTCGAATACGAAGTAACAATTGCGACTTTTTCAAAACGTAAGTGACGTCTGATCAAATGGTAAAGTGGCAACTATAGACTGTGAGAAGAAAAAAATTTCTCACGAAACGAACGTCCTGCTTGCACGAGAAAAGACTCGAAAAAAAACAACAAATTTGGTAAATTTTTCTCTTTTCGCTTTTTTTGACAGTGTTTTTGAGGAAAAAATGGCTGATCCCAAAAATACCGATCCATCGGACAAGTCCAACGGTGCGAATGGTGATCGTGATATGACGAAAATATGCACGGCCGAGGAGCGATCGGAATATTTTGGCAAATTGGAAAAATGGCTGCAGGAAGCTTACGCCTGGCAAAGCGTCGCTGCCATGTTTCCTTATCACATTCTCTCCGGACAATTATTCGACCAAACGGGTAAGCTCCGCAATTCAGACAGCACGAAATACAAACTTTCTGGATCAGCGCCGTTGGCAGTCGACGAGCTCGGCATTTTTCACCCCAAAAGAATTTTGAAGTGCGCGGTTTCCGATAAATTGCGCGTCGATTCAAATTTTATCGTCATTAGCATCGTCCTTGATAACATTTTGCTATTCCAGGTTCTCAACCTTTCATTACTCCGTTGAACGTCACTGCGAACAGCACGCCGGAAACTAACGGCACAAACACTGCGGCTGGGACGCCGGAATGGCAGAGGCTGGAGCCGCTGAGACAGAGGCCGACGCAAGAGGCCAGAGCGCCGCCCCAACCAGCCAGAGCCGAAGGTAGAAGGTCGTAAAAGTGTGAAAAACACGCTGAGAAAAAAACAGAACGATTCGCCTTTTTCATTCGTCGTTTTGTGAGACAAATAATGGATTTGGAAAGTTTTTTCATTTATGACGAAAAAGTCACGCATGAGAAACGGTAACAATGCACTTTGGGGATCGTTAGTTGGGTAGATTTGATTAAATGATTCATTGATTATCGATTAACTTTGCTGTCGACCTCGGGTCGATCGTCGTTGAGCTTTGCCTCACGCTTCATTTTTCTTTACATCCGTTTTCGAGAGTTTAGGAATTTTTCGTTTGTCGACTGTAATTTTTGCTTTGGATTTAATTTCTGTCTCCATCAGCCTCGCCAATTTTTCGTCCTCATTCCCGCGACACTCGTTCGTCAAGATGTTCGCAAAGGAACTGAAAAAAATGTTTTGCAGGATACGAATATCGAATACCGCCGATTTGGAAACGTTTCGTCGCCGAATTCATCGACTCGATTATTTTGCTGATGTTTAAATTCATGATAACTTTCTTCACGCTCGACCTATTCGCTTCCTTGTAAGTTTGGACCGAGCGAAGGCTCGATGTCTCGCGAATTTCGCCTGGTTCATATTTTTCTATTTTTCTTAATAAGTACGTCGGTGTTTCTGTTACAGAAGTTTGGAGCCTTATCCTTTCGATCTTTTGCAATCGAATCTTCAGATCGATTATACGATGGCGGTTGAGATCGTGTCGAGAGTCTTCATCTGGGAAATCATGCATCGAATCATCGTCTGTGCCTACGAGGTAATCACACTGAAAAGAAAATTTTGTTGGAAAACGATCGATATTTTATTCGATACGTTCGACTAAACGTTTTTTTTGAATAATTCCAAAAATTCTGTCAATGCAGCAAAAAATATTTTAGAAAGTCTCTTCGGAAGCAAATTTTAGTGGTTCCACTCGTAAATTTCGCTGACAATTCCGTTAGAAAGCAAATATACTGCCAAAATGATGAAAATTTTGATATTATTATAAAATATTCAGTTCACCGTATTTAACAAAATATCGACGATTTTTAACAAAATTTCATTCCCAGTGCAAAGAAAAAACGTGGAATGACTAAAAAAAAAA
>JBAJMU010000008.1:10314609-10346949 GCA_037952995.1 Hyposoter didymator
AAAATAAAAAAAAAAAAAAAAATGGCGTTCTGGGGAAAAAATCGTGTGGGAGAAAGAAATATTAAAAATATTGAACCGCAAGTACGCTCCGGGTCAAATTGACCCCGAGTAACGGTCGTTTTGGGCGCTGCCAAAGATTCGAATAGATCGTACTCGAAAAAACTGAACTTTCCGAAAATTGCAGGCGTTCTGGCTCCGTTACGGTATGAACGGTACGATCGGTGGTGCGAGTCCCGGAAAATTTGCAATGGGCTTGATAGTGGTGCAATGTCGAAGTGTGACACCGGTCGAAGGCCCGGAGAACAACGACTTGGTGTTCGTGTCGCCAGGAACAGATTTGGGATTCCCATTAGCGTTGGGCAGATCGGTCGTCAAAAATCTCATAATGACATTTCTTTTTCCACTCTGTTTCGCCCTCTTTTTCTTTCGATACAATCGAACGAGTTACGATCTCGCGTGCAATTCGATCGTCGTCGAGGATCCTCTGAGAGATGGAAACGTTCGATTCCGGAGACAGTGAAAACAACAAAATGAAAAACAAAAAATGCAGGAAATAAAAAGAACCGACCAAGCTGAAGTTTGCAACGTTGCGATGCAACGAAATTGCCTTTTTTCTTCGGCAAATCTCAAGATTCTCATCGAATATTTCGTCAAGACAAACAAAACGATCATTTTTTAGCGTTCATGGAGAAAATCAGTGCGAAAATTGTTCTGGTTTTAAAATTGAACAAACAATTGATAAACAAAACGTATTTTTCGTTGGGGCCCAACGTTGCGAACTTCAGGCTCATAAGAACCGAGTGCATGTGCCAGTCGCTCATACGAATGTGTACATGTTTGTATAAAACAAATGGATATATTTCAAGGTCAAACGTGATATGTAAAATGAACTATGAAAATATTACAAATGTTGAGAAAATATGGTAAACAATAAAAAAAAACAATTAATAAATAAAAAACTACGCGATTCATCGATCATCGTCCGCGTGCCTTTTGTACTCATCGATGTAGCAACGACCTTGCTTTTACGCAATTCAGCAGAATTGGAGACTTTTTACGACTCGTCGTACCGCAATGCTCGAAAATTCCAACTTGATAATGATCGAACGAACGGTTTGGATTATTTCCACTCTCGAAATTCGCTGCTGTCCCGAAATTTTCTTACGAAGAGATTTTCGTAGCAGGAAAAAAGTTGAAAACGGTCAATATTTAGTCGAGAACGCTACAAAAATTTCGATATTCGGAAATGTTTGATTTCACGTTTTCCACGAAATATTTATGTAACAAATAAAATTGGGTTAAGAAAACGGATTTTCTGAAGTTATTTTTCGATTCAAGTAGCAAAAAGATTGAGTTAATAATTCGGAGATAACGTATAATTAGCCCGAACAGTTGATGAAAAATATTTGCTTGTTTTTTCGCGGATCGAATTGTAAAAACGCGCGAATTTCAAAACGCGGCTTGGTAATAAAAAATATCGGCGCGTCGATATTTGTGTAGAAAAGAAAAAAAATGGTGTTACGTGGACGCGAGGACAAACAGATCGAGATAAATGGATTGAAAAATGGAATATGTGGTAGGATGACTTGAATTATTAACGACATCGAGCTTTTTCGAATTTGGATACCATCTGGTAGTGAATCATCATCGCGAGCATCGAGTTAGATATATATAAAAATATCGGTGTAGACCGTACACACGCATGCACACGAAACGTATAGCAGCGCGGACGCCAAGTGTCGAATGCCGTTCGTTCGACCAATGACGTCACTTCCCAGTCAAACGTGGCTGCCGCGAGCGTAAGGAAGGAGTGGCCGTCGGGGAGAGATCTGTCAAGTTTAGTGTGTGCACACGGTTTTTTAACCGTCGTGGAAAAGAAAAAGATCAAGTTTAATGCGCCGGAGAGAGTCGTTACTGGGATATTATTGAATCTGTGATCGTACGCGTAGTTGATTTTATTTTGTTTCTCCATTCTTACGATATTATTGTCGACGATCGTGCGTGATCGCGTTAATATTGAGGAAAAATGTCGTCCTCGGGTGATTTTGGTAACCCGTTGCGAAAATTCAAGCTTGTCTTTCTCGGCGAACAGAGCGGTGAGTCTTTTGTCTAGTTTCTTGCTCACTCCTTGAAAATCCTTGTATATTTCCTCTCTCTCTTTCGCACCCTTCAATTATGGATCAATATTGCGTCCGTTTCGTGTATTTTTCGCTCGGCGACGGCGAAAAAAAACGCCAAAGAAACATCGTCCTTTGCAGCTGACGACGAATCTTGACCTTTTTTCCTCACCATATACAACCTCAAGTTTCGTCCTCGCATTTTTATCATTTCCATCGCTTTTTTTTGGTTATTCGTTCGAAAGAGGTTATAAATCGATATTCGACTCCCATCTCAAGCTTTTATAACCCTTCCTCACATATATGTCTGTACATAATCCACATAGATATACTCGGACATAAATTTTTCTATGGATACAGATATACTCGTTGCTGTGTACCGATATTTGTGCGCCGCTTGCGAAACGCCGTTCGAGTTTGTCAATTTATAATACGAGCACTGTTACTCCTCTGCAATATTTAATCGTTCCTCCTACGTTTCCTGTCACGTATAAAAAATTGAAATAAAAAATCGAAATTTATTATCCTCCGGTCCTTTTACGGGAATTCAGTCGGAGTCGAAAATTTCGTAATCACAATGTCATTGACTCGATCTCATTCTTCTTGTTCCACCGTTTTAACGGTATTTCTACAACTTTTCATCCTTCCGATGCGATATTTGAAGGTTAGGTGCGTAATTATTCAATAATCGTCTCATTACTCCATCGAGTTTGTTCACGTACCAACATTTAACCGTTACGCTTCATGCTCGTGTGCTATTCGCTTCTCAACACGCGTATCTAGCTTCCATGTAATTATTCGAACGAGTTTCCATCGTAAAGGGCATTTAAAAACTTCATAACGTCCTGCTTACTCGTTACAGTCGGAAAAACTTCTCTCATCACGCGGTTTATGTACGACAGCTTCGACAACACGTATCAGGTAATTCAAATTTCAAATTCATTTCATCGATTCTTCGCAACCTAACACTTTGCTCGTCACGTTTGGCTAATCGGAAAAAAGCTCCGTCCGCGGACGCAGGACGATGGAAAAAATTTGCTGACGGCGGCTTTTCTACTAAATTTCTCTCCGTTGCGAGAAAGCGACTTCTCCGTCACCTCCAAACTTTCATTTTCATGGAAAAGACTTTGTTAAAGACGAGGCGACGCTTTTCGATGAAAATAATTTTGAGAATTAATGTTTTATTTTGTTTTTACTCCGACAGGCTACAATAGGAATAGATTTTCTGAGCAAGACCATGTATCTTGAAGATAGAACCGTAAGATTACAATTGTGGGACACTGCTGGACAAGAACGCTTTCGTTCTTTGATTCCCAGCTACATCAGAGATTCTACGGTCGCTGTTGTTGTTTACGACATAACTAGTGAGTACAGAAACGAGAATGATGGCTGAATCGATAATTCTTGAATGAGATTTCGTTTGGGGAATAAATTAGTGAATTTTAACAACGAATATCGAAGTTTTTCGATTTTTTTTGGCCAACGAATTCGACGAATTTCCATTTTTGTCTTAACGGATGGATATTATTTTCCAGATGCCAATTCATTTCATCAGACATCCAAGTGGATAGACGACGTTCGAACGGAACGAGGCAGCGACGTAATTATTATGTTGGTCGGCAACAAAACGGACTTGAGCGAAAAGCGTCAAGTTTCGACAGAAGACGGCGAACGAAAGGCCAAGGAACTAAATGTTATGTTTATCGAGACTAGCGCCAAGGCAGGATACAATGTTAAACAAGTAAGAACGAGTTTTTCCCAATAACAAAAGCAAAGGACCAAAGTTTGCGGGAAATCACGAAAATTCTACATTTTCCATGAAATTCCAACGAAAATCCAAGTCAAAAAATAGTCGGTGACAAAATTTCGCACGAAAAATAAAATCCACGAGCCTAAAAAATGTTTTTTCAATTTTTCAAAAACGCAGCTATTCAGAAGAGTGGCAGCAGCTTTGCCGGGGATGGATTCGACGGAGAACAAGCCACCAGAAGACAGTATCCTTTTGTCAAGTATACGAAATGCCAAAAATCTCAATTATTTGCACGTTCAAAAATTTTCCTTTATTTCCATTCGTTACGAAAACAGTTTTCAAAAAATTATCGAAATTTTCTATTTTCACGATTCCTCGCGAGTTTCATTATTTTCCAAATAGAGACTCAATCAAAGCAGCAAAAAAAAAACATCCTAGTTTTTCTCATCCATCAATTACGATGCTCGAAAAAAATTCGTTGACAAAAACCAACACACACCAAATTTTATTTCCGCCAATTAACTCTTCGCCATTATTTCATTTATTTTTCTTTGTCTTTTCCTTAATGTGTTTATTTTATCCAACTCCCGTAGTGCAAGAAGTAGTACTGAAGGATACGCCAATTGAACTGAAAGCGTCGGAGAGCAATTGTGCATGCTAAATCGACAAACAAAAAAAATAAAAAAAAAAGAAAACGAAAAAAAATTAAGAAAAACATAAAACAAACAATAAGAACGGTACTAACGATAGACGAGAGAAAGAGGCACACAAACGTACACACACACACACTGAATTTACTGTTAAAACGTATCGATGAAGAAAAAGGACGGAGAGAAGCAAAATAACGATAATAATAATAACATTAATAACAATAACAACAAAAAGGATGAAACTCTTGAAATTTGGATCCGTTGCCTGATCCGGATCGAAACAACGATTTGCAATAATTTCAGTCTGTGGAAAAAAAAAAAAACATTTTCTTTTTCATCATTTTGTGAAAAATATTTGGCGTTCAGCGACGTTTCTTTGGATACGAAAAATAGTGACGATTGTTTGATTTTTTTAGAGGCTCGGCGTTTTAGAGTTTGTACTTAATTTGTTATTTTTTGAAAAATTGATAACGAGCGCGATGGAATAAGGATTTGGGGGATTTGTTGGAAGGAGGAACGATATTTTGAGATGAAGATTTGATGCGCGAGACATTTATTTATTCGTGTCGAGAAAAATTCTATTCGAACGACGCCGGTGATCGGAAACGGTCATCGTGCTCCGGCTCAGGCAACGAATCCCTCGACGACACTCGACCAGTGTTTCTTCATCAACACTCAACACTTATTTATTTATCGAATCGCGAGACACGAGGCACTGGACGAAAAGGGAGAGAGGAATGAGCAGTAAACGCAGCTTTTTCGGTTAGCTCAGCATTTTCTTGTTTTTTTTTTGTTACTGCTCGTTTGCAAGAAGCGAGTTTGCAGTAACGATTCGTATTTTTCGATGGAAAACGCGCGTAGAAAATATTTTCTCGATTCTTCGATCTCAATAACGTCGCTACAGACGCGATCATCATTCCATAAAAACCTTTTCACACACTCACACGTGTTCAGACTGTTTGTACATTCACTTTTTTGCGATCGTCACATGGAAATATTTGGCAGAAATTGACGTTTTGTTTTTTTTTTGTTTTGTTTTGTTTTTTTGTTTTTCCAATCACACGAAACTACACACACACGACACACAAAATCGTACGTTATATATATTTATATTTATATTTTTATCGTCGCGTCAAACGCAGTCACTTGGTCTGCTTCTTCACGAAACTTTCCTACCAAATGACCCAGGGAATATAAAATTAGTGAAAATTAAGGAAAGAGATTCCGGAGCGGAATTTATTGAAATCAAGCTCAGACTTTGACTCAAGTACAATAAATAGCAATAAGGAGGGAGTGTACACTGTTTATTCGATTGATTTTTAAACTTAAGTTGTAGTTTTAAGAGTTTGTGAGGAAGCAGAATAAAAAAAAGGAAGAAAAGGATCGAGAAGAGGAAAAAAAAGAAAAAAGCTAAATGACGAGGCGAAATTATTGTTTTCTTTTTTCTTCCTCCGGATCCTGCATTGTCGTGACTCGGTTTTCGAAAAATATTTCTGAAAATCGCTGCGAAAACTCGATTCTAGACAAGGACAGGACCTTAACGAGCTTCGTCCTTGAGTCTAAATGATTTGGAAAAAAGAAATGAGAAATTTTATTCACGTCGAGTAGATAATTAAATCGTTACACTGAAAAGATAATTTTGTTGAAAAAGATGGATATTTTGTTCGCTACGTTCGACGAAACGTTTTTTTTTTTGAATAATCCCAAAAATAGTGTCAGTCCTGCAAGAAATATTTTAGAAAGTCTCTTCAGAAGCAAATTTTAGTCATTCCACTCGTAAATTTCGCTGACAATTCCATTAGAAAGCAAATATACTGCCAAGATAATTTTGAAATTATCCAGGAATATTTAGTCTATCGTGTTCAACAAATTATCGACCATTTTTAACGAAATTTTGTTGGAAAAGATCGATATTTTGTTCGATACGTTCGACTAAACGTTTTGTTTGAATAATTCCAAAAATTCTGTCAATGCCGCAAAAAATATTTCAGAAAGTCTCTTCGGAAGTAAATTTTAGTCATTCCATTCGTAAATTTCGCTGACAATTCCCTTAGAAACCAAATCAACTGCCAAAATAACAAAAATTTCGAAATTATAAAAAAAATATTTAGTTTATCGTATTCAACAAAATATCGACGATTTTCAACAAAATTTCATTCTCAGTCCACTGATCGAGCCTCGTTTCCTCACCAATTTATTTATTTGTCTGTTTTGAAAGAAAAAACATGGATAAAATGTGCGAAGTCAACTTCTCGTCATTTGAAGAACAAATTCGTCGTTTTCATAATTTTTCTTTTACCGAACGTAAAAATGGCGCTACGCCTCTTGCGTCGGAAATGAAGGAGAAACACTTTTGCTGTGAACGCGTTTGTTGGAAGTATTATTTCTCAGCTTTCTCTATCGAGCAAGAGAATGAAACTGTAAGGAAAGCGATTTATTTATTTTCTTCAAAGGACGTGAAAAACTCGTGAATCTAAATTGTAAATAATTGGAATTTGCAGAAGAATGATTAACGAAAGAAAAACAAAATGAGATAAATTTAATTTATAGTGGGTAAATAATCAATGTCGCTTTTTTGTTAATTCTTATTAATGTGAAGTTTTAATTTTTATTAAAAATCAAAAATCGGGAGCAGGTATTTTACGTTTTTTCATTTTATTTAATTTTTTAATTTTTTTTCATGGGTCACCACGATTTCTTGCCATTCCATCCACGCACGTGCATACACACACGTACACGAATACACATGTACACTCGATCGTAAGCGAGTAGGAAAACGAACTGAGAGCGAAAAGTTCGGGAAGCTGCGATTGTCGAAATAATAATTGCTTTTGTGCTGAGATTAAAAATCCGAAATGCAATGATAACGCGATATTTATAGCGAAGAAAAAAAAGGAAACCGTATAATTGGAAATTTTTGTCGATTCAAAATATTCGACGAGTCCAAAAATCCAATATTCTCACGAGTTTGCAAAATAGGCTTTGCCACGTTCCGTCCTAATGTGTTTTTGAAAAAAAAAAAAATAATAAACAATTACTTTCACGCTTTCCGTGCAAGTTTTGCCGAATTATCGATCGTCCGAGCCAATTTTTCGCTCACCAAATAAACTAAATAAATAAATGAAACTTAACACTGTCTTTTTGGGAGCAAATGATTCAATGAATTTGTACCTCAAAGTTCTTTGTAAACATATATATATATACATACGATACGATAAGATTCAACGCAGCAAATAGGCAAAAAAAGATCGTGCGCGAGTTGACGATTTTGAAAAAAAAAAAAAAAAANAAAAAAAAAAACTCGGAAAATTGTAACTACGAGCACGAAAAAAAAACAACAACAACACAAAAAACCACATTGACAACCTTAACAAACGAAAGCAGCTGTGGATTTGCAGAATCAATCTCCAATGCAGAACGGATCCGAATCGGAAGGGGAAAGTGGCTGCATTTGCTAGGGTGCCCTCGGCTCGCGAGAAAAGAAGAAAAAAGTCATGGAAAAAGGAGGAAAAAAGGAAAGGATCGCGAGAAAAGGAGATAAAGAAAAAAATAATGCGAAAACGAAGCGAAAAAAACATGGCGCACTATTTCGTGCTGGCTTTATTCTCTGACGTGTGTGTTCTGCATCGTAAGCCCTTTCGTCACTGAGCCTCTCCTTCGAGGCATAATCAATAATAATCATCATGCGATTTAATTAAGAGAACGAAAAATAAAAGTATCATAACCTCTTCGCGAATCGCAATCGTAACTGCGGTCGCGCGAATCAAGGCAATTCGGAAAGGAACGCGGCGACGGAGAGACCCGCGCGTCGTAGCAGCAAATTTTAACGAATCCAGTTTTCAGACAAAATGAAACAACAAATAAAAACGCGTGCTTATTACGGTTTTGCAGCGATACTGACGCTACGTTATTATTAATAACGAATTATCTTCAACTTTTTGGATTCTCCACTAGAGGGATTTACGAATTGGAACGATGGAGCACAATTGTCTAAAAAAACAAAAAATATATACTCAACCTGCTGCCATTTTTTATTTTCACGATTTATTCACACGAGCCTGAATTCGAACAACGAATCGCGTGCGAATCACGCTTTTCGTTCAATTAGCCTTTTCATTCCGATTTTATGATTAAAACTTCGATTACGATTAAAAATTCAATTACTGTCGATAAAAGAAGCAAAAACTCGGTCAAGCGAATGTTTTGGAACGTCGTGACGTTCGTCGTGAACTCAGCGGAAAAAATGGCCGGTTTATTTCAGTCATTCGACTTTTTGGATCTTAGTCGACAAAAATAATCAGCAGGCTTTCTTTATGGTGATAGAAAATTTGTAAAACGTTGAATTGACGTCAAATCAGTTGGTGTATCGATAAAATCGATCGTAGTGACGACAGTGGCGCCCTTTGTCTTTTAGTGTGTAAAATGCTCCACCTCGAGGTCGTTTATTCCGGCTTCTGTGTTCTCTTTCCTTCCCCCACCCCTGCCCCCTCTCTCGCTCTATCGTTCCAGTGGGAAAGAGTTGACGGGAATGATTTGTTCGTGAAAAGTGAATGAGAAAGTGTGGAAAAGTCTCGAGGAATATGGGGAAAAAAAAAAACAATTTTACGAAGGTCTAAAAATGCTCATGGGAAAAAGTGTTTCTGTACTTTTTCCTCCCGGCTGAGGTTTTGTTCGTTTATCGAGAATACAATGTTGATCGATGAAGGAAAAATAATAACTGGAGACGCGAATACGCGCGGAGAAAATCACCTTCTCCGTGTTTATCAACAGCGAACGCACGACCACGCGAAAGTGCTACGTTATTGGGCGCGTTCGCACGAGCGTCAGTACGAATGAGTATTCGAGTTTTCGTCCGTGTAGGTGTGACCGCATCGCAGTTTTAACCAAACGGGCGCTTCCCCGAAAACATCGAGGAAAAAACGAATAAATGTTGGATTGGAAAAAGGTCGAAAAACAAATTGTTACGTTTGATTAAAGAGACTGAATGTTTTTCGTAAATGTCATGACGCCAGTACCTAATTAGTCTTAGAATTATCGAGGGAAAGGCAAGGGAGAGCGAGAGAGCGGAGCGGAGGGGATGGACAAAAGGAAATGACAAAGAAACGACCGCAAATAAAAGAACGAAAAGAAAAATTCGTTTCGCGTGCGAGAAGAACAAAAAACTGTGCAACTCGACAAGAAATGAAAATTCGAAACACGATTGCTTCACGAGAAAGAGAGAGGGGCCAATTTTTCACGATCCTAGGAACGAATACCGGGCAAAACGAAAAGCGTTCATAAATATTCGAGCTATCAGTTGATCCATTTGAAACAACAAGACTTTTCAACACTTTTCTCACCACCGAAACTCGCAACTCGTGTCACCGCGCGACCAGGCTTTTTACTATTGAAAAAAAAAAAACAAAAAAACACGAAAAAAATGAGAAATAAAATAAAACGAACACCAACGTGCATCCCCAGCGAACCAAGCACTGCTGTTTCTACGCTAAACTGTCTTTCTAGTGTCCCAATAATTAAGTAGGCCAGAGCATTCGTTGGGATGATTTTCATCGATCCAATCAATGACGCGAATCGTCACCTTGATTTTTCTCAAGTACGAAATCCCCGTAGAAACGTTTTTCTTTCCATTTCCCAACAATCGCCAAATTCGTGGCGCGAAAACGTGAAAATATCGAGAAAAAAAAAACACACACACACACACAGACACAAAGACTGGTTTTCTGCATTTTTACCGAGCAAACAACCGCTTCAACGCGACTAGGCTCTTTACCATCGTCGATGTCTGACGGAAAACGATATTATTGTTATGATTATTACGCGATAAGAAAAAATTAGTGAAAAATAAAATGGTTGCTTGATCATCATATATCGTTTTTTCGTAGATTACGGAAACAATAACGAAATAGATTTTGCATTTAGTGCAAAGTTTATCAATTATTTTCATTTTTATCGATAGCTTCCGTGATATACGCGCATTAATATATGTAGTAGACGATGTTCGTTACGCTACAAATTCATCATTCAATTGTCGTTTATTCGCATGAGCATTTAAATTAATAAAAACAAAACTTTTTAAATAGCTTAAAAATAGATGGAATTTCGAGACCATATTTCCGAAAATATTTCGTTGGCTTAAAATATTCGATAAAAAAACACTAAATTCACGAGGATGGAAATTTACACGAATATATATAAAAATATGCTCAATTTTCATATCCACGACGTCTGACCTATTTTTTTTATCATTATTTTGAGGAAGGAAAAAAAATTTGTCGTCAGGTTTAAAAAATCGATTTATTGCAAAATAATTCGATTCGTTTGTTCGTTTTGTTACTTCCGTGTGAATCATTGTCGGAAAAACTGCCTCCCCAGCTCAGCGACTGATGCTGGAGCTCCGAGCTTTGAAAATCGTCTCGGCGTTTTCAAATCGTTCTGTCTCCTCGACATTTGCACGGATTGGGAACTATTGGGATACTTTTTAGGGGTAGCGGATCCTCAGCTAACGATTGCAACGATTATAAAATGAAAAATCACGAGTCGTTTTGGAAAATTTTTTTTTTTCGTATTTGACGAAATAAATTTCGAAAATCTCGCTGTATGAAGAATTCGTTGGTGCAAATTTGTGGTGGTCAATGAACGAGCATTGCTGTGCGTATATATATTTGTGTAAAATTCTCATCGCGAACTGAGAATCGTTTGCTTCAGCCAAGTTGTTGTGATAGTACGATCGTTTTATTTTCAATCGCGATAAGCGTCGTATGGAGGTCGGCAAAAAACTGTATGCAATTACGAAAGAGCGAAAGAGAGCGAGAGAGAATAATAAAAAGAAGATTGGCCTTGTGGTTGGTACGAAGAAAAGTGTAAAAAGTAAATGGTCGTGGTTGAAGGGAAAAGCATAATAATCGAAAGAGAATCTGGATTCGGTAGATCTTTAGATGTATTTTTTGAGTTTGAAAGACTGTCGGAAAAATGAGGTTCGAAAATTGTTCAATTCGTCGTGACCAATGTGCTCTCGACCTACCATTTTACTATTAAAATAGTTGAGCTTCGAATGAAACAAAAAAAAAACAAAAAAAACAAAAAACAAATGTAAGAAATACACGAAAAAATTATTATGAACGTTATGGAGCGTTTGTGTTCACGAGTAATGCCTTATTGGTTTTTTTTTCGTTTCTCCTTTTTTTTACTGTACTTTTTTTAATAATGGCTTACACTTTCATCGATTTCTACGTGTAACACGCAACGCCGTACTTTTTGTGACGCAAAACGCAATGAAAACGTATCTGTATAGGATACAATAAAGTAGATATTGATGATGATGATATTTGACCTTGGAAATATTAAAATCCTTGTGCTCCTTCATTTGTAAGTCGATCAATTTTTTTTTTTTTTTTTNGATCGTCGATTTTATTATTTCGACTTCACCGATGGAATATTTTTTTTTTTTTTAACTCTGACGTCAACTTACCTCCGTTTCGATTTTGTTCTGCAAATGACGAGATTATGGACTTGCATTCAATTTTTTTGTACGCTGAAAAAAATGAAGAATATTTTGGGAAAAATCGATTTTTTTTTCTGTTTTCGGAAAGTTTGTGGATTTAAGGGGAATATTCATTTTTCACGATGTTGATTGATAGTAATCGTTTACGTACTTTATTGTTATATCAATTATATACAAATTTAAAATTGCGCCCTGTACGTGTCGATTTTTTCGTTTCACATTTTCTTTCTAAACACTCCAGTCTCATATTTGAAATTCTTTTATTTTTATATTACATTGGATTTTCGTTTCGAACCTACTTTCCATTTTCATTCGCACTCAGGATCGCGACGAATTTTTTTCTTTATCATTTTTCCATCTGCTCGACTCTCAATCAACGTTCGAATATTTATTTCCTGTTTTTTGTTGTTGATTTTTTAATATATTTACAAAGTATTTCCATCTATACGACGAGCCAATTATTTGGAAATCCGATTACCATCTCTCTCCGGAGAAACTGGCCTCGAAATTGTGAGGCAATTTAAGGACGTTGCTTCATAAATAAAAAAGAGAACAGAAAATCGTAGGATTTTTGCATCGAAAGGAAAACGAAACATTTTTTTTCATTAGTTTTCATTTGCTACGATCTCGGAGCATTTTCGTCCGTTTAAAAAATGGCGATTTATTATTTTTTTTCACGTTTTTTTCTCAATTATTTTTGGCAGTATCGATTTTCGTGCACGTGTCATTAATTTACAACGCCGAGAATTATCGTCAACGTTGACATTTGCCTTCACGTTCATTATACCGCGTCAAGCCTCGTTTTGTGCAGGTTGAGCGTTGGCGCGTTCAGTACTCCGCAATAACATTTTCTTCATTAACGATCGTATTCGATAATAATCTTGACTCTCTTCTTTTTTTTTTTTTTTGTTTCGTTGAAACGATAACGAAATTTGGGCAAAACGCGTGAATGGAGTTGACGATTTTGTCAACTGGTCAGTAAATTCAATTCGATCTGCTCTCTGGTCCATTTTTAAAATCCAAGTTTTCCTTTCTCGAAAAAAAAAATTGAAAAAAATGGTTCTGGCGTGAAATTTGAATGGCGATGGAATTTTCGCACCACGTCGAGGAACACACAACGATCGTCATTTCGTGTCAACGTTTCGACAGTCCCAACAGTCACCGAATTCATGTTTTTTTTTAAATTTCATTAATTAATCGCCACTAAACGTCTCGATCGAACGTCGATTCGTTAATTTGTTTCTGTTTTTGAAAAATGTGTGTGTTTGTTCATTGAAAATGTACGATTTAACGCGGATTTTAATTTCCTCACACCGAAAAGAAAATTTAGTCGAAAAAGATGGATATTTTGTTCGATACGTTCGAGTAAACGTTTTGTTTGAATAATCCCAAGAATAGTGTCACTGCAGCAAGAAATATTTTCGAAAATCTCTTCGGAAGGAAATTTTAGTCGTTCCACTCGTAAATTTCGCTGACAATTTCGTTAAAAAGCAAATATACTGAAAAAATAACAAAAATTTTGAAATTATGAAAAAATATTTAGTTCACCGTATTCAACAAAATATCGAGGCGATTTTTAACAAAATTTCATTCTCAGTCCAAGTTGAACGTGCACGATGATTCGTTAAATGAATTTTAGTTGCTTTATTTTTGTTCAATTGGTCTTCGAAATTGGAATCACTGGGTCACAGCTAATTGTCGAATCCATCAAAGGTTATAATTCCTAAGTTTGAAAATTTATCTCCAGCTCTAAGATGAGCCGTTCTCCTAAAGTCAGACCCTCGATTCCTCCATAATCTGTTGCAGGTTGTGCCCGATGTCGGACATTGGCATTGACTCTTGTTGCAATTGATTCGGACTGATAATTAAATTTTGTCCGGATTTCATGGGTTTTGTGTTTTTGGGTGGCGGGGGTGGCATCGGTACGTGGCAACTGTTGTTTTGCAAATCGGCGAAATCAGGGGGTGGTATGTGCTGGATGTGATGACGTTCTGCGGAGCTTTTCGTCTCCAGCTCGCCGCAAATGTTGTTTGGCATTTGACCGTTCTCTTGACGTTTCTTCGGGCAGTGATGCTGATTTTTGTCTCGCTGATAATAAACACCCGCGAATATTAAAACGTTCAGAATCAATAAACTACAACCAATCGCTATCGTCACACTCAGCGCTGTCGAATAAGCCGCGAAACCGTCTTCCGGCTGCGTCGTCGTCTCCTCGAACGACAATTCACTCGGTAACGTCGTCGATGTGTTTCTCATCCGGGGCTCGGTTGTCATTTCCGGTGTCGTCAATCTCGCTGTTGTTGGCACTCTCTGGATGAACCTTGGTGGCACCTGCGATAGCGTTTCAAATCGTCGTATTAATTATCAGCTCAGGAAAAAAAAAAATTCCAAATTTTATGAATTTTTTTTATTAAAATTTTTTTTTTCTCCTGCCAAAAATAGTGTTTGTTCAATATTTTCGAAATTCTCGGAAGAGTTGATGTTCAGAATGCAACGAGAGTCAATAATTAATATTTTTCAAATTTCAATGTTTTTTTCTTTCAATTTTCAATTTTTTTTGCACTCTCTGGATGAACGTTGGTGGCACCTGATAATGTTGAAAATCGTCGTATTAATTATCAGCCCGGGAAAAAAAAATCCCAAATTTTATGAATTTAAAAAAAAAAAAATTTTTTTTTCTTCTGCCAAAATAGTGTTTGTTCAATATTTTCGAAATTCTCGGAAGAGTTGATGTTGAGAATGCAACGAGAGTCAATAATTAATATTTTTCAAATTTCAATGTTTTTTTTTTCAATTTTCAATTTTTTTTGAAAATGAATTATTCATGATTGATTTTGATGTAACGAGTGTTTAACGTTGATGGTTGGAATGCAATGAGATTAATTAATGAATATTAAAGACACGAAAATAAATGATTGGAATTTTGAATTATTTTTTCAATTTTCAATTTTTTTGATAATTTATAATAAATAATGAATTTCGATGTGATGAGTGTGAAATATGTTATTATGAAAGACTCACCTGTTCAGCGTCGAGGAGATGATGAGATCTGGGTACATCGTCAGTGCCAGGTTTGTGAAGATCGGGCACTAGATTGAGCCAGAACGAAAGTCTGTGAGCTCTGTAATGACTCTTGAGCTTCGATTTCGTGTCTCCATAAAACGATCAAGGGTCATTACACAGATTGGATAATTAACTCAACAAGATGTAACACGATAGACTAGTTGGACGGTAGACTGAAAAATTCCATTGCTACGAAGTCTTGAGTTTTGAATTTCGAGGAAAAAAGTTTTTCAAACTTTGAGAAATCAAAGGAGGAGAACGCACAGACACACAAAGTTCGTTAAATTAATGAATTAAGAAAAATCGAAGGGAAAACGAACTTTTTTACGGTTTTGGAAAAAAAAAAATTTGATGAAATTGATAAAATTGTCTTGACGAGAAAAAAAATGAACAACGGAATTCAGACGCTCGTTCTCTCACCTATAATCAAGTAGTTTTTGTGTTTCTCCTCGTAGGCCGTCCACGCGACATTTTTGAGTTTCGTGCGATCAGGACGAGGTCCTGGTGGTCCTGGATCGGGCGTGCCCTCGTTAGGGTTCCTGTCGATCAAATAAAAGCGAATAAAAAAATCGTAGACGCGATTAAATACGATGAATGATCATTTACGTTGGAATATTTTCTTACCCGGTCCTCGCGAAATTAGTAAAATACAGAATTACACTTTCCGACAAAGCTATTTCGGATTTCGTGTAATTTTTTGGCCAGTGGGAGAGACCACCGACCAAAGGAGCTCCAAACACGTAAGGCAATTCTTCGCCGGGAATGCAACCTTGTCTCTGTCAACAAAAACAATACGAAAACTGTGTTTTTATTTGAAACAATAATCTCCGAAGTTGAATTACAGCATCAAATGTTGAAATCGTTTGATTTATTGTTTGAAAAGATATTTTCATCGTGGCAGCTGATTTGGTGATCTCGTTGAGCTACTCAGCCACACGTCAGTCTCTGTTTCATGAACAAAATGATAACCGATCACATTTTGCATTCATTCGAACACAATTATTATAATTTTCATAATTATTCAATGTTTGTTTATTAATTAATAAATTCTCGCGGTGGTTTCCCCAGTTTCGATTTTTTCGAGCTCCACACGTCAAAAATAAAAACTCGAAACGTGAATCTCGGTGACAACTCTGAAAAGAAAATTTTGTTGAAAAAGATGGATATTTTGTTCGATACGTTCGACTAAACGTTTTGTTTGAATAATCCCAAAAATTCTGTCAGTGCAGCCAAAAATATTTTAGAAAGTCTCTCCGGAAGCTAATTTTAGTCATTCCACTCGTTAATTTCGCTGACTATCCCGTTAGAAAGCAAATATACTGCCAAAATAACAAAAATTTCGAAATTATAAAAAAAATATTAAGTTGACCGTATTCAACAAAATATCGACGATTTTTAACAAAATTTTATTCCCAGTGTACACTGAAAAGATAATTTTGTTGAAAAAGATGGATATTTTGTTCGATACGTTCGACTAAACGTTTTGTTTGAATAATTCAAAAAATTATGTCGATGCAGCAAAAGAAATTTTAGAAAGTCTCTTCGGGAGCAAATTTTAGTAGTTCCACTCGTAAATTTCGCTGACAATTTCGTTAGAAACCGAATAAACTGTCAAAATAACAAAAATTTTGGAATTATCGAAAAATATTTAGTCGAACGTATTCAACAAACAATCGAGGATTTTTAAAAAAATTTCATTCTCAGTGTACTCGTGGGCTACGTAGCGATTAGTTTAAACAATGCTGGTAGAATGTTTGTGGTGATTAAAGAGGCAACAATGACCGTAAGCATTGGGAGACTGTTTTACCTGAGGGAGTGATATAAAGATTCTCCTCAATGTTGATGTGGATGGCTCTCGGGACTTGAAGCATGCGCTGCATTTAAGTGGCAAGCCATTGTGGGATTGCAACTATATAGCAAGTTTAATACTCGACAGAAATGAGGGGGTTAACGAGACATGCTCGTGAGTTGGGGGAAGGTTTTAATTTTGATAGTTGGTTGCTTGGCTTAATTGGCATCGTTGAAAGTCTGGGCAACGATTTCGGAGGTTAGAAAAATCTGGGACAGTTGCTGGTTATTTTCGTCCTTTTTTTATTTTTTTTCCATGAAAAAGGAAGCGGGAAAAAAATTTAGAGTGAGCGCGTAGAATAATTCATTGCGCGGTTAATATTTCAAATAAAAAACACGAGTTAGGCGCGGAGTGCATCAAAAAATTCACAATAGTGTAAGTTCAGCCCGCGAAGCTTTTGAGGGTGCTCTCTAATTTTGTGCAGTCGGACGAATTCGAAGCTGGATATAGGCTGCGGAACAAGGTCAGACCGAAAGCCGCGCGAGTTTTTACTGCGGGTGCAGAGTTGAGTGAAAAAGAAGAGAGAGAGGGCAAGGCAGAGGCGCGGCGGAGGAAGCGCGAGGAGGGCAAAGGGTCGGCAAAGTGCAGCATCCCGCTGTAAAACCTTCAGACATGTTTTCCACTCGAGAAATCAAGAAAAAGGATAAAAATAAGAAAACACAAAAAATAAACTATTTTCTACACGCTCACCCACGCCATTTTACGCTAGAAAATATTTCTAGGACGAGCCCAACGCGATTGACCCAGATATTTATGTGGCATCGTATTTACATTCCAACCCCACGCTGCAGGATCGAAATGAAAATGCAGCAAAATTACGCAAACATAAAATGCCAACGGTTCTCTTTTTTTTTCGTTTTCCTATTAAATTTATCCCACGATCTTGCAAATTGATTGAATTACTCGATCGACGATTTACTTTAAAAAATCAAATGATTGCGTTTTTTTATCTCCCCACTGGGAATGAAATTTTGTTAAAAATCGTCGATATTTTTTTTGAAATACGGTGAACAAAATATTTTTCAACAATTTCAAAATTTTCCTTATCTTGGCAGTATATTTCCTTTCTAACGGAATTGTCAGCGAAATTAACGAGTGGAACGACTAAAATTTCATTCCGAAGAGACTTTCTAAAATATTTTTAGCTGCATTGACAGAATTTTGGGAATTATTCAAACAAAACGTTAAGTCGAACGTATCGAACAAAATATCGATCGTTTTCCAACAAAATTTTGTTAAAAATGGTCGATAATTTGTTGAACACGATAGACTAAATATTCCTGGATAATTTCAAAATTATCTTGGCAGTATATTTGTTTTCTAACGGAATTGTCAGCGAAATTAACGAGTGGAACGACGAAAATTTCATTCCGAAGAGACTTTCTAAAATATTTTTAGCTGCATTGACAGAATTTTTGGAATTATTCAAACAAAACGTTAAGTCGAACGTATCGAACAAAATATCGATCGTTTTCCAACAAAATTTTCTTTTCAGTGCCTCAATTATAACCATAAATTATTTCCCTTCAATTTTTCAATGTCCCATATTTTTTTCTCGCTCATTTAAACCCTTCCCAGCAACACGAATAAACCTCGCGCTCGTTTTTTTCACATCCCGGCTGACTAAATAAAGAATTTTCTACTACGACACTCCGTATCACAAAATATTCGCGAGACATCAGATATCGCATGAGTAATGATCACACATTTGTACACCCTTGGCGTGTGCTCACTTCCGGTATATCGTGCCTCGTGCAATCGAGAATATTGCACCCCGACACACGGTTTTTCAGGCACGTACATTTTTACGAAATGATATATAAATAAAATGATGAATAAATCCGCGCACGCGTGTGTGTGTCCATGTGTGTGGGTGTGTCCGTGTGTGTGTGTGTGGGTGTGGAGATATATGCGTGTAAACAGGAAGTGGGGAATTAGGCGGTAGAAAATCGCGCGCACGAAATGCAAGGGCCTGAGGAAGTAGATGCGGAGGCGTGAGAGTTTACGGTGGCGAGGAGCAAACTCGTATGCACAGGAGAGAGAGAGAGAGAGAGAGTAAAACGCCGGAGGTTACAAGCTCGAGAAAATAAGGGATGCAAATTGCGCCAAAGAAGACGCGAGAATTTCTACCTCGAGTTATTCGATTACCAATAAAGGTAAAATACTATTTTCATATTCGTAGTCTGAATTTTTTTCGCCCCTTTCAAATCCCCACGAGCTGGTGAATTTTTGATAAAATTTCTTGGCAACATTTTTTTGTTTTTAATAAAAAAGCAGGTTTAGATCGAACTCGTTGGAAATGTGAAGAAAAATTATGATTCGTTCAGTGGAGAAAAATTGTAATTGAAATAAATTAAACGAGAGAATTAAAAAATTTGAATCGCGTGATTCGTAAACTCACCTGCGGATAATCGCCGAATTTCGTTTGATAGTCGAACACGTAGAGATAAGAATTCCTGTGCGATTGGCTGTGAAGATCAACGGTTCTCGTGGCCGGTGCGACCGTGTTGGCATCACCCAACGCCTCGAGAGTTTCGTCCCTGGAAAGGAATGAAAAAAAAAATGAAAAAAATAAATTGCGAGGTAAAAAAAAATCTGACGAATCGAGCAGCAGAGAGATACAAAGTTTCTCATTCCTCCGGTTAAAAAGCGCCTTTCCGGAAGCAGCACATCCTTTTCCTCACTTTTCAATCCCATTGGAATCCTTTTAGCTAATAAAATGGAAAATCGATGAATCGCACACACGAGGAAGAGAATATAAAAGGAAAAGTCTATACGTGTATGGAAATGTTTACATTTATCCTCAAGTATATGGATCGAAAGGTGAAAGCAATGGGAAACGTGCTCGTGAAGTTTCAAACTTTTGCTCCGCGAACTTGCCGATATAATTAAGCCCCGATGCTGCTTCCACGCTCATTTTAGATTCGATACAAAATTACTATCACACTGAAAACAAAATTTTGTTGGAAAAAATCGATATTTTGTTCGATACGTTCGACTAAACGTTTGGTTTGAATAATTCCAAAAATTCTGTCAATGCAGCAAAAAATATTTTAGAAAGTCTCTTCGGAATGAAATTTTAGTCGTTCCACTCGTAAATTTCGCTGACAATTCCGTTAGAAAGCAAATATACTGCCAAAATAACGAAAATTTTGAAATTATTAAAAAATATTTAGTTTACCGTGTTCAACAAAATATCGTCGATTTTTAACAAAATTTCATTTCCAGACGTTTTTTTTTAATAATCCCAAAAATTATGTCATTGCAACAGAAAATATTTTAGAAAGTCTCTTCGGAATAAAATTTTAATCGTTCCACTCGTAAATTTCGTTAGAAACCAATTATTCTGCCAAAATAACGAAAAAAATATTTAGTTCACCGTATTTAACAAAATATCGTCGATTTTTAACAAAATTTCATTTCCAGTGCAACGTTAGAACATTTTTCGTTCATAATTAGATTTATAATTATTCCTTCGCATACCTTATGTTGACCGGATGCTGAACGGCCTTTTCCCAGTCGGTATACTCGTTGATAATGGTCGCGAGAATCTCGGGCTGATGATAAGTGTAAGTGTTGCGGACAAATTCCCGAAGAATTTTAGTTCGTCTGTCTGCCTCAATTCCGTACTGCGCATCCTCGGCTGTGAGGGTGAAAAACGCTTCGGATCGTACGACCCCAACCATGAGATCGTATCTGCAGAATCGATCAGTCGCTCGTTTACAAAAATCTTGAAAACTTTGAGAAGGAATTTTCGTAATAAAAAATTCATTGAAAAATCGTTGGCAAGGGAAAAAATGGATTCGCGCGAATAATCAACATTTTGAACGAGATTTTGTGCTCGTTGCAGTAACTCGGTTACCTTCGTGACAGAACCAATACAATTTCTGTGGAAATGTGTAGGAAACGGGGCAGCGCGATATACACGGGACATTAAACCCGCTTGCGGTAATGAGAGGCGAGCTGCAGTCGATTACGTTCTCTCTCGATTCGATGGGGAAATAATTCGTGTGGACGATTACGATTTACAAAGTACGCGCGGCAATTGCCTGTGGCACGCGTACTCGTGGTCGATTTGGGAGTTAAAACACATGCTCGTCAAGTTTTGTTACGTCGTATATACAGAAATATTCCTGCGATAGTTTTAAAGTCTGTCCATAATAGAATTAAAATCGATCGTGTAACGTGACAGAAAAATTCTGTAACAATTTTTCATGTTAATATCTGAGTTTCCCGAAAGAAATAGCGGAGAAAATGCTTGAAATTCTGTCGCAGACTTAATTGGACGGAGTTTCATTAATTTCACAATTAAATTAAATCCAGCAAAGTGTTTTTTTTTTTTTTTTTTTTTTTTTTTCTTACATTTTTTTTTTCATTTTGGCATTGTGGAAATATCTGAGGTGTTTCCGAGAATGGAGATTTGTATGAAAAAAAGCTCGCGTTGCTTCGCTGGAAAGTTTGGAGCTCGGTTTTCGACGTTTTATTTAAAATGGCGTTTGTTATTTCGTGCGTTGGAGAAAAAGGCATTTATTCGTTATGCAAAATGATTAAATATTGCACGAAAGGCGAATCGCGCGGGGGATGGTGTTATTCACAATTATATAATTTTGGAGCTCGAAGCGCGACGAATTAATTCACAAGCCTGGGCGGGTCTACGGCAAACATTACTCATCAGTGTATAGTTGTGTTTATGGCGTACGTATGGTTCGAGGGCGAAACTTGGTGCGTTAATTGCAAATAATTTCGCCTCGCGTTTCACCGCATAATTAAACATTCCCCTTCGCTCCGCGAACTGCGCTGCGAACTAATGCGTAAGAGTATACCGATTCGAAACCAACGCGTGAATATATATTTTTCGTGCATACGTCAGTCTCTGTTTCATGAACAAAATGATAACCGATCACATTTTGCATTCATTCAAACGCAATTATTATTATTTTCATAATTATTCAATGTTTCTTTCTTAATTAATAAATGCACGTGGTGGTTTCCCCAGTTTCCATTTTTTCGAGCTCCACACGTTAAAAAAGGAAACTGGAAACGTGAATCTCGATGAAAACTCTGAAAAGAAAATTTTGGTGAAAAAGATGGATATTTTGTTCGATACGTTCGACTAAACGTTTTGTTTGAATAATTCCAAAAATTCTGTCCACGCAGCAAAAAATATTTTAGAAAATCTCTTCGGAAGCAAATTTTAGTCGTTCCACTCGTAAATTTCGCTGACAATTCCATTAGAAACGAAATATTCTGCCAAAATAACGAAAATTTTGAAATCATCGAAAAATATTTAGTCCACCGTGTCCAACAAAATATCGACGATTTTTGACTAAATTTTATTTTCAGACGTTTTTTTCTTTGATAAACGCAAAAATTATGTCATTGCAACAAAAAATATTCTATAAAGTCTCTTCGGAAGCAAATTTTAGTCGTTCGAATCGTAAATTTTGCTGACAATTCCATTAGAAACGAAATATTCTGCCAAAATAACGAAATTTTTGAAATTATAGAAAAATATTTAGTTCACCGTATTCAACAAAATAATCGACGATTTTTAACAAAATTTCATTCCCAGTGTGAATGATCGAGTTCGCTAAGATTCCTTCGCCCGAATTTCGATCATCAGCGTTAAAATATTATTTTATCGCAGCTCACGAGCAAGGCTTGAAAAATCTGCTGAAACGGCGCGTGTCTTGCGATGATTTATTCGAGCCAACGTTCATTAAGGCAGACGTGCATAATTAATCGAAAGATTATCTCGATCAGTTAAGAAGCCAATCGCGTTTCCGATTAATAAATCGATCGAAGTACCGAATCAGGAACGTGACTCTCGATTGGTAATTAACGATTAAATAATCAAAGTATTATTCGCAGGGAAGAGGGTGGCTCGGAGGAGATTCAAGAAAGGAGAAATAAGCAGGCTGGGAAAAGCTTGTGAACATATAGAAGTGAGGTAGTCTCGTGGTTTACCCAAGAAAACCCTTGCGGTTAGTTAGTACGCCTCGTTTACCAGCATAACGAGATAGCCCTTCTCCTTTTGGTTTAAGCTATTCAACGCCACGTTTCTACCATTGCGTGAAATAAGTTTGAGTTATATAAACATATTAAACGTTGGTACATAAAGCCTTTTTGTTTTTACTCCCGGAAATGACTCTTTTCTCGAATTGACTTGGCTGGGGATATTGTGGTTTTTTTTTTCTAAACGCACTGAAAACGGAATTTTGTTGGAAAAGATCGATATTTTGTTCGATACGTTCGACGAAACGTTTTTTTGAATAATTCCAAAAATTGTGTCGATGCAGCAAAAAATGTTTTAGAAAGTCTCTTCGGAAGCAAATTTCAGTCGTTCGAATCGTAAAATTAGCTGACAATTCCATTAGAAACGAAATATTCTGTCAAAATAACGAAAATTTTGAAATTATCGAAAAATATTTAGTCCACCGTGTTCAATAAAATATCGACGATTTTTGACTAAATTTTATTTCCAGACGTTTTTGTTTTTGATAATCCCAAAAATTATGTCATTGCAACAAGAAATATTCTAGAAAGTCTCTTCGGAAGCAAATTTTAGTCGTTCCAATCGTAAATTTTGCTGACAATTCCATTAGAAACGAAATATTCTGCCAAAATAACGAAAATTTTGAAATCATCGAAAAATATTTAGTCCACCGTGTCCAACAAAATATCGACGATTTTTGACTAAATTTTATTTTCAGACGTTTTTTTCTTTGATAATCGCAAAAATTATGTCATTGCAACAAGAAATATTCCAGAAAGTCTCTTCGGAAGCAAATTTTAGTCGTTCGAATCGTAAATTTTGCTGACAATTCCATTAGAAACGAAATGTTCTGCCAAAATAACGAAATTTTTGAAATTATAGAAAAATATTTAGTTGGTCGTGTTCAACAAAATATCGACGATTTTAAACAAAATTTTATTTCCAGTCCGATAAACCACGAGAAAAAAGATTTTAATTGTGTAGAAAAAGTTGGATTTTCCTTTCGAACTATTGTGTCCTTCGTACCGGAAACAACCTTTCGCCCTTTTGCCTTTTTACTCCTCGACTATTTGATTCTCTCTTTTTCCTCTTCTCCCTTCCTTTACTCAGCCATTTTAGCTGCATCAACCGTAGCCTATGAGCGCACAGTGCAGAATATTCGAATTGTCTGCAGTGGCCGAGAGAGAACTTGCGGCTAATTTTACTTCCGTTTTACCATACGAGAGAAATTTTCCTTCCAGTAATGGGAGCTTATTAACTTTTATGGCAACGCGCATACCCATCCGGTCTGCGTGCTGTCTCGTCTTTGCTCCACTAACTATTCGCCCGGTTACAATTCAGAAACCGTAACAACACACAAGGCGAGCGAGAGAGCCGCAGCTTTTCTCCTCGAAATACTAAGTTTTCGGATACGCAGTATTGTCTCTTGTACTTGTTACGGAAAATTGCCTGCTTCCTCTTGCTCTGGATACACATTCCGATGGTCTCCGTAGAAAACCCCAGTCCCTTCCCTAACCACCAACGATTTCACGTGCACTCAAGTTCTCTTTTCCCTTTTCTCTATCCTCGCAATAAAATTTCGTTAAAAATTGTCGATATTTTTTTAAATACGGTAAACAAAATATTTTTCGATAATTTCAAAATTTTCGTTATTTTGGCAGAATATTTGGTTTCTAATGGAATTGTCAGCGAAATTTACGAGTGGAACGACTAAAATTTCATTCCGAAGAGACTTTCTAAAATATTTTTTGCTGCATTGACAGAATTTTTAGAATTTTTCAAACAAAACGTTTAGTCGAACGTATCGAACAAAATATCCATCTTTCCCAACAAAATTTTGTCAATTTTCCTTGCAAAAAAAAAGAAAAAATAAAATGGCAAACAATTTCGAGAAGAATTTAGAGGAATCGTATAAAAAAATTTAATCGGAGAGCGTGAGGGAACGTTTCAGAGGAGGACGTTGTTCAGGTTTCAGCAAAAACGGAAAACCGATAGTGATTACGGGGCTGGAAGTTTTTTTTTTTTTTTTCTTCAACCGTGGATTCGCCTTCAGCAAAAAGTTGAAAAAATAAAATCGCAAATTCGTCGTTTGCATGCAGAATTTTTTTTTAGTTTTTAGTTTTTTTTTTTTTTTTTTAGAAAAAAATTCATTTACCTTGACAATTTGGCTATCACGGACTTCCTCATGAGAATATTGTTGAGCGTATTGATCGTGTCGATTTGAAGGGTAAAGTCTTGGTTGTCCGGATCGCCGGCATCGATGACAACCCCGTCGATACTCGGACCGAATGCTGGTGCGAACGCCAGGCCCTTAATCGGAGCGGAAAGCAACGATTCGATCGGCAGGTCCCTCAGGCACTTGAGCAATTTTTGAGGATCCGAGGCATCCTTGAAAAAAAATTCCACCGTTTTTCTAACACTCGCAAAAAATGTTGCACGAAAAATTCGTACGCGACGTTCGTATAAATATTTTTTTGAGAAAAAAAAAAAAAAAACATTCTCGCGAATTCGCTGGAAATAAATGTCGAAATGTTTAACCATTTCTCCAATTAAAATTATAATCATCGAGATTGCGCATCAATGACACTAACGAGTATTTTAATGTGCTCGTAAAATTCCACACTAATTAATCAAATTTTGATTACATAGAAATATATGGAATACGGAAATCGATGGAAATCGATAGCCCGAGGAAGTGTCAGTTTTGGGCCGGAGTCGTATATAATCACGATATTTTACGAACCAACAGCAATCGTGATTGTTTGGAAAACGATATACATAAGGCAATTGCTTGTACGTGTGTGTATCATGACGCAGCACATTTTCCCCTCACACTGAAAATGAAATTTCGTTAAAAATCGTCGATATTTTGTTGAATACGTCGAACTAAATATTTTTTGATAATTTCAAAATTTTCGTCATTTTGACAGTAAATTTGTTTTTTAACGGAATTGTCAGCGAAATTTACGAGTGGAACGACTAAAATTTGATTCCGAAGAGACTTTCTAAAATATTTTTTGCTGCATCGACAGAATTTTTGGAATTATTCAAACAAAACGTTCAGTCGAACGTATCGAACAAAATATCGATCTTTTCCAACAAAATTATGTTTTCAGTGCAAACTTTGAAGCCTTAACAGCAGCAGGAACAATATGAAGGGGACGCGGATCAATTATATACGCGATAAGCATGTATAAAGGTCATTGGATGTGTGAGTGTAAATGCTCCGAAACGCGGAATGAATCGTTGTAATTTATGCATTGGACGAAAAATATTGACGGATTATATGATTTTCGTATATAAAATTTATTGGGTGTGCTTTCGTTTCGGAAAATGAATGAAAAGAATGCGAGCTCGCTTGAAACGGTATGAGCCGGCATGGGAAAGTGGTCGAGGGTGATTTCAATCAGCGCGGTACAACGCAAAAGGGATTAAAACACCGAGAGCTATAATTATCGTATCTGTTTTCCATTTCGTTCGCCGTGTGTTTCCATGAAACTCGGGATACGTGTGTATGCGTGCGAGAGCACGCGTCGTTCGTGTCGCTCTCTTTCTCTTCAATCAGTTTATTGAAGTTCGTTATGTTATTGTTTATTCCAGTGTATTGTTCAGTCTGACAGTGGATCCGGAATTGTATCATCGATTATTTGCGCACTCTCCATTTATTTTCTTCCCATTTTATTTTCAGACTGTGTAATATTTTTCTCTCTGCTTTTTATCGCATCAATTCGTATACGAAAAATGAAACATTTTCAATATTTTAATGTTTGATTAACTGAACGTGATTTTTTCGGCTTTAAATCATCCGGACACTGGAAATGAAATTTTGTTAAAAATCGTCGATATTTTTTTGAATACGTTCGATATTTTCCGATAAATTCAAAATTTTCGTTATTTTGACAGTTTATTTGCTTTCTAACGAAATTGTCAGCGAAATTTACGAGTGGAACGAATAAAATTTGATTCCGAAGAGACTTTCTAACATTTTTTTTGCTGCATTGACAGAATTTTTGGAATTATTAAAAAAAACGTTTAGTCGAACGTATCGAACAAAATATCGATCTTTCCCAACAAGATTTTGTTTTTAGTGTACACTGGGAATAAAATTTTGTTAAAAATGGTCGATATTTTGTTGAATACGTTCAATATTTTTCGATAATTTCAAAATTATCGTTATTTTGACAGTTTATTCGGTTTCTAACGAAATTGTCAGCGAAATTTACGAGTGGAACGACTAAAATTTGATTCGGAAGAGACTTTCTAAAATTTTTTTTGCTGCATGGACAGAATTTTTGGAATAATTCAAAAAAACGTTTAGTCGAACGTATCGAACAAAATGTCCATCTTTTTCAACAAAATTTTCTTTTCCCTGGACTCGGAATATCGACGTCGAAAATGTCATTTAGCGGAGGACGAGTCTACAGTTTGGCTGGACGAATAAATCGTCAAATTTTGTATTTTTCATGAAGAATTGAGTTTCTGGAGTAATGAGTTTTATTTTTTTTTTTACTTACCGGAGTACAATTAACGTGTTGCGCGACTTGCATGGCATAATTGGCCGCGCCTCGAACCAACGCCCAAGGGGAAAGGGCACTGCCTGACATGAGGATCCCGCGATGGAAGAGATAGCCTGTGAAACGATAATAAGAAGCAAATAGCTCGAGTTTTACACTTTTGATAAATCGAAGAGAAAAATATGTTCGGATGCGGGTAAAGAATTGGGGAAAAGGTGTGAGCGATCAAGTGGGAACCCGTATCTCGAAATTTGCGCTATCGTTATTCATATAAATCGCTGTCGTCAACGCGTTGCAGGCAAGTTTGAAATCTTGCCAAGTGTTTCATTAAATGCTCGAAAGAGTTTTGTTGTCTCGAAAATAGTTGGTGGCGTCTCGATACTCGTACGATGGCCATGGTTTCCAACACTGGGAATGAAATTTTGTTAAAAATCGTCGATATTTTTTTAAATACGGTAAACAAAATATTTTTAAATAATTTCAAAATTTTCGTTATTTTGGCAGAATATTTGCTTTCTAACGGAATCGTCAGCGAAATTTACGAGTGGAACGACCAAAATTTCATTCCGAAGAGACTTTCTAAAATATTTTTTGCTGCATTGACCGAATTTTTGGAATTATTCAAAAAAAACGTTTAGTCAAACGTAACGAACAAAATATCGATCGTTTTCCAACAAAATTTTGTTAAAAATGGTCGATAATTTGTTGAACACGATAGACTAAATATTCCTGGATAATTTCAAAATTATCTTGGCAGTATATTTGCTTTCTAACGGAATTGTCAGCGAAATTAACGAGTGGAACGACCAAAATTTCATTCCGAAGAGACTTTCTAAAATATTTTTTGCTGCATTGACAGAATTTTTGGAATTATTCAAACAAAACGTTTAGTCGAAGAAAATTTTGTTGTCAGTCAAGTTATTTTTGTTCGGGATATTCAACGGGCTTTTGTTCTGCGAATCGGATTAATTATGCACGCGATTAATTGCTCATGGCATGCGGTTTGTTGATATTTTCGTTGGAACACATTGTTCGCGAGGATATTATTATTGCAACATTCGAGTCCTTCGTATATATTATTCGAGAAGACTAATCGATTGAGCCTGCTGTTGAGGCCGACATCCAGGTCGCGGGCTCCATTCTCCGTCGCAGCACAGTGTACAGATTGTACCAAGCTGAATATTCGCGTATGGAATAGACAGGAGCTAAACAGTATATAGTCGAAGTGAGATTCAAGATGGTGGACGGTGGAAAGCACACGTGAGGAACCACAAGCCAACGATAGCCCGTGCAAGCAGCACGAGTAACAGTCCGGACACTGTGGAGCATCGATAAATTACCGCGTGGAATCGCGTTTGACCTCTGCTGCAGCGTCCTGACGCGGAGATGTTGGTGAGATCGAGATGAGCTTGTGATTTATACGTATTACATTCGCCAAATCCATGCTCCTGACAGAGGACGAGGGCGAATACGAAATCACCCTCGCGGCAGCCCGACCTCGTCTCTCAAAATTCTTTAAAACTTTCGGGAAATTACATTGGGAATGAAATTTTGTTAAAAATCGTCGATATTTTTTTAAATACCGTGAAGAAAATATTTTTCAATAATTTCAAAATTTTCCTTATTTTGGCAGTATATTTGCTTTCTAACGGAATTGTCAGCGAAATTTACGAGTGGAACGATTGAAATTTCAATCCGAAGAGACTTTCTATAATATTTTTTGCTGCATTGACAGAATTTTTGGAATTATTCAAACAAAACGTTTAGTCGAACGTTTCGAACAAAATATCGATCTTTCCAACAAAATTTTGTTAAAAATCGTCGATATTTTGTTGAATACGGTGAACGAAATATTTGTGAATAATTTCAAAATTTTCGTTATTTTGGCAGCATATTTGCTTTCTAACGGAATTGTCAGCGATACTTACGAGTGGAACGACTAAAATTTCATTCCGAAGAGACTTTCCAAAATATTTTTTGCTGGACTGACACTATTTTTGGGATTATTAAAAAAAAAGAGTTTAGTCGAACGTTTCGAACAAAATATCGATCTTTTCCAACAAAATTTTGTTAAAAATCGTCGATATTTTGATAAATACGGTGAAGAAAATATTTTTCAATAATTTCAAAATTTTCGTTATTTTGGCAGTATATTTGCTTTCTAACGGAATTGTCAGCGAGATTAACGAGTGGAACGACTAAAATTTCATTCCGAAGAGACTTTCTATAATATTTTTTGCTGCATTGACAGAATTTTTGGAATTATTCAAACAAAACGTTTAGTCGAACGTTTCGAACAAAATATCGATCTATTCCAAAAAAATTTTCTTTTCAGTGTATGAGGGAAACAATTTCGAAAGTCCGAAACCAATTGACGTTTTTTTAAATTTTCTTGTGCACGTCTCATTGATTCCGAAGGAAGTTGGAAAAATAAAAAGGAGTGCAGGAAAACAATTGAGAGTTTTAAAATCGTAGGGAAAAGGAGGAGAGAACAAGGGTGAGAAGGAAAAAAAGGGCTGCTAGCAAACGGAACGGAAGAGAGGGCGCTGTGCACTTTTTCTCCATTCCGTCTGAGGATCTCGGGCGGAAGTTGCACCAACGGATAAAACGCGAGAGTCTTTCGACTGCGGCGCGGTACTGGAGCAGCATCGAGTGGAGGGTTTCGTTGGTGCTGTGTGTATTTTCAGTCGGTTGCTCGTATTTGTTGAGAAAAATGAAGGAGCAGGATGAATACGCGAGGGCGTGTGTACATTTATATATTTTTCGTCTTCTTCTTCATCCAGGATGAATTTATTCTTCTCCCGTATTTCGCTGCCCGTTAAAACGTCCGTTTTGCCGTTGGCTTTCTGACGACAGCTTCGCGGTTCGCCACTTTCCTTTCTTTCCGTTATTTCGCTCCTTTCGTCTCTCTGTCTTCGTATTTTTTTTTTCTCTTTTTTTTCCACCGTCTATTTCGGTTGCTCCCCTTTTTTCTTTCATTTTTCCTCAGGGAGTTCAGTCACGCGATCCGTGCGGGACCGAGACTCAAGAGATAAACCCCCAACGCGTTTTCATTCCCTTACACAAGTTCTCGCCTCTTCTACGCGAGAAGGGGCGAAAAAAAAACCACTCCCTCAGCATATTCCCGCGGTCTCGTCTACGCGTTGTACAACTGGCATTTTAATCATGCATGAGAAATATTTACTGCTTCTCGCTTATCCCAAGATCCCCCGGCATGTCTGCAACACGCCCCCGCTTTATTCCCCATGAACCTAGACCCCCTTACACTCCCGCAAACCCTCCTCTGAAAACGATGGAGGATTTTTAACAAAATTTCATTCCCAGTGCGCCAACTCATGATTTTTATCGAAATTCTTCGTTGAGCCTCAATTTTTTTTGTTTAGAAATAATTCTTAGGGTTTTAGAGTTTTTTTCGAAATTTCATTGATCGATAATCGTGATAAATATTCCGTAATGCCGTCTGAATTTTTTTCAAGCATTTTCTCGCATGCTCGAACGAACTAATAAAAAAAAATCAAATTTTTATCTAATAATGAGGTTCGCGACCAAACAACCTTAAGCACATTTCTTACAAGTTTGTTTGACACTGGAAAGAATAAGTTGTAGGAACGTGCTACTCACCGTCAGGTACGGCTCTAGTGGTCATCAGGAAATTGACACAAGCCGCTCCCGTGCCATGTCCTATTAGGGTAACATTGCCAGGATCACCACCGAAAACACCAATGTTCTCCTGTACCCAATGCAACGCTGCGATCTGATCCATCAGGCCGTAATTCGCGGGTGAACGTAAGTGCGAATCTGTGTTTGCATTGAGGAAGCCTGCAATCGAAACGTCCGATTATGGTTACTCCAAATTTGCAGTGCACAGACAAAGACCGAGAGAGAGAGAGGAAGATATGAGAATTCTCTTGCCTACGTTTCTGTGAGGGTTGGATAATGCGTGGAGTGGTTTGTTTCCCAGTCCCACAGTCGCATAACGCGCCTATTTACATGTGTGCTCGGTTCAAACCAGATTTTGTCCCTAGTACGTTATCACTCACGTCATGTATTCCAGCAACTATATAGAAGCGGATATGTCTATATTTATATGCGACAAATCTGATTTAGAACGGAAGCGAACATTTGCCTGGAAGCTTGTTCTCCATGACAACTCATTACGTTCGATTAATTACTCTGCAACGCGAGAAAGTCAAGCTCCGTTCAACCATAAGCTACAAGGAAATGATTACGAGCTTCACTGGAAATGAAATTTTTTTAATAATCGTCGATATTTTGTTGAACACGGTGAACTAAATATTTTTTCATTATTTCAAAATTTTCGTTATTTTAACAGAATTATTGGTTTCTAATGGAATTGTCAGCGAAATTAACGAGTGGAACGACTAAAATTTCATTCCGAAGAGATTTTCTAAAATTTTTTTTGCTGCATTGACAGAATTTTTGGAATTATTAAAAAAAAAACGTTTAGTCGAACGTATCGAACAAAATATCGATCTTTTCCAACAAAATTTTCTTTTCAGTGTTCACGCTGGTTTCCGAAATTTCATTTCTANTTTTGTTGAACACGGTGAACTAAATATTTTTTAATAATTTCAAAATTTTCGTTATTTTAGCAGTATATTTGCTTTCTAACAAAATTGTCATCGATATTTACGAGTGGAACGACTAAAATTTGATTCCGAAGAGACTTTATAAAATATTTTTTGCTGCATTCACAGAATTTTTGGAATTATTCAAACAAAACGTTTAGTCGAACGTATCGAACAAAATCTCGATCTTTTCCAACAAAATTTTCTTTTCAGTGTTCACGCTGGTTTCCAAAATTTCATTTCTACTAATTTGGATTGCAACAGTTTTTGTAGTCAGCCAGAAATTTAATTTGTTTTTTTTTTTTTTTTTTT
>JBAJMU010000008.1:10347016-10358102 GCA_037952995.1 Hyposoter didymator
TCTTGTTCGCAATGGGCACACGCCTCATCAATCCGACTCGAGCGAACTATTAAGCGATTTTGTGTCCGCAGAGTAAACACAATAACAAAAAATTGAGCGGAAGGGAGTTTGGTCGAGAAAAAATGAAAAAAATAGTACGATGTGAGGATTTTTATAGCAGGAAACAACGAAAAATACTGCGGGTGTAAAAAAGTTGGAATAAAGAGGAGAATTCCTGGACGTTGGATGCTATTCGTCACTCGACTGTTTCCCGGCTCGGTTTCCGCCACATTTTTTCCTTGTTGTCTTTCCCCGAGAATAGTCCACAACTTCCGACATTATATTGCGTTATTGACAGAATCCACGAAGCAAAAAAAAAAACGAGAGAAGCGAATAAAAAAAAAAAGATGAAAAAAAAAAAACAATAAATTTTCACAGTTCGCGCATGGACTGAGAGCCCGCGGTATTTATTCGTCGCGGAGCGCTGATGTGATTGGACGATTTTCCGTCGATTTAACCGCGTAATCTTCGCCGCTAAAATAAACTCAATGTTTCGTCCGAAAACAGAGCAATTTTTTTTTCAACTGCATCACGACGTTTAAAACATTTTTTTAATTCAGTTAATCGCTGAGTTCGTCAGCGTGGGAATGAATGAATAAACGATACTCGATATGTAGGATTCATTGTCTATGCGGAGTGAACACTTATGATGTGCACGATCCATTTTAAAATTCGTGAGATAAATAATTTATATGAATATTCAAAAGATAATCGTACTATTTATGAAAATATTAATTATCAGAGGAATAATGAAATCTAAATGGATTACCCACTGTGCTTGAAAAGTTGGAATTTTCAGATTTACACTGAAAACAATTTTTTTTGGAAAAGATCGATATTTTGTTAAATACGGTGAACAAAATATTTTTAAACAATTTCAAAATTTTCGTTATTTGGGCAGTATATTTGCTTTCAAACGGAATTGTCAGCGAAATTTACGAGTGGAACGACTAAAATTTCATTCCGAAGAGACTTTCTAAAATATTTTTTGCTGCATTGACAGAATTTTTGGAATTATTTAAAAAAAAACGTTTAGTCGAACGTATCGATCTTTTCCAACCAAATTTTTTTTACAGTCTAACGATTTTATCGTTGTTTTCATGAAAAATCTGGTAATTGATATTCTATATAAGTCGATAAGGCGAAATTTACGAGTGGAACGACTAAAATTTCATTCCGAAGAGACTTTCTAAAATATTTTTTGCTGCATTGACAGAATTTTTGGAATTATTAAAAAAAAACGTTTAGTCGAACGTATCGATCTTTTCCAACCAAATTTTTTTTTCAGTCTAACGATTTTATCGTTGTTTTCATGAAAAATCTGGTAATTGATATTCCCTGTAAGTCGATAATGCTTTCCATGGATTTGTGGTTGCTCAGGATCGTTAGGTAGCGTAGACTCTGACATAGTAAAGCTTCAGTGGCAAATATCGTAGCTTCGTGCTTTTCCGGTTTGGGAACGAATCCTGGGGAATGTTGTTATCGTAATAATATGTCAAATGTGTGGGAATCCATCGTTTCCGCGACTATTTCTTGGGCAGCTCGTTACTATATCCAGTACGAATGTATATACGTCTCTGTAAGTATTCGTATTTACAGAATACAGATGTATGTGTTTGATAGGCAGGAAGCTCGAATCGGGAAGGAGCTCTCTCGAAAGCCATCGGTTTGCCAAAGTAGTATGTGATAGCGCACTTATCTCAGAGCGCGATGAGGGGGGCCGAGAAAGTTGAGAGTTTAGTTTAGTGAGACGGAAAGCTTAGTGGTAATGAGTTTCCTATTAGATTTGGTTGGCCCGGTTGCCTGGCAACCAAGTTACCTTGCAGCTTCTTCGGCTATCTCGCTTCATCACCTTTCCCATATATTTCTGTTGCTCTCGGTCTCCCTACCCCTGCCTGCTGTCTCTATCATTTTCAGAGTACTCTCGGAGTACTGTGTGCTACCGAGACATATGGAATGAGAGTTCTCGATGGCTCGAGAGGTCCGAGAAATACTTCGAAACGTCAAATTTTTTTGACAACTAATATTTCGTTCCAGAGAGTTTGGCAAACTTGTCTGATGCAGTAAAAAGTGTGTTGGCAAAATTTGATGACAGGGTGTCGTGAGTAGAGTGTAATGAGCGACATGAAATTACTCACCGAGAATTCCAAGCCTGTAGTTTATCGTGACAACGACGACACCTCCGTAGCTCGCGAGAACGCTACCATCGTAAGGATTACCACTTCCCCATTCGTAGCTCTCGCCATGTACGAAAACAATGACGGGGTATCTCCGGTTTCCACTGTCCCTGGCGCCCGCTGAAACCGATAAAAATAAGGGATGATCGAATTTTGTTAAAAATCGTCGATATTTTGTTGAATACGGTAAACTAAATATTTTTTTTATAATTTCGAAATTTTTGTTATTTTGGCAGTAGATTTGGTTTCTAACGGAATTGTCAGCGAAATTTACGAGTGGAATGACTGGAATTTGCTTCCGAAGAGACTTTCTAAAATATTTTTTGCTGGACTGACACTATTTTTGGGATTATTCAAACAAAACGTTTAGTCGAACGTATCCAACAAAATATCCATCTTTTTCAACAAAATTTTCTTTTCAGTAGACCTTTATCTTGTCTCGAGCTATTTCTCAAGATCCTATGGCTATTTAAACTTTCATGGCGAGTCTATCGTGGTGGAGGATTACTGAAGAACGAGGGATGAAGAAAACAGTAAGAAACTCTTGTTTGCCTGTCGGTATGATGAGTATATAGCAACGATCTACTGTCAGAAGACGCAATTTAGTGCTTTCCCGAAGCACACACAACGACGTGGAGAATCGTACACGTTCTCCCAAGATTCCTCCTCGATCTACATTCCTCATATACATGTTCCGATACACAGACACACAGACATACGAATGTCTTCTTATGTGCACATTTAAATTTTTTATCCGTTCGATCTTTCTCCGGTGGATTATGTACTTCGATGGTCGTTCGAGTGATCGATTGCATCCCAGACGGTCTATCGTTCCTCTTGTACGATTTCTCTGCCGAGCGACGTAAATCCTTCATCCCCAACATACAAACATAGCAAACCAAGAAAAAAAGAATGAAATTTAAAACGAGGCTTTAAGGGGTGCCGTTTCAAACCCACCAGCAATTTCGAATTCAGCTCCAATTTGTCGAGATTCTTTATCGTTTATTCATTATCCAGCACTCCTGGCACTGATCTCTCAATGGTAATAATTGCAAAATATGAAAACTCTGTTTATTGCTGGATTGTGAAGTTTTTTTTTGGTAGAATAATCGATTCGTCGTTTGTATTAATCTGATAATTGTAATGGCTCAGTCTGCAGGGGAATTTAATTCTCCAGGGACTTTCAGTGTTTCTGCATGTAATGTCGTCGGAAATTAGTGTGCAATTCCTCTGATACACACAAACGACCACAGCAGTGGGATATATTGCATTTATCGAGGCAACGTTGGGCAAGTGTGTGCGTACGTGGGTGCATGCGTGTGTGGGTGTTTAGGCGACAGTGCATGCGGTATATCTCAGCACTCTGGAGGTCCAGGAAGTACCACATAATTACGAGGGCAGAGTTAATACGCGAGGGTGGTTTCCACCCTTCTATATAGAAAGCGTTCAGAATCGTAACAAGAATCAATGGATAAATATTTCTACTTTTTCATAATTTCATGTTCATAAAAATAAAAATTTACGTGCGTCTGCAGGTAATACGAAGAAGCGGCCAGTCTGGACTTTTCACTATGAATTATATAGAATGTGGTAGAAAATGTATTTTATCATGTAATGTACATTACATGACGAGTGATAATAACTCGCGGGTGGATATGGGATTTTAATGGGAGGGGGTGTTATGTTTCGCGCTATTGGTAGTGAATGGCAACGGCTTGGTGGACGATTAAGCGAGAATCACAGTAACGGTGATGAGTAGTCGTTGTCGAAGAGTTCTGTTAACATATTGGAGCCGATATGACTCTTTTAGGAGCTGCAAAAATGACCCAATTAAGTTTTCGGCAAGTGGTATTGAATGTGCAATTAATCGGAATGTTGCTCGTTAGTGGACACAGAATATTGCAAGAGTCACCTGACATCAGCTCGGATATCTCAGTAAAAACGGTAAAGCGACTTTTTTGGTACTCGATACTTCCGACACAGTTTTTTGCTTCCGGTTTATACGGGATGAAAAATCTTGTTTGGTAAATCGCAGTTTTTGATGGCTTTAATGATGAATATTGCAGGCAGAAGTGATAAAATTATGCTACGAGGAGCGCGTAAAGACAATTGGCTTGGTTGGGAACATATCGGACTCTTTTTTCGCTCCAGTCTCATCAGGCGACCCGATTAGTGCGGTGATGCTCGACATCAACGAAAAAGCGGTGGACAGTGGTGCGTTCTCGAGCTTGTCTCGATACAAGTTGCAGGTCTTGGTGGTCACGGCGACGTCGTCCCTGCAGTTGGAGGCAATTGTTGTTGGTATAAAAAAATCGCGATGGTGGAATCACATGGCTCAACTTTTTATATTCGACCCATCGGGAAGAGCGCAGTGCACCGAGGCATATGATTTCTTGTGGACAGCATGGACGATGGATATTCTCGGTGCGAAGTTCATCTGCAATCGCGGGAATGACGAGCTGCTGATTTACAGGTTCAATCCTTATACCGTTTCCGCACCAAGCCCTTGGAAAGTGCAGCGGATTCACAAGGGCGTAAATAACCATCCATGGGCATTGCTCGTAAGAACATTTCAGGACAATGTTGAAATATGTGAAAATATGGATTTTGACCCGACGAAAGATTGCGGCGGGTATAAAATTGGCTTGACCATGTCAGCTGCGCATAAGCTACGGAAGAAAAGCAACACCAACCGATTTTCTGCATTACCCATGAGCGACAAAGTGTTGTCGTTCATGTCGAAGCATATGAACGTAACGTTCGATATTTCTTACTGCCCACTCAATGAAACTTTGGGATTCGTCGACAAGGAGGGTAAAGGTCATGGCATGTTGGCAAATTTGATTAACGGACGGGGTGACGTGTTGTTCCGCTTTTCTTTACGGCCACCTATAACGAGCGTGTCATGGTGTTATCCAAATTTGATCGTAGATTACTTTGCGGTAACTCAACACACCGGCTACCCGAGTCAATTGGAAAAAGTCATTTCGGCGATTGATCGTAACTCGAGAATCGGGCTGTGCCTCGTAATATTCGTCACCGTATTTTTTTTCAAATACGCAATGCGTCAATCGTTCATGATTGCCGTTCTCAACGCACTTCGTCTTATTTGCAATTCCTGTATGACGAGATTACCGAATGAATTGGGCCCAAGAATTTATTTAGCTTGTTTTTTCATTTTTATTGTTATTATTCAGGCTATTTTCCAAGGGCAACTTTCTGCTCTGCTGACGGAGCACGTTCGGTATCCAAATATCAATAACTGGCAAGATCTAATAAACTCTGATTACATTGTATATACGCGTCACAATGTGAGCGTTTTTTTCGACGATCCAGCCTTTAAAGGACGTCACGTTGAGTTCAATGATTATGCTGATAAATGTACGGATTACGTATCGAAAAACTCATCGATCGCATGTGTCGGTGGGAAAGAAAAGATGATCGCCGATGCCATTGATTCGAAGCTCCACATGTCTCGAAATTCGATGCTCGAGATTCCTATGAGCATGGCGCTCAGGAACGATTGGCCGCTGGAAGAAAGATTCAACCGACATAATTTCCGTTTTAGCGAAAGCGGTGTTCGCGAATATCTTTTCGAAAGGTTTTATTGGAACGAACATCGAGCTCTTGAACTCATTGAAAACGAGGGTAGCGGGCAGGACTGGAAAGTTTTATACCTCGAAGACTTAGATTTTGCGTTTGTGTTACTTGCAATTGGATTAGGCTGCGCTTCCATTGCTTTTTTCGTTGAATTGTTAATTGGGCGAGTACGTTCGGCACGCGTAAATAATCGGCGACGTTTTTCGCATCGATTGAAACCGATTCGGTTTCGTGAAAATTGACGAGCCGAAACTTTAATAAACAAACTATTCGAGTGATAATAGCGTCACAACTTTGATTTTCGATTCGTGTGTCCTATGTGACGCTCTTTTCACGTCAGATACCACATACTGTTGCTTTTCGTCACTCCACCATTTAAGGCAGAATAGTTAAAAATTATTGAGACGAACCTTTTCAAAAAGTTGGAATAGCCACTAAAGTTTTTTCCTCCGTGTCAATCTCTGTGTTAAAATTAAGAGCTATTTAAATCATGGCTGCATTTGTACTAGCTAGAAAACCGCTCGCGCGTGATACACTTTCGTTGTAAAATGAATCGAATGTCTGAACTTTTCACTATAAATTATAGAAAATGAGGCAAAAAATATACTTAATAATGTACAATACATGTATTTACAGCGACGAGTAACAACTCGAGTGTTTATGATTTTAATAGACGATGCATGTTTCATTCCTCATTTTAAGTGAGTGTCATGTTTTGCGCTGTTGGTAGTGAATGGCAACGGCTTAATGGACAATAAAGCCGGAATTAAAGTAACGGTGAAGAGTAGTCGTTGTCGAACAGTTCTGTAAACAAGTTGGAGCGGATACGACTCTTTTAGGAGCTGCAAAAATGACCCAATTAAGTTTTCGGCAATTGTTATTGAATGTGCAATTAATCGGAATGTTACTCGTTAGTGGGCACAGAATATTGCAAGGGTCACCAGACGTCAGCTCGGATATCTCAGTAAAAACGGTAAAGCGACTTTTTTGGTACTCGATACTTCCGACACAGTTTTTTGCTTCCGGTTTATACGGGATGAAAAATCTTGTTTGGTAAATCGCAGTTTTTGATGGCTTTAATGATGAATATTGCAGGCAGAAGTGATAAAATTATGCTACGAGGAGCGCGTAAAGACAATTGGCCTGGTTGGGAACATATCGGACTCTTTCTTCGCTCCAGTCTCATCAGGCGACCCGATTAGTGCGGTGATGCTCGACATCAACGAAAAAGCGGTAGACAGCGGTGCGGTCTCGAGCTTGTCTCGATACAAGTTGCAGGTCTTGGTGGTCACGGCGACGTCGTCCCTGCAGTTGGAGGCAATTGTTGTTGGTATAAAAAAATCGCGATGGTGGAATCACATGGCTCAACTTTTTATATTCGACCCATCGGGAAAAGCGCAGCAGTGCACCGAGGCATATGAGTTCTTGTGGACAGCGTGGACGATGAATGTTCTCGGTGCGAAGTTCATCTGTAATCGCGAGAATGACGAGCTGCTGATTTACAGGTTCAATCCTTATACCGAATCAGCACCGAACCCTTGGAAAGTACAGCGGATTCACAAGGGCGTAAATAACCATCCATGGACATTGCTCGTAAGAAAATTGCAGAAAAATCGTGAAATATGTGAAAATATGGATTTCGACGCGACGAAAGATTGCGGCGGGTATACAATTGGTTTGACCATGTCAGCTGCGCTCAAGCTGCGGAAAGAGAGCAAAACCAACCGATTTTCCGGATTACCCATGAGCGACACGTCCTTGGCGTTAATTTCGAAACATATGAAAGTAACGTTCAATATGTCTTACTGCCCGGTCAATGAATCTTTGGGATTCGTCGACGAGGAGGGCAAAGGTCATGGCATGTTGGCAAATTTGATTAACGGACGGAGCGACATGGTGTTCCGCTACTCTTTACGGCCACCTATAACGAAGGTGTCATGGTGTTACCCAAATTTGATAACAGATTTCTTTGCGGTAACCCAACACACCGGCTACCCGAGTCAATTGGAAAAAGTCATTTCGGCGATTGATCGTAGCTCGAGAATCGGGCTGTGCCTCGTAACATTCGTCACCATATTTTTTTTCAAATACGCAATGCGTCAATCGTTCATGATTGCCGTTCTCAACGCCCTTCGTCTTATTTGCAATTCCTGTCTGACGAGATTACCGAATGAGTTGGGCCCAAGAATTTACTTGGCTTGTTTTTTCATTTTTATTGTTATTATTCAGGCCATTTTCCAAGGGCAACTGTCTGCTCTGCTGGCGGAGCACGTGCGATATCCAAACATCAATAACTGGCAAGATCTAATAAACTCTGATTACATTGTTTATACGCGTTACAATGCCAACGTTTTTGTCGACAATCCGGCCTTCAAAGGGCGTCACGTTGAGATCAATGAAGATGTCCATAGATGTACGGATTACGTATCGAAAAACTCATCGATTGCATGTGTGAGTAGCAGACAAAACATCATCGCCGGCGCCATCGATTCAAAGCTCCACATGTCTAGGATTCCGCTTGTCGAGGTTCCTATGAGCATGGCGCTCAGGAACGATTGGCCGATGGAAGAACGATTCAACCGACACACATTCCGCATCAACGAAGCCGGCCTTCGCACATACATTCCTCAAACCTTTTATTCGAACCAACTCAGAGCTCTTGAACTCATTGAAAACGAGGGTAGCGGCGAAGACTGTAAAGTTTTGTACCTCGAAGACTTGGATTTTGCGTTTGTCTTACTTGCAATTGGATTGGCCTGCGCTTCCATTGCTTTTTTCGTTGAATTGTTAATTGGGCGAGTACGTTCCGCACGCGTAAATAATCGGCGACGTTTTTCGCATCGATTGGAACCGATTCGGTTTCGTGAAAATTGACCAGCCGAAACTTTAATAAACAAACTATTTGAGTGATTATAGCGTCACGACTTTGATTTTCGATTCGTGTGTCCTATGTGACGCTCTTTTCACGTCAGATGCCACATACTGTTGCTTCGCGTCACTCTAACATTTAAGGCAGAATCGTTAAAAATTCTTGACACGAAACTTCAAAAAATTTGAAACAGCTCCAAGATTTTTTTTATTCCGTATCAATCTGTGTATTAATAAGAAAACAGCATCAAATATTTACAAGTAATAAGAAACATTCTAATTGTAAGAAATAAGATCGCTATTCGAACGATCTTTCCGGCGAGGAGGATGTAACGTTTAATGAAAAATGAGTACGAAAGGGAGCGCTATAAATTCGCAGTTATAAATTAAAAAACGAAAAGAAGCAGCCAATATTATGACATGATAATTATAAAAAGAAAAAATTTGACTATCGAATTGGTAAAATATAAAAATGTTTTTTTAATATTCGACGATTCGCGATAAAGTAAACAATAAAGTTTGTAAATGAAAAAAGTTTTAATTTCAAAGCAAAATTACAATTTTTTGATAATTGGCATTTTTTTTTCCTTTTTCGAGTATTTTTCCACTGATTTTTATTTACTCCAGACCTCGCTTCATCCTGTACAGGCTCCACACGATACATCGCTCGATTCTCGTGTACCATCTTGTTTTAATTACGAGGACCACTGAGGTCTCGGTGCAGAGGTATGTGGACTTTTTCTCTGTTTTGCTTCAACCTCTTTTCCTCTCAATACTCAGCGTTTCCGTTCAACTCGTATTTATACTGATGCTGACATGCACGTCGAGTGTCCGATGCTCGATATATAGACATATATGTATATAAAAAGTAGTGCAAAAGCTTCAGAGCTTTTCTAATTCCAGCATGACCTCTCAACCGACCTCGTCTATCCCTCCAGCTTCGTTTCATTTCATCCAGAAAGCAGAAATTTTAGCCCAATGATTTCATGCCTTTCTCTGTCCCTCGCTATCCCTTTTCTCCCTCCCTCCCTCTCAATCCCTCTCTCTCTCGCACTCTCACTCTTGCTCAGCATTCACCAAGTTTTTTCATTAGTCGGAAGTGACGTTAATTCAGCAAGGGTCTGCACGAAGGGCTTGGGATTGTTGGAGCTTTTCGATTAAGGGTGCAGGATCAAGACTCGAACTTGCAATAATCCACATCGTCGTCTTTCTCGTGTGTATATTTACGATTAATAAAATCCTTTTTTCTTTTTCTACGTTGCATTTGCATTAACGACTCTCACAATTATCTGCAAAATTCGTTTTTTTTTTCAAGATTAAAATTACAGTGATCGTTCCAGAGATCGATAGCTCATCGATTTTTCAGGAATTCTTCCTCGTGACACGTACGAATGATGAGAGGAGTAGAAAAATCGAGATTTTTCCTCATCAATGCATACTCTTCGGTCATGTGTTTGTTCGACGATAGGAAAGTGTCGCGTTATGGAGACGAGGCAAAGAGAGAGAGAGAGAGAGAGGGGGAGGTCGAACTGTCAATATTTGACGTGGTACCTTCCAACAGCTTTTGCAAACCGTGTGATGTGGAGCACAAGGGAAACTTTACATATTCATACAGCTCACCCACCCCCGCCACCCACTTGCAGTTTGAATGGCGAGCACAGCAAACGAGCCATAGACTTCGGTTCTCCTGGGAAAACTATGGGCAAGTTGCGCATCCGGAATTTCGTAATTTCGGCGCACGACATGCTCGTACATAAACGAGCAACCCTTTGTATTTGTTGACGATCAACAAAAAATCCAATGTGTACCGTTCTGATCGAATTACGCTTTTAATTCATCCACCTCCCGACGATTTTTCAAAATGTTTGTTTTTATTGATTGGAAAATAATTGATGGTGCTAAACTTTCGTCAGGATTCAGCAACAAAGTTTCATGATTCACATGCATCATCAATTATTTTGTGCCTTGTAATTAACTTGATTATAAGCTTCGTGATTGTTTGAAATTTTTATTCAGTCGAAAATGGCGGTGGTGATGAAATAAAAAATGAAACTTTCGTCACCGACTGTTCTGAACAATTGATTCAATCTTCCAAGGGCCTCACTTTGCGGGAACAATGGATTATTAAACTAATTTAATGTCCCGGAAGGGAGTGGGAATTTATGAGGATAAGAGCTGTCCGACTGCTAGTCGAACGCTAGAAAGGGACTCACGGAAAATTGGGTACGAGGGAATTAGGACGTTGGGAATTGGATGAGATTCGCTCGGCAAAGAGAAAATGCTCGGATAATATTCAGAGAGAAAGCGCGAGAGAGATGTGGCGGGGTTAATATCTCATTAAAGAGATAATCGCACATTCAGTGACGAGGGTGCATCAAGGACAAAGTACGAAAACGTGTAAT
>JBAJMU010000008.1:10364745-10377337 GCA_037952995.1 Hyposoter didymator
CCAGCTGCGTCGAACCAGCCCCAACAAAGACATCAAGGCGCGACAATAGGAGCCAAGAATTTTTATTATCGGATTGTACTGAGCTGTGCTTTGTGGATAACTTTCCAACCTCTTGCCCATTTTAATATCTCCGCACACTTTTCCCATTCGCACTCCGTTGAATCCCTGAAATCTTATCAAAGCCTTTATCGGCCCGCGCTCGAGTCTTTATAATTCTTCAATATTTTTCAAAACCGACGTGTCACAATTTTTCTTTCAATTTTCACGAATTCAGCCAGATTTTTTTTTCGACTGAGATTGAAGAATAATGGAAAGAGGATGAACAAGTTTTTTCGTCCTGGACGACGAAAAGTGCACTGAAGACAAAATTTTGTTGGAAAAGATGGATATTTTGTTCGATACGTTCGACTAAACGTTTTGTTTGAATAATTCCAAAAATTCTGTCGATGCAGCTAAAAATATTTAAGAAAGTCTCTTCGGAATGAAATTTTAGTCGTTCCACTCGTTAATTTCGCTGACAATTCTGTTAGAAAGCAAATATACTGCCAAAATAATGAAAATTTTAAAATTATTTAAAAATACACCGTAAATAAAATACACCGTTCACCGTATTTAACAAAATATCGACGATTTTTAACAAAATTTCATTCCCAGTGTGTCTCCAAATCGTGGATTTGTATTCTTCGAAAAAGCAAAACTGGGTTTGAAAATTATTCAAGAAATGAAATATCGTGTGTATCCTTCAAACTCCTTCCTTCCTTCGACTGCGTTACTCCACCTGAAATTTCTTAGTGGTGAGGAAAATCGTGGGAGGTTCGAGGAAATTTACGGAGTATGTATACATTTCTCTGGACTTATTATTCCTATCAGATAATTTATATATGTATATAGTGTCGTATGTAATTTTAAGGTGTTGCGAGCAGACGTTGGTGGATCAGAGAGTGAAGAAGTGGAGGTTGGGTGCGAGGCATACGGTGATATGATTCATTGGATCGCTCATATCTCTGTGTGTAGTATTTTGGCTGCACCGGTTCACCATCGTTGCTAATCCCAAGGTATCCATGTGGAATAGTGCAACCATGAGGCGGGGCAAGATAATGTACGAGCTGGTATAATATTCGTAGACGGAATGTGGTTTCTCCGTTCCATTTGGTGGACTCCTGTTTCGCTATCTCGCCTTCTCCCTGACTCGTTCAACCTCATCCAGTTTTCTGAGGTGGTAAACGTGTCGGTTGAGGCCTTCAACCTCATGCAGGAAGTTTAATAGCACAGGAAACGTTCCCAAGTCGAAGCTACGTGGATGAATAATAATTTTCCTTGGCAGAGCATTGAAAATGCTAACCACATACGCAGGAGCAGCGAGAGGGAGAGAGCCAGGAGCAGGGCATAGGGAAGAACGTTGAGACAAAAGGTCTCGACGTCTCGGGACGATGCAAGTTCGAGGGAGCGCAATACGTTTTCGTTATATGCTTGATTGACGTTTTCCAGTTCATTCAAGTTTCGAGAGGCTTCGTGGGGAATCGACGAGTCGAGAAGAAAAGCTCTGTTTTCATTTCTCACCTGTTCTTCTCTCCATTTTCCCAATTCACCATGGGGAGTTTGTATAACTTGGTTAATAAAGAGGATTATGAAGCTACTTGGCTCTCGATTTCTCTGCAAATCAAGTTTGCCCTCAGAGATGTCGGTATAACCAGCAAAAAAATGAATTCCATAAGAGTACATAAATTGCTTCTTTTCCTTTTAACGAGGATTCATGGCTGTATGGGAAAAATTCATATTCCCTTACGTAATGGTTTTATCGCGATTTTATATCCTTGGAAGGATGTGATGGAGCGAAGAGGGCCAAGAGATCAAGTAATATCGAAAACGGTTGCTATCGTTATTCCTTTTTTTTTTTTCTCCATCATTCCCCTCCAGAAGGCAGTGATATTTTTATTCAAGTAGAATAAACGAAAGGATGATTCGTCTCGAATAACAATAATATCGGCGTTGCTCAAATGGCGCACGATCGTATATTCTACATTTCCATCTTCCCTTCCGTCTCTCTCTCTCTCTCCTCCTCCCGCGCGTTTTCTCGTCTGGCGATTGTTCTCCGGGTGGCAGTATGTCCATTCGAACGTTTGCTTCTCTCGATAATCGACAATCGATAGACGGGATTGCTGATGCCAGAAGAAGCGACGGAGAAGGAGGCAAAGAGAGAGAGAGGCGGAGAGAACGGGACGAGGAAATCGATGGAATTGATAGTCAACTGTCGTTTTAGTCCACGCCTTCCAATACCGAATAATAATATTCTTATAACTCGATCGTGTTTCGATTCAACTCTCCGAGCTTCCTTTTCGTTATATCCTTCGCAGTCAACTGCGGTTTCCATCTTCTACACTTTCGCAAATACACTTATTGACGCCGAATAAGATAAATGAAGCTTTTTTTGGCATTTTATATTTTCATGGATCGCCAGCGTCGATTCCAATTAGAACGAATTCATTTAGCGACCTCCCTTCGATTCTTTATTCCGTTTCGGGGTCAAAAGTTCGCACTATTGAAAATCTGTCGAGCTGGTGACCCTTCGACAGTTAGTCAAAGGGTCGTTGAGTCAAAAATCAGAAACTTTCCAAACTTGGGCGATTTCTGTTCGTCGGTGCTGCAATTTCGTCGAGACTTTATCAAGAGAGTTATCAATAAACCTGAACAAACTGATTGACCGATTTTCGATCATCAGCCTCTGGCTACCCGTCAATCTAATGGACGAAGAACGTTTGAGGAATAGTAAAGTTGGCCAGATGGTCGAGGAGAGGTTCGTAACGATTTGCCGGAATCAGAACATTCCTGGGATAAGCTCAGGACTTGGGGAACAATCGGGGACCCTTCAGATTCGGTTTGTTAGTTAGGGATTTGCGGGTCCTTGTGATGTGCGTTTTAGGCATACGTGCGAGTCTTCCAAGTGCAAAGCAGTCAAGTGGACCAACTACGATTTGTCTCTCGATCCTTGAAATTACTTCGATCCAGGGAAGGGAGAGGGACAGTGGTTTTCGGGGTAGAAGGCTTTCGAACGCGGGTCTTAGATAATGACCGAGCAATCTCCTCGCCGCAAAATTGCGACGGTGGGTCATCATTGGTATCCACGTGACATATAGACCAGGCTGACTGGGTTATCGCTCTGTGTCCTTGGGGATTTAACCACTAGACGTTAAATTCTTGTGGGGTCAGCGTTTAGCAATCGTCGTGAAATCCTGCACTGCCTCAGGAGCTTTTTAAATCCTTGAATCTTATCGGAAGAGAGCGTTTGACAGCAGAGAGCCGTTGGAGGATTCAGCCGCAAATTTTATGGGATTCACCCAGCGTCATGCTCTTTTTTTTAAATTAAATTGCATCCTGAAAAATCTTGTCGCCCGATTATTGATCGACAAAGTATATGCACGAGATAAATGCGATAATTAACAGATAATTGCGTAATTAAGACATAACGAGCATTCCTTCCAAAAACTGAGCGTCAAATTACGATCATGCATACCTCCATACACTGGGAATGAAATTTTGTTAAAAATCGTCGATATTTTGTTAAATACGGTGAACAAAATATTTTTAAATAATTTCAAAATTTTCGTTATTTTGGCAGTATATTTGCTTTCTAACGGAATTGTTAGCGAAATTTACGAGTGGAACGACTGAAATTTCATTCCGAAGAGACTTTCTAAAATATTTTTTNAAATGTTCTCGCCCGATTATTGATCGACAAAGTATATGCACGAGATAAATGCGATAATTAACAGATAATTGCGTAATTAAGACATAACGAGCATTCCTTCCAAAAACTGAGCGTCAAATTACGATCATGCATACCTCCATACACTGGGAATGAAATTTTGTTAAAAATCGTCGATATTTTGTTAAATACGGTGAACAAAATATTTTTAAATAATTTCAAAATTTTCGTTATTTTGGCAGTATATTTGCTTTCTAACGGAATTGTCAGCTAAATTTACGAGTGGAACGACTAAAATTTCATTCCGAAGAGACTTTATAAATATTTTTTGCTGCATTGACAGAATTTTTGGAATTATTCAAACAAAACGTTTAGTCGAACGTATCGAACAAAATATCCATCTTTTTCAACAAAATTTTGTTTTCATGTTATTAACTTGGCAAAAAGCCGAATTCCGGTTAAGCAATTTTTTTGAGTACTGTTTAAAGTTTATTACGTAAGATTAGCATATTTTTTCTTCATTTTTAGCCGAGTGATTAAAAGAAAAATGGCAATTAATCCTCATGCCATCCCCATTAACCGCGCTTAATACAGTGCCTCAGATATAAACAAATAAATAAATCCATGCCGTAGCAAAAAAATGATTGGGCGGATTGCGAATTATTTCGCTCGTTAAATCGCGTAATTTGCGCCCTTGTGGTTTTTAACTCTTGATTGTATAATTAAAGTGTGTATGTATGTGCTATATTTGAGTGCGCTTGGCAATATCTATAGGTAGAGTGGGAAGCACCTCCAGGGCGCAGTGTAATTGCCGCTTAAAATTCTGAGGCTGCAGCAGGGCGGAAGAGAAGAGGGCTGGAAACTGTTGTTACCATCCTATGTGCTGTCTGACGCGTCTCTCGGGTTTAAGCGCTGCAAAGTCAACTAACCCAGACACTAGCCAACACAGATACAGCTCATGCCCGGAACAGCGATCCAGGAAAAAATGAATATACATTATTCATGATGTACTTGTATCAGAATGCGCTTCGGCCAAGCCGAATACTTCTTTTTAACCTCCCAACAATCCAACCTTTATTATTATTATTGTATATATTTTTTTAATACTGCAACCTTTCGTGGATTCTGGCACCTTCGGTGCAACCATTATCCAGGCGGAAATGAGAGTGGTCACACGCTAAAACGTAACGGAGAGAGCCATTTGCTTGATGATGAGAGTCGTGAAAGCGTATGCTCCCGTGTATACGTTCATCCGCGATTCCGAGAGGATGCGCCATTCATTTTTCCTCCACCATATCGTATGATGAAAAAAAAACGTTTATGCAGTTTCAGGAAATCACTCGAATGCTGCGCAAACAAATAGTGAAGCGCGATAATCTGTTTTTCAAATGTTTCAATTAAATTCGTGACTTTTAATTATTGAATTTCATTTGATTATTTTTTTTGTTTTGAATTCTCGCTGATTATTTAATGACGAGTACGGTTTCCGCGTTTGCTCATTGGGTCATGAAGAAATTGTGGGAGGAAGGCTGCTTTTTGCGGAAAAACTTCTTCTGGACTTTGAACTTGTTTGCCGGGCGAAGATCGCGCAAATGAAAGGGTAAACTTTTTTTTCTTGCAGAATTTCTCATTTTTTTTTCATGCTCGTATTGATTCTGCGATGCTGATTTGATGGACGTCAGGTTCCCTTGCGGCATTTATTTTTTATTTATACAGAGGTCGCTTTGACGAGTTCAGGGAACGAGATAAATCGCGGAGGTCGTTCGAATGGCATGAGTTAATAAAATCGCAAACGGGGGAGAGGGCTCTGTCCTTTTTGCTCTGAAGGGAAGACAGTGTCGATTTTCAAGCCACGACGACGTTTATTATCGTTTTTTCTCGTTCCAGCTGAGTCATGCGCTAAGGTCGAGCTTATTTTTCCAGTAACTCGGTTCGATCTCATACATCCGTCTGACGTGTGTTTTTTCTCTGGGAACGACAGCAGGGATGGCAGGAGGAGGAGGAGGAGGAGGAAGACATCATGCATGACAATGTCTTCAAGCTGCGTGTGCTTTTCTTCCATCCGGCTTTTTCGAGATGGCGGTTTAGTATCGAACACCAAATGGATGAATTTATATCTAGTCTCCATCCACCTTGTCACACGCCATATTGCTTTGGCGCCAGAAGAAAAAAAACAACGGGGAATATAACGACGAAGCACCGAGGGCGAGAAAAAGCTCTGCCAGGACGAACGTTGATCGATTTTCCATTTTCTTTCTTCCATCATACAAGCTTGAAAAATGTATTTTGTGATTTGTTTACTTTTGGTTATCAGCAATAAATGCAATCACAAGAATTTGTCATTAATTCTTCCAATCGTTCGTGACACACATTTCGACTTTACGAACGCGAAGCTAAATGTGTGTTGCTTCGGGAAACGTTCTCAACAAGAAAGGGTAGCTTTTCCGGGACAGTAGTAAAGGCAGCGTAATAAACGTCCGACAAATTATGCATGTACGTGCTTTACCGTAGTTGGGAGCTTTCTCTACCTCACCTAAATGTAATACTCCCCTGTACACTCCAGCCAACCCTCCAGGCTCAAGATGAAATTTAATCCTTGCTAATGCCTCTCATTTCTGGACAGTAATAGCTCTTAGGACTCTTGATCTTTCAACCTTAACTTACTTCTGATGGTGTATACCGTTGCGACAGCGGTGACACAATAGAAAACTTTGTGGCGAAGATAACGTATACACACTGAGAATAAAATTTCGTTAAAAATGGTCGATATTTTGTTGAATACGGTGAACTAAATATTTTTTTATAATTTCGAAATTTTCGTTATTTTGGCAGTATATTTCGTTTCTAACGGAATTGTCAGCGAAATTTACGAGTAGAACGACTCAAATTTGCTTCCGAAGAGATTTTCTAACATTTTTTTTGCTGCATTGACATTTTTTTTTGGGATTATTCGAAAAAACGTTTAGTTGGACGTATCCAACAAAATATCCATCTTTTTCAACATAATTTTGTTTTCAGTGCAGCGGGACGAAGAAAACTCATTAAATCCTCAAGATTCGTTACCGAATTGTCCATTTTTGGGCAAACTTCAAATTCGTGTTTTTGAGTCTGTGAAAAAAATTTGATAAATATGCGAATGGATTATTCTATTAGAACCCCATCAGATTTCATCGACGTCTCGATCCAGTTGAGTTCTTTACGATAACGTTTCCGTTTCGTCACAATCATTAGCATCCGGTATAACTTCGTCATTTAGCCCTGGATACGACACGATATAATTGAACGAATTTCATGCTAAAAAACCGGATTCGTTCCTGACTGAGATCTCAGGAAAAATTCTATTCAGATTATTGATTTTCATCATTTTTGACAGTTTCAAAAAAATTTCGTTTCTAGATGTGTTTTGCTCCCGCAGTTCCGTAGGTGTGAACGAAAACTTGGTTTGCAATGACAGAAAAAATGAACGCGCGCAATTTGAGATCTCAGCAAACTTGCATTTTTGTCGCTATTCACGAATTCACGAGAGAAAGAACTTGCTAGGCTGCTTCAGCTTCATCTTAAGAAGGCGTGGGTATAATAAGCAAACTCGTTATAACACTGACCCGAATTTTCACCCGAGACTTTGCTTCGTTCTTTTTTCTTTTCAGCCTCTCAAGAACACTCGGTAAAAATAGTCGGCAAAGAGAATAATTAACGGTAAGAATGTCGTTGCCTTTTTTTTTTTTTTTTNTTTTTTTTAATTCTTCGTACAGTGCAAGTGGGTAAGTGACTTTTTCTATTCTTGTTTATTTTTAAGTGGAAATTACGCGTGCCATGGTCCGAGTGTGCTCGCAAGTGCTCGGCGAGGGAAGAATAATTCTGAGGGAAGGAGAGACTCGTGGGGATGAAAAGATCGATAAGGGATGAAGGATTTGAAAAAGGGGACGAAATGACGTCTCTGCTTGTTCGCTGTCACTCTCAGCGCTCCCTACCGCACCACCAACCGATAATCTTCATCTCTCTCTTCCAACCGAACATCCAAAGTTTTCTTAATTCATTGAAACCAGAAGAGAAAGAGCAAGACGCGACGACATCGTTGATAAGGAAAAGTTGCTGACGCTCCTGTGCAAGATACTCGGTTTCGCTTTGGATGAAAATGAATTAAGCAGCTTGATAGATGATGCTTTACACTCAAGCTCGATGGAAACCTCAACGACGTTCGGGAGACGTTTTAGATGTTGAGACTTCGATATGAAAACTGCTCGGGAACCGGAAAATATTGACTGCACTGAAAAAACAAAATTTTGTTGGAAAAAATCGATATTTTGTTCGATACGTTCGACTAAACGTTTCGTTTGAATAATTCCAAAAATTCTGTCAATGCAGCAAAAAATATTTTGGAAAGTCTCTTCGGAAGCAAATTTTAGTCGTTCCACTCGTAAATTTCGCTGACTATTTCGTTAGAAACCAAATAAACTGTCAAAATAACGAAAATTTTGAAATTATCAAAAAATATTTAAAAATTTAAATATTTTATTTATTTTATAAAATTTAATTTAAAAATCGTCGATAAATATTTATTTATCGACGATTTTTAACAAAATTTTATTCTCAGTGCATGTACTCATTATATCTACACAATGCATATGTGCAAAGTTTCTCCATTTTTCGAGACCCAAAGAATATAAAAATTAATCGTTCCAAACGTAAATTTTGCTGACAATTCCATTAGAAACAAAATATTTTGCCAAAATAACGAAAATTTTGAAATTATCGAAAAATATTTAGTTTACCGTATTCAACAAAATATCGACGATTTTTAACAAAATTTCATTCCCAGTGTGGAGACAAAAAATTCGTTATTTCTCACTAGCAAGTACGCGTATCCAAATAAAATGATTTGTGGGTCCGTTGCCACGTATTTTCTAGACAATAATATTTAATGCCGCAGAGATTCGTATCGCGATTTGAATTCGGAAATTGTTGTGGAATCGATTATCGAATAGGATACCGCCGGATAGTTAATTACTATTAGAGACCGTGATTAGTCAGCGAGCTTCCCTTCGTGCCACATTTAAAGTGGGTCGGCTCGATTTCCACCGACTAAATTAATTTTCATGCTCGTCACTTCCGTCAGCGTGGTATCCGAGTGATCTCGAGATTACCCTCTTGGCTCATGTGCCTCGATATTTGCATCATCGCTATAGTTCAGCAAGTAAACTGTAAGGATCGATGTTAACTGCGGTTAACTTGATAATGGCTCGGGCCTCGAAATTGGTGGTTGGAAACTTTTTTCCTTAGCCACAGACAAAAGAGCCTATCGTTTTTTTCAATATATTCATTTTCCTCCGACGTCGATATCAATTACGTCATTTTTTTGCAACTTTTGTGAAAACGTATTGAAAATTTTCCAATATTTTTAATGTTTCGGTGCCCGCGCGAGAATCGTGATTGAAAAAACTTTTAGTTCTACGATATTGTCAGTAATTCCACGCTTTTCCGATACATTTCGTTCGTTTCGTTTGTCTTTTGTGGTTATGGATTTCCAACAGCAAGATTTATCTTCGCGGACGTTTTAATCTTGGCATTTCATTGCAAAATGAGCCTTTTTTTTGCCTTCAGCTCTGTGCCTGTCTCGTATCATTCTAATGAATCAGAAACTGTACAGATGGTCTGGAAACAAAGGGAGCAGCGAAGGGAAAAGGGAAATAACGAAGACGAATAGTGGAGTAGTAAAATACGGGGTAATGGAGAGTCTCGAAGCCGTATAATTGGTGGCTAATTGAGCTGCACACGGTTGAGAATAAAATATCTGTGAAACGCGGTAAGAGAGACAAAGACGGTAAAGCTTGTCTATTTATCTTTCGGTGGAAGAGGCACGCCGCAGTTCCAAGGATTCTCGCAATTATTTACATTTTTTTCAATCCACCACAAAGGAGGAAATTCAATTATCCGTGCACAAACTGCGCTCGGGAGAAAAAGTCAAACAGACCGCTAACGTTATCATGCGTATAAACAAATTAACGTGGAAACTTTAAAAATATTTTTTCGTCATTTAATTTTGTTTGAGTTTGCATTTTTTTTGAATCCTCCTTTGTTCTCATTTGTTGCGTGACATTTTAGTAATTTAATTGCAGCATTTTTGTTTTCTCCCTAATTTTTGAATAATAATAAAATTTGAAAAAAAAAAAAAATTCTTTCTCCACATTCCCTCGTACGTACTGCAATTAGTTCAGCCTCTTTGTCCAGTTTTTTAACCGACATTAGAGGCAAAGGGCGTGCTCAATTCAAGCAGTTTCGTTTTGTGCATTTTTGTACTTGAAATTTTTTTTTTTTTTTTTTTTNAGCGCCAGCAACGATATGGAAAAAATGTCACAAAATTTCGGAGAGTTTTGATTAATTATGATTGCACTTTTTCAACTGTTACCATTTTTTTTTTGCACCCACATTTTTTCGTACAGCTGTAAAATCAATTAGATTGCCATATATCTCGTTCGAAACTCATTCCAAGTTTATTATTCGAAAAGCACAGCCACGAGTCGACTCCGATTCCCATGCAGTTAACTACAGCGTGGAAATTCCATTACTCCAAATATCAACTACAAACTCTCGCGTTTTCTCTATGCGATATCCATACAAACGTATACGTGTCTTGCATTAAAATGTCCTCATATTCGTAAAACGTTTTTGCTTGGGTATTATAGCATAGAAAGAGAGATATAATCTTCGGGTGCGGGTATATGGTCGGTAGTTTTATCCCTTTCTCCACAAATATCGTTATCCCAGGGATGAGGCGAACGTGCGTCGCACAGATTCGATTGTTCGCTCCCCAGAAGCTTTCATACTACGTGAACAAATGTTATCACACGTTTGTTAATCATTGTTATTATTTTTAATTTAAATTCGTCCAGCCTGGGCTTGGTTTGTGAAGATTGTGGATAAACGAAAGATTCTTGTGTGTTTTTCAGTTGAAATATTCCCCGGGACATTACGGGATTAATAATTACTCCGGAGATTCGTTGAACAACTTTTCGCTTTTTTCAAATTTGATGGTCGGTGTTTTTTTTTTTTTATAAAAATAAAACAAGCACCAAGTTCGTTTTTTTTTCCAAATGGATAATGAGATTTCTTAATGAGCTTTATTGTTGATTGGCTCGGTAGAAAATTGTAATTACTTACCACGCTGGTCGATAATTTTGATGGATCGTACGAAAGTAGCAAATTTTCGAGCTTAAGGTTCTTCTCAAGCCTTGACTGACTCCGTGGCACACAAGTGTCTCACGTGTCGCCACAGAATCGACCATTTTACGAGGCGAAAAGCGTCATTGCCACAGGACTCTTTGCCCAATAGAGAGACTTCGCTTTTCCTCGAGTCCTTGTACGTAACGTCCGTACAAAGTTCCAAGCCATTTTCCTCTCTCGGTTTAAATACTTGATATATACTTAATATTTGACAAGAACCTTGGTGGACGACATATAGAGCTTCTGGCATGTTTCCATGAGCTACGGTCTATCCTGCTGCGAGTTCTACATACGCGTATACTTCATGTCCTGCTCTAAATTCTAGGAGTAAGCTTTTTCCATATTCAGACGCGGATGGACTTCAAAAGATGGTACATAACGAGTCTCGATGCTGATACATTCTAATTAGATGTAATTTACACGCTTGAATCGTTACATCTACTTCAGGACTGCTCTTTCGAGCGTGCGAACCTCTGTTGACATAAAATTCCTTGCGAGAGTCGTTTTCTTTAATTTTTAATATTCTTTGGGTCTCGAAAAATGGAGAAACTTCGGACACATGCATTTTGTAGATATAATGAGTATGCACTGAGAATAAAATTTTGTTAAAAATCGTCGATAAATAAATATTTATCGATGATTTTTAAATTAAATTTTATAAAATAATATCAAATAAATAAAATATTTTAATTTNTTTGGCAGAATATTTGGTTTCTAAAGAAATTGTCAGCGAAATTTACGAGTAGAACGACTAAAATTTGCTTCCGATGAGACTTTCTGAAATATTTCTTGCTGCATTTACACTATTTTTGGGATCATTCGAAAAAAACGTTCGGTCGACGGTATCGAACAAAATATTTAACTTTTTCAACAAAATTATGTTTTCAGTGTGTGAGGGCATGTTCGAGTCGTTGTAGAAATATGGAAAGAGAATGTGAAATATTGTTCATAGCTGGACGTCTTTCACGTGACCGTACAATATCTGGAGGCAGGATGAGAACGGGAGGAAACTTTGACGTTTATTTCCTGTTCCGGTCACTGGACCACTTTTGTTTTCCACCTTCATCACCGGTCTGCTTTTCATTCTCTGGCGGATATATACTTGAGTAAAAATAATGCACAAACGTGCACGTTCTCCCAAGCCGCACGACGTGATTGTGTCTTTTTTTTTTCTTACTATTTTAAATACTTTTGTACGAATGACCTGGACGACCTTCGCTCTACCGTTGCTCCGTACTCGTGGCTTAGTTTATTTCCCTTGCCTATCGCGCAGCCAGGACGACGCGGATGTCCATGAACGTTTACGGAGATTTTACGTGCAATGGTCCAGAGAAACCGGAAGTCCGACACACAACGACGTCGTTCGTTCGTCCGACCTGACGGAAACCGGCCGAGTGAATATTTTTCGCACACAACGAGCTGCGACAGCGATGCTAGTCAGGGAATAAAACTTGCTTCGTGTATAATAACTGGGTTACCAGGAACCGCAGTCATCACTGACCACGAGAACCAATCTTTATCGTCCTCGTATAGTATTTTGTCTATTCCCTCTTTTTCTACGAATGCCTGTTATCTCGGTGAATGTGTGTCCAGGTGGACCTCCACGAACCAACAAAATTCGTGCAGCAGTTGTTCGCCATTTTCTTTTTCGATCTAATTGTTTTTTTT
>JBAJMU010000008.1:10377685-10390464 GCA_037952995.1 Hyposoter didymator
GTTTAGTCGAACGTATCGAACAAAATATCCATCTTTTTCAACAAAATTTTGTTTTCAGTGTACACTGAGAATGAAATTTTGTTAAAAATCGTCGATATTTTGTTGAATACGGTAAACTAAATATTTTTGTTATATAATTTCGAAATTTCTGTTATTTTGGCAGTATATTTGGTTTCTAACGGAATTGGCAGCGAAATTTACGAGTGAAATGACTAAAATTTGCTTCCGAAGAGACTTTCTAAAATATTTTTTGCGGCATTGACACTATTTTTGGGATTATTCAAAAAAAAACGTTTAGTCGAACGTATCGAACAAAATATCCATCTTTTTCAACAACATTTTCTTTTCAGTGCATCGATTTAAAGTCTCGAGTGAAAGAAGCAGTGTATTAATGTTACAACGCCAATGGCATCTACTGTGGAAGATAATTTTGGAAAAACAATAGGGACTTTGTGTCCCGAAGTACTTGTATAAATAAGTTTTATATACCGATATATAGGAAGCATCGTAGTTAAGTAAAATGGTAGTCGCTATATGGCTGCTGCACGGGGCGCCAAGAGAACACGAGCAACTTTCTCCGGCTCCTGCTCTCTTACGAGACCCTCGAGAACTTTTCCAATAATTAACAAAATCGTTCACCGGACGCCGAAAGGACGTACGGTAGTCGAGCTGAACGATGGGCACAAGTGAGAAAGAGAATGCGCGGCGGAGTGCGAGAAGCAAAAGAGAGCGAAAGGAGTTTGCTCGAAAATTGAATTTCTCCCTCGCTCGTGTCCCTCCCACGGATCCAACGCCGCCACGTTTTCTAACTGGGCGAGTCTCTGCCTCGCCCTCTTAGATTCTCCCACGAACCCATCCGGTAAAGAAATGTTTTTGTCCCTTCTCGTTACACTGGGAAGAAGAGAGGCGAGGTGGACCGCGCCACCATCAGCCTCGAGGGACTTCCAATTAGGTCAGTGAATTTTCGAATCTAGCAAAGAGATGTATTCGTTTAAGTAAAAACGAGTCCGCACGAGCTGCTTCGTTGCGATTTCAACGCAGAAGCTTTCTGAAGCAGCCAGCAGCAGATTCCTTTTCACAAAGAATCTGTAATTAATCTAATTTGTCGAAAAATGCAGCGTAGTGTTTACTGAAGATTGGAGCAGTTTCTGAACGACCTGGTGTCTTCGTGGGAGTAATTCGAACCACGCCAGAAAACCCTATAGGTTCTTGTCCCATCGAGTCTTTTACTGCGTCTGCTCGAACGTCGCACGATCGTGGAAATTGAAACCGCACGATGCAGCCGCACGTTCTCAGCTAATTTCACCCTTGGCCACAGACGTCCCAATTAGTCACTGCGATTGCAGGTGTGTCTCGGTGCGATTATATCATTTCGAACCATCTGCACTTCCATCCACGATCCCACAAGATTAGGAGATATTTTTGCAGCAGGTAACAAGAGCAGTTGCTCAGGTAGCTCGGGATTTTAGGGATTTGAGCAGATTTAAGTGACTTGTTTGTTCAACGCTGAAACAATGGGTGGGTACGAACGCCTGGACAATCTTGTCACGCGGGGCACTAAGTCCTTCCTCAAGGTTGGACTACTATCTCGCCTGCAGGCGGTAATACCGCTTGAGGATGACTGCGTGTATGAGGATGGATGCCAAGCACTGTATCATCGTCTCTGTGCTAGACAATGAACTGCGTGGGAACGCTAGACGAAGCACGCTCACCGATGATCCACATTGGATACTGGTGCGGCTTGAAACGGCGATTTAACGGGATCGATGAGCCAACTCGTGAGGTTGATCCAGTCGCGTTTTCGGAGATTCAACCTGGATTGTTAGTTGGTGCTAGCGAACTATACGCACCCTCCCGTTCTACGGCTCAAGCCTCGGGGTTCGAGGGCGAACATCGCGGACGCATGTAAGCCCATATGCATCCGCGGGCATCCCCAGGATAACGGAGCAGCGTGATCAGCCTATGTAATACCGTAGGGAACAAGAGACGCGGGCATATAATATCGATGCTCGCTGTTAGGATGAGGTGCTTCCTCCACGCTGAAAGTGCCACGTTACGTGTTTAGGGGAGCATGTCAAGTGTCGAATCAGTGGAGTAGCGTGCCAATAACGATCAATCTGAGCCTCATGAGGCGAACGGAGTAGGTTGTTGGACGTGAAATGCTAAACCCAACACTGAAAACAAAAATTTTGTTTAAAAAGACGGATATTTTGTTCGATACGTTCGACTAAACGTTTTGTTTGAATAATCCCAAAAATAGTGTCAGTCCAGCAAGAAATATTTTACAAAGTCTCTTCGGAAGCTAATTTTAGTCATTCCACTCGTTAATTTCGCTGACAATTCCGTCAGAAACCAAATATACTGCCAAAATAACAAAAATTTCGAAATTATAACAAAAAAATATTTAGTTTACCGTATTCAACAAAATATCGACGATTTTTAACAAAATTTCATTCTCAGTGTACACTGAAAACAAAATTTTGTTGAAAAACATTTTTTATTGAATAATTCGAAAAAATCTGTCAATGCAGCAAAAAATATTTTAGAAAGTCTCTTCGGAAGCAAATTTTAGTCATTCCACTCGTAAATTTCGGTGACAATTCCGTTAGAAAGCAAATATACTGTCAAAATAACAAAAATTTCGAAATTATAAAAAAAAAAATTTAGTTTACCGTATAACAAAAATTTCGAAATTATAAAAAAAAAAATTTAGTTTACCGTATTTAACAAAATATCGACGATTTTTAACAAAATTTCATTCTCAGTGATGGACTAGTAAAACAATTTTTGATGCTTTTTCAGTTTTGCTACTTTATTAAATCCTAAAAATTCCCCATGAATCGAAAGAAACTTGTGAAAGTGAGATTGATCAAATAATTCGCTGGCAACTCGCGATGCTTAATATTCTCCATCATTTCACGTCACGATAATCCTGATAATCTCGAGTCTTGTTGGCAGCAAAGAACAAATTGACATCTCGAGAGGATAACAATGAGACGGGAATGGGAAAAAAATGCTGACGAGTTTTCTCGCGAACATTAAGCTGAAGGGCACGTGTGTACTCGGTAGCTCAGCAGCAGCAAGGGCTAAGGGAAAGGATTCCTCGATCGTTCAAGTTCCCATGTACCCAAGAGGCTACATGGGATTTGATGAGTTTGGACGAGGCCTGGAGTAGGAAAAAATTGATCAATTTCCATGGCTCTCTTTTTTCATCCCTTTCTCCCTGCTGGTCCATGCTCAATCCGAGCTTTCGATGTTTTTTCATTGATTCCCACCGAACGTATATATGCAGATTGTTCTACAGACACGTGAATGGATTGATGTTACATCTTCCCTTTACATATCCCTTCTGCCGCAGCTTTTTTCTGCGAACCGCTCAATGTGCTTCGTCGAACATCAATCACCGATGCGTTAGTAAAAAAAATTGAGTTTCAAATATTATTCCATTTATATTTTCTCCGAGCTCTTCCTTTTCCTGGCAAATATTCGACAGGATTAATCTTTGTGCATTATTATTTGTAATTGTGGGTTATCAAGTGTGTTTTTTTTTTTTTTTTCGTTATTTCGGGGGTAGCGAATAAGGGTGTGTCGTACAAAAGAGGACAGGAAAATGGTTAACCAAGATAAATATCCCGTGAAGAAAGGGGCCGCTGTTGAATCTTCGGAGCAGCCCAAGAAAAGACGAGCAATAAAAGCTTCCTCCCTCACACCTACAATGCCCAAGGCCGCTATATTTAGGGCGGGTTGATGAACGAGCTGTGAAGCTCAACGCAGGACCTACTTTATCACCTTCTGCAATGAAGCTCTATACATACTCGTAAGGATATATCTTTATAAATACATTCGTATTAAGACCTTTCTATATGTTTACAATCAATGCTGATGAATATCGCACTGGAAATAAAATTTTGTTAAAAATCGTCGATATTTTGTTGAACACGGCCAACTAAATATTTTTGGATAATTTCAAAATTTTCGTTATATTGGCAAAATATTTTGTCTCTAATGGAATCGTCAGCAAAATTTACGATTGGAACGATTAATTTTTAATATTCTTTGGGTCTCGAAAAATGGAGAAACTTTGCACATATGCATTGTGTAGATATAATGAGTATGCACTGAGAATAAAATTTTTTTAAAAATAAATAAAATATTTAAATTTTTTAATATTTTTTGATAATTTCAAAATTTTCGTTATTTTGACAGTTTATTTGGTTTCTAACGAAATAGTCAGCGAAATTTACGAGTGGAACGACTAAAATTTGCTTCCGAAGAGACTTTATAGAATATTTCGCGCTGCGATGACACAATTTTTGGGATTATTCGAAAAAAACGTTTAGTCGAACGTATCGAACAAAATATCCATCTTTTCCAACGAAATTTTGTTTTCAGTGCGTTGTATCGAGCCAGAGTGGTGTCTGCATCGACAAGGACTATTTTTTTTATGTATTTGGATATTTTATTTAACGCGCCATCATCCGTTTGAGAACGCTTGAAAAAGTTTTCCTTCTGCCAAGTTTCAGCCTTTTCAACGTCATCGTATCTCTTCATCGTTTTTTTTTTTTTTCATTATTATTTGCTCCTGTGTATTCACGGCCTCGAACTATCGCTTCGTTGCAATATTAAGTTAGGGGATGGATGTTGTACCCAAGGGAAGAAAGAGCTGAACTCCATATTGGCGTAGTTTACGAAGATCGAACGTTATTAACGGCGAGGATAATCAAGTATACGAAAGATTAACGGAACATCGGTGGTTAATGAATGACTTGGCGCGTTATCGTCACTTTCTCATGCGATAACTTTTCATATTTAATAACACACGAGTGATTAATTAAATAAATTAATAAATCCCGAGGTTCTCGTGCAACGTGTAATTACAGATGAAATTTCTGGTGCAATTTAGTTGATGGAATTACATAATGAGATGGGTGTATTCGTAGTTGCTCGATAACCTTCGTCTCTCAGGAGTTTAATAATCCCTGAGTATCCAGGCGTAAGGGAAAAAAATGCCACGATCCTGTTACGACTGATATACACGCGGGTTGATCCAGTAAGAAAGGCGTTTGCTGAAAATAGCAAGAAATTAAATTTCCCAGAGGCCAAGAGCAACGGATTTGAGGTGAAATTGTTATTTACATTGAAGCTCTGCGTATTAAAAATACGTACCCTGCTCGTAAGCTCACTTGGGAAATTATTTAAAGAAGTTGGAGTTTCTCCTTTCCACGTGGCGAATACATGGCGAAGAATTTGTGGAAAAAATCCATCAACAGCTTGTACGAAGTCGGTCGTATTTGAGATCAACTCGGGCGGAACAACCCTAGAGAATAAAACGGATTCCTCATCGCTGTGACGAACGAAACCTACTGTTACGTCGTGCCCCTTTTTCCTACTCGCCCTCAAAAACTCCCTTCTCAGCTAAAAGTCAAACGAGCATGTCGACAAGCTTTACCGTTACGCGATCAATTTTGTTAACTACCATAGCGCGAACGTCAAGCTGAAAAAAGAGAATATAGACTGGTTGCAGGGTGAAAAAGGGGAATGAAGAGTGGATGAGGAGTCAGGAGGCGAGCGACGTGGAGGAGTTGGCTAAATTACACGACACACCGGAGCTACGAGGGTTCCAATTTTCACTCAGTAACAGCAGTGTTCCGATTAACTGGGCCGAAGTTCGACCGCCGAGGATTAAGTGTGACAACGGTTTTCGGGCATTTTCCCCGTTTACGCCGTTGTTCATTCACTTGAAAGAGCCTACAGTTAGACTCGGGAATACAGACGTGCATTTATCCTCCCAGGAGTCCCAGGCACAAGTACGACGAAAACAAAAAAGAAAGAAAACGCTAGAACCATTTTTATTTTCGCTGGAATAAGCTGCAGTTTTGCCAGCTAGTGAGGAGCTACAAAAGAACAGAGAGAAAAATGGCTAAAGTCACAGCACGTTCCATGAACATTGGAAAAGCTTGAGTCATACAAAAAAAACGTCATCAAAGGGGCTGGTATTTAATCAGGCCTTTCATTCGTCCTCGCGCTCATGTACCGAGTCATTTGAATGAAGACTAATTCTTATATTGAGGTCGAGTGGCGCTAGTCTTTCCGGCAAAGTACTTTCCCTCGCCCTAAACTATTCCCCTCCTCGCCCCAGAAGCCCTGCTCTTCCACATCCCATCCTCAATCCTCTTCCTGCGCCCCCACTCACCTCGACTCGCTCTTTGACTGCTTTTTATTTTCATCTTAAAATCCTAGCCTCGCGTCCGCTTGGATAGCCCGGTCTCTTGTGCTCCACTCGACTCTCCGCCCGATGTGCGGAACAAGGCACAGCCCAAGATGCCTATTCTTTATAGCTCCAGAGTGAGTGAGGAGAAAAGCCTCGTTCCATCAAACCACAGAGGTTACCAAAGAACTCGCGCCGGCTAAGGATTCTCGAGTCACACGATTTTCAACCACTACTCCGAGTACTCGAGCAATTTTGAAATTCGTCAAGCGTTTTATTCTGAGGTGTCGTTAATGTCGGAGCCTTTTGCATTGCTAGGCAAGTTCGAGGTTGCCAGCAGGTACGCCCGAGAGTCAACATCTGGGTCTGAATGACCCTGGATCATTGATCCAGATGCATTGATGACGTGTGAAAAGAATGTGAAGAAATAACATCAGGTAACGTTTGTGGTAAAACTAGAAAACAAGTTGCCGAGATTATTGTCGCGACTGACAGAAAAGTAAACATTTTAGCAGCCACTGCCAGATTGTCACACACCTAGGGTGCAATTCAACCTCCATAGTTTCCTTGGCTCTTCATAAATCCTCAGGAACACTCGTTTATAGCACGTCCAACTTCTGCAACAACAACTGTTGATTTTACACACTACCACCATCAGTTCCGTTTCGTTAAAACTTTGTATTACGTTCAACGCCATCCAACACGTCCACCCCAAGGAATTATCACCCGGTCGTTTCCCATGGACGAATTTACGTATCTCGACGGGAAAACGCACTGGAACGCACACAGTTCGCGGAAGGATATTACGATAGGAGCTGCACGTATATGAATGCATTAGATGCTCAGCTAGCTTCGGAGCAGGGAATCGCTACGACTACAAGCTACTGCTGCACATCCTATGGGCCGTTGGTGCCTGACTGAGTGTACAAGGGCTTCCGTGAGCTCTCGTATATTCAGCTGGATGTCAGTACTTTGTCCAGCAGGATGAATGGCTAGCGAGTACAGCGAGCACATCACCAGAGAAACAGAGAAGGAGCTTAATGCTAGCAGGACTCTGAGAGAACGTGGCATGTTCGTGGTGGTATAGGTTTCAGGCTATAACACCAAATACCACACACTAGAGTAGCAATAAAGAAGAGAGACAGAGAGGGTGTAGCTGAGAAGCCACATCCCAACCAACAGATTCTCGGTTTGTCTAGCAAAGCTACCGCTACATCAATCCATACGTCCTTGTTCGAGAGGCTGTACGTTTCTCTGGTTTCTATCTGCAAGCAGTTTTGTCCTCTTCCCTCTTTCCTCCTGGCACCTCGTTCCTTTTCTTTTGGCTTCAACGAGCCAAGTTTGACAATATTTAACAAAATGTAATAACAAAATAACGTTTGACAGAAAGATGCCAGAACAAAGGGTCAAATGTACATCACGTTGGAGTTTTGCTGGTACAATGGAAGCTGCCAACCAATGGTCGAACATCTTGCATTCCATACCACTTGAACTTTTGACTGCCTGGTCCGTTACTCCCTCACGACAGCATCCTCATCTTCTTCTACTTCAACAACCCTTAGCATATGTTGACAGCGAGGTTGTCTTGCTCTTTCGTCGCAGCAGGTCGGCGGTGAATTGCTTGGAGATCAGAAAAAGAAGCTCCGAGCTTTCTTAGGCAAGCGAAAGAATGGAGAGAGAGTCAAGTTTGTTGGCTCTTCCAGCAATGGGAAACAAGAAGAAAAAAAAGCTCGAGAACAAGGTCATGTATATATACAGGTTTTTATTCATTCTCTCGACTGGAGGAGGATACGCCACGAGAGAACACAACATTCGTTTCAAACCACAGAAGCTTCTTCGTACATTTTCTTTCTTCTTCTCTGTTCAACAGGGTCTCATTCATTTCTGCTCGTTTACTGGCTGATGCTAAATTCGAATGGATACGTACGCAGGCACCTCACAGTCGAGACTTGTAATGGAAAAATCTTTGAGTTTTCATAGAGTTTGAGGAAAAAACTTGACACATTTCAGGCATGCAGATGAGACACAAATAACCGATGAGTGCCTCTTTCTTGCCTTACTTGCCCCTTTCTGTTGCTGTCCTGTCGTCTCATTTTTATGTCATCAAGGCTGGACAATAGCTTCCGGAAGTTCTGTGGCACGGGATCCACGAGAAACTATGAGGAAGGTAGGGAAGAAAAAGAGCAGAACGTTCGAACAAACTTTTAGCGAATTGAGTGGTAAAAGTGTGATTTGCCAACGAGGAGCAATAAAAAGTCACAGCAGTGGAGGAGTCCCACAGAGGTCAGCCAGCAATGAGCGAACGAAGAGAGGGCTTTGCAACCGCGCTCTCCAAGACAGAGACAGATAGAAACAAAGAAAGTTGAACTGAAATTTCGTTCTCGGATTCCACAGCCACGAGATGTTCGGTCCCCTGGATAAGAAGTCGTTACTGAAGTGCAATTATTCCTTATCACGAATTCTACTCTGAGCACATTCCATATCCACTGTCTCAAGGTTTTTACTTCAACCTCCTATCCTCCTCTTTCTATTTCTGCTCCCAGCAAATTGGTTACGTTCTTCCTAAGACTCTGGAAAAAAAAAAACAGAAAAAAAAACTTGAAATCGTACGTTATCCACGAAAAATGACTTTCGAAGGACTATCTGCTCAACCAAAATTATAATCAACAGACTCGATGGCTGGACGATCTTCGCGAGAAGCACGAACTCCGGAAAATTCTTCAAACTTGCTCCTTATCCGAATAATTTTTTCGTTAAATGAATTATAACCGAAAAGAAGAATCAGAAGTATACGCTGAAAACAAAATTTTGTTGAAAAAAATGGATATTTTGTTCGATGCGTTCGACTAAAAGTTTTTTTTGAAAAATCCCAAAAATAGTGTCATTGCTGCAAGAAATATTTTAGAAAGTCTCTTCGGAAGCAAATTCTAGTCGTTCCACCCGTAAATTTTGCTGACAATTCCGTTAGAAACCAAATATATTGTCAAAATCCCGAAAATTTTGAAATTATCGTAAAAAATATTTAGTTGAACGTATTCAACAAAATATCGACGATTTTTAACAAAATTTCTTTTCCAGTGTAGAGTTGGCTGCTCATATTTCACAAGAAATTCACAGTCCCAGGCCCAGGTGATTTTATTGTCCTCTGACGTGTCAGCTACATCGACAGCCAGCAGGATATGCAGCCGAAACGTTCAAGCCTCAACGTTTCTCTTGTCAGAAGCATTCTTTCAAAATTCAACATTTTTTATGATTTTTTTGAAATTAAAAAAAAGTCGTTATCACGAATGTACAAACATCGTGATAATGAGACCTAACCCGGTCCGTGAGGTAGTGTGACGTTTAGACATTCGTGTGAGGGAGAGTGGACACGTGTATGTAGCTTGCAGAGATTCACGAGTGCATACTGCAACCTGTGCGAACTAAAATACACACGAAAATGATGCGCTCACGTATGTGGAGGTGAGGAGCAGTATATCGCCAAACGCAACTCGATGTTCCGGCCGACAGTCATGCAGCATAATCGTGCATAATAATTATGACGTCATCAATTAGAGAGCCAGCGAGTGACATTAATGTCTGTCTCGCAGTAGTGTCGCGCTGCGTGAACCCAATTCGTCCTGTAGCATGGAAACGTCCCCTAGATACAAATGTACAGGCTAAGAGATTCTTGATGGGGTTTGCAACGAACGAGAATTGAACGAGTCGCGAGTGAAAAAACGACCGCGTCATCTTTTCGGATTTAGCGAGAATGAAAAAACAAAAAAGGATGGAAAAATAACTGCCTCGGTGCTACGAACGAAGATGACGTTTTATTCGTCTCTTTCATGCGTGGGAAAAAAGAGTCTATCATCCGGCATACCACATGTCATGGGATACACCTGCAGAAAAAAGTAATTACTAGTGAAATGTTTCCTTGATGCCACACACCAACATTTCTTAATTACAAAATTCTCTCTTCTTTCTGGTTTGTGGAGCATAATTGGTCGAGCTTGTGAGAGTCAACTTTTACCTTTCATTTCCTAAATGTAATGTCATTCATTGCAACACTGAAAACAAAGTTTTGTTGGAAAAGATGGATATTTTGTTCGATACGTTCGACCAAACGTTTTGTTCGAATAATCCCAAAAATTGTGTCATCGCAGCAAAAAATATTCTATAAAGTCTCTTCGGAAGCAAATTTTAGTCGTTCCACTCGTAAATTTCGCTGACAATTCCATTAGAAACAAAATATTCAGCCAAAATAACGAAAATTTTAAAATTATCGAAAAATATTTAGTTCGACGTGTTCAACAAAATATCGACGATTTTTAACAAAATTTTATTTCCAGTAAAAAGAGAATTCTTCTGCTTACCGAAGCCAACAAAAATCGATAGTTAAGCAAAATAATCTGGACGTCCAGACCGAGTTCGAAATTATAAAGTTTCCTCGACTGTTGGGAAAATTGTTTTTACTTCAATCTGAAAAATTATGTGACAAAAAAGTGACGTGGCAACTTTGAAGCTCGAGCTCTTTTCCTCTGCATCTCTCTCCCTCCCTTGAGGTCTCTTCCTTTATCTTGAAGGTTTCTCAAGGGATGCATGGTTCATAATTTATGGGTGTCCTTGTGGTGACCGCCGCAAGGAATGTAACAGATTGGGCTTGTCAGGTTGTTGAGCATGGGGACGCATAGGGATTAGTGAAACGCGCCGAGAGCTCGCGATGATTTAAACCACTTTGGGAAGAGGATGGTTGCTGGTTAGGTGCGGGAAAGGGGCTGGGAGAGAAGCAGAGAGCTCCGCATGCTCTTCGGGAACTCGTGGTCTGACTATGCTCATGGATATACTACTTCATATGCTATTCAAACGGATATATTCATATATGTCCATGTGTGTTTGTCCGTTAACAAGTAAGCCCTTAATCGGTAGTCCTGGGTATATGGTCAAGCATGTAATTTTACACTCGTGATACTTGTGCAAAGAGACTCGGGGTGTCAGTGTCCTAATTCGAATAAATCGGCCCTTACGATTATTCCGAAAGGACTCTGTTCTCGTTATCGCACGAAAATAGTTCCTGTGCCTTTATAGCATTGAAATAAAATCCGATAATCACCATTTCGTGGGCTGTCACTGTCTATAAATAAAAATTGAATGAAAAATTGATTTAATGCATTTTGGCCATTCTTCCGGCTGCCATTTCGGAGCATTGCAGTTTTTATGGGAATGCAATAAATTGGTTGTAAAAAAAAAAGGATTTCTTCCAGTCAATTTTTGATTTTTCCTTTTTTTTTTAGAGGGAGAAGGATTTTGTAGAAAATGGTACGTAAAATCCCAGAAGGCAAAGGGTCGAGTTCGGTCTTGCATTTGCCATAGCAAGCTGATATAAAATACGACATTATATTCATAGCACTTGAGACTCGGAGCACACGACGTCCCACTGGGATCTTTTTCATAATAGATGATAACGAACGTTGAAGTTCGGTGTAAATTAACCCTTTGGAGGAAAAGGTCAGGAACGGAGGCATAGTTATGCCTACGGGTATGAATGTATATTAATATACTAACCGCTGAATAAATGTGAATAATAATTGGTGAAAAAAAAGGCTGCAATGTGGCGATTTTTTTTTTTTTTTTTATAAATCGGAAGTGAAAATATGAAAATTGTAACAATTTTACTGCATCGATTATTTATTCATCCCAGTAGTTTAATGCTGTTAAACAATTCGTTCACATTTGACTTTTCGGGTTCCAAAGGGATGGTAAATTGTGGACAAGAGAATTTGTCGGGGAGCGAGATAGCGGCGAACATGGGCGCAGTGCCCGAGGGTCAGATTTCGGAGTCATGGAGTCGAGGAAATTCAGTAGAAAATGCTGGCACATATAAATGTCTATAGATGTATAGGAGATTCGTAATTGGCACAGGGTCCAGTACGCCTTGCGTGTCTGTGTGGCCACATGTATATATAGCGACACGAGAAATCGTGTATATCGATGGGAGGTTGGTGTGTTGTGAGGTTAGCAAAATATCTCTCCCTCGCTCGTTCTGGCTGGCTCTCTATGGTTCAAAATTCGCTCCTTGCTCTATCGACACAGTCCTGCAACAGGGCAAGCCGTGGTCGTAACTTCGAACGCCATGGTTTTGTCGTGGTCCTTGTCGAGGATTTCAAGTTGGTAAGTTGGCATCGTGATGATTGTACGTGTAGTCGATGAAGTAGGTGAATGTGCGAGAGTCGAAACACGAATCGGAAAACGAAGGAAACATTGGAGTCGGAAATGTTGAAGCGAAATGTGAAATTGTTCGGTTAGCAAATATTTCTATTCGCGTTACAGGTCCATCGGAACGAATGGTTTTTGCGATATGCATTGACGAATTAACACCAGAAGCAAAAAATCGAGAGGGACTATTTCGTGGAATGCACACTAAAAACAAAATTTTGTTGGAAAAGATGGATATTTTGTTCGATTCGTTCGACTAAAAGTTTTTTTTTTAATAATTCCAAAAATTGTGTCATCGCAGCAAGAAATATTCTAGAAAGTCTCTTCGGAAGCAAATTTTTGTCGTTCCAATCGTAAATTTTGCTGACTATTCCAT
>JBAJMU010000008.1:10393423-10543472 GCA_037952995.1 Hyposoter didymator
TAGAGAAAACTACACGAACGACGCGAGTGCTGGAAGGAGAAGGAAAAAATTGTCTTGCTCGTATTTCTCTTTGTCAACAGGATTCTTTGTCACGAACAATCGAGGGGAATCGTCCGCGAGATCCAATAGAAATGAAAAATCAATAAAAAAATTGCACAGTGCTTCTGGGAAAATTCCCCATCAATATTTTTCCAAAGGAGCTCAAATTACGAGGAATTTGTTTTCAAGCTTTTACCCTCCCTTTTCGTTTATCAATAATTTTATAGATCCTGGGCGGCGCTCTACAGAGTTTACCGTACTGCCGACGTGTTCCAAACATGCAATCAGAGTTTTTGATTGATTAGCTGATCAATGAAAAACTCTCTTAGAAAAAAACTAGCCCAGTGAGTTATTTCTACAGTACGCGAAGCTCTGAAAGAGCGGAAACGTCACGACAAGCTTCACGGAGCCTGAGGTTACCGGGTTAACTTGTTCTGGCACTCAGACCTCCCGATTTTTTAATTAACGAGAGCTGATCAATCAAAAACTTTAATTGACTGGCACATGGGGTTACAAGTTTGCCTTTGCGGGGATCACGTAAGATCGAAGAGCTTTTGTATCGGAGCTCTTAGTTGGGCTCCGTCTACTGTAACGTTTGCAGAACGTCAAGGCAAAACATTAATTTTGGTATGAAAAATTCATCATTATTTACATTATTAATTAAAAAAAAAAAAAATCTCAAGGAGTGGAAATTGGATTGAGAATAAAGATTCGAATTTGGGGAGGCCGTTGCTGCACTGAAAATGAAATTTTCTTAAAAATGGTCGATATTTTGTTGAATACCATAAAATAAATCATTTTTTTGATAATTTCGAAATTTTCGTTATTTTGGCAGTTTATTTGGTTTCTAACGAAATTGTCAGTGAAATTTGCGATTGGAACGACAATAATTTGCTTCCGAAGAGACTTTCTAGAATATTTCTTGTTGTAATGACACAATTTTTAGGATTATTGAAAAAAAAAGGTTTAGTCGGAACGTATCGAACAAAATATCGATCTTTTCCAACTAGATTCTCTTTTCAGTGTACACTGGAAATAAAATTTTGTCAAAAATCGTCGATATTTTGTTGAAAACGGTTAACTAAATATTTTTCGATAATTTCCCAATTTTCGTTATTTTGGCAGTTCATTTGGTTTTTAACGAAACTGTCAGCAAAATTTGCGATTGGAACGACAATAATTTGCTTCCCAAGAGACTTTCTAGAATATTTCTTGTTGTAATGACACAATTTTTAGGATTATTAAAAAAAAAAACGTTTAGTCGAACGTATCGAACAAAACATCGATCTTTTTCAACGAAATTTTGTTTTCAGTGTATCGAGTCTTCGAAAGACATTTGTGATCGTCATCTCACTTGTGCCGTGTGTACAAAAGTGTAGCTTGTTTCCGGATGAATTAACGCGTAAAACAAGGCGAGTTAGAAACTAATGGTCCGCAAAAAGCGCCGTGACTAAAAGTTCATTTGCAATACAATGCCACAGGGACGATCCGCCAGGATGTATTTAAATGGGAAATGCTAAAGGACGCTGTGAGGTCGGGGTTTGTGAAAGCAGCAACCGAGAGCGAGAGAGAGATCGAGAGGGAGTGACAAAGCAAGCTTTCGAAAGGGTGAGAGTATAACGCTGGATGCGCTTTGCTCACTAGGTATCCCGCACATTTCCCCCGAGTACCAAAGCAAAAAGCGGGCCAAGGCTTTCAGGGCAAAGAGCTGTGACGCGTACACATAACAATATGCAAAAAAAAAAAAATTTAACACAAGACGACGTCGTTTTCGTGGATAGAGAGCGAGCGAGAGAGAGAGAGAGAGGGGCGATGTAAGGTTGAATGGTTTATGGACATTCGGAAGAAAATTCAAACTCCCCAACCCATGAATATTCAACTTCCCAGCCTCGACGTCATCATATTCCCATCCTACGTTTTAATCTCGACGATTCATCCCAGTCTCATCCCGCATAACGCTCGCGTAAATTTTTTCCAAAAGTATACGATTTTTTTAAATTCAAATACGAAAAACTTTTGTCTCCTGCTTCGTGCGTTTTTTTGCCTTGATTTTTCAAGCATATGAGGTCAACGTGGAAACTTTGGTGTTTGTGTAATTGTTGGTGAGTGCGTTTGCACGAGAACGAGTGTGTCAAATACGAGGGGATCCGAGTGCCTCCCTATCACGAGGACGCCACGAGTGTTTAACGATAGCAAATTTAATCCAATAAAATTCTCTCGACTTTTATTTCCTGTCGCATTGTAGATCGATCACTTTTGTATTTAATCTCCAAAATAAAAGTACCGCACACGATGGAAAAAGGAAGGGTTATTTGCTCGAATCCGGCGGGGAGAGAGAAGGCACGAGGGAACGAGCGGAAGCATCGCGTATTTATTGAATGTGTGCAATCAGGAAAATAGCCGTTGAATCATTGAAAACAAATAGTACTTGTTGACAAACAGAAAGAGTCGTCATGATTGCGGAATCGAACTGAACCGTGTGGCGAATTTTCACAAAGCTAGGGTATGAAGAATTGCATTATTTTACAGGCTCTCGCTCATCCTGTCTAAATAGTCTGATATATTGACAGTATTTCGAGGGTCACGTGAATATTCACTTGGTTATTATATAATTAGTTGATTATCCAATTACGCTTATCGACTATTCGTCAAAGTGAGAAAACATGTATATAATCATGATTGCACGGATAATAATGACAATCGCTCATTATGCAACGGACCGAACCAATTGCAGCGCCTTCGCCTCTTTTCCCCGAACAATTTATACAATTCAAGTCGCAATCACGATTGTAAAACGAGAATAAATATTTCAAAGCTCAAGCAGAGATGGAATAATGGAAAAAAAAAACTTGTTCGTTATCCATCCCTCCGAGTTAAAAATTCGTCCCACACTGAGAATGAAATTTTGTTAAAAATCGTCGATATTTTTTTATAATTTCGAAATTTTTGTTATTTTGTCAGTATATTTTGTTTATAACGGAATTGCCAGCGAAATTTACGAGTGGAATTACTAAAATTTGCTTCCGAAGAGACTTTCTAAAATATTTCTTGCTGGACTGACACTATTTTTGGGATTTTTCAAACAAAACGTTTAGTCGAACGTATCGAACGAAATATCCATCTTTTTCAACAACATTTCCTTTTCAGTGCACCTTCCTGATTCGATGTTGTTTGACTTCCGAGTCTAATAATTCTGTGGGATGTTGACAAATGGAAAAATAAAAAAATAAAGGTCAACCATTTATTGCAGCAGCCAGAGGACAATGAAGTTTGCAATAATGGAGTAAATATTCGCATCACGATCATAAATTTTTATTATATATTTATACGTTACTTAATAGAGTCGTAATTTATTTAACTACCATAACGACTCAATTTTCCAAGCACATTCTCAAGACAAATCGCGCCTATAACTCATGGATTTTTGTGGCGAATTCCCATGCATTTTATTCCCACCCCTTTGTCGAGGATTAAGTTGCCTCTGCGCGTGTCTCTTGAACCCGGAGATTTGATACTGTTGGCCAAAGGCTAAGACAATAAGGAGATGAAATAAAAAGCGATAAAGCATTTTATTTACTTCTGTTATAGAGCGATAAATGTCCTGGGTCCAGGAGACCCATAAGACCATAAAGGAATGTACAAAATGTTGAAGTTTTTACTCACAGCAGGCTACGATCGTTGTGCCACGTTTAATAACATTGATAGCTCGTGATACCGACAAGACTCGTCTGCTCGATATCGAGCTTGTCAATAATTTTCAATGACCGACCACGAGATACCTCGTCGTTGCTTTTCGTGTCGGTCTTGCTCTCTTTCGCTCTTGAGAAGAAAGGCACACGGAAACAGTCGTTTACACCGGATGCTCGTTCTCAGTCCCCCCAGCCTCCGGTGGACGAGCGGAAAATAATTAATGAACATGATAATGTTAGGGGAATGGAATTGTGTATTGTTGGCGATCGGGTCGAGGGGGTTCTGGACACGTTGGACGGGGTTGGCTATACAACCTGCTACAAGCATGATTGATCGATTCTCTAATATACGCAGCGCGTTATGGAAAACCTGCTGCGAAGCCCCTTCCCATCCCTCGATCAATTTCGCCAATCTTGTCCATCCATGGTTAGCGAATATCGAGCGCGACAGTCATTGGAATATCGATGAAACTTTACGCCCGCCCATAATCAATGCCATTCTGATTATTCTATTCGGAGAATCATCGAAAATATGTCTTTTGATAATAATTATCATTTATTTTTCATTGTTGACACACTGGGTCATTTTGACCCGTAGAAAAATTTTCTAAGATGATTTTAGTTTGATGAAAAAACGAGCTTCATCCAATAAGTGTTGCAAGAGAAAATAAAAAACTAAAAAAGAAAATAAAAAATGTGTGGAATTTTCTGCGATTTTCAAAAACTCAATTTTACCCCGTTTTCGCTTTTTTATTTATTCCAAATTTATTATCGCGTTTCTCCTATCTCTTGCTACGTGTTTGAAGCATAAAATGGAATTTGCACCCGAATGTATATATTTTATAAATTGAGGTATCGAAATACGAGTAAGTTTGATTTGTATCCGCGATTGGCTGTACCTTTTTTCTTTCGCATTCATATAGCCAAGCGAAATTCGATAATCCACAAACGAGAACGATTTTATTTCGCAGTGCCGCACACTCGTGAATAAATACGTTTTTAATCCGTTTCGCCAAGATTTTTTCCAATAGACTCGCGTATATATGTCGTCGCAACGACACGAGTTTTTCGGCGCGATAAATTTTTTAGTTGGACGATAAGAGCTCGCAGTTTTCTGATCGACGAATTTCACTTCCCCCGATTTTTTTTTATTATCTCAAAAAAAAAAGGAAAAAATTATTTCGGGATCCAAAAAAAAAGGAATTTTCCGACCTGCACATCCAGGTGTTTTGTCGGTGTTATTAATATCTCCCTGCTGCGCATGTGTATGTAAGTAATAAATATGTAAATACAACGCGGTGTCGTGTCGTAACGGTTTTTTGTTGTCAGATTGAACGGATGTTTTTTTGCCCATCGCATGCGGGCACGTTCGTTCAGTTTGCCAAAAAGAATGAGTCAAACAAAAAAAAGCGAAAAAAGAAATAGAGGAGTGATGTACGAGCAAACAGTGCTCGGGTAATGCTGCAAAAATCGGAGCAGCTCGAAACAACAAAAAAAAAGGATATCAGAAGGAAGGATCTCTTAAACCGTAAAACAGACAAAAAATGCTGCCCGTTTTTTTGACCAGCATTCCCTGAGCCATAACTCTAAGGGTGAGTCTTTAGCCTCCAGCTTTTGGAGTTATGGTACTCAGCGTTTTTCCCCACTGTACGAATGTCGACCAAGAGGGTCACTATGAGAGAGAAACAAACTTTCATTTCCATTGTTCACTAAATTCGCTTTAATTCAACAATTTTCGTTGGTACGTGATTTCGAAGGATCAAGAGTGTCACGATTGCAAAAACACGCACGAGCCTCGTTCGAGGCTTCTCACGAGATACAAATATTCGGAAATCTATCTTTACGCACACAGACACGTTCCAACAACAAAAATTTAAAAAAAAAAAATGCAAAGTTGAAAAAAAAAACTGTGGCAGCGACAATAATGCTTCCACGTCGACCGGTTGACTGGGGGTATGAAAGTGTTGAGGTGGCTTGCTGGAGGCTCAGTTTTTGGAGAAGTTGAAGGCTGGCTGTAGTTGGCAAGGGATTTTCTGTTGCTTTTTCTTGCCATACCAACCGAAATGTCCAACGAGGACACTACGACACTCTCACACATGTGTGAGTACATAGTCTCCGTGTAGACGCTCCCACACATATTTCCAGACGTCCCTGGAGGAGGGAAAGGCCAGAGAGAGTACGAGGAGAGATTTCGCATCTGTGTTCTCGCGTAAACACGTAAACATGCCTATGTATATGAGTTCTGGTATTACACAGAAGACAGCGAGGAATATGCACGAGAACCAGTGGCAAAGTGACACGGCAGGTACGTGTTTTGCTTTCCGTTTTCCTGCTGCCTCCGTCTTTCTGTTTCCCTCCTCCTTCATTCTCTTTCTCTCTCTTGGTAGTTTTTTCATGCTGCATCACAAAACTCATATGGCTCGAGCTCTCCGGGTTCAGCTTCGTGAACCTTTCTATACATTGGATTCCTCTGCGGCGTTTTCAGCCCTGGCTTCTTTCATTTTCACCCTCTTCTCCTCCTCCTCCTCCCGTGGACCGTCCGCCGACAAGAAACAAAAGCCTTTCTCTCCCTCTCCCTCCTCCTCCTCCTCCTCACCTCTTTCAACAGACCTGCATCCAGATAAAATGGAAATGGAGTGCATGCAAACTTGACTACACAACAGACATAAAAACAAGACACACAGGGACCACCAGAAAAACGATAAATGGGGGATAACTATAAATGCTCTCTAAAATCACAATATCATATGCACGTGCCACTTATCAACTCCTCTCGACAACAATTTTCTGCAAAATTGCTTTCCTTTCCTCCTGCTGGATTCCTATTCATGGGGATCGATTTGTTCCTGGATAATGAAAATACTGTTTTCCTTTCTTTCTCGAAACTATTCTCCTCATTGTGTCTTGGAAATGCTTTTCTTTGCAAATGTCACAATTTTTTCATTTAATTTCCAAAAATTCAGAAAATATTTGTCGTTTAGCGAAAAGCACATGAAAATAAAATCTACGTCGACAAAGTTCTGCTTTTTCTTTTTTAACTTTTGAGAAAATGCCAGGTTCACATAATTCATTGGATTCTATTAATGGGGATCGATTTGTTCCTGGATAATGAAAATACTGTTTTCGTTTCTTTCTCGAAACTATTCTCCTCATTGTGTCTTGGAAATGCTTTTCTTTGCAAATGTCACAATTTTTTCATTCAATTTCCAAAAATTCAGAAAATATTTGTCATTTAGCGAAAAGCACATGAAAATAAAATCTACGTCGACAAAGTTTTCCTTTTTCTTTTTCAACTTTTGAGAAAATGCCAGGTTCACATAATTCATTGGATTCTATTAATGGGGATCGATTTGTTCCTGGATAATGAAAATACTGTTTTCGTTTCTTTCTCGAAACTATTCTCCTCATTGTGTCTTCGAAATGCTTTTCTTTGCAAATGTCAACATTTTTTCGATTTATTTCCAAAAATTTAGAAAATATTTGTCATTTAGCGAAAAGCACATGAAAATAAAATCTCCGTCGACAAAGTTTTCCTTTTTCTTTTTCAACTTTTGAGAAAATGCCAGGTTCACATAATTTATTTTTCACATTCGTTTACAATTTTTTTAAATATTCGAAAAGTCGTTTTTCTCAATCTTTGGCATTCACAGATGTATCCACGAACGTATTCATTTTTTTGACTATATATATATATATATGTCCTTCAGGAGAATTCACAAATACATGCATCACTTCGAATAACATTATTTCTCGGTGGAGGAGCTCTATAAATAACTCGTATCAAAATGTCGGATGGAACACAAAGCATATTTCATTTGGTATAATTAATTGGGAAGATGGCAACGAGGGGGGGTGGAGAGAGCTGCGGAGGGTTGATGAGGGAGCTACGGTTGTACGTTATCTTTCCGAGCGTTGTTAATTAAAATTCCGTTTCGCAGTTGCACCATAATCAGGAAACAATCACATTTTTCGACTGCACGGATTCGCCATGCTTCCTGGCACATTGGAGAAAATTAATAACATTTGTTACAATATTATGTGCGTGGACGTCAGTTTGTAAATTAAATTTCGTCCACATTTTTAACGAAAAAAAGCAAAAAACGTTACTTTTAATTACAAAACGTAATTGCCAAAGTTGTTGGACCAGTAAAGCCGATTTGTTTTGCTCTGATTCGTTTCTTCGAGGAAACGGATCAGAAATGTCGAATAAAAGATTTGGGCAAGAAACACTCATCCGTGAAGCTCGTTAAAGTTGAATTTTCGCGAGCTTATCGTAACTTTCTATTTTTCTTGCAGCAACTCACCCTCTCTATTTATTTCCTCTCTGTCTCTTCTCTCTCTCTCTCTATCGAGCATGAACCCCTTTTCCCTCGATATTCATAACGTATTCCACAACGTGGAGAACCATTGAGAAGTATACTTCTGGATAAGCCACGGACTTTTCTCCACATATCCCTCGCTCTCTCCTTCTCCATTTTTGCCCTCCTTCACGTTTTTCATCTACGTTTGGATTTTTTCAAATATTTCTGCAACAAAAATGTTGCCTTGCAACGGCAGCAGGGAATATTCAGCTTTGCCAGACTTCCAGTTTTTTATTCACGCGCCAAGCAAAGAGCTTTCTATGTACATAATCAGAAAAGAGCATCACGAAAATATCGGCAAACAGACAGTTCTGGTGCGTCATTTATTCACCATCATAGAAAACTCTTTCCTTCCAAAACTGAGTGCAAGTTTCTGTAACGGAAGTCATCGCCTCGAAATCATCCGCGGAACGTCCTTCGGGACAATATTCTGACTAAAAGGATGGACAGCGATGTATCGTCGATCACAAGGATCAGACTCTGTTGCGCGCCCAGAGATCCTCTTTAATCTCGAGACCATGACGCGTCAGGAATAATTATCCAGTGGCTGGAATGACGAGGTAGAGAAGAACACAAGTTACTGTTTATCCTGCTGCTGGGAAGGTCCGAACCAAGCTTTCACGCTGTGTCGCGCACCAGAGCTCCGAGCAGAGACAAGCAAAGTCATTGGAAAAGCTATAAATCCATCGAGCTAAACAGCCAAAGCCTTGGATTTCTTCTTATGGTGGAAAGAAGCCTCGGATGCTATTTGGGACTCTGCCGCGACTTTTTTCGAGATATTTTTTACTTGTGCTTTTAATCGAACGGTGTTTGAGCATTCGGAACCAAAAAAATCTACGAAAGTGAGTAACTGATCGAAAGTCGTTCGATAATGCGATAATATTTTTTTTTTTTAAATCAATATTTGGAATTTTTCACAAAATATCGAAAAAGATGGCGATATTCGGAGAAATTTGTTTGTTTATTCACGTAGAATCGTACGTGTACTAATTCACTCACACGATTGATAAGGCAGACCAGAGAGAATAGAGAATTAGTTAACCAACATGAGAATCGGTTGATCATTCACCTGGACAAGTATCTCATGGCACGTACATGCATAAACCACTCCCTCAATTCCCCAATTCCATGGGGGTTATCCGTTACTCACCTGATGATTCCCTACCATCGCGAACCTTATATGCTAAGCAAATAGATACATTTATCGATTTGGTAGCTTCCTCAACACGAGGATATGGCCTTAGTTAGGCCTTTATGTCATCCAGCATTAAATTATCGACGAGCCTAACAAGCGTCGATGAATAGTATCGCAAGAGCTGTAGCCGCAACGTGTCTGAACAAGGGTTTGTGATGTGACAGGATTGACGAGCAGTATCCTCTTTTGAGGAGCCCCGTCAGCAAAATTCAATAGACTCTTGAATGAAGAACTTGTCGCAATATGATTTTAAATTTATTTCATGATGAGAAATCAAACGGTTGAATGTCAATCAATCGGATGGGTAATTTGAAGGAATAAAAACGCGTTGGAGTTGTGGAGATAGGAAGAGGAAATAATGAGAAGAATAAATGCACGAGAGATTGTTTTTAAAAATAAAAAATCAAACGACTGGATGGATTTTTGCTGTCGCTATAAAAATGACGGGCCTAGCGATTTGCTTGGATTTAAATGATTTGCGGCATCAGTTTCATGAGTGAATATATGGAAAATCTATAAAAATGAAACTCGGGTATCGAAGCTGACGTTTAAAACACGAGAGATAATCGATGGGGCGGTTGGAACGAGGATATGGAAGAAAGAGACGACGAATGATGCATCGTCACGCACTGGTTGGCTATCTGTGTTGCAGGTTTTCATCGACATTGGCACGTGGTTTGATGTGCAAGGAAGGGGTGTCACGATCGGTATGGATCAGGGGGAAGGGGGAATTACCTCTCGTCTGTAATTTCCTTTTTCCCCTCTTCCGTATAGGGCCATCAAACCCATCACCTTTCATTTAATCTTCTCACGCGCGTCTCCCACCCCCATCCCTTCGTTAGCTCTCGTGGTCGACCACACATAGTTATCCGATGAATACTGACATTCCCGAGCAGCTGCGGATTGCTCCGCGGCGTTTTCGTCCGAGGGAGACTAAAGTTTCGAGACAAAAGAGGAGTCTCGCGATCGGTGATTTCAATTATTTATGCTCAATAAAGTATAACAGCGAAAGGCTCTTAAGGGCGTCGATGATCGCGCGGCTGCGATTACTCTTGTATGTGGAATTCTATAGACTCGCAAATCTGTGTGTGCATCCATGGCAACAATTTTGTTTCCAGCAAATCTACTGCCTTTCGAATCATCGCAACTGCCTGAACTTTTTTTTCAGTGGCGATCACTTTAGATCGAAAAATATTTAGCAGAGTAATTCAGGATCATCGACAGCCATTAAATCGCAGAAATTACGTGATCGAAATCTCCTGCTTTTTTCTTGGGCAAATCTCAAGATTCTCATCGAATATTAGGTCGAGACAAAAAAACGATAATTTTTTAGCGTTCATAGAGAAAATCAGTGGGAAAATTGTTCTGGTTTTAAAAATTGAACAAAAAATTGATAAAAAAACGTATTTTTCGTTGGGGCTCAACGTTGCGGACTTCAGGCTCATCTGACACAATCTCGAATCGTCCATTTTTGTTCCTTTTCACAGTTTGTAATCTTGCAATTAATTGTTCCATAATTAATTCGGACAAAGGGCAATGAGTCATAATCGCTAATTATTACTGCATGTACGTTGATAATATCTGCACATGGAATATATTGGTACATTGATAGAAATATATGTATATATAATATTGTCCCGTTGCACAATTGAATTGGTAGTACATTGCTGTTATAATTGGCAGGCTGTTCATGGCATTTATATTCATGGGAATATACGTGTGGGAGTGTGTGTTGAGCTATCGATACAGTTGGGACAATTGTTCGTGCTCGTCGAGTGCGTGAAGCTTCGCTACTATATACATATTAGTTTTGGCAGAATTTCAGACGTGCGGAGGTAACGCATCCTGCTAAATTGTTGGAATCATCGATCCCCGGAAATGCAGAGAGAAGAGTCGCTGTCCTGCGTTTTATTGCTTCGTTGTACGCGGGGATGCGAACTCTTGATCAAATCGAACCGCAGCTTAATTCAAATACAAAGCGCCTTGATTTTTAATCAATATCCCATGGAATAGCGAAGCGAGATGACCATCAGTTTTTTTTTTTCCAATAAAACTTTAATTTTTTAACCACGGAAACGCACGGGGTCGACAATAGCTTTGAACTTTTTTTTTTTTTATTATCGCTTTTGGTTAATTGGCTCCTTTGTGGGATTCGTTTAATTGAGATTCCAGGCATTTCAATTCATTCCGTGACCTCCAAATGACTCCCAGGTTATTCGCCCATCGGATATGCGCTCGAATAATGTGCGGGGACATCGCTAGGCCAAGGACCTGTCGATTTGCTTTGAAATAATTCACACATCCATGCAGCGCAGGGGAATAGAAACTGCTGCGGACGAGGAGGATGAATGACCGGTACCTATATAACCTACATGCATATCGCTCGTATCTTGGCCAAGGGAAACCGGGAAAACGGGCATTACGAACGAGCGAGTATTCAAACAATAGCGCATCACGCTTCGCCTAACGCATACATTTATAGCGACGCTCCGGTTATCCTACGTGTACACTTCCTCATTGACTCCCTCTCGCTCCTTCTTTCTCCTGTCCCTCAGTTATGTATACTTGGACCAATTCCAGCCTCCACATACATTCGTGTGCGTAGCTATTTGGTTTTTCAATTTGTACGCACTGAAAAGAAAATTTTGTTGGAAAAGATCGATATTTTGTTCGATACGTTCGACTAAACGTTTTGTTCGAATAATCCCAAAAATAGTGTCATCGCAGCAAGCAATATTCTAGAAAATCCCTTCGAAAGCAAAATTTTGTCGTTCGAATCGTAAATTTTGCTGACAATTTCATTAGAAACCAATTATTCTGCCAAAATAACGAAAATTTTGAAATTATCAAAAAATATTTATTTCACCGTGTTCAACAAAATATCGTCGATTTTTAACAAAATTTCATTTCCAGTGCGTGCAATTCGATGAAGCTTGATTGATCAGGTAGCCCTTTAAATTTTTATTCTTTGGCCATGCACTCTGTTCATCAGGGGGAGGTTCTTAGTTCGATCAGTTCAATCTCGTGAAATCAATCACGGGATCCTACGCGATAGACTTTTATCGAAATGTGTAAATAATTTATGCTCATTATGAATCGTCAAAGGAATTTATAATCAGAATAGATTCGCAAGGTTTAATTCCGCTCGATAATTATTTGTCGGGAATGTGACCTTTCTCGTACAAATTAATTACACAAATTTCAACGATCAATCGGAGCCTGATTGGCTCGCGCGGTAGGCTACCATTTACAAACCTCAAACAAAATGAGCTTACCAAAGCAGACCCACTAAACCTGTGGGAATTATTAATGTTTGGATTACCTGCACCTGGTACGTGTGTAACTTTGGTGAAGAGATATTCGTACCAAATGCATTCAAATTGGACATGAATTGAATGCTTTTTCTCGACGGGTCTAAAGCTAATGAGATTTTCGCTCTGATCGGTAATCCCAGTGATTGAAGTCAATTTTCTTTGTCGAAAAAAAAATCAACGATTTTATTCGAATTTCCATTTTTTTTGCAGGTGGATAGTCTCTAGATCGCAGGAATTTTGAAAGTTTCAGTGAATCGTGGACTCTCGTCGTTATTTCGATGTCGAGAAAATTCCTCTGGAATAATGTATTTTTTTTTTTTAATCCCAGACGCACATTAGTCTCGCGAAGTGTGTGTTATTATAGTATCGCACGTTCGCGGGCACCAAGATCCATTAACTTCAATTTATAGCCGACGCTAGGACTTTTATTTATCAACGTGCTCCCTGCGTAATTGTCCCTTCCTCGCTCCAGCCTCGTCCTTTAAAAAACAGCTAGTTTTTTTTCACCATCTCGATAATTCAGGGACATTGAGGGCACGAGGTTTCGGAGTGCATAGCTCATCAAGTTCGGTTCAACTGGTAAAAACGTTAGAGGAGACTTTGTCCTCGAAAGGAGATTCCAAAAAAAATTCTGTGGCTGTTTCAACTCACTCGAAAGTGATAAATGTAAAAAAAAGGGACGATGAAAAAGCTTTTATCATGATAAAATTACGTTCCCAATTCGATCATTTTCCCTTTGCCCTTCATGAACTTTTCGCAGCAAACTTTTCTGATAAGGCTCCTAGTTGCTCTTTATTCTTTTTCACTGTTTTTCTTTCTTTTTTTTTTTTCACAGAGATAAAAGAAATCCGTTGCCTCTGAGTGTTATCAAAACTAACCCCACATTAGAGTCGAAATGAGAGGAAAAAAGAGAGTCGTCGTGAAGGAAAAAAACAGGGCAGTGAAGAATAAGAAGAAGAAGAAAGAGGGTCAAAAGAAAAATAAGGGTTGGCCTCTGAAACCCTCGCGAGTAATCCATACTCTTTGTTTACCTCGCTCGAACAAACTTACGTTTCGGCGAACCGTTAAGTCGTTAAGCACCCGACAACGCGAGCTCGAAATCCAGCGTGGAAAAGGCAACCATCCAAACCAACTCTCATCCTCTCTTTCTCTTTTACGTTGCGATCCTAAACTACCCCCTCCACATCGACCAGCAGTCTACGACCTCGGAAACTACACACACATATACTTTCTCATCCATAGACCATTTTTCCTTTTATCTATACGTATAAACACAGATGCTGTGTGTATGAGAATGTCTAGGAATTCAACCATCTTCTCCTTGCACTATATCGGACTCTTTCGCCCTTTCCACGACCTGGCTCTTCGGTGATTTGTGCCGACCGTGCCCAAGGAATATCAGCCTTCTTTTCCTCTTTTGCTCATCTCAGCAATGCCTCTCTCTTTCCACACATAAATGCAACGTCTGTATATCCTTCTATATATAAATATATTTGTCCATTCTCTAAACATAAACTGCTCTTCGTCCACATGCACGTAGGAATGCTCGATCGCCCTTCACAATAATTGGGAATTCCCCGATAAAATTGCTTTTTTTTCTGCCACCGATCGGTTGAGTGTTTATTTTTCTGGAATAAAATTCTTACCGGAAGAAATGTATCGGGACTTTTGAGCTTTTTTAATTATCTGCATCGCATCATATTCGCGATGTTTTTCAAACTTTTACTTTCCTTGGTAGACTCGCCAATCGAGGAAACTGATTCGTTGTAAACTCACCTGGAACAAAAAAAAGCAGAAATATATTTTAAGGATTTAATTCATGGAGCTGGAAAAATAAAAAGGGCGAAATATTTTTTTTATTGGTTTAGAAACGGTATTGCAGTTTTCGTTACACGGAGAGAAATGCGGGGAAATTTATATCACAAATTACTATGATTTATAGTTTTCTGGTGACAGTTTCGTCCTTCCGATAAATTTAAGCAAAAACATAGTAATTTTTCATCTAAAATTGGGCAAAAAATGTCAAATTTCCGCTATTTCCGATAGAATTATAATAAAAATTACTATGTTTTTGCTCAAATTTCTCAAAGGGACGACACTCTCACCAGAAAACTATGGCGGCATAGTAATATGTGATATAAATTTCCCGGCATTTCTCTCCGTGTATGAAATTTGGGTTTTTTTTTATTCAGCGATTTAAATTCATGGAAAAACGCATAAAGCGAGAGATAAAATTCCATTTGGTCTCCTTCGCGGAGCCTTGAAATTTTACGATATTGTATATTCACAAAGACCGCCACGCGGAAGCCCGTTGCACTTCACCTTTGGAATGCAAAATGCACGGTTACTCGGGTCGAGGTTAACCACGTGAATTTGTTCCGCGTGTCTTTATCGTCACAGAATTTGTTATTTCGACTGTGTAGACTGACAGGGAAAAAGTGAATCCGTTAAAATGGCCAGAAAAGGGAGAAAAGGCAACGGATCATTTTTTCCAACTTGAAAACTGAATTATAACAACAAACGAGGAATGAGACCTCGACAAACGAATGACACTGTCTTTGACGAGGAATGACATACAGCCCTTGGGGGAAATATTATTATTTCACGCTCGAGAATGAAAAGTTCAAACGAGACGAAAGATTTTCATTTTATTCGATTCCATCGAAGCAAAGGTTGGAAAACAAAATGGAGAACCGACTGAATTCATGGCGGTATTGCACCTTTTCAAGTGGCTCCCTGCTGCACTCTCGGAAAGCAGTAACTTTTGGCAAACCTTGAGTATGGCCAACTTTCGTGTGCTTTTAATTTCTCTCTATCTCGCCTTTGGCTTTCCTTCTCTTCGCTTCTCTTTCTTCAATATCCCTTGCTGAAATCCACCCACAAAATCCCGAGTGAGAATGAAATTTCCAACTTGTCCGAAATTTGCAGTGGAACGATCGCCGAGCTACTAGGAATCGTACACCACGAGAATTTCTCCATTGGCCTGCTGTAAAACACCTGGGGCAGAGTTCCCTCGACGAATAACTATTACAGTTTCTTAGTTTCATTTACGTTCCGTTGAGCCATTTCCATTCGGCATATATAAAGTATATATTTATAGCATTTTTCAATTTCTACCATCAACTCAACGAGGAATACGTTAAATTCCTAATTTTCTAAAATACCGAGTGCAGCATAAATTGACAGGGTTGATATACAAATTTATTATTATTTTTATTGATAAATAATTTACCAACAGGCGTCGAGAAAAATCGATACTGACTGGAAATAAAATTTTGTTAAAAATCGTCGATATTTTGTTGAACACGGCCAACTAAATATTTTTCGACAATTTCAAAATTTTCGTTATTTTGGCAGAATATTTGGTTTCTAATGGAATAGTCAGCAAAATTAACGATTGGAAGGACAAAAGTTTGCTTCCAAAGAGACTTTATAGAATATTTTTTGCTGCGATGACACAATTTTTGGGATTATTCGAAAAAACGTTTAGTCGAACGTATCGAAAAAAATATCGATCTTTTCCAACAAAATTTTGTTTTCAGTGCAATTTGTCTGAAAGCAGTTTCAAAGCGAGAGGATGGATCTCATAAAAAATCTGTCAAAGTACGCGCAGGGATGATGAAAAAATGAAAAGAATATAAAATACAAAAAAATTCATCCTCGTGCAGCATCATTTTCAAACGCTCGTTCAATTTGAGAGCAAAAAACAAATGTTGTTCAGAGTTTCTTTTGATGAATCATTCCTCTTTTACCGCTTCTTTTTTCGCATCGAGGCAGGTCGAGAGATTGAGCCAGTGCGCGGAGGTTGAGCACTGTGCGGGAGGTTGAGAAAAGACCTTAATTGCTCGAGTCGCATATCACTCCCGAGCTCTCAAACCTTACCAACCGTTGGTTCCCACTTGCGGTACAGCGCGCGATATAGATTCGCAGCAGTTCAATTTGTGAATGAATAATTATCGCCTGGGCCAACAACGAACCTTCCCGCTCACCGTACACATTGAATAATTGGATTCTAATTAAGCGAGTTTGACCTATTTCTCAATTCATATATTTCGGCACTTGGTATATCGTTTACCAATCAAACTAATATTTATCTTGAAGACTATAAATTTCCTAATCGAGCTGTGCGGAAATATTTAAAAATTTGTTTGATAATCAAAACCTAAATCTCCATCGATCTCATGGAGGAATTACAAAAAATTGTTAAATCATTCTCACCGCGAAAATCAACTTGTTTTCCTTCAGTTGTTTAACTTTATTTCAACAATGCCCAGACTCTATTTCAACCTCGTTTTTGTGTTCGCTTTTCGCTCCAACCAGAAGGAAAAGTTGTTGATTCGCTGACTAGAGTTCGCTCGAGCTCTGGGGGTAAATAAAACGTCTTGAATGATTGGACTCTGCAGATAAATCTATACGTTCACCTACACATACACGTTCGTACGTCAAACTCTACATCTGTTGAGCAAAAAAGATAGTGGGTGGTCTTAAGGCTGGAAACCAACTTCGATAGGTTTTTTTTCGTTGAATTGTTTTTTTTAACCGTCGCGTTCACTCGGTTCGGTATTTTCATTATTTTTGAACACGTGGCTCCGAAATGTGTCATTTTTTTTTGACATACGTCACGAGCGTCTCCTCAACGTCGAAATATCGAATGAAATTCGTAATGGATTGAAAAATTACGAAACGAATTTCCATTGATTTATCATGCAGAATATTTGTTTACATAAACACGCCACTTTGTGGAGGAGATTTTAACGTTTGAGATTAAAAGATGAAGGGGTGTTGGAAGTAGGAGAAAAAGTACAAGTACCAAGAGAAACAGAGTGAGGTTGCTTCATAAAGAGGAAGTTGACGTGATCTCAGGTGTGAATAATTTGTATGAAATTTGTGTTTGAAAGTGAGGACACAAGTCTCGCGAGGTGGTAAGCAAGTTGCCGCAGGGAAAGCATCGACTTAGTTGGTAAACTCAATTAAAGTTAAAAAGTGAAGAGGGCTTATGGCGAAGGAGAATGTCACTGAAATGCATAAGACAGAGATTCGTAAGACACTACGATACTTGGTTTTATGGTACGATTCGGTAACGTCGTTTATAAATATAGATTATGAGTCCCTGCGATTATAAATATGGATGAGCGATTAACATTCATATTCGAGGACGAGGAAGCTTGTCCTTTCGGAGTTATTAAATATTTAATACTTTTTGCATGTGCAGACTGTGTGTAACGCTCATTTATTGGCCCAGTCACACTCTCGTACAGGCTTGCAACATTCTCGTGGTTTCGGCACATTATGTATGGCAAACCCATCGCCAAATGTCCGGCATGTGACCACCCCTCAGCCTCCCCTGGCCCGGCCATTACTTCTCTCTCACTCTCTCTCTCTCTCTCTGCTGTGCTGGACCGAGAATACTAATTTGTCTTGACGTCACTGACCAACTCACCAAATCCCCTATTTTGTTGACGTGTCAACGCCGTTCGTATCGGTGGACATTGCCACGAAGCAAAACTTTATCGAGCGTCATAGCGAGAGCAAGCGAGAGGCCAAGAGAGAGAGAGAGAGAGAACGAGCGAGTTTTGATAGTTGGCATAATCAGGGGAATATATGAAAGCGACGAAACTAGGATGCTGTCATCAGGAAATATCACTAGTTGGCGTCGAAGCAAATAAACCCGAACAAGCCCCCGATGGATCATTGCCTCGGTTAATTTTCGATGACGTACACCGAAGGGACTAATTCTGCAAATTCTCGCAACCTATCGACATGAGTCACGATGTGCCTTCAATTTTGTGATGGAATTTCTAATGAGGCTTCATTTTGCTGTTCAGTCGACTCACCTTGATCATAAAATTCTAAAATCACGTGTTTATCATTTTTCGATGACATTTTTCATAAAGAAATTCATCCTGCTCACGCAATGCTTTGTGCAAGTGAAAAAAAACGCACAACTTGCTTAACCGAGGCTCAAGAACTCACTAACAAACTCCGCCAAGGGTTTTTTCTTTCAACTCCTATTCAGACACGAGATTTAGGGCCAACGTAAATTTTCTTTAACCTTGCTGGCGAAAAGTATGCATAGAATGTACGAGTTTAAATTCTTTTGGTGCAAAAGAGCTTTTAGTTAACGCGGCCTTTTTACTTCTTTATATGCCATTTCTGTGCAGCTTTCTTGTCTCCTTTTTTTTCTACCCCAAAAGAGAATAGTGAGGCAGAGAAAACCAACGGAGAAAGGATGAGATAGGAGTCAGATAGGTTGGGCCAGAGAAATAGAAAGTAAAAGGAAACAAAGATGAAGGGCTTGACTGTATGTGTACGTTCGTATAGCAGTGAAGGAAAGTCAGAAGAAAAAACGTATCCTTCATTTTCCTTCACGTCTTATTATGTTTGGGTCAAACGTGAACGATATTCTTTGGACAGATAATTCCGAGACTTTGACTCGAAATTTTTCGATGAACAACTCAATGCTTCTGTCATTTCTACTTTGAAGTTGGTAAAAAATGACAATGCAAAAGATTTACACTTTCTTGCATAAATTTCGATTGGTCGAATTGGTTTTTTTTCGTTAAATTGTTTTTTTTCCCTGTCGCGTTCGGTCGGTTCGGTATTTTCATCATTTTTTAACACGTGGCTCCGAAATGTGTCATTTTTTTTGACATACGTCACCAGCGTCTCCTCAACGTCGAAATATCGAATGAAATTCGTAATGGATTGAAAAATTACAAAGACTTTAATTTATAAAAATTCAACGAAACGAATTTCCATTAATTTATCATGCAGAATATTTGTTTACATGAACACGATACTTTGTGAAGGAGATTTTAAATTCTGCAGTAATTACGGTAGAAACAAACAAATGATAAATTCGAGGGTATAGGATTAATGATAAAATACGAGATTGTGTATGCACCAATGGGAATGCTTCTCCCCAAAGGAAAGCGCGAGGTTTTTGGATAGGAATTGGCTTTTCGTTTCTCTTGAAACGCAAAGTCGTCGTTTATCCCAAAGATTTAGAGGCTCGTTGCCAAATGTCAGAACGAGCGAGCCAAATCCGGGTGGAGTCTAGGCACCACCCAAGTAATTAAGTTTGTCCTCCAACAAGGATATTCTCCTTCGTGTAGAAGGGAGTAGAGAGCTTTTTAGGAAGGAGCGAGCCTCCCTTGATACACTCGGATATCCGCTTTGCCAAATCTTTGTGTCCTTTCCTTCGCAGCATATTTTTTTACATCCTGTCAAGTAAAAACACAATTTCGATCTAATGGCAAGAAAATAATTGGAAAAACCAGTTGCTCGGGACATTTTTTCGACTGAAATTGAGCGGGATCTCTTTTTAGAAGTTGCCAATTGCAGCAAGAAGGATTATCAAATCATTATTTACCATTAACCCAGGAGAAAAGAGAGGCGCAGTAGTAACGTCACTATTTAGTCAGACATAGTAGTTTCGCACGAGGATATAATACATCATGCGACACTTGCGCCTATTGCATATCCGCGACATACATTCTGAATGGCCTGAGGCACCAGGAGGCCGAGAGTGCGCCTGGCACGTTTTGAGTTCCTCCCTGGAGGCTCGTTCCGTGACAACTCCGCGCGCGGGAGTAAGAGCGAGAGGCTTATCGTGTAACAAAGTGAAACTTGCACCGGAGAAAGGCACACGGAAGTACTTTTACCGCCTCGCGAGTGTGCTCTTTTCGAGGTTTGTGCTCAAGTAAATCCTCGACGTCTCATGGGGTGAAAAAGAATCTGCGATCCAGTTTCTCCGTTTTGAAAACACAACGAGCCATTTATCAGGGAAACATTCATTACTTTTTCGCAGAATTCAATGGCAGGATTGTCTCGGTTCGCGTGAAATAATAGAGAATTTAAAATAAAGGTGGGTAAGGAATATCGAACCCCAGGATCGGCTTCTTTGAGGCATGGAGTCCGTGTCGAGCGACCGAGACCCCTGTCGCAGCTCATTATAACAGTAATCTGAGAGGGTGAATGGAACTCAGAGTGTCAAACACGAAGATTCCCTTTCTCAGTCGTCTTTCCTTTCTCTCGAGGCTTATTTTTATGTTGACAGAGCACAAACGAGGCTAAGGTAACACTGTAATGGCTACATCGTTTTTACTGTTATTGGGAATTTGATCAGGATGATAATCAAGAGGGTTTCTCCTTGTGATTCCTCCGTGCTGTCATCTTCTTGTGAATTACTTGCGAACACACTAACAAGCACAGATACGCGGATAAGCATGACATGAAAAGTTTAGCTTGACTCGGTTTTTTTATGTGAAAGTTTTAGCAGCAAGTTTTCAAAGGAGCATCTCACACGACTCACTCCTTGATCATTTTCAAATAATGATTCGAACGTCAGTTCCTTTACGGAGATTTTTTTTCTTTCTTTTTCATAGATTTTTGTAACTACGAACTTTGCACATGGACATGGTCGCTTTAACATTAAACATACGCGAATTACACGTGTGTTTACGACTCGGTTTCCGAGCAATGAGGTTTTTTGCATATTAGTGCCTAGCTCTTTGGAGTATCTCGTTTCACAGTATCCCTTTGTGAATGTCACCGCCTCTGGCCACTCCTTGGCATCATTACGAGCTTTCCTCAAAGGCCATCTCCGCGGCAAAGACGTTGGAAAAGCTATTCATGGTAATTTAATCTTGACGTCTTACCTCGCAGCCATGCGTCTTTCACGCCCTCTGTTCTTTGCTTCTCATCTTCTTTCACTCGCTGGATCAACTTTGTACATTGGGTTGTGGAAAAGGGGGTGAAAAAAAATGTTAAAAAATGGTGAGGGTCGAGGGAGAGGAGGATCGGGTCTGGCTTCGGAGAAATACGTATGTGCGACGATGTTTCTTGAGAAATTCTTAAATATTTCTTTATTACAACGCTTCAGTCCTTTTCCACCATTTCCCAAGCTCCCAGCAACCAAGAGCGTCGTTTTTTTCATCCTTTTTCCTCTGCCAATGATGCACCCGAGCACAAAGTGGTTTCGGATAACTTTGGACGTGTGCAACCCTTCGTACACCTCCTGGGCTAAGCACAAGAGAGAATTTCATCGTCAGAAGCACTAACCATATTTCGTCTTGCGATAACTTTGTTCCCTCCACGACGCTGCTGCTGCGTGTTGCTGGTGTTGCGCGATGTCCCGGCGGATGTGTTGTTCCCCCGTTGCCATCGGCGAACAACGAGCAACGATCGATTCACACCAACCTTTGATGCCGGCGCCATAAATCCAAACGACAATTCCCTCCCTGCGCCTCATTATCATACCGGCTCGATTCTCATGAACGTCTCTCTCAAACCTTTCTTATCGCGCGCGCCTACTTTCAATGCAGAAACGACGTTTGTCCTGTAGTCTCGTAATTTTCCTTTTTTTTTATTCTCTGCTCCATTCTCATCTTCTGTATCGACGACGTGCAAAAAGCCTGCGGCGAAATTCAACAACAATGACGCCATTGTAATGCTGCGCTCCCTTGTTGCTTTGGTGAAAAATTGGGGAGGATTATATTTGCGGAATCATCAACACTTCGTATCTACCGAGAGACGTTTTTATTACACTCCGACAGAATGGCACAAAAAAAATGAAAAAAAATCAATTGACACAGTAATCCTTGATCTTATTCAATGACGCGAAAAATATTAAGTGCATTCTCCTTTCTTTTTTGTTATTTTTCCTTCCGACAAAATGTTTGCTGGCAACTGCAGCAAACTTTTCGTCGCATCTGTCGTTTCTCCCAACGCGTAAGAGTTATAATTCTTTATAACCGTGAACTGGAGCTTCCCCGAGCAAGAAACGAGGCGAATATGGATGAGAATCTTGATGTATACTCCCCAACGTCCTCGTATCTGAAATGTTGCCCTGGGCTATTTTACGTCGTTGAGTTAGTCTCGATCCTGCAATTCCCTGCTCCAAGGAACGAAAAATTTCGAATCTTTTTTTTTTTCAATACGTTTGGCTGGGTCGAGCGATATTATTGAATTTTCATTGTTAATTAAACAATTTATCGGATTCAATGCCAAGTGACAAATTTTCGGAATCGATTAATTCGAATTTGACGAGTTTGACAAAAATTCCTCGGCCATTTGAACTCGGGGAAACTCTGCGAACAATATATGTGATGGGAAGAATGAAATTTCGGATTTTTTGAAAGTTATTTAATAATACGAGCAACTCGTATTTCAACGTGACCGTCCACCGTGCCGTTTGAAAGATTTTCACGAGATATGAAGATAGAAGAATAACAGAAAAATTTAATAAACAAACGTACGCTAAGGGGGAAAATGTAACAGCAGGAACAACACAGAAAGTTGAAAAAATTACCTTTCATTGTTTTCGACGCTATATTCGAGCCTCTTGCATCCGGGGTATGACCACTTCATCGAGACGTAAATTCATAACGCCGGATACCGCAGCGCGCGCACACTTGAGGGTTTTTTAATTAACGCTGGTATATACCTCTTTCGTCGGGAATAATGACGTCGTTTCCGCTATTCCGACCTTCACCTCAGCCCCTGTTCCGTTGCTTTTTCTCACGAGTTTTTCTTCGGCCTGAAAAACGCCTCGACATCGAAGGCTCTACAATAAACTCTTCTCATCTTTTTTTGTCCTGCGACAGTGAGGAATATTGTTTTCGTTGCAACGAGTACGTACGATTTAATTTTAAGACTCGCTGGCTGCACTGAAAACAAAATTTCGTTGAAAAAGATGGATATTTTGTTCGATACGTTCGACTTAACGTTTTTTTTTAAATAGTTCCAAAAATTCTGTCAATGCGGCAAAAAATATTTTAGAAAGTCTCTTCGGAAGCAAATTTTTGTCGTTCCACTCGTAAATTTCGCTCACAATTCCGTTAAAAACCAAATGTACTGTCAAAATAACGAAAATTTTGAAATTATCGAAAAATATTTAGTTTATCGTATTCAACAAAATATCGACGACTTTTAACAAAATTTTATTTTCAGTGCACACTGGGAATGAAATTTTGTTAAAAATCGTCGATATTTTGTTGAACACGGCCAACTAAATATTTTTCAATAATTTCAAAATTTTCGTTATTTTGGCAGAATATTTGGTTTCTAATGGAGTTGTCAGCAAAATTTACGATTGGAATTACTAAAATTTGCTTGGCTTTTACTAAAAATTGGCTTTATAGAATATTTTTTGCTGCAATGACACAATTTTTGGGATTATTCGAAAAAACATTTAGTCGAACGTATCGAACAAAATATCGATCTTTTCCAACAAAATTTCATTCCCAGTTCGTCTTCAAAATGAAGAGAATTTGGTGTGACACGAGAAAGAGACTTGAAAATAAAAATAGAAAATATTATTGCAAAGTTAGAGCAAAGGGAACGTTTTAAAATCTTTGAACCTGCCATTTACGATTATTTCAGACATTATCGAGTCCAGACTGCATAGTATTCACGTACTTAGGCTTTTAGTGTGACAAATGATGCGGTTTACCGGCTGTCGTAGCTAGAACGAGGAAAGGAAAAGCAAAAGGAAGAATCGCATCAGAAAAAAATTCACTTGCTAAATCGGGTTGAGGAAAAAAAGTGGTGGGAGTGTCTGCTTGACAATCCCGGCCACGTAGCGAGCAACGTTGAATTATTTCTCATTCTTTTATTCTATGTAGTTATGCGGTACGTGTTCGAATTGCGAACCGCGTAATAACGCTCGTATACATCCACCATTTTCCAACCAATTTTCCGTTGGTTAAACGAGGCTGAGAAGAATTTTGGTACGTGAAAAATCTTTGGTCGTTCGCATTAACTTTGTGGCAAGGGAATTGCATTTTTTGAGAAGGCATGTAAACGACTTAAGTTGATTGAACTAACTTGATTCGTTCTTTTCGAATGTAATTACTGACATTTCTCCGCAAGCTTGAGCTTCCGCATGCTTGCATGGTCTTTTATTTTCTCGCGTCCATGAGTTGGCTAATGTGCAGTTTCTAAACGCGGATGAGAAGGAAGGAAAAATATTCTTGGTCCCAGATGAGGCGCGACGTCAAGCAAAGAGTCAAAGTTTCGAAAGTTGGCGTGTGCCCATTACAAGATTTCCTAATGGCTTGCGAGGGTCGGTGCAACTGCGAGGGGTGTAAAGTTTCCTTGGGATAATAAACAACGTCTTTGGCGACTTTCAGACATTTAAGAGGCGAGTGCCGGGGACTGAGGGACGAGAGAAAGTGGATAAGAGATCAGGGGAAAGGGAGACTGGTAGATAATTTGTAGCTTGGATGGAAATGTGGGAAAGAAGTAGCAGCGAAGCAGGGAACTAGGAAGGAAGAATTATAGGAGAAGGAAGAGCTCATCGTTGAAGGATTCATCAAAGCGGCCACCCTTTTACGTTAATGCTCGCCCTCAAGGGCGGTGTATGAACCCGCCTTTTCAATGTTGCTCGCACGAGTCCATAATTTTTGACTAACGAGAGGAAACGGATGGGAGGAAAGCAAAAAAGGGGAGAGAGAGAGAGACGAGAGAGACGAGGAGATTTCACTCAAATAATTCGAGGGGGCAAATCACCCAAATAAGTCAAACGCAGGGCAGCCAAATACTAAGAAAGTCGAGAGAAGAGAATCACGAAAACTTGCATTCCATGTGCACGAATGGTAACTATACAATTAAAAATAATTGTTACACTTATTAGCACGAAGAATAAATGAAATTCTCAATGTTTTAAGTCTCCGAGAATTATCAAAGTGGATCGAGAGTTTCTTGTGATAATTGCTTCGTGCGTTACTGAAAGAGAGCGAGTGAGAAAGAGGCAGAAGGAGGCAAGAGGCAAGTCTGATTAAACTAGTTTTCGGTATACGTGGTGAGAAAATAGCGAGCAACATATATAACGTGCAATAGTCCGAGTGAGTCCCAAGCAAACGCGCTCCCAAGAAATTCGTGCCCAACTTTATTGTTTGCTTCTGTAGCCCGAAGCATTTTCAAGAGGAGCAACGTTTACTTAACAACAAACGTTGCTGCGTCAGCCTTAATTTCCTCCTCAAGCAACTGGCCTCTGTTGCCTGAACGAATATTCAATGTTGAAACGATGTTCCTGTTTTATGTGAATGCGTTCTGCATATCGTTGAATATTTTCGCTAAGAATACTCTTGGGAGATTTTAACAACTGTGTGCCAAGTTTTTGACGCAATCCCTTTCCGTTGGTGAGAAAACTCATCAGTTTTTTTCAAGGCTTCACTTTTTTTTGAGAATGCAAATGAATTCACGAATAAATTGAAAAATAAATCGATAAAATCGCAAAATTATAACGAATTCCTGCGAATCAGGATTCTCTACGCCCACTATCTATGCCTCAATGAATTCTCAATTGTAATAAAATTACAAGCCTCACAATGTTGCACCTTCCGTCGGTTAACACAACAGTTTGCGGTAACGTGACTGTTTGCATGTTTGCATGCATTGTCCAAGCTCGTCATGCGTTAAAGTGCTCTTGTGACGGTTTTGTCGAGCTGTCTAACGGTTGTACCCGTGTGGTCATGTTGCCGTAATGCAAATTTACATTGTTATGTGGCTGGTTTTCTTCCAAAATCCAAAATTTTATAAACTCAACTATTCGACGTAGTTTGAATGAGATGCTGAATTATACATACGCGAAAATACCAATGGAAATTATTTCAGATCTCGTAAACCGGAAAAACTCGTTGATAAACTTGGTTCTGGAAGCCTATGCACTGGGAAAGAAATTTTGTTAAAAATCGTCGATATTTTGTTGAATACGGTGAACGAAATGTTTTTCCATAATTTCAAAATTTTCGTTATTTTGGCAGTATATTTGGTTTCTAACGGAATTGTCAGCGAAATTTACGAGTGGAACGACTACAATTTGCTTCCGAAGAGACTTTCTAAAATTTTTTTTGCTGCATTGACATAATTTTTGGGATTATTGAAAAAAACGTTTAGTCGAACGTATCGAACAAAAGATCCATCTTTTTCAACAAAATTCTGTTTTCAGTGTGGGAGGAGGAAATCATTGCCACAACTTCGAAGGAATGCTCCAAAGAATGATGGTCACATGGTCGAGGATTATGAGAGAAGCTAATGAGATTGATATCGCCCAAATGGAATCTATCGAATGTGCTAGAGTTCTCGCGCATATTTTGCGGGCTGGGAAAGCAACGAATTGATTGGATGGTTCAATCGAATGGGCAATGAAACAGTTCAACGGTCAACGCAACGAGGTCGGATGATGCGAAGGATCGTATTTCGACTGGAATTGTTAGGCAGGACGAGAAACAGCACCAAGGTATGAAATATATCTGCGTCATATTTGTTGCCTGAATAGAATCATGAACAAGATGTCTGCGACGTCAGAATTGAGAAGAACGACTTCTCAATGATTCACCAATGAAATTCTATCGTCGATTGATCCGAACCGCACGGTCTGACGAAAATTGCTCGGCTCCGTGGTCGTCGGTAATTCGGGTGATGACTGAATAACGCAGAGGAATCGAACAAGAGGAGGTATAAATATTTTGGGTTAATAATTGATTGTTAAGCGTTGGTCGAGAGAGCTCTGGACATTGTCTGGAGAGTGATGTAACATGAACTATGGAAAGGGAAGCAGTTTGTTGGTTTGTGGTCGGATCATAATCATTGCCATCATCATAAATGTGTTGATCGATGGTATCATTGTCATTATCGCCACTGGAGCTCTATCCTTGTTGATGGTAAGTGGTACTTTGTTATGGGTTGCCTCCATTTTCCGGTTATTGCTCAATTGACGGTCGCGATATACGCGATGGATATCCCGCGCTGGTTCCATTTCATCGAGGGCATCACAAAGCTGGAAATGATTATTTTCTGGCTGCTTTTGATATGAATCCGAAGCAAGATCATTGCCGAACGAGACCTTTCAGGAATTGTGTGTTTAGTTCCTATACACTCCAGGTCTCAGTTGCCGCACTCTCCGCGCCGTTAAGTACGCATCGCTCGAACTCTATTTACCCTGAATTCAATTAAACTACGATTAAACAAACGCGCTACGTATATCGCTCGAGCTATCCATCTATGGACGTGTTTCCTTCTCAAGTTTCCAACCGGGATTTAGCTTAAGGTATATACATAGATCGTTGCGGTTCGGATGGTTAAAGTGTCTGGATACATAAGGCACAAGTACAATCAGCGGACTCCTGGGACTTCCGTACCCAAGTTATAGTCTAAGCTTGCCTCGCTTGTTTGAAGAACGCACGACTTTACTTAAAGGTCAAGACGACCCTGTTTGCCGAGGAGTTCCGGCCGGCGGTCAAACAAGTGGCTACCGAATATCCTGCACGCGATCTAGACTCGAGATATTCTCGCAACATATTACACCCGAAGCTTGACGATAAAGACCCAGTCTGCAAAACGTGTGAATACTCGGAGGAAATTTACATCTTCACTTTTCGCTTCTACCGCAGCAGTTTTCTCACTTTGAAACAATTCCCGAGCATTTTTCGATCGAATGAAATTGAATCTGAATTTTTTGGTAAATTTCGTTTCAGATGAACTCAGGATCAATGAATCTCGTAATTACCGATTCGACACATCGAATTAACCCTCAAGCTTGACTCTTTTGCTGATGCACACGTTTTTTTTCCCACCATTTGAATATGAAAATCCAATCGTAGAAATGTAGTATTCCGGATTCGATTGGGGCGCAATTTGTGAAGACAGGATCCAGGTCAAAAGTGAAACGTACAAGAGCTCGTTACTGCGAGGCATATTCAGTAGACGATGGTTATGCATCACGCATGCAGAAAATGCATATGCATATAAATGGTAGATATAGGTTTACAGTGGATATACATAGAGTTATCGGATCGGGTAAATAAAAGGGTATATGGGTGGTGCATGCATGGCTCGATAGATCGCGCCTGTACAAGACCGCGGCGCGTATTAGAGCGAAAGGGTTGAGCAGTTCACCACGATGGTACACCTCTCGCGCTGCTGCTGTGCCAGCGAGACGGGGCATGGTTTTGCGGAATGAGGGAAACAAACGTGCCCGGAACGAATAGAATTTAGCCTGCATCGCTCCTGGTTCAATTCAGATAGCCTTTCACTCGGCATATTAAATTTATGGTATGTACGCCGCACATAACTCACTATGACTGGGAGGCAAGAGTGTGAGAGGTGATTTTGAGCGCGTACGAGGGTGTAGCTCAGTCCCGCGAGGCTTCCGTTCTATGCCGATATAGAAAGGAGCGATCTTTCATGAGAATTTCACATGCTTCTTTATTCTAACCCTTTGCTTTTCTTGTATCCAAATAAATATTTGCCAGAGCATTCGATTGAATTTTCTTCTCATACACGTGAGTCTGAGCTCGAAAAAAATCGACGTCGAGCTTTCTTTTGACACCATAAATGATACTAAAAGTCCAAAGGATTTCGTCCGAGCTGTACCATCGAAAAAAAAAGCAATTTGCTCAGATGCAACGAGTGGACAAACAGGTGCATCGGTGCAGATATGTCAACAGCGTTTTATACATCCCATAAAATATCATGGTGGTCGTAAGTGTTATATTTATGTCTATCTCTGTATATATACTCTTGTGTGTACTCCCATTGTACAAATTCCTCCATCCTCGAGAATATCATTTTTTTTTTCACTCTAGTAGTTTGCGATGAGTTGATAACGTTCCTGTTTGATACTCACTCACCAAAGAAGATGAGCTGCTATCAAATTTACGTCATGGGGCATTAGCAAGATTAATTGTTTGTTTTACGTTGCAAATTTTCATGTTGTAATCCGAAAATGGATGCTCAACACCCTGTTGTGTTCAACAACCACCTCGTTTCGATATTTTATCACAAAAGATTCTGATACAATTATGCACGCCACGTTTTACGATATATATATAAAAAAAAACTCCATATACTTTCGTTTAGTACGACGTGGCAGTTACGAGCTCATTCTCGTACACTATGGCATGAAAAAATTCATAGCCACAGTGACAGGAGCGTCGAATTATTCGGAGGCTATCTCAGTGTCCGTCAGATCAAGAAGGACGACATGAAAAATGGAAAAATTATTTAATCCTTTGGAAGCAAGAGATGATGCTGCTGGGGAGTGTGATCTCACGAGATAAAAGGAAGAGCTTTCATCCTCACGTTTCTATCGATTTTTCACTGCAGATTTCGCTCGAGAGTTCTCACCGTTCTACTAATAATTTAATAGAAAAGGATACTTGAATATTGAGCTCGTTTCCAAAGCTGTAGAGGAAGGATTCTTTTTTCAATTCCTTTTACAATAAAGTAGTGGGTCAATTAGATTTCCTCTCTTCAAACACGATATCCAATTATTCATTTACCGATTTATTTTATTGGCTTGAAAAACGTTTTATTATTTCATTTCTCGGGGCGTGACCCGCTGATGAGACGATAAACCGAGTGTCTCAATTATACTTGAGAATCTTTCAAAAGGCTCATTTTTTATGATCGACACGATTTTTTAAAAACTCTTTTCATATTTAGTGACTTTGCCTTTTTGTACTATTGATTTTCGCCTCAAAGAACACTTTGCTCGAAGCGGTAGCTGTCGATCGCGTTTAACAAGTGCTCCTTCTGACCCTACGATTTATTTTAATTGGACAAACTCTTTGATTCCATCGTCACTCGTTCCTTTACGCCGAATCCTGTTGAAATTGAAAATTTCAACTTTGGACGGTGCGAACATTGCTTTGGAAAACATTTCCGAATAAAACTTCGATGCATTGATTACCACGAATTCGCAGAAAAGATCAGTGATTGAAGCTTTTCGAAGGCTCGAAGTTTTGGAAATAAAAAAAATGAAAAAAAAAAACGTTTGCAGCGTAAAATCATGAAACTCGACGTGCAAAGTTCAGAGGAGCATTCGTTTGTATGATAAATTCTACTGTGGAAAGCTGCGATGTTAACGCTTTTTTCCAATTTTCTGCATTTTTTTATTTTTTTTTCTATCTCTCAAATTTTTAGTACGAAAGCCACGGGAACATTGCAGTATCACGTCGATCTATTCGTCCCTCTGACGCTTGACTCTCTAGGATGGATCATCAGGAACCTCGCTGTAGCTATGTGATCGAACTCGTAATAAAAAAATAATGAAAAAAACCCACACGTGCTCCAAAAGACGTATTCGTTTATTTTCCACCGGAAATTGAAAATGAAAAAAAAAAACGTGATTCCGCGGCGGATATACTCGTTGGAATCGTTTGTATGTGGGTATGGGATTCGAAAAATTCAATACACTTTATATGTTCGGGAATAAATAACAAATTCCCGATCTCGAAAAATTTCGAAACAGTGACAGCGATTGTTAAATGGAATTTTAAATCGATGTCTCGCTGGAATGCAAATTTAACTTACACATTGGAAAATTCATGTCCAACTCGCTTGATTCCGTGCTGAATAACTTTCCTCGGTTTGGAAAAAGCTTAATCGAGTCCGGATATTCCTGGAGTGCCAGAATTTTTCATTTCCAAATTTTGTGAATATAATGAGACGTGGAAATAATTTTGTTCGTGACCGACAACAAAAAAAATCGATTTTGGTTGAGTTAAAATAAATTTCTATAAATTTAAAACCGACTAGATTTTTAGTTGTTTTTCCAGAAGACGTTTGACATTTATTATCGAATCGTAAAACATTTTTACAATCTCTTTTGAGTTTAAAAGTGACAAGAAAAAAAAAAACGTCAGTTTTTTGAACTTTACTCAGTAAATCCGTTAAGTCTGATCCTCCAAATGGCTCGTTCATTTCCGAGACTCTCGTGGCTTGGCCGTTTCGAGAGCGTGTATTTTTTTTTTTTTTNTTTTTTTTTTTTTTTTTTTTTTTTTTACGATTTCGTGCTCCCGAAGCTCGTTTTTTCGTCTCCGAATTTCTAGGTTCATCATTCGTGAGATTTTTCTCGTCACTTCTCGCGCGACGAAAGCAATCTCGTCGGGTTCTCGGATAAATCATCGTTCGATCGGGGCGTCGTCGCACCCTCGGCGCGCGGTGACGATTGCAATAATCGTAAAAAAGCTTCAGCCTTCATTCATGAAGTATGATAGAAGCCGACGTGTGTAGTGAGGTTACATAGGAAAAGAGGAGATGGAGAAAAAGAATATTGCGATAAAAGTCAGGTCGTGTCGTACACGAGACGGAGGAGGACCGCGCAGCCGGCAAATGTCTCTGAAAGATGGTCGACGTAATGAGAGCCGGTGACCCCTGAGTCTGACCACATATTGCTTGCACTACTTGAACCTGTCTGATTCCTTTTTTCCGTCTGATTAGAGAGAAAACAAAAATTTCAATCGGTTTTCGATGATTTATCATAAAAATGTTAATAAGCATCGACACCATTTCCTTCATTTCTTCAATTATTTAAAAATGAAACACTCTTTTTTCTCATCCATTCGACAATTGATTAAATATTTAAACGTTGTGCCTTTCGCATGGACGATCGAACTGATCACAAGGCTTGCTAGTTCAAAATGACGCAATTACAAATTGTGAAATTGCACGATCGTTCATTCTCTCACCACAATTGCAATATACATGTTAATATATTTATAGATACATTGATTTATTTATATTTATATTGGTAGCGAAATTTCGTGAATAATTATTCAGCGCACGCTGTGCTCTGCGAGTCTTTGTAATCGAGTGGCTCCGCGACACTCGAGCTACGATAATTGGAATAATAATTGATGCAGCATATTATTAAACGGCCGTTTCTCATTAAAAATTAAATGGATGCACAGAAAAATCGATAATTATCTCGCGAACAACGCGGCCGCAAAATAGTTGATTAAAAAAATTCTAAAGATGTGGAAACTCGTGAAAAATGCAATAAATATCAATCTTTACTTTAACAATTAATTAAATAGGAAACGTTTTTTATTTCTGCCAGGGCATCCAGTGAAATATTTTCCTCTGTATGATATCGATTTATATTTTCCCAATATCGAAATAGCGGATCCCAAAGGCGAAAAAATAAACGCTCCAGATTTCAATTAAGGTGGTGCTGTTGTTGCGAAAAGTTGAGAAGAGGAACAAATGGATATAAATGGAACGGTTTTCGAATCTTGGTATTTTGTTTTGCTAGTTTTCGCGTGACCGTCCGACAAAAAATTGTCGTTTCCTCTATTGTTACGCTTTTTTTTCTTGATTCCAAAGCATGTTCAATTTTACATTGGCTCCATGCTGAGACACGTAACTTCTGGGGCTGTTCCGAGCCGCGTACCAAAGTTTCAAGATAAATCGTGAGTCTCCGAGATAGCGAATCTTTTCCGGTGGACGTCCTCTCCTCGTTATATTACTTCTCCAACTTCCGGCGTACACAAGGATTCTCCTCCTGTAGCTATAATCTTCTTTTCCTCTTCGAGCAACTCACTATTTATTTTTCGGCTCTGGAGAACCGATAAATTCCAACACTTTCGATATTTTGCCAGACTTTTCAATTTTTTCCTTATTTTTATAATTTTCATCCCTCGTAATCAGAATTTCAACTTGTTGTTGAAATCTTTTGCTAATAAATTGATGGGTGTTGGAAAAAGTTGGTAAGATGCGAAAAATGAATTGAAAAAATAAAACGCGAATAAACGTGCGATCATGTATTTTTCTTTCCACCTATAATTTCCTTTTTTTCTCCTTTCTATTCCCTCGTCGTTTTCCGCCATTATTATACCCATTTCATACCTAGAAGCTCTCAACGCGCTCCCATTTCGTAATTATATTTTCACCTGTGCTTTTCCATCATTTACTTTTTTTTTAATCCGCTAATCACAATAAGATCCGATAAAAAATCGGAGGAGAGGTAGAGAAAGGTTGGAGGAAGAGGGAGAGTCTGCAATGCCGGAACTTGGCGCAGAACAAATAGACCACGAGGGTTGAAGCTCCTCGAGTCGTAAAGAAATAAGAACAAGACATTAAAATGCGAAGCAAAAAATGGAAGCTCGACCGTAGAGGATCGGTCTCGAGTGTTGAGATTTTATTATTTTTATTTTCCAACTTTTATTTCCTTATTTGCTATTTTATATGTTGTGGATTATATTTGCGTTAGCATTTTTTTTTTGCAAGACCTCATGAATTCCCTTCACGCCGCAAGCTCTCGCTCTGATTCATGCACTTGTGTGTGTGTGTGTTTTTTTTTTCATCGCACTCTTTAACGATATATCTATGGACTTGAGGGTCTTGTTCGTAGAAAATACTGCAACAACGTCAGCAAACTCTATGGACGTTTCGTCTCAGTTTTCCAACCTCTCTCATAATTCACCAAGGCTTGGAAGCTTCATTTACTCTCGTTTCTGCTTCAACAGAGCCTTTGAGGGAAAAACAAGCTTAAACGCTCTCGGATTCCTTTGCTACAATATTTCTAGCTCGTCCCAAGCACGCAACGTGTATAACCCACAGATAGTGAGCATTTGCATGGCACTAAATTTATACCTTACAATCCCCTCACGATTCATAGATCTCGGTAGATTTTTTTGGAGTCGAGAAAATGTTTTATCATTGGAAATATCGAGAGCTTATTTGGGGATGAAAAAAATGGGAATTTTCACCGAAAAAAAGGTGGTCCTTAATTTTTTTTTGGGATTTGTTCTCGGTCGGGGGAAATATAATTCGCAGTGTGTCTAACGAACCAAAGTACAAAGGGAAAGGCCTGCTGACTGGCTTAGGAATTCAGCAGCTTCGTCTCTCATAGCGAGGAAGCAGTTGACCTTCGAGAAAATAAATGGGAACTGCAAAGGAGTGAAAATTTAGCAATCAGCTTTGGCCATGATTCTTGAGCTTTCAAGAGCCTCTATATAATCATCAAAAACGTTTGAAAGGTTAACGAGTTTGCCTTGGGGGCAAAACGCAAGCTTCAACCTTTTTCTCCAATCCATCTGGAATCTTGACATTACCTTGCAAAATCTTGATTTAATATGTGGATGCTCTATAACGAGAAAGCTCTCTGCCTTTGCATTTTCTGGGTCATACTTATCACTTCCCTTTTTCCTGCAATCATACGCCAGCACATAAATTTCCATTCCCATTTTTTTACTAAAAAAAAAGATTTCTTGAGAATGAAACGACAAGAGCGGACGAAATATTTCGAGAAGCGTTCGATTTCTGCAATTTTTTTTCCTAAAATCCAACAAATATTGAAAAACCATTTTTTCTGAGCTCTGAGTTTTTTGAAATTTCAAAAATAAAAGGCGAACAAGTTTCACGTGCATGGAGACTTTCTCCATCACTGAGAATCGCGAAATCTACGAAAACTCGTCATGGAATCTGAAATTTTTAAGTTTTTTATTTTTTTTCTCTTTAAATTATGATTTAAAATTTTTCTAAAAAGTTACAGACTATAATTCTTCAGTTTGTTCGTAAGAACAACGTATAAATGAATCTCAATATACGTGAAATAAATATTCGAGACAAAACCACGAGGTTTATTCACCCGAATAAATGTTTTTTTGCTCAAAGTATCGAATGCACGATTTTTTATTGCCACCACAAAGAAAAGCTCGTGGCGATACCCTCGAACGGTGGAAAACGGACGTGCATTTATTTTCTTTCTTGGCCGAATGGTTTTGCGAAGGCCACTCGTTTTCTTTTGGTTGCCTCGCACGAGAAAATTGTTTGTTTTACACTTCCTCTTTCCTTATTTCCTTTAAAAACGTGGCAAGCATATCTGAGTGAAGTTTACGCGATATACGTATGACCACCGGAAGCGGATAACATGTTTTTCATGCGGTTTCCCCCCTCCTTTTCCTTTATTCTTTCGCTTCCTTCCTGCTCCTCCTCGCTCTCTCTCTTTATTCGATACAGTTTCTCGCCCTTTTCCAAACCAAACAATTCCCCCGACAGTCTCCGTGGGAGGAATAAACCTGTTCGGACTATCGGGAATCAACGTTACACCGTGAAATATGTAAAGGGACTAGAAAATATATTCCGGAAGGAAAAGAAGCATGAATTTATGACAGCGAGGCATAGAATTGAATCAAAAGTTCAATGCTCATTGAAGCTTAAAATTGAGGAAAAAAAAATAAGAGAAAATTAGTTCAATTGTTGCTAGTGACAGAAAATAAAAACAGGATGGAAAAGAAAAATTCGGGACTGTTGAGAAAATGTAGAAAATTACTGGATACGGTGAATAATTAATTAACGCGATATAATTGCAATTATATATTTCTCGCAGAGTTTCAAAGCCTCTCAGTAAATTTTGTCGAGCCAAACACCAACCGCGTATCTGCTTTGTTTACCCACCATCCGGTTATTCAACTCAGCGCGTTGTTTGTGCGATGCGACATCTTTTCGTGTTTTTTTAATTTTTTTTTTTATCACATTTTTTCGCTACGCTGCTCGTGGAAAGGGCGGGTGGTTCGTGGACCAATTAAATGAATAATTCGTACCAAAGAGTACGCATGAAAACTTCAGATGGAGACAAAAGGTTTGGTGAAAAAATAGTGCCTCAACTGCTGGTCGCGGAACAACGAGGATAAAATCGTTAGACGCGAACGTGATATTTTTCCGAGCTCCCCTCGATATCCGCTCACAAAGGGACGCAACAGCCCCCAACGGGCTTTGTGACATTTGAAGTTCTCTCGCCCTTCCCCACCCCCCCGCACTTTCATTCTCTTTATGCTCGATCTCTAATCCTCATGGGCACGGACACGTTGATGATAATCACACTCGAAGCATTGTTTCAATTCACTCCACGTATCGATGAAATTCTCGAGACATACGTACACACACCCGGACACACATGTGCAGGATCAGAGAGACTCCCTTTTCGAATGAAATCTCATCCTGCTTACCGTACTATAAACCCACTCGAATTCGTGTTTCATTACTTTTTTCCCATCAGCAGCTTTCCAGACGGAGAATCCAAAGCCCACGACGTTGGAATGAAAATTCTCGATCAATTGATACGAACGTTAAAAAAAAAACGTCCTTAGTTAATGGAAAAACTTTTTTTCAACAAAAAAACAAAATTGAGCGTTACAAATTTCTGGCGAGTGGAGAGAGCTTGTCCTGTCGATTTATTTCCACAAAAAATGAATTTGGATCCGAGTTTGTTGGATTTGTCAACAGGCTGGTATTGCCCTTCGCGATCAATTGGTACAAATAATTCGAATATTATGATGGACGGAGGTCCTCGGTATAATTTTCAAACGAAAGTGATATCTGATGTGTGCTTTTGTTCGAATCGCGGTGATAATGGAGAACGGTTTGAAGGCTTGAGCAACGTGAATAGGTTTGGAACAAACACGAAACAAATGGCTAGCCCGAAAGCGTTTTGCAACTTCCGTTTCACGAGGTCAAATTGTTTCCGGTTGTGCAAGCAGTGCAACGTTTTGGCCTACGGAGACTCTCGTTCATCGTATCGTATAAATTCCCTTTTTTTTCTGTCCTCTCTATTGCACATTTTCCAGTGGTTTTATTTTTATTTACTGAGTAAGGGGTTGAAACTACCCTCCTGCCTCGCATCGCATTTTTTTTACGCCATTTCGTTATTAAACTCGGACATTTAGAGAAACACAGAGAGTCGTAAGCTGAGAGGGTCGCACGCACTAGGAACAGTAGGCAAAGTGGTTGTGCAGCATCCCAACGTTACACACACGAAATGCGGCAGACATTTGACTATGTATGTCTATACTCTGTCCCTCTCCTTCATGCGTTGCATTTTCAACCAACGTTTAGCAAGATTCGTGTAATATTACGGCGACCTGGAAGACCGGAGGTAATTAAATGCATTCTCATCGTTGAACTTGCGACGTGACGCCCTTTAGCAATTATATCCCTCCTGCGATTCCCTACCCCACGCTCTTTATTCCTTGTATACGTTCATTAAGTTGGAATACACAAATAGGACGCTGTGCGTATTTTTATGCAGAAAAAAAAATCTTCTCATTCAACAATTTGTTCCTCGAATTCAGAAAACTAATCGAACGTCCAGCAATTTTCTTGAGAACATTATAAATGGGAAATGGTGCCGGCAATTTGACGAAAAGAATTTGGCCATTTGGAGAATGGCACGATTACTCTTGGTTCCGCTTACTTTGGAGTTTTCAATCAAGGCAACGAGTCGCAGTGGAGATCGTTAACGACGAGTTTCCAGTATAGATAAAGTTTGTAGCGTATACAGCAAGTTGGCATGTGTGTCAACGAGTAGGAAGAGTTTTCTCGGCTCCCTCTCATCGCGCGGTGATCATTGCGATCGATTAATTGCGATCGTTACATTTTTCTGGATCGTCCGACTGCGTGGCTTTTCTTCTTTTTGCCAAGTGTGTGTGTGTGTGTTTTTTTCCTGCGATCAATCGAACAGCGACGTGTAACGAGTATATTCGTTACACAAGTTTCAGACGCTCCAACGTATACACCGCATTTATTTTTTCTCTTTTAGTTCTTTATCAACATTTGACCCTCGTCGTCGCGTGGTGAACACGAAAAAAAGGAATTGCGTAGAAATTGATCCAATTAGTGGAAGTCAAGTGAACACACATCACATCCGAGTCCGGAAAGGTCAACGAGAGAGTAATGTCAGTTTTTTTTTGTCCACGATTTCACCGTGGGGAATCGAGTAAAGGGCATTACCGAGCCCTTTGCGGCTTCAATGGGAATAGCCAGAGTTTCAGAGATTTTCGAGTACGACGATGTGACTCTTGAAGCGTTTCGAACTTTCAAGCTTATTGTGGCCTATTTGCTCAAGTTATCAATATCCATTTATTGCCTGTCAGCGAAAAACATTTCCCACTGATGTTTGCTACTAAAATAGTGGGAAATATTTGTTTCGGTTGAAAAATAAACTTGTGTTATCATCACGCACGAATCTCTATTCACGTTTTCCATTTCTTCATTTTTGCATTTTTCTTTGGCCAGCAGAGAATAATACAGACAGGATATTTGTTTCTGAGCTTTTTTTTTCTTTCCAACATTCTTCATTGTTCTTTTTTATTTTTCACGCGACAGGTATTACATCCTCCTTTTTCATTTCCTTTCCGTTCGATCGGTTACCTTTTTCGTATACGTAGAGGAGGTAAAATGCGAACTCGGAGTGAAAGAGAAACGCGGAGCAGGGGCGTTCGTTATTCGATATTTTCCAGGCGACAATTTATGGCTCTGCCCAGCAAGCTGCCTACGTTATTCCTTGTTATATGAGCGATATATTTATGTATACGTATGGGTGTGTGCAGTTTGGACAAAACAGAAGCGAATTGCAAGTTGGTCTAGTATTCGTGTGGCTCCGTGAACCAAGTCAAGATTGGCTTTTCAATTTACCCCCGTAGGATACCTCAGTTTTCTCTCTTTTCTCGTCTCACTCCCTTCCCTTTTTTTTCTCGTGCAGAACGTGCAACGAAACTCCAGATTAAAGCGCACCCTTGCACGCGGCCTCGGCTCTCCGTGAATTTCAAGGCGCACGATTCGTGTGCTTGAAAACGAGGAACAAAAAATCGCAAGGGCGCATTTTGACAAATTGAAAGGCAAGCGGATTTTTTATGCAATTCGGAAATAAACGGAAGCGAATCATTTCTTTCCGGGCAAGTTGTCATCGTAGCGGAATGTTCAACTTTTCTCTACGCGTCACATTTTTTCATGAATTTTTCGTATGGGCGGAAAAAAAAATGTTTCTCATTCACGGGCTGAGACTCGCTTCGAGTGTCGATCGTTCCAATTCTCGTCGCGTCAAATTCAATCGAGCGTTACAACAAGCCTTTTTCCCCACTGACAAAAAAATATTTCAACGTATAGCGAACCACATACGCAGAAGAGTTTTCGCCACTACGATACGAGAGACCTGCAGGGAAACGTTTAATTCCACATAGCCGCGTCGTTCAATCAGACAGATATCGATTCGTGCAACGGGCGGAAAAAATAGGTGAGGAAAATGTAAAAAAAAAAAAATAAAAAAAATAAAAATAAAAAGAAATAACGAGAGTACGAAAAATTGGGCGACGTTGAACGAGAAATAAAACGGCGCGAAAAAAGAACGAAGGCCTGTGGATGTGCTTAAACAATTTTCGTGGCAAGTGGAAAATTCGCCACGATAGTTATCATCGCGTCAACACGTATATACGTGACAAAGTCGAGACCAAAAAGTGCTTCGTTGATCGTCACTGCACTCTACCCAAAGAATTTGGCTTTACGGAACGAGAGCAGCATCTTGCCACTTGCGCATTTCGTGAGGGAACGAAGCAAAGCAGAAAAACGTAAATCGACGAGTCTGGAGATTGTGTGGAGAAAATTGCTCAAGTTTGAGTGAACATTCGCAGAAAGATGTCATTGCGAAACCAAGTAAATTCATCAAAAAGATATCTGATCGAGATCGATCGAAAAACACTCACAAATCAATAAATTGGAATTAAAATGATAAAATTCTTGATTTCAGTATTTTTTCAAATTTTCAATTTTATACAAAAAAGGATAAAAATAAAATGAAATTTAAAAATCTAGTTTGCATTATTCACCGGAATGGAAAAAAGTGGAAAAACACGATAACACGTAATATCGTTTAAAAAAAGGGAATAGAGGAATCTCGTTGTATTACGAAGTGCATAAATCAGAGCTCGTTAAAAAAAGCTCTTCCAATTCGTTAGCCATTTCAGTTTCCTAGCTCATATCATTAATTCACTCCTATCACAACTGTGGCTTTACGAAACACGCAAACTGCAACATTCGCAAGTGCAACAACTCCGTCTCATTGCAAAACGCGCAACGCGATTCAACTTTTTGCCAGCACGCGAAAAGGTTCCATCATCCTGGGGTGGCTGAGAACGAGGGAATCGCGTGCTTTGCCCTATCGACAATGAATTAACGTATCCGTGATACTCGTTTCTCAAGTGGCTCATCACGAGATCTTTATTCTCACATTACAGAACGATTCGGACAGAAATATAACGAAAATTTCTATCGACGTGACTTGGCACTCTGTTCGAATCGATTCGAAGATATTTTCGGAATGATTCTCACCACAATTTCGACTTTATTCCTTATCCCAATTTTTGGTTAAATTGGAATAATAAAAATAATAATTCCCTCATCATTTCCTGCGAGGATATTCGCGGGATTGGAAAATGCTCACGAGCTTGTCAAATTCTTCGGGAAATGTCGTACGAAAATAATTCTTGGATATGCGAGCTGCTAGTGACAAGTGGTGGATCGATGAAAAGTTGAACGTTGAATACCTGATACAAAATGGAACCCTTCGTCGAGTTTGAGTTCAACTTACGTATCGTGCCGCCCTGCTGCTGCACGAATCTCCTTCTCGAACGTCACTTCCGCCTTTGGCACGTACGGATATCGAAAAGATCTCTCTCTCTCTCGATGCGGAATAACGAAAGTTGTAGCAGGAGACGGTCTGGACACAAATTCGCGAGGAACGAGGCAAGGAAGACATATCGATTGGCAGTGAACGAATAAAGGACGTAACGAGGATTACTTTAAGTGATGTATTGTGTTGGTTACGCCTTTTTTGTACGACTCGTCGATACCGACGAAAATGAATATGTATAGATATGAGAAAAGGGAGAGGACGAATGCGAGGAAGGAAAAGAGGGAAAGAAACTATCAGGAAGCTGAATTTACATTGACGACACGAATACTTGATCGAATTGTCTCGGGTAGGACAAACTCGTTTCGTTTCTTCGTTGTACTTTTCTCGATCTTCTCCTGACCCCGTTCCCGGATTCGAGGCTGTCCTTCACCATTTTTCACTTTAATTTCTTTCTCCCTGTGAGTGTGATAAAATCAGCCCGGATCAGCAACGTTTGCCCAACTGAAAGTTGGGGAGTGAATTTTTTTGCGTGATTATTTTTCACGCCTCGTTGCATCCTCGATGTATTTTTTTCTTCGTGTTGCTACGATCCTTCGTATCTTTCCTAATATTCCAGGACGAGCAGGCTGAGAAGTTGATTTTTATAAAAATTTCTTTCGTTGGCCTGCTCTCGCGCGCTGCATGCGCAGCTTTTTCCTTTTTTCTTCTTTTCCTTAATCTTTTTTCAGTTTCCGCTTTCACGCTTTCGCCCAGTCCACGCTCGTTCACGCTTCCATCTTAACGTGAAATATTTACGGGATGGTTGGGAGTGGTTGGCGGTGGGAAAAGGATGTTCCAAAAGAAAGGGTAGGGTCGGGGGTTGGGAGCAGGCAGCAGCAGGAGAGAGCGATGGGCTTGAGAAAAGAGATCTCGCGCCGGGCAAGTTCAAAGCACCAACGATTTTCTACACGCTGGGCGAACTCCGAGCAAATCTGAGAGAGTCTGAATCATTCAAATGAATCGTCTGCTGCCTCGAGAATAAAAATAGGTGCGAGAAAGAAAGAGAGAGCAGGAAAAGAAGGAGAAATGGCCAACTTGAAGGTTCTATAAGATTTGTGATACTTACGAGAATCACACGGTGTTGAGTGTTCCTGAAGAATCCTACTCGAAAAATACTGTCAGGAGAGTGGGGGTGGGAGTTGGCAAGAGTGAACGAAAAAGAATGACAAAGGGATGAATAGATCGTGCCACTCGATCGCGAGAAAAAAGCTTCTTTCTGGTTGGATTTGAAATTGAGATTTCTCGTGACAAAGAAATCTTATCTTTCTTACCTCGAGGAATTCATTTGTCACTATGATTGAGAGTGTCGAAATGAAGAATAGACAATTCTTGGAAGATAAATTTTCAGCTGGTGAATAACAAAATGACAACAACGATGCGTATAGCTAAATTTACAACTGGAGCATATACCAGAATGTGCTTTTCTTTTTTTCTAACGGTCACTTTTGCAATAACTCTTGGCAATTTACGAGCGTTCAACGGCCTGAAGAAAAAAACAAGTACGAAGGGCGTTCTCGAAAGAAATATTATCGTGAATAGCCAGAGTACCTGGAGGGCAGTAACTCGATTCTTTTTTCCATCATCGAGGTGCGGCATGCACCCCATGTTTTCTACACACGCCCAAACCCACACACATAGCAACTTTATCTTTTTTTCTTAAGACGCTTTTCCCAATGGGCTGAATCGATAGAAAGAAATTGCCAGGGACCAGCAGCGGCGTCAGTTCAGAGCCTAACAGAGCCTGTAGAATGCCTACCGGGGTTTTATAGTCTCAGGATGGGATGCGAAACGTAAGGGGCAAGGTAGAAACTACTATTCGACCAAGAACGACGACAACCAAGACGACGTCGCTGCCAGGCCTCGGTAATTGCTACGATCCCGACGGCTACGCCCCCCGTCCTCGCTTCCAGACCCAGAGACAAGTCTTGGAGATTGTCGAGGTCATGAGACTCACCCTTTGGCATCCTGCACCTCGATATTTACTACGAACACCCATTTTTCTTATTCGTCGTATAAATCTTGAGGAAAAAATCATAATTGAGGCGAATTTTCGAAAAAATTTATCGATCAATTAGAATTTAAACGGAACGTCATTTTCACAAGTTACAAAAATGAAATAATTGGAATTGGAATTGAAATTATAAATTTCGTTTATTTTTACAAAATTCGTGAAAAGAAACGATTTTTCTTCGAGATGGAAGACTTTCCCTTTGTCTTGATGATCGTAACGTACAAACGGCGTCCCAGTTTTCTCTCACCATCCATGCATTTTCTCTTCCGTTTGATATCGAGCAAGGAAGCGTCAGGGTTTAATTAACGTTGTTGAATTGAAAAGCTCGCGGGTACTTGAAACGGAATACCGTTTCTGCGACGATGTCCCATTCTTTTTGCGGCCGTTATATTTATTCGCAAAAAAGTATTTCTCTTTTCTCAATGTCGAATAATATGAGAGACAATAAAGAGAGAAAAATCAAATAAAAGAATACGAGAAAAGTAGGTTGCTCGAATCGATCTTTCGTCCGTGTGTCTGCGGAGTCTTTTGTTGCATTTTCCGTATATACGGGGAGTCGAGATTTGATCGAGACGTGAAACGAACGACAGAGGCGAGTTGCTGTAACGGGGAAAAACGTCTACAAAGAAAAACATAAATTGGGAAAACACATGACGACTTACAGAAGCATCTCTCTCATTGCTTTCTTCCTCGAGAGGTCGTTTTGCAAACTTTCTATATACATGGAACAAGTTATCAAACTTTGGGAGGAAAAAAAAACGTTCAAGATCAACCAATGGATGTGTATCCATGCCTTTTTGTTTTTTCCGGCTCCAGGGAAGCAGGTAGTCCATGGCTCCCTCGAGAGTGTAAGAAGCACGATGCAGGAGAATAAAAACTACAAAATTTCATGGGGTATGTATACATATCTGCATATATTATATATTTATTCATATATCTATATATATATGAGGGGATAAAGAGAACTCACGTACTGGGTTCGTTAAGCCATATTAGTCTGATTAAAAAATCTGTGCTGTTTGTGTGTGTGTGTGTCAGTCGGTGTGCGCCCTCTTTTAATTAAAATGTCGCATGGAAAGAGTCTCCCTCTTTCTCTCTCTCTCTCTTTCTCTCTCTTTTCACTACAACGTTAACTCATATATATGCTTGACTGCATGGAAAGGTGGTCGATATTCCTGGCACGCTTTCCGCACTATTTCTCTCATTATTCGCTTACTCTTTCCTCGCTCCCTCTCACTCCCAACTTTTTCTCTTCCTCGATCTTTATCTCTTGAACTTGATATTATCATTCAAAAAGCTTTTTAATCTGCTAACAAAAAGATACTAAATTAGAATTGAGTGTTCTGTGATGCTCGATCTTTGCTGAATCAGACATGGAATACCGTTTGTGCACGTTTACGAAATCTGAATTGATTTTCATGGGAAAAATTACTGCTCCGATGATCCAATGAAAATATTAAAAAAAAACAATAGCAATCTTCTACGAACTAATGCAATTGTTGGGAATTGGAAAACAATTCGAAGCTGAAGCTGTTGATACGCGCGATGCAGAGCGGAATTGATTCCAATCGAAATTTGATACGGAGCGGGCTTATTGAGGTCAGTGCTTTTGTATATACGAATTGAACAACTTTCTTGGAATTGGAATATCGTATTGCAAAAATATTGTCTCCAAATAAATTTTTTTTTGATCCGCATCGACATTTTTTTGAAATTTATGTTTTATTCATTTCATAAAAATCTCGTTCGAAATTTCGTTGAATTATTTTATCAAAACACTGATGAATTATAAATATTCCATTATTGCTTACGAATATTTTCCTGTGAAGGACGATCAAGGTGTTTTTGGAACATCGAATTTTTCAAGTTCTCTGGATGTGGCCCTTAAGGGAATCCGGATAATTTTGGAATAAAATTATTCTGCGCCAACAAAATGCTCGTGATAAGGTTCCTTTACAGTTTCACGTGTAAATAGATTTAGGACGAGCTATGGGAATCGAAATTGTTATTACACCTGCATCCATACGTGGTCCTAGCTCCAGAACCATTTTCATATTTATCTTTCCAATTCTGTGCTCTGACCAAATTATTCTCAACGAGAATCAAGTTCATACTGGCCCCTTTTCCAGAAAGTCAAGTGGTGAAAGGAAATGAGGAATTTCTCAGTCTCGAAGGTTTGTCGCGAACGCAACGAATGACGGATGAAAATAATAAAAAATGATTAATCGATGGCGATTTTTTTTTACCGATTATAATAAAAATTTGTACAGTATGAAAATTTTTATCTCGCGCGATCTAATGGTGAATTTTGATTCTTGAATTTCCCTGCCTGCTGGGAATGTTTGTCAATTATTGTCCGAATAAAAACAAGAACATATATGATCGAAAATCGATTGATCGTCGTGGACAATCACGATGAGAGGCACAGAGGAAACACGAAGTGCTTGGCCGATACTCACGAGACTATTTTGTCTCGTTTGTTCATCAAACAACGTTACTACGAATTTTCTATCTCCAGCCAGAAAAGTGGACAGAATTGCGTGCAAAGTTATAAAAAAAACGAAGTAGTCGTAAAAAACACAGTCAACGAAACAAATACAATCGTAACTCTTCACAACGACGGTCGCAGGTATCGATGAAAAAAAAAAAAAAAACTACAACGCGTCGAGTTTGTGGTTCGCTTTTGTGGGGCTTTCGGCTCTCATATACGTATGTGAACACGTATTTTTATACATTTCCACGTTTGCTTCCATTCCACAGAGGTTTCTTCGGGACGTAGAAAAAATGTAACGCAATCGAACTTGCTGCAAGCCCGAGGCTGTAGAAAATGTACATTTCCTTCCATCCTATCCGACAATCGCTCTCTGGACACGCACACACCCAAACTCCTGACATCTGAATCTCGCGCTCCGCATTTTGAGGGAGAAAAATATAAACAGACCGAATTCATTCCGAAGGAACAAATGTTCTTGTTGTTTTTTAACCCTGACAGGTCTGTTTTTTTTTTCTGAACGTCGCCCCGACGAGTTCCAGCTCGAAATTTCATTTCAAGCGGTGCCTCGTATTTAGGAAAAAAAAGTAGCCGAACGTGGCCATTTATTTCGTAGAAAAAAAATTCTTTTTTTTCAAGCAATTACCATGCAAGAGTTCCAGTCGCCATAACATCATGCGCTGCCAAAATGAATGACAACAAAAACGCAGTGTTCACACGACAGAGAAAAAACAGTTTTCGTACAGATAGCACTTGACGAGCTTCGTTCTGGTAACTCTGCGAATATTAATTGAATCCTCGCCGTGGAAGTGCTTCAATTTACTTGAAAATCACCGATGCTGTGATTCGATAGATCGACAATTATCGATGCACGCGAGCTGGATCGGCGTACGTGGAAATATCACCAGCATTTTATTTTGTGCGGGAAAATTCTTCGCTGCATCGCAGGTGCATGTTCGTTGAGGAATATCCAAAGTGACGTGTACAGTAACAAATTTTTCAACACATTCGAGTTTGGAGGCTGCTGCGTGTGTGATCAAAGTAGAAGCGACGAGTCTATGAACGCTCCAAGGCATTCCCCATGAAAGTCTAGGTTTTTGTACATTCACACGTTGACATACAAGCATTGATAAAAGTTTTAGAAAAAGGAGAAAAGAGACAGGGAATACTTTTAGGTCGTGGCGAGCTTCCGAGATTGGAATTGCCCAGAGTGCTGGTCGGTTTCATGGCAGTGCGAGATAGTGGCGTATAAAATGAGGAAAAAAGTGAAGTCGCTTTTCCAGGAGCCCTCGAGAGTCCAAAAGGAACAGCAGGAAGAAGCAGGGCTCGATGTGGCGTGTGGTAGTTCATTGAGGTAAGGGACGCTGAAAAAGGGTGCTGAGGATACTCTGCTGGAAAGGGAAAGGAAACGAGCAGAGTGGCTCGCGAGAGACATCGCCCCTGGTTTTGTGGTTCTACAAAACGCGACTACGAGACGGCGTTACTCTTGCTTTTTTTCCCTCAAGGAACGAAGCTCAAGAAAGTGGTAAAAAAGGGAAGAAGAAGCAGAGCAAAATCGCCAGGTTGTCACGCTAGAAATGCATTAGCCCGCGTTCTCCAGGAATTACACTGTCCAAGAAAAGAGCAAAAGAGGGGGAAGAGGAAATACGAAGCATAGCCCCCGCACGGTCTCCTGTTTCTTGATCCTCTTCCAAGCTTTTTACGCGACCCTCGTAATCTAAGGGGTGGCCGGGACGGTTCGCCCCATGCTGCATAAAACTCGCCGTTCGCCCAATCACTTCTTCTCCTTATTTCAGCATTTGGCATATTTTAATTTCGACTTTTTCACTCTCTTCAAATAACAATATTCTACAAAGATTTTTCTCATTTGCACTCTTTTGGCTTCTAACTGCAATTCTCGGTTGAATAAAACGTGCAAGTTGCACGATGGGAAATGTTTCATTAAATTTACGATCCAACAAGCGAGTTAGCATTGCGGAGGATATAGAAATAAGATTCAACGGAGAGAAACGCGCTTTTGAGAAGAACTCACTTTTACTTGTTGATTTCAATTTAGCTGCGCGATTCGTATTTGCAAAAAAAGTAGGAACGTTGTGTTTAATTAATACCAAGGCAAGTGAAATTAAACGGAGGGAGAAAGCAAAAATGGAAGAAGCTTCTAAAGGACGAAAACAATTAGAAGGAAAAATAATGATTTTAATTGTAACGAGAGAGAAAAAACAAAATTAAGCTCTCGACGAAAATTGGTCCCTCGGAGTTAAAAAGACATTTTAAAGCGAATCGTGTGGTTTACTATGGATTCGTATATCTGTGTGTACATTTTTATACATATATTATGAAATACACAATGAATATCGTATTTCCGCGAGGAAGGGTACAAAGAGGCAGTCATTATCCGTGCGATGTGGGCTCTCTGGTGAGATTTTCTTTTCTCCCTTTTTTTCGAGGAGATTTTAATGAAAACCGAATCGAGTATTGCAGTTGAGCACGCGACGAAAATCACGAATGAAAACTCAACAAAGCCACCTTTTATTACTTCACCCAGACGTCACTCGAATTATTTTCCATTCTTTCTTTTTATTTTCTCCACTTCTTAATACCCCCGACGAGTACCTTTTGTTCTTTTCCGCTCTACTCCTCCCGCAAAACCGATTTCTTTCTTCATCATTTTTGTCGCGCCTTATTTTGCAGCCCAGAAACGCGTCGAGCACGTCGCGACGACAGGCGCCTCGCTTCCTGCGTCAACTCGGTGCATCAACGAAATTCATGAAAAGCCTGCAATCATATCCGTCACCAGAACAAGTGAATGACGAATTTATAAAAAACAAGAAATACAACCGTCGCCGGTAATTGCGAAACCGCAAGTATGAGTCGTTTCTTGCGCGCTCGATAAATCCTCTGAAAATAAGAAGATCGCGCGGAATACAAAGTTGCTTGAAAATTAAACAAAAAAAACTGAAATAATTGGAAATTTTTCATTAAGTCCCCAGAAGTACAGGATTCCGACGATCGCAATGAAAAATGAATGAATAATTATAAAAAATATGACACGGTAATTTCTCAAGCACGAATATTTGAAACAAGTAGAAATTTGGTGATTAATCAAGGCAGCGAGTATCCGCGTCGCATCGATGCTGATGAGTGTAGTAAACGAGGTATGAATGAGTCCCCTAGTGAATCAAGTTTCCGGCAAGTTCACTTTTCACTCTCTCGTACTCGAATCCTCAATTTTCTCACTCGCGATCTCATTTCTCTTTTGAGCTCGTACATTTCTCTTCGGTTTCTGTCTCTTTTCCCTTTTGCTCGAGACTCGTTTTTCACAATTCATTCCACGACTAGCTCACTTATTCTTATCTTGATAACTTCTCAAGACTGTGTGCGTATGTGTGAATGTGTGTCTTGATATAGAGCATGAAATGCAGTGTGTGTAAAGTAACACACTGTCGGAGGTTTATGTGTGCACGTGATCACAGCCTTATCATTGTTGACAGCAATCCGTTTATCTATATATGTGAGTCTGCCAGGTGAGCTTGCGGTTGAGACGTAAACGAGTGTCATTGTCGTCGTCTGGGCCTGTATATATTCGTGTCTAAAGCTCCCACGTAGTTAAAGCTCCTCCATGCCTCTTCTATGTGCTCTGTATGAAGCGTTTATACCTTGAGGTATATATGTACACGTTGAGTATATATGCAGGGTGTATATAGCTCTGTCGAGCCCTTTATATATAAATAGTTGTCTGATAATGACTCTCCCAATTCTCCAGATTTCCAGTTGCTGATTTAGCCTATCGTCGGACCGATACGACGCGAGATAATAATGCATTTCTCGCCTCGTGTTATCGGTTGTTCGTTTGATAAGAAAGTCTGTTATCGAGGGCTTGTTAAGGGCATCATCCGGACCAGCTTGTATTTTTCACGATTTTTCGAGTGATTCCGGTTTTTTTTTTTTTCTACGTAAATTGCGAATCGTGCCACTCATTCAATTCTCTGGGACTGAAATGAATATCACTCAGCGCGGCACTGTTATTGCGGAACCAACAAATTCAATTTTGGTTAGCACGTGCTCTTGATTCTGAAAATTTCGTTTGTATAGTCAGTGCGTTTTTCATTCGCCTGTAATTTCGAAACTTCTGTGACGCGACTGGAAATATTTCATGAATGGCGATAATTGGAACTCGATAGTTGCAATAGATTTTTTTTTTTTATTATTGTGATTGCGAAATAAATTTTGTGGAGGAATTTGTTTAAATGCGCGGATTGTAAAAAAAATTAAAAATACTGTGGCACGATTGATTTATTTTGCTTTGCAGCGTAAACTTTTTATCTCGTTCTATATTCGTTTTCTGCTCTCGATAGGATTAGTTTTACGAGAACAGTTGAGCTAACGAGGGATGAAGGAATTTTTACTGTGAATCAAGGCGATATATATACGTCGACGCACAGACGCGAAGTAATTCTGTTATACGGTCCAGATTATCATACACGACGATGTGTTATATAACTGTCAACTTGGTATGTACGTGCAGGATGCACTCGAGCTTTTGGAGCGTAGACTTTTGAAGGCAGGTGTTGGCATCACGGAGAAAATCAAACGGATAATCCGATTACTGAATTGCCTGTTTCTCCACCTATGCGAACTGAAAATGCACGCTTTTTTTCACAACCGTTCATATACGTCTACGAGGGAATAATATGTATATATAGAATATTATTCCCGATGCCGCGGCTGCACTTATGCATCGCTGCGCTTCGACTGAGATCACGAAAATAGGAAAAAAAAAAAAATCCGTAGCTTCCTCTTTCCCTTCTGACGCGCGTCCGCGCTCGACAACTTGACGTTATTTACGCGATGCAAAAATATCCATGCCGCTCGAATACTTGTGCGAGAAATTTTGTTTACAATTTTTCTATCAAAATTATTTTTGCTTCTCTTTCATCTTTAGTCCTGTGAGTTCTCCCGGAGCATTTCCGCGAAACCGGTTCATGTAACGGTCACCCAATCATGGAAATCAATGGATTGCGAATTTTTTCCTCAAACAGTTTGTGTATTGACATTTTTTTAGCGCCTCCAACGAATTCACGTTCCAGCAACGGACGGTTGGCGTTCTTCAGTATTTATTGGTCCAGTGACATTCGTTAAAGATTTACGAGAAAGAAAAAGACACGCAGGCATGACTGTTTCGTTGCTGTGAAATATTGTCTCTTAAATATTTTTATGTTGGTCGAATGGGAGCAAAAAAAATGTTGAAAAATAGATGCAATCTTTTTTATGTGCGCAGTAAAATTTACAGGATGCATGAGCACATCTATAGTTAATGTGTATCGTGTGAAAAAGCATGCGGTGTTCTGGGGTATAGTGCACTATTCACCTGTCGCGTGATCTCTGCAAGCTCACGCTCGAGTCAGCCTTGCTCTAATGTACTCGAGAGGCAACCCCGAAGATACTTCTGTTTCGTGCTCCCTTCCCGCAGCTCCTTTTCGAGAAACTGTGGTTGCGAAATACCTGACTTTTGTGTGTATAGAGGGAGCTGAGTTTGGTAAGAGAAGATGTTGCGGGTCGATGCGATTTCCTCCCGAGTGACGTGATCTCGGTGCTCCCAAGGCGAAGAGATAGGGAGACTAGGCGTGAGAGCAGAGAGTGAGAGATAGAGATTGAAGGAACAGAAGGAAGGAAGATTGAGTGAGAACTGAAGAGACGTTGGTGTTCGTACAAGACTGAAATTGCCTACAAGCTTTGCCTTCGTCGTTCCTGTATGCGCGACTGCAGGGCGAATCGATAAACGAGGAAACCGCGACGGTGAGAAGGAGGACTATTTAAAGTTCCAACGAAGCAGAACTAGTGCGATCGTGCACAGAAGAATGCTCCAAAACGCTGATTCCATTTGCGAGACTCGAAAGATAAAAATAATTATTCCATGCTCTAATCTTTTGACATGCGAATCAAAAGGATGTTGAATTCCATTTGGTCACTTTGAGGAGATAAAAGAGAGTAAAACGTAACAGGATATAGGTCACGAAGAACGTGAGACTCTACATGATTTTTCGATCGTTGATTCAATATGCCGGAAGTGAGATTCGATCGCCTCCCACGAGCCAATGAAATCTTCACTGGCGTTGTGTGTGTGTAGAGGTTGGAGATATCGAATGGTTTTCGTTCGTGAGGGTTTATTGCATTTTATTACTTCCGTAGGACAGTATCCTGTGACCAACTGTATGGGAAAAAGGAAAAGAGAGTTCAAAGAGAAAGACATTGGAGGCCAAGCTCCGCGCGGCCGAAAGGTCGTCAAAGCTTCGCAAAAGCGATATAAAACGCGCGGGAGGCAGGGGAGCTGAGTGAAACAGAATCCTGTCTGTGATATCCCTCCGGACTCATATTTATCCAGCAGTATCCCATGGACGACTATTCCATATACGATCACTCGCGCGGTCAACATTTAATGTTTGGAATTCCAACCTCGATCAACATTTCGGCTGCAGAGGAGCGAGAGCGGCGCAGACAAACCAGACGCGAGCAAGAGTGAGCGAGAGAGAGTATTCGTATATGCCCAAACAAATATCTCGAATGCGGGATCCCGCCACAAGAGGCTTTTTCCCCTTGCGCGTAGTTAACGCGTATACATGGCGCAGAGACACTTCAATATATTATATTCCGGTGATGCAGTGTTACGACGAGAGCTTCACCGCGATGCAGCAGATCATTTTCGCAAAGTTTAGTCAAAATTTAGCATTTCATTGAAATTCAGAGTCCGCACGATCATTAAATTACTCCGTCGTCGTTGTCGTAGCACTGGGAATGAAATTTAGTCAAAAACCGTCGACATTCTGTTGAATACGGTAAACTAAATATTTTATTGATAATTTCAAAATTTTCGATATTTTGGCAGTATATTTGATTTCTAACGGAATTTTCAGCGAAATTTACGAGTGGAACGACAAATATTTGCTTCCGAAGAGACTTTCTAAAATAGTTTTTGCTCCAATGACACAATTTTTGGGTTTATTCAAAAAAATGTTTAGTTGAACGTATCGAACAAAATATCCATCTTTTCCAACAAAATTTAGTCTTCAGTGAATGTATTCGCAGTAATTTGTTAAGTGATTTCTTCGAAAATACAAGTCTGAGTTTTTCTTTCTCCTTGGACTTGGAATGCTTGAGATAATTGTTAGTTTCGCTCTCCTTACGTTACTAAGCTTCCAGGGTCCCAAGAGCTTCTACGTGCTATTTATTGAAGAGAACTTGTAAGCTGTTTAGTCACACGCGAGGGGATTGTTTCGCGTCTCTTGCCTGTGCTACGAATTAACTTGAACAGTTGAGCGTTTATCAATGCTTAATTATCCCGTTTCTTGTCGGTGTCTTGCGTGGGAGGAGTCGATTCTCTTTTTGCCTAAAATTCCACTACGTATTCCCAAAAGATTTCGCTCGAATCGAAATTCGCTGTTGTTGATCGTTGTCCGGAAACGTTCGGCTGCGATTTTGCGCTCTCATAGTTTCTCTTACAACAACTCTCGGATAATGAGAAACAACGGACAAAACTATGTTTGCTCTGCGGAAGTTATGTGACGTATTAAGCGGCGCGGGGTGCGAGGAATAAGAACGCGGTTCACAAGAAAGCGAGAGAGAGACAAGGGCAAAGAGATGGCGGAAGTGAGGTTATGAAAACGCGATTTATGAGGTGTGCCTCGTAAACTTTCTACGGCTTAAGGATCCTGATTGCTGGAGGGGAAACCAACAGGGAATTCGAGTGATCTAATAAAATTCAATGATAAGATTTCTCTCGAGAAAGGAATTAATCCTAAGCGGCTCGGCAGCGAGTAGCGTAATTTGAGTTTGGGAAAATTCCTCAGAGTCCAGACATAATTTTATTAATTGCTGGGAAATTTTCATTCGTTATTTCGATCCATGCAAAAAAAAAATGTAGGTGACGATAAAATTGTTTTGCAATATGCACTGGGAATGAAATTTTGTTAAAAATGGTCGATATTTTGTTGAATACGGTGAACTAAATATTTTTTGATAATTTCAAAATCTTTGTTAATTTGACAGTATATTTACGAGTGGAATGACTAAAATTTGCTTCTGAAAAGATTTTCTAAAGAATTTCTTGCTGCATTGACACAATTTTTGGGATTATTGAAAAAATCGTTTAGCCGAACGTATCGAACAAAAATATCGATCTTTTCCAACGAAATTTCATGAAAACTAAATTTTTTTTGAATAATTTCAAAATTTTCGATACTTTGTCAGTATATTTGGTTTCTAACGGAATTGTCAGCGAAATTAACGAGTGGAACGACAAAAATTTGCTTCCGAAGCGACTTTCTGAAATATTTCTTGCTGCATTGACACAATTTTTGGAATCATTCAAAAAAAAACGTTTAGTCGAACGTATCGAACAAAATATCCATCTTTTTCAACGAAATTTTGTTTTCAGTGCGTTATTGTGAATCTTTAGATCGGAACGATAACTTTCAGCGTGTTTAATTGGATGAAAAAAATGTATTTTTTGGCGTTCGGAATCGTTGAGGCAAAGGATTGGCACGAAATTCCTTCCGGTCTCACACCTGGGTCCTGACACAAGGGGGCATTGAGCGCAACTCACCGGGGAATCCAAGCTCGATTAAAAGCTCGGCAAAGTTCGAATTCAATCGGCCTCACACCGCAGTGTGATAAATTTCGTACGCGGTTTTCTCATTTTGTTGATGTGAGAACGAGAGAGAAAGAGAATCCATATTGAATTGTGAGCAGAGGGCGAGTGGTCACGAATTTTTGGGCAGATTCGAATGACGGTAGGCGTTGAATGAATTTCCCAACTATCCGAGGGCTCTGAAGCTGTTTACAAAGATTTGAGAATTCTTTATGTATTTTTAAACATGAAATTTCATCGTTGTAATTTTTGGATATCGTTCGATTTTCTAAAACATTAAAAATTACAAGTTTCGGTCGATATAAAATTTATACGTGTCAATTAACAGTCGATCCTCATGTTTTTTTAACGATTTTTATTAATTTATTGGAATTATATTAATAATTGAAATTTTTGGCGGAATTTCAATTTATTTTATCAATATTGCGCGTGATTATTTATTCCTCATCGGTATAGATTCAGGTGACCTTTAATTAGAAGTTTCCATACACAGGAAAGGTGTGAGAAAGTGATTTCCCAACGGACGTATGTATTATGAACATATAAACGTAGAGACACAGAGCGAGAGAGAAAAGTGGGCTCTCACCTGTCGCGAGCTTAAACCAAAAGTCAGAGAGCAGGCGGGGACGAGTTCCAGTTAAAAAGTACAAAGCCAGTGTCCATCAAACCGGGCATTCGTAATTTGGAAAAATTTATAGCTCATAATCCTCGGATAAAAGGTCGGCGAAGAAATGCATTGAATGACGACTCCGAGTTTTTATTTTTTGCACAGTCCAGTCTCGAAAAGTGTAGCAAATTTTTGTTTTTTTCAATTTTACGACTGAATCTTTGAATTTTTGTCTCTCCAGCGAACCTCCACGATGTTTATTGTTTATTTAATCGCACGTCCAAATATTCGTGTCGCTATGACTGCGGAACGGAAACACGAATATCCATCACTGGTCAGACTATGCGGTGACCAGTATTTCATGTAAAAAAATAAAGTTCGGTACAGTAATGACGCGGAGAAAGATGAAATGAGAAGTGGAGTTTGGTATGCGTTTAGCAAATGAAATGGGGCAACGAAACATCCCAGGGAGTTTCAACCGTTGACCACAAATATTTAACAGTAAAATCGTAACTCCTCAACAGCATTCATATATCATTGGGTCGAGTGGTCCGGGACGAGAGGATGGTCGCAGCCCCATGCATAAGCAGAGATATATAAATATACATTTAGCCATAAAACACGAACCGTAGGAAACTGAGTTTCAGTTACAAGTAGTCACGAAATAAATAGCGAGATTTTGGGGTGAGCCAGCGCGAAATTTCAGTTGAATCCACGAGAGTTAGAAATTACATGGTGAAAATTTAGTCTTGTGAGAATCGCCCAAAATGCCAAACACGACGTATAGCGTCGTGTGTGATTTTTATGCAATTTTGTGTATCAATGCCTGACGATCCGATACACTGCGCCAATTTCCTCGCAAGCTGGGCGCTGCCAATATTTTTCATAAAACTATCGTTCTCGCGACTGTGACGATCAAATGGAACATTTCAAATTTTATGCGAGGATCGAGCCTGTCCAACGAATTGCCCAGCAGCAGCCTCATGGCGATTATGCGACTGATAATATTTAACTCTGGGCGCTCGATCATATCGCGATTTTCAAATTGTCCAGAGAATTTCGATAAATGAGTTTTGCAAATGGAAGCAACGAGTTCATTAAAAAAAAAAAAGAAACAGACACAGACACAAATGAAAGATAATGAAGAATAAAGGAAAAAGGGTAGGAAGTTGCAAAACCAATTTTTGCACGTTAAAACGTGCGGCGGATTGTAATTGGAAATTTACAAGTTTTCATATTGCAACGACGTTTTTTCATTGGGAAAAAAAAAGACAAAACCGATAAATATAACTTTTTAAAATCGACCAATGCATTTTTTATTACCATTCGAAACAAAAGGTTTTGTGTTACGAAGGACAAAGTGGGTATGGACGAACGAAGAGGAAAACGGAAGGAACGTGTGTCAGATTGGTCCGTTTCATTTGCCTTTTTTGTTTTTCGTTTTTTTTCGTGTTTTTTTTTCAGAAATGAGCAGGAAAAGAAAGGTATTATGGCAGAGACGGGAGCCCCGTAGAAGGACGATGTAACATTTTAACCGGTTATATGCAGTTTGAGAAGTTGCCAAAAAATATCAAAAATCTTTTTGGCCACAGGCCAGATAAATGCGGGAGAGGGAAAGAGCGAATGAGAGAGAATGCGGGTACGTAGAAACGAAGACAAACCCATCGACCACAAATACACACACACACGTATACGCAAGAATACAAAAACGTGGAATAGCCAACGAGGATGGCGCGGAGCGAGGTTCACGGTTCTCTGAATAATGGAACTTTATTGTTGAGCTACTCGCCGTGTCCGTTCGTACATGCGTATATACACAAACTATCTACCCACTGCTTTGGTACACTATATGACATGTACCTCCCTATGTGTATACATTTATGCATTCTCTATGTGTACATATAGATTTTCGTGATATGCTTGGATACCCTGCGAATTTATGTATCAACCTATACGTACAAACTCAAAGCTTGAATGAATTAAGCTTTTTTCTCTCTGCAAGTATAATAATGCCATTCAGAGGGGTGTACGAGAACTAACTCCCTTATCGAATAGCAGCTTTTATGTTTCGTGTGTTCTCGACTTCGATAACGGTGCGTTTTTCCAGCTTTAAATCAAATTACTGAGAATTTTCTAACGTAATGAGTGATTTCAACATTTTTACGCTCGGATGGTCGTGTGTTTCAAATTTTCAACTTCAATTCGAAGGGTTTATAAATATCAAAGAATAAATGTTGAAATATTTGGGAAAGCATTGATTTCAACATTTTTGCGAATGTTGAAATATTTGGGAAAGCATTGATTTCAACATTTTTGCGCGTGGATGGTTGTGTGTTTCAAATTTTCAACTTGAATTCGAAGGGTTTATAAATATCAAAGAATAAATGTTGAAATATTTGAATTCGAAGGGTTTATAAATATCAAAGAATAAATGTTGAAATATTTGAGAAAGCATTAAAAGAACGAGGATAATGACGATGGTGTGGAAACGAGAGTGGCAAAAAAAATGGCTGTCGAGTGATGTGGTTGGCCTAAAAACAGATGGAACCTGGATTCGGTTCTTGCACCCTCTCTCTGTTCGGAAGAAATGGAAAGGAGGAGGAAGAGAGAGAGAGCTAATAAAAAAGATTGTGAGAAAAAGCTTAAGCTTTCTTCCACCGGCACCCTTTATATTTCTCGTTATCCCTTTATCCTCCATCTGACTTTATTCTTGAAAGTATACTCCCGGGACAAACAGCCACTAATTACGTACGCAGGTAGATCCTTTTTTTTTCTTCGTTGGTATCCTGTGTCCCCGCGTTTTCGATGAGAAGCGCGGCCACTGACGTTGGCATTTTCTTTTTATTTTTTCTTGTCTCTTTATCTCTCGCTCAGTCCCTCACTTTCTCGCCATTTTTTGTTCCCTTTATTTCTCTCCGGAGTTACGTCATTATCTGAACTAGTGCAGGCGCCTCACTCGGAGTGCCTCTCAACCGCTATTAACGCCCACCTTCGATTTTCTTTTCTTCTTCGCATCAACCTCTTTCCATCCAACTTAACTCAAACCTTGTTTGTTCCTCATTCTTCATCCACGTTTGTTAACGACTGGATGTATCGAAGAAAACAAAAAACGTCTATGACCTTAATGGCTGGATCTTGACGACGCCGAAGAAGCTCTAACAAGAAATAAACAATTAAAACACTTTTCCTTTCCGAACTGAAAATGTAGACCAAGTTCCGTTTTCAAAGGCGAAAGCCATCGATGCGATGGATTAAAAAAAAACAACAACAACATGTGTTTGAGGAATATCGAGTTATGAAAAAGTGTCTCGAAATCGTTTAAAATTCATTATATCCACGTGGGGAATACCCTCGAGACATGCGTCAAGAGCCATCGTATCGTCATTAACGTGAAAGCTCCCGTCATTCGCGTTTCACGTACGCGCTGTTCCTTTCACGCGTTAACCCCTCCCGCCCCTGCATGCACAGACAAATATGTGTATACACATACATACATTCATGCACTCAGTCTGGGGAGTATTCTTCTTTGTGTTTCACCCTCTTGATCCCAGTTTTTCACGTTGTCCGACGCCATTAGAGCAAACGCACACCGGCTTGACGTGTGCACGTTTGTTTTTTATTGCAAAAACTCAGCGTTCGTATACAACCCCCCCTTTTTTTTTGTTCTCTTCGCAGCCCTCTTTGTTTCGTCTCTCGAGGCAATTAGCCACCCGTGGAGTAGAAAATCCTTCCGGCAACGACAAAACATTGCAATGAATTTATATTCGTATGTATGTGTTCATACACATGCATATGCAGATGTGCAGGGAGTTGTGCAGTCCTTCCTTATCTAATCAACATGAATCCTCAGTAATTGTTATATTTTTAGTAATTTTTTCCTCGTCATCATCACTGAAAACAAAATTTTGTTGAAAAAGATCGATGTTTTGTTCGATACGTCTTCGGAAGCAAATTTTAGTCGTTCCACTCGTAAATTTCGCTGACCATTCAGTTAGAAACCAAATATATTGTCAAAATATCGAAAATTGATCAAAAAATATTTAGTTGAACGTATTCAACAAAATATCGACGATTTTTAACAAAATTTTATTTCCATCGTCTCGTAAACCTCGTGAGAAAAATCTTTAATTTCTTTTCCAGGGAATATATTCCCACAGTCCATCACGTATCCCCTGCGCTTATAAAAAATGCTGAACGCAAAAGGGTTGTTGTTTGAAACATGAATGCCTCGTTTGTTAATTCCCTTGTAATTTGACCCTTTGTTCAAACGAGTCGCGGGATCGTTTTATAAAATAGAACACACTTTCTAGTTTCCCTATGAAAGAAACACATTTTTTTCACCAAGTTGAAGTTTGCAACGTTGCAATGCAACGAAATTCCCTTTTTTCTTGGACAAATCTCAAGATTCTCATCGAATATTTGGTCAAGACAAAAAAACGATAATTTTTTAGCGTTCGTAGAGAAAATGAGTGCAAAAATTGTTCTGGTTTTAAAAATTGAACAAACAATTGATAAAAAAAACGTATTTTTCGTTGGGGCCCAACGTTGCGAACTTCAGGCTCATTTTTTTTCAACGTTTTTATATATTCAGCATACACGTATATGTAGGGTCTCTGCGAGGAGGGTGAACCAACGTCATAGACCTTCGTTACCGTGCTTACGTGCTCGTAATACCCGATCGTAGTCGACGTTTTCCTCCTCACTGATTTATAGAAAGTACATATAAGGGCCGCGAGCGAAGGGAGAGAGGGATAACAGAATGGGGAATGAAAAGATGTGTAATAATGTTGAAAAATCCTTCGCAGCGACTCGTATTTCGTTTTAATGAAGTTTCATTAGAAATTTCCATTCGTCTGGTTAGAGAAACACGGGGCTTTATTTTATTCTGTATCAAATTTTGAATCCGAGAAAATCGGTCGCAGACTCTCGTTCTATTTTTCCCACAGGTCTCCATTATTATTCGCTTTCCTAATTCAAGAAATTCTTCATTTCATCCATGTCGTACTTGGCGAATTAATTCTTCGTTGACAGTGTATTAAAAACGTGTTTTCAATCATTTTACTTTGCAGAAATAATAAACGTGGTGGGAATGAATGTTTCATTCTCCGCAGGCTCTGTATAATGTGGAATTTAAGTTTCTCCAACTTTTCTACTCGTTTCCTCGTTCTTTCTTTCCTTCACACAGAAGTCTGCGTGTGCGTACTCTGGACCAGAGTTTCTTTTTTTTTTCACTCCTCGCACCATCACCATCCGGGATCGCTTGGCAATTTACAAAATATCGATTCGGTCAGGTAATTTTATCGAGATGAAATGACGATTTCTCTAAACCGAGAAACATCAGCTGCCCAGAATCTGGGGTCACTTGGTAGAATTTTCACACCTGCGAAATTGAAAAGTCTCTGGAGCAATTTCCTCAAGGGAACGAAACGAGGACGATATTTTCCTGTCCGAATTCATAATAATGTGAAATTTTATTGCCACCTTTTTTATGCCTCGATTCTCGGGGTCTGACTAATCGTCCGCAGGAGCGTTATTACATTTCACCAAGCACGAAAATTTTCTCTCGACTCCATCTCCAAACCAAGAAACTTTTTATTTTTGGCAAGAGAAAAAATGTATGCTTTGTTTGATGAATTAAACATTCGCCGAAGCGGGATAAGAAATAGGGGAGTTTTGATATGTTAAATATGGTGCGATAACGGTATGAGCTTTCGAGAGTTACCAGACACCAGGGAAATAAGGCAAAAACGTCCCAAGAGATGGCCCAGGTGTTGGCAGCTCTAAAGCCATTTGTAATATTCATATTCTGCTAACTTATCACCGCTTATTTCTTTTTCGACGATTTTATTATGGAAAAGAAGCGAGCTGACACATATTTTGAAAATTCTTTAGTTATTACATTTCCAGTTACACTTTTTACGTATTTTTCCGACTTCCTGTTTCTTATATCTTCTCGATGGCTCATCGAGGCACTAAACAGCATATTAAAATAATCCAAAGACAAAATAGAGCCTCAGCCCGAGTTGTCAATGGAAGCTAACCGACGCGGGCTTTGATTCCATCCTTCGTTAAGGTCCAAAGCTCAAATTTGTCCTTCGAAGGTAATGCACAAACGCATGAAATTAAAACGGGAGCTTTGGCAGGAAATCGCGTTGTTTATAATGAGCGGGCGGCAGGAACAATGAGTTTACGGCATTTTTGTTTTTTCAAGTCATTTTTTTGACACGTGACAAGTCGCACTTAAGTTAACACGCGTTTCAAGCTCCTTTCTACGAACCAATCCATCCTCTCGGAGTGAAGGTTCAGGGGTTAACTACCTAACGGTGCTTTCATGCTTGACTTAACAAGCGACGCACTTTTGGATTCTTAGTACCCAGGGTTATGAGTGATACTTGACGAACTCGAGGACTGAGTCTCGACGGCGTGCACATGAGTTTACATCACGTGGAGATGAATAACACGAGCTAAAAAAAATTTGTGACGCAAAAAGCATTTTTTTAAATCCTGTACGTCGTTTACAAAAGTCACGTATCGATTCAACAAGAAAGCTCCATTTTCAAACGCTCCCTTTTGTTTTTTCTACTCTTAGCCACCTGCTGGTCAGGTTTTGGTATCGATCACCAATTTACCGATGGATAAATCTTAGCCCCGGGTCAACAAAACGCCGGATTCAGCAAGAGAGAGAGAGAGAGTTTTACAGAGAGATGGAGAAAGTCACGAAGAGAGGGAACGAGATGGATGGAAAATGGAAAATTCACTCGTGAATTCAACACTTTTTCATGTGTACGCCTCCAGTCAGTTTTGATTCAAATAGTGGAGCGGTACATCGAGAAATACTGACTTGAGAGCACCGTTGAATCGCCAACCATGGTGAAAAAAAATCAACCTTCAACCCTCGTCTTGAATATAAAATGCATTGCGCGGCGATGGAGGACAAAGTTTGAGGTTTATTGGATTTTTCGATTTCGTGTGAGGAATTGTTTTTTTTTTTATGATTGATTGCATGGAAGTTGAAACAAAAGTTGTGAAATGGAAGTTTGATATTTACTTATGAATTTCGCCGTCATTAAATTGCCCCATACCTTCGTGTCAGTACGAATTGCAATGGAATCGTAACACACAATGAAGAAGTTTGTGAATAATTAAGCATTATCGTTAATGATGAAATTTGAATCATTCCCGTTGCTATTCCATTCAACAATGTTAAATTCTTGAATCTAACATTAGGCAAATATACGTCAACCAAGATCCAATCTGGTTTGTATGCATGTCTACAAGGACGTGTGTTTGCGTGTAAATTAGCTGGAACTCATCCAATGACTTGGGCTCGCTTTGATTAGCTAGCTGCTGTACGACTGGGAGTGAGAAGATGCAGTTTCGTCCCAAGTACCTATTGGAGCATATGTCTTGGTACTCTCGCGACAATGTCGTTCACAACTACCCTGCAAATTCAAACCCTTTGGTTCCAGTATCACTTGGTGCAATATCTCCGAGATGTTTGCGATTAACAAACTTTGACAACTGTGTTTTACTTTCAGTAGGTAATGGCTTTAGTCTGCTGAGACTGAAGGGACACTTTTTCGAGTATGGATGACTGTTTGGTAGTTGTTCTCGTAGCCAAGTTTAACCGAACTTTGATTGAAAGTGTGTGAATTTAAAAATCTGTTGTTTTTGCAATAGATATTCATGAATTTAATGTGAAGGTCGAAATGGCAGGATAATACAACGTTCGGGAAGGTCACCGGTGTGGAAAAGAAAAGCTCAAGACAGCTGGTAAATGGAGTCTCATCGCGATGTCATGGGGTGCAAAATGTGGGGAAAAAGTCGTGGTATCCTTAGAGTTTGAACGAGATGGGCGAATCTAGAGTTTTATGTGCGACTAGAAATAAATATACCGAGGCTTTCTTGGACGTCGATTATGTATACATATGTATATATACATATAGGTATGATGGTCGTCCTTGAAGCGCGAGAGACAATGTGCGAATAAGATCCCATGGGGAAAGGGGGCTCGCGGAGATGTCACGGTATCCAATTCTGCCTCGATAAACCCTACACTCACACGGAGTCACCTTGCTCAGAATCCTCTCCACTTGCCACTATCTACTCGTTCTATCTTTCCTTTTGGAACTCAGACTGCCGCCACCTTCTCTCTCTTGGTTTACCCAACTCAGAGATTCTCGCTCCACTCGGCATAAAATCCTCTTCGAGCCAATCGCAGCGCTTCGTACATCTCCGATTTTCCTCGCGGAGATAACATCGGACGCAAAACCGTCTGACTATATATTTCGTTAGTTTATTTCATCCTCGTAAAATGTACACTTTTCGAAAACGAAGCTGGAATCTTGCCGATGGCGTATAAACTAAAATAAACGATATAGAGAAAATTTAACAACCGAGAGGGACCAACGCGCTCCGTCAAAGAATTCGAAGAGAAATATTTTACAGTCCAATTCGACTTCGGAGATGGTCAAAAGATTATTTCAACTTGCCAAATTTGATTTTGTCATTTATCACGCCAAATTTGCCGAAAACACGTTTAACACGAATTATTTTATAGAAACTTGAGCTTTTATATTTTATATGCCAGATGTCACAGTTTTGTCTCGACTGCGATGAGATTTTCTCGCGTTTATCGCTCTCGCCGGTCGTTAAGACGTCTAATGAAAAGTTGTACAGTTTTATTTTTATTCCAACTTCATTCTCACAAGGTTGTTACAATTCTCATTACTCTGTTACTTCAAATTTCTCTCTTTTTACGATCTTTTCTCAGTATCTAGACGATGCGATGACGCGGTAGTGTAGTAATCGTTTTTTCCACCTTCTAGAGTTTCCCATTTCTTCCGGAAGAAGCACTAGACAACAGAATACTTTTTGCATTGTTTGTTTTTTGCACGGATTCTTCGCATAATTCAATCTCAAAAAATATCTCACAGTCTCCTTTGTCCGGAGTCAAGTTTCACATTTTTTCGCCGTCCAGTTCATGCATTCTTTGAGACACCCGACTACTTTTTTTTTTTGCAAACATTTTCAATCGTGACTCGGCAGGTTATTGCGCAGGTTCCACTTTTGGGAGGTGGCTCGTAGCGGAGTAACGAGAAAGATAAAAAAGCAAGGACCGCGTGCGAGATTTGTGCTCAGAATTTTTTTGCTCCCGCTCGTCTGGTTGAAGCTTCTTCCTTCGCCTAACTGCGTTGGCCTCGTCGCAATAGTTTGTGTACGCTCGTTGGCATAACGCCTCCCTGACCCAAATTCTCTTTTTGGCTCTGTCCAATTTTTTTTACGTTTCCTATCGCTGCGGCTCTCGTTTTCTTACTCGCCAGCCCGTCCTGCCAGAGTCCCGAGCTCGCCATCGTTCGCTTAGGTGAAACGAGGCGCATTATTATCTATGAGAAAATCCACAAAGATGGAAGAAGCGAGCGTGGGCAACGAGGTGGACCGAGATCTCTTGCTCTCGTATGGCCGCTGCAGCAGCAGGGGCTGAACATCCAGAATCGCATACGCACGCGGGCAGAAACATTTTTATAAATGCGTAACAGTTCGTAACATTCGTGGCCATGAATTTTTATTTTTCTGTAAAAAAAAAATCATTCCTTTCCCTTCATTCGTTGTATGCACGAAACAAAAAAGTTGTACAATTTTTTAAATTCCGAATATGAGATCTAAAGAATCTGTTAACTAGAACGAAATCGATCGTACAACTTTTATCGAACGTTACTGAAACTTTCAGTATCTTACAAACACACTGTTACGGTCTCTCCAAAATTTTGTGGCTCGATAACTTTGACGGATATTGCAGAAAAATTGTAAAAATTTGGCTCTGCTGTCAGTCGCCATAGAATCTCGAAGATTTTGATTTTTTGTTCATATTTCTTGGGGAGAAATTTTGTATAGAGAATTTGATTGAAACTTGTATCGGTCCCTCCGGAAAATTGACGACTTGAAATGTTTTAATTGACTTTGTACTCTTCGCAGGGCAGATCCAAAGCATTTTGAAGCAGATCGCGCTGCTGCGCCGAGGAAACTCGCGTCAAGTTTTCTTTCAAACTTAATAATTTTGTTTTAATGGCTTCAGCGTCAAAAAGTTTTAGAATCGATATGAAAAGAGTATAAAACATGAAATGGCTCAAAGAGGATTGTTGCAATGAGGATCAGAGCGCGGGAAGGAACTGAGATCTCATCAATTTACCACTCGGTTGAGGTCGCTGCGGAATATGAATTAGCAATCTGTGCCACGTCATCAATTACTATCTTTGCGCCGTTCATCATAAAAGTTTTTTTTCTCCTTTTTTCCTCCAACTCCTTGAGCCTCCGCTTCCGGCACTGCTGCTATACACACACACACACACATATATATTGCCTCGTGTACAAAGAACGATGGACGACGAGAGGAGGCAAAAAATGGCGTGGGAGAATGAGGACGGATAAAAGGTACGTGGGCAAGCAGTGCGGAAATCCGAAGGGTTGAGGTTGGGGAATATAGGGCGAGTGCCAGTGAAGGATCGAAATGAGTTAGAGACAGATAGAGAAAAGCAAAAGGGTAGTAAAGGGAAAAGAGATGCCTGCTCGCGGTTCAAATTCGACGCGTCGATTCTCTCGTGATTCTCGTCCAGGGAATCGGATATCCTCAATCCCACAATCCGCAAGAGCATTCACGGATAATGAGCCAATCTGTGAACTTTTCTACGACTTTATATTCTCTCCACAAATGGTATTACAATTTCACTTCAACATTCTCTTCAATTTTACCACAAAAATGTCATTACTCTTCCAACTTTTGTGCTCGTGAAAATCTCCCCAGCTGCACGATCATTTTTTAAATATTGTCATTTTGAAAAAAATGCAGAAATGGCATTGAAAAATAATATTTTCTGTGACTTGGACGGCAGATTCAAAAATCTGAAAAATTAGGCCACTTTCATCTGGACAAAACAAACGTGAAGCAAAAAAAAAAGGAAGATGCGTAATGCAGCGACTCGATAATGTGAAAAAGTTGGTCGGTAGCCAGAAGATTTTGCGAAAGATCGATTATTCGCTTCAACGACCCAGACGACGAAGCCCACAAGCGAGCCTCCCTGCGACTAACGAAGGCGAGAAAGACTAGATTTATTTCCGCCCCAGCCATTTTTTTTCTCCTTTTTTTGTTATGGCCCGGTAAAAGATTGAGCGGTAAACCACTGAAAAATTGAGACGACGATGTCCTTAATACTGGCGTTTGTACGGATAAAAAGTGCAATATTCGATAAACGAGGATTCAACAACTTGGACCTTTTCCATCGTTTCGCTATTTTTATCAAGTTCATACCTGAGAAAACTTCTTCTCGAGATGCTGCATGAAATTTCTATCAATAGTTTTCACGACGTTATAACAATTTTAACAGAAATAGCAAAAAAAAAAAATGCAACGATTTTTCGAACGTGTACACTGGGAATGAAATTTTGTTAAAAATCGTCAATATTTTGTCGAATACGGTAAACTAAATATTTTTCAACAATTTCAAAATTTTCGTTATTTTGGCAGTATATTTGGTTTCTAACGGAATTATCAGTGAAATTTACGAGTGGAACGACTAAAATTTGATTCCGAAGAGACTTTCGAAAATATTTCTTGCTGCACTGACACTATTTTTGGAATTATTCAAAAAAACGTTTAGTCGAACGTATCGAACAAAATATCCATATTTTCCAACAAAATTTTGGAGTGTACGGGAAAGTTGGTTTCAAAATGTTTAAATCCCACAATTTTAGTGATTTTTATTATAAAATAAATGGGACGATGGCGAAGGAGGAGGCTGAGCAGGAGAAGACACGAAGCTGAAACACAGCAATGCAATATCGTAGAGTTTAGGAGGAGGATCGTGACAGTAGAGGTATGCCCACGACTTGGTTCTCATGTTGCTGTGCTATAAATTCGTGATGCGTATACGTTAGTGGCAATCGATTTCCCGAAGCATTGTCGAATGGGTGAAGCTTCGTATATGGGAATGGTAGTAAAGTAGAAACGGAGTGATCTTCCGATAGGATGAAACCGTCGACATCTCTCGAAGGAATCTCGCATCGCATCGTCTCTCGCTGCTTCAACGTTGCTGTTCTCTCGTCGTAGTGATTCTCTTGGAATTTGCTAGTGCACATCCCGTTGCGAGGATTTACACAAGGCAGAAAGCACAGTAGCGCGTTAACAAGGTGCGCACCAGTGAGAAACTCGGGAATAGAAGATGCCGAATTATTAAGTGTCGTGAACATTACATCACCCCGTATGCAGGCTTTTAAGCTGATTTAAGTAGTGCATTAGCGGCGCCATACACGCGCCAAGAGCTTTCCAACTCCTTGGAATATTGTGTTTGCAAAATCTAAACCTTCTTCGCGAAGAGATGAGGCGCGGGCGCTGCTTTTCAACCATTCAAAACAGAGGCTTTCCATTTACTTGCTCGCCCTGTTCTTCTCTCAAAATTATATTTTTCTTTGTGTCAAACACACTCGAACAAATAATTGCACGAAATAACTCTACGAATGTTAATAGAACGGATTTCCAAACGGATATTTCGATAGATACTCGAGAATTTTTTATCTTTTTTTTTTTCAAGTACAATAAAAAAGTAATCGGATGTAGAAAAATAAAATTCCATTTCTCTCCGGAGATGAAGATCTCAGACCCTGGGGATCGAGCTATTATATCCGGTAGAATGAAATGTCCCGAATAGAAAACGAGCAACGAGCTGACAGAACGAAGGAAATTGTTTGTTGGAATGACATTCGATTCTCATTCGACGCGATTGGTCGGAAATTATTCAACATTTTTGTTAACAGGGAATCCACATTCTGCGTGACAATCTTCACAGAGTCTGTAGATGCATGCGGTAATGACAGTTCGAAGGATTGAGGATTGAAGGATTGTTTTTATCTCGCGCTCGACCGCGGATTAAATTAAGATCTTGATTGATATTAATCTCATGTCAAACGGAACTTTGGTGGAGAATCGTATTTCTGAAACGAGGTGCGATGGTCGTTACGTTGGAGGAGCACGTACGAACCATTTGGAAGAGCTCTTTGCGCGGGTACACAACGTCAGAATCCTTAAGAAAATTCCAATTCTCACACAATCGATATTCCGTCAAACCAAGCGTAAAGTCCGACGAGCCTGGCGACGAATAACTTTCTTAGAACGCGAAAATGATGGTTTTTCTTCTTTGCTTGGTATTGAGAACAACTTGCGATTTTTAATAAAATTGCTTTTTGTCAAGACGTCTATTAAAATCATTGAAAAAGACTGTAGTGATGAAAAAACGTTTAGGAAGAAAATGCAGACAATTTCTGAAACGAGGAAAAAAAAGAAAACTCCCTATCGACGGATTTGGTCGTTTCCCACCGTAATCTCGCGCACTTACTCTTCGTTTGACGAAACTCTCGAAGCCCTGAACGTACCGAATAAACAATTTACGCGCTTTCAACAGTTAGAGCCTTTGGACGAGGGTCAAGCGACAGGAATCCTTACGAAGAAATATTTTGGAGCCTCTGCGGTCATTGATTTCGAATGGCGTCTGACCCAAGCGTGACTTTACTACTGCGAAATTGTCTCATATTATATAAAGCGATGAGCGATGTATTTCGGCAAAAAAAAAATGTCAAAAAACATTAAAAAAACATTCTAGAAAGTGAGAGTCAATTTTTTATCAATTCTTTATGCATCCCCCCGAAGTATTTTCATTTTTATTGAATAAAAATAACGTGAACGACAGTTTTATATCCTGGATATTATTTTATAAGTGGGACATCAGCGGAGCAAGCAAATTTTATCATCTGACTGTCAAAAATAGCGATTCCCGTTGAATTAGTGTCCTCGACAAAATCATATGTCATGCGATAACTGATAAGCCGGATCGCGGGGCTTCTAGCAAAACCGCACGCCGTGTCGTCTTTTAACTCGAGCTCTCGAAAGCTACGAAGCATCGTTCATCAATGAGTGATATGTGAGAGAGCTCCGACACACGCATCGATACACACTTGTTCACGGTGCGCTAACACATGGGATTTGGGCGTAAAGAAAGGCTAGAGAGGGCGGTAGGATCGTACGGCCATACATCACAGGACTGTCGTGATATCGTGAAGGTTGAGTGATGGACTCGTTGGAAATGCGACAAGTAATAGGTCGACGTCGAGCCGCGGTTTCTCTCGTCACACAGTGTGGCGAAGATCGATGCGCGGGTCAGGCAGATTTTAGAGCAATAAAAGTACGAGGTACCGCAGCGAACATACATTTATTGTTTGCATGAAAATGTGAGAGGCTGAACTTGAAAAAGACGCGAAAGGTTGCTCTGGGTCAAAAGACTCGTTTCAATCCATTGAGAAGGTTACGTTTCTTCGAGGATAAGTTAGTATTGAGATTGGTTACTCGAAGGCCAGACTCCATGCCTTTTTTAGGGGTTTGATCCAATCTCCCTTCATCAAACTGGGTCAGACATGGAATCGAAGGAATTAGATCGGTGGAACGAAGAGGGATAGTAAGAAATTTACGATCTTCGAAATACAGCCTGGATTTTATTTCACTGGCAGATCATTCGACATAATTGACTGCCTACTGGCAAACTCAGCAACTTTTTTTGACATCTGGAAAAGCTTTTTTTTACTGCCATAATAAAACGAGTTTTGTTAGTAGTAAAAAAAAGGAATTTTTTCGTGACTTCAATAAAAGACTTAAATTTGTCCATCGTATCAACAAAAGACCCGCGCGTTTAACGTCTCGGGTAAACGTTCCGGGATCGAATTAACGAGCTCAACTTATTTCTTTGCCAAAACACATTGAAATCGAATCGATTTTCACACGCAGAAAACTTATTTCGAAGCGAGAAATAAAAGATAAAAAACGAAGTAGGAAAAAGCAGCCTGTACGACTTTCTCGGATTTTTCCTGCAAACTTCCCCGTCCTCCAATTTATTTAGCGCAAGCCCGAATTAATTTCCGTTTCGAGTACTTGCGGTACTTGACTCGGTAGAACCAGCCGAATCGCGCTGATATCTCGTTAAAAAGAGAAGTGAAGCAGAATGAAAAAAATAATCGGAGCAACTTTCGTGCAGAAAGAATGATCATAATGTCAAGTGCAAATAGGAGCAACAGAGAACATAAGAATAAGCGAGAAGCAGAGAGAGAAGAGGAGAGAGGACGAAGGGGAGAAAATCGAAGAAAAATACTCGTGTACTTGGGCTGCTGGTTTTCGTCTTCGTCGTTGGTATACTCGCAATCGTTTTAGTCGCTACAATGGATACAAATATATACATGTGTCTGTATATAAGACGAAAAAGAAGGAGAGAGAACAAAAGTAGCTCTCGACGCCTTGACGCCGAAGGCTGTACCGAATCGTCCTTTTTTTCTTGCCTTAACGTTGCAAGAGGGCAAGCTCCAATCTCTGGTACCGGAAGAGACCGACATGAACGAGAACTACGACAATCCCGTCGTCCAACAGATCTACGGGAGATTTGAGAAATAAGAGACGGGTAAGGGTATGCCAGAAGCTTTACACAACTCGGGAACGGGGAGGGAAGGAGGGAGAGAGAGAGAGCGAGAAGGGTTGGAACGGGGTGCGGGTAAGATAGCGGTTGGTCTAAAGGGACTTTAGCCTCACGGGACGAAGCTTACTCCGTACTATCCTACGGAGTTTTCCTCCCTCCCTTACTGTCTATTTCGCCCTTACAACCTTCTCCATACCACCAAAGGCCGTTTCAACGTGTACCAAGACTTTTGTACGTTATCCGATTTACTTCATCGACTATTCTCTTATTCTCTCTCTCCCTCTATCCATCCTTACATCCGCTCTTAGCCCTTGTCTCTTTTTCTTCGCATTTCTCTCCTTTGCCTTGGCGTTTTTCCAGTTAACATTTCTTAACCAATAGATAGGATGCTTCTTCGATGCAATTCCGGGAAAACAAAGTGTGAGTTCTCAGCGAACACAAGCTGCAGATAGATTTCATTGTTTTTACCACTCAACATTTATTTCCTCGTCTGTATAATTTGTTATTTTCTTTCGCTGCTCGTTGGACCTAAAAAAAATGGAATTCTTGCTGGGATTCGTACACGATTTCCACAATATTTTCTCACTCCATTATTCCAGGTCAAAAAATTGCATAAACTCATTTTTTGTCCTACTAATGAATTTTTTTAGTAACAACTCCGCAAACGCTACTGGCTCGCATGTGGATTCCGCATGGACAAGCAATGATGAAAATTACATATTTTTTACTACATCAACGTAGATTTATCCATGGGATTTGGTGGAATGGCCATGCGCTGTACAAAAATCCCACACGTAATCCAAGCGAGCTTTCACGTGTATTTACATACTTTATGAAACTCCCAACCTGCTGGACTGTGTTTGTTTTACGGCGAAATATTCTGGCGAGAGTAAATAATTTTCTGGCTCAAATTGATATTCGCCGGAGCATGTTCACGATGGATTTTTGTTGGTCCAACTGGGTACCAGCCTCGGTACGTTACGAGAAAAACTGAGGATGTATATATCTCGATGTTCTTGTGATTGTATATCCTCCAGGCTTCCTTGTAGCTCGAGAAATTATTTCCCTCTCCTGTCACGTCGTTTCGTAGATTTTTGCGATATTCTTCGTCGTCTGACCAATACTCGCTATTTCTACTGCTGACGTAATGTGACAGTGATGCGAGGCTTCATTTCTCAGCCCACGTGCAAAAAATCCTTTCAAGGTCCATACAGGACGAGAAAAAGATCGAGCCCCGACGACAATTGTTTAAATTCTCATGTCACAAAACTATAAGTAGTCGTGACTGAAGGCAACTTATATTTTGGCCAACATACCCATCTACCATCGTCGGTCTGTACACCTCAACTTTTGCTCCTTATCCTCTCCACCCCAGTTGAGCTTTGCGAACTCCCGAGCACCCGAGTAGTTAACCGTAATTCAAAAAGTTTCCTAGATTAAAAATGCGAGCCTGAAACCCTCTCTTTCTTGAGGCGGAAGAAAATAGAAAACTCAAAAAAAAAAGAAAAAAAAAGGGAAATCTTGGGGAAGCAGGGCTTTCCACTTTATTTTCATGGACGTCAAGCACACTGCAACTTTCTCTGCTCTTAATACTCGTAGCGCTCATTTCCCCTTCCTTAATTACGAGATTGTGAACAATGGACGATATTAGACTTTGACGATGAGTGAAAAATACTTTGAGGCAGGGACTTTTTCTTGTTATCACGAAAGAAAAAATTGGTTAGATTGCTTATGTGCAGTTTTTTTTTTTTTCGAATAAAACAAATTTTTCAGGATGTCAAGAAAGAGTTCGAGCTTTTGGACTTTCAAGAGGTTTCGTAGTGTCTCCACAGAATACAAATTCCGTTACCATAATGTGACGAATCACGAAGTAAAAGTTTTCGATTCCGAAATGGAAAAACATTTGTTTTTTTTTTTTTTTTTTTTTTTTTTTTTTTTTTTTTTTTTTTAAACCCNATTTTTTTTTTATTTCTTCAGACCCAATAGTAGAAATTCATATGCTTCGTGCCCCTGTCCTTCTCGCTCGCTCCACGCACACCCAGCCACCCACAGGACTTCGATTTTGCAAGGCAAGTAGTCTCCTCTGCAGTAGAAAGAAAATGCAGAATGTATAAAGGAAAATATGCAGAAAAGGCATAGAAAAAAGCAGAGATATGAGAAAAGGAAAAAAAATGGTCAACGTGTAAGGAGGATCTATGAGAAGCTCCGAAGCAAGCTTCCTGGATTATTCGTCGTCGAGTAGACTCATAATTCATATTTTACTGCTTTCTGCTGCTTTTGAAATATCAGCAATATCCATACAGCAGAATTTTTTTTTTTTCAACTTCATGTCCTCTTCTATTTTTAGTATGTCTCGAGATCTTCGAAATATTGATGAAATACGTTTCATTATTATTGGAAAAAATAAATTGATACTGCATGAATTTTTATTCAACACCTGCTGCTAAAAAAAAAGAAGGCCAATATATTGAAGAAAAAGTTTGGCCAACCTGTGTGTAGCCAGACTTGAAAGATATTTGATGGACGATAGTAATGAGGAGGCGAAAACGTTATGGGAAAGTTTACGAGCTGGCAGTCCGACAGAGCGGTTATACACCCGATGTCTGACCAATATCGGGTTGTTTCTACTGCAGGGTGATTTTCTGTCTCCACATGGTGCGCGGCATACTCGCACGTAACTACTGTATATAAGCGGATGCGTGTGTATAGATGCTGCTGACATTGCTACAACGGTGTGAAATCGTTTTCGCTATTTCTACGAGCCATAACAACGTTGGCAACTGGGATTCACTGTCTCTCGACACTGCATGAACCTTTATTTCGAAATACGAGTATTTTTCTTTTTCAATTCGATTTTGCCCCATCAGAGAATTCGAGAGATTTGATGAAATTAGTTTCGTATTTGCACTGGAAACAAATTTTTTTTGAAAAAGATGGATATTTCGTTCGATACGTTCGACTAAACGTTTTGTTTGAATAATCCCAAAAATAGTGTCAGTCCAGCAAGAAATATTTTAGAAAGTCTCTTCAGAAGCAAATTTTTGTCATTCCACTCGTAAATTTCGCTGACAATTCCGTTAGAAAGCAAATATACTGCCAAAATAACAAAAATTTCGAAATTATAAAGAAAATATTTAGTTTACCGTATTCAAGAAAATATCGACGATTTTTAACAAAATTTCATTCTCAGTGTGTGCTCAATGTGTAGATTTCCTGACAATTTAATAAAAATCTGTGACGGTGACAAAGTTTTGTTGGAAAGAAAATTGAGCGTCTTAATTTCCGATCAAAGTACGAGGCTGCCTAATGAGGCGGAAGTAATCAAGTAGAGGTAAGAGGGAATAGCTAGAATGCTACTGAAAGTGAATGAAAAGTTGAAAGATTTCTTGGTGAATAGTCGCAATGTATACAGGTCAGTTGAATGATCAGGCAACTATTGTAAGATGCTTGCTCCTCGCGATTCTCTCACTTGGCCAGCGTTTCGAGACTTCCTCCATTTTACGGATCAACTTTCTCCTCATGCTTCTTCCTGACTCTCACTTAGTCAAGAAGACTCTGGAGCTTTGTTCGTCAATAGTCTTGGCCTGTGAACTCATCAAAAGGACTTTCGACAAAAGAATGAATAAAAGGATCGATGAAGAATGAAAAAAAAAGAGTGGAAGCTTCTGTGGATTCGCAGAACATAAAAATATCTCGTTAAGCTTCAATCTTTGCCAATTTTTTTAAATTCCATTGAAAACACTTTTCTGTCAGTTCTTTGTTGTTGTTTGAGCTCATTTGAATGGCGGGATAATTAGGAGGGCGATTCCCCGTTCGTGCATGGTTCCCTTGAGTTAGGAAGGTGAAGAAGAATTTATAAATTGGTCCGTTTAGCGATGGTGACGTGTTGTCCGACGTATAACTAGAGAGGCTCCCAGTAGCTTTGAACCTCTAGCTTCATTCTCTTTAACGGGACACGTAAGCACCCAGGCACACACACACACGCACACACATGTATAATTTACGCTATAAAACTTGACCCTCTTTCTCCTTTCACAGGCATCTTCGCAGCCTCCGCAAACTCTGCAGCTCCCAGCCAACGAGCTTGTATTGACTTCGTCAGACTTTCAATAATAGAGTACTCAGCTTAATTATTGGTTAGCAAGAACGACCGCAGAGAACGTACGTAGAGCGAACTCTGAAGCGTGGCCCACACGCTTGTAAAGCAGCAATCCTTCGTCTCAATGTGATTGGGCTCCAATCAATCGCAGCAAGTGATAAGAGCCTGCGAAACAGGGGTCAGACACATCGTCAACTGCTGTCACCAAAATTACAAACGTTGTCAAATTTTGTCGTGAATCTCCTTGATCAGCAATGACGATCCTTGCTCCATTCTCAATGTCAAATCTCTCTCGTTCTATCAACTGTTATATATTCGATGTCCCTCACACTTGATCGATTCTTATTCCCATCTGCCAGTGTGCTTCGTGTTCTACAAACTTCTGACCAAGTTGACCCCTTCGTCTTCTCCCCTTTCCCACTTCAGACTTTGCCAGACGACTCGAATAACGTCCACGATCTAATGAAAATCGAGATACCGTGACTCGCCTTCGATAGAAAAAGCACATCTAAATTGGCAAGAAAACGAACAAAGTTGAGACTCAACTAGTACAATCTAAATCGATATAGGAACAAAAAAGAATTAATCTTTTCCAACTATCGTTGGACTCGGTATAAGCTCGTACCGTCTGTTTATCGATGAAAAAGAAAAAGACATGGTCAATGGAAAAGTTCATCTAGTTTGACAATTTAAGCAGCTCCATCACATCCCCTCGTCTACTTAAAGAGGATTCTCCCAAAAACAGTGGAAAGAGGATTCTTTGATTTTTTCCGTTCACTTCGATCCACTTAAAATTTACTTTGTAACCGATGACATTAAATCCAGACAAAAAAACGAAAAAAAATTATTTTCCATTTCTTCGATATTTTTCTACGAAAAAAAAGGAAGAAATTTTTTTTTTTCTCCCCTCGAATAACATATATAATCGGAGAAATTATGCTAAGCTGCTAGGCCCCTCTGAAAAGTGTATCTCGGATCAAAGTCTCGATCCAAGACATTCACACACACACACACCAACAGCCCCCGACGACGCACACTTTTTTCGCAGCCTGGTCTTTGGCGGAAGGAATAAATAACTCTTTCCGATTGTTCTCGCGACGTGAATTTTAATACGAGGAGTGCGATGGCCTAGATTGCACTCTTTTGCCACACGTACACTCTGGGCGAAATTCCGTGTGGAATTGAGGAGGTGGAAAAGGCGGATGTCGTATTTCAAGTTCTATGGAGTTCTTGCTACTGATAATAGAAGCTCTCGACCGAGCCTCAGATTTGTCCCGTGTTTCCTACCCTTTTTTTTCATCGTTATCATTGATTTATGTTATATGGATATGTGCAAAATGGCGTAGCTTATTATAGAAAGCTTCGTGACTGCAAGCTTGAGTTTTATTTTTGCTAAACCATTATTAACCGAAAAAGAAAGTATTAATATGGTGCTCCGGTTCGTTTTGTTCGAATTTCGTACTTTGCCTGTTCATCCAGAAAAAAGATCATGGTAATCCTTATTTTCGTAACAATATATAAACACGTTGGAAATTCCGAGAATATGGAAATAGAAGGAGCTTTTTTGAAGGATAAATTTAGAGGGATTTGAGCCTGGACATGAGCGACATATATGTATAATGCGAGGGATGGAAATACAAAAGATAATATCTCTTCTTCTTTTTCCTGCCTTCCCCTCGCGTTGCATATGTAAACGGAAAAAGCTACAAGAGCAAAGGGAGTTTGGCAGTCTCGCCTCATCGCGTAATAATGAATACTCACACCCTCGCGTAACTTCCCAATGGGAATTTTGGCAAATGCAGTCAACGACGACGTCGAGAAGGACGAAAAGGAAGAGAGGAGAAACATCAACATGAAGGTGAAAAAGCGCTGCATAAATAAGAGGCTGAATATGTGGATAAAAAAGTGGGAAAGCGGAGGGCAGAATAAGTGCAAAAAAAAAATAAGGGGATGCTTTTTAATTGCAGCCTTAATCGGTCTGGCGTAAATCGTTTTCTCGTCTCATTTAATTCAATCGTCCCACAACGATCCTCAACTGACCCGTTTGATTCGCAAATGTACCCTTCCAAATATACGTTTGCTACGAAATAATGCGAGTTCATCCAGAAGCTACAAAAAAAAAAAGAAAAGCACACAGTGTTGATCGAACGGATCTCACCCTTTTATTTCAATTACATGCTCAATTAAATCGCAAACTTATTTATTCACGAACGATTTCAAGCACGTGAGCAATCGCAGAATACGTCACTCGGTTCACGCTGCGAATTTTTCAATGCACACTATTCCGAGACAAATGGCATGAAATGGGGTTGCTTTTACTCTGCTCCCTGTTTCTGACGCTGCTGCTGCACCAACTCACGACCTCTTTTACTCAGTCTTTTGCCTGCGGCACTTGCATCTCCGACGTTGACAAATAAAACGAAGAAGCCAGGATATTCCAACGGACAAGGTGAAAATATATCTTTGCAGGCAACGACTTTCTCTTATTTTTCACCTTTTTTTCAAACCTTAGAGAATATTCTGCTCTCAGGAATCGTCAAATTTTCGAGCTTCTCCCGAAGGATATTATTACGTTGCTCATCGTTCACAACTTGCATCGCACGATCATTAAATGTGCGGCTATTAAACCAAGTCCACGTTCGACAATGGATCATCCACGTTTCGTAGTCCATAACCAAAACCATAATATCCAAGTTGGTGCTTATTCAATTTTATTGCTGCGATAATCATCTAATTTAGGAGGCTCATAAAATAATAATAACTGCAGTAACCAAGTCGTGAGTTTTGTCGAAAAAAAAACACCTTCTTAAGGGCTCACGTCTATCTCGCCATTAAATTCGGCAAACAAAATGAGAAAAAAAAATCCATAAAGTCTCATCGAAGGAAACAAGGGGCTCGCCAAAGTACAGAAGGAAAAAAAGAGCATGAGAAAAAAAGTTCTGGTCGACCAAAGAGTTTTGGGTTCGATGATCAATCTCCGATGCATCACTTCCAATTCGACGTGGAAGCAGACCCTACAATGGCCTGTCATCCCATGAATTATTTTCTCGTATATCTTCAGAAACTTTGGTCGAATCTTTGACGTTTATTTAGCCCAACATTTTGGTATCCACTCGCCCTTGATAAGTCCGAGATATTCAGGGGCTACATTTCTCATTGAGTGCATTGATTTTCTTTTCGACTGTTTACGAATCCCTGTGGCAGGGAAACGAAAAGAAATTGTATTAAAAATAATAAATTAACCGTTAAAAAAAAAAATCTATAAAAATCAATCCTCCTGGCAGAAAATAGGTGGAACGAGATCAGAAGGGAAATGAAATTCTGTCGTGTTTCCATAAAAAGATTCGGTGGAAACCAAAGTCTATAAGAGAAAGGAACAAAAGTGTGCGAGTAGAAAGTGGGGAATAATTTCATCTCTTATACATCCAAGGATTACCATGCCCCATTTAAATAGTAATTTCTTTGACCTTATCCCAGAAATTGCAACGAATAAGCAATCCAGAATCCTCTCTTCCTTCCAATTTTTTTTTCTCTTTCTATTTTAAGCCGCAGGTTGTTTTTTTCTCTCTCGCTTCACTGGAACCCCACCGACCTTTTCCTACTCGACGTCTCTCCGCCCCAATCCACCTCTTCACCCAGGCTCGAACGATCTCGTAAAATTTTCTACTCGTTGTTACGAGAAGCTCCGAGCAAGTCGTAACGAAGTTTGCTTTATCGTGCAGGAGAAGTGGACGAGGATGGATAGATCGATATTGGTATCTTAAGAATGCGAAAACCCCACAAGTTATACAGGTATTGATCATTGTGGGAATGAAAAAAAAAAAAAAATAGAAAAAAGTACGAGAATTACGTTGAGCCTCAACGAAGTTTCCTCGAAATGGTGAAATTTTTTTTTTTATGTACAAAAACGATCTCCGATCAACCGCATTAAGCATTATTCTCTTTCGCTGTGACTTTGGCGTGACATCAGTGGCATTTTAAGACCGAAACGTCCTCGGGGTCGAAAGCCAAAACGCTCTAATTTCTTTCCTTAGGAAACGTGTTGAAAAAATCAATCATGTCAAATGTCACCGTGTACGTTTCTTACCGTGGTTTCAATACTTTTTCCAGTTTCTCCGGGAACGTGCACATCTTTCCAACGAAGCTCACTCGCTCGAGAAGAACGTGTACGCGCGGAAAGAGTTGGAAAAAAGGTGAAATAAGTTGACGGGAAGGTAGACGCGGTGAGAAGCTGCAATTCGTTTGGGGAAACGAAAGAATTGAGCGGATGGAAAAATGGGGGGAAATGCGGTGAGAATCGAGGAACGAGGAAAAGGGAGGGACGCGCGGACCACGCGCATTCCACATTGGTCACGTTCCCGATTTATAGCCGACGAACGAATACGCCTGGCTATAAAATAACACTTCTCCATTCAAATCGCCAAATTAATGGGCGTTTTTATGGATTCTTTGTTTGCGCTTGCCGACAATGGGCCGCTAGGTTTCCTCTGGCTGGTTGCCTGAGTTATTATCCTCGCGGATGGAACGATGTTCGAGAGAGAGAGAGAGAGAGAGAGCAAAGCTGCATGTGCATATGGCTCAGGATCCTTACGAACTATTAGCTGTTATGGGCAAAGGAAATAAAAAGTTTCGAGTCGGATGAATGGATGTTAATTTTGGTCAAAATTGGTCTCGCCAAAGTCGATTCAAAGGCTGGAAGCACATTTTTTAACGATCAATGTTGCGCACACGCAGCTACTTGAAAAGTCTCATTATTGCACACTGCATGTCGATTTCTATCTGGAATATTATTTCCCTTGCTCGATTCACCCTAAAACCGCACGGTCCCATGGAAATCTCCCGGAGATAATCCAGTAAATTGCATCCCCCTACAATACCCTTTACTACATCCAATACGCATGCTCCTCGTTCAATGTGATTCCCTATTTACTGTTACAGCAAGATTATATACCAGTTACGACCGTTGTATTATCTTTCCTAACCGTCTCAATTAAAATATTCGACAACGTTAAATTTTCGCCTGGCAGTGCGTTATTTTGAGGAAATTTATTCGAGGCATCGTAAAATATTCAAGTGGCTCGAATAAAATGCTAAATATATGTCGTTGCACCGATGACGTCAACGATGACGATCATGTTTTCGATTGATTCAATTATTCCTTCTGCACAGCATCGAGGCTTCTACTGCCACTGGAGATTGAAATAATCAAAGATTCTAGAAGCACACACACACACACGTGTGCGATATAAATGGGATATTCCGTATATATAAACAGAGATTTGGTGCGAATGAGAAAATCATTTCGTCTCCATTTCTCAGCTCTCGGTTCCATCCCCTGAGAGAAGCAGGGCGAAAAGCGTACGATAGCTCGAATCTAGGTTGACGGATCCAGTACGTTCTGGTGAACATAGTTGACCCGGAATGTCGAAGTGCCCTCCACTCTCTACTTCAACAGTTGAGCTTAATTCGACTGTACAGGGCCCAATATAGAGAGCAGGTTGAGCCAAATGCAAGAGGCAAAATCCTCTTTCATTTCCACCTCGATTATTCATATATCCGTTCGGTCGTACGTTGGTGCAAGTTTAGATCAGTCGCGGTGGGCATGTGTTACCCCGTTAAATACGAATGGTTCTTGAGAAAACTCACCTTGTGCGGGTGCGTAGATGTTGAGGTAGAGACAATCCTCACTCTGATTACGTAGCAGGGGTAACAATCTTCTGAGGTACTCCAATCTACCAGGTGGCATGGCGCTAGTCAATTCAGGCAGTTTCTGTGGACACACTGGTCCAAACCGATCGGCTATTTTAACCCCGTGCCAAGGAGCACCATTGACCGGTGGCATGAACCGTAAACTACCAACGGCTGGTGATGCATAAGGAACACCACGAAACACTTCAACACCACCTAAATTACGTTCCAACTTTACAATGACCCCCTTAATATCGCCGTATTTTGTCTTGACCGTTCGTGAATTGAGGTCACCGCTAGCAACGAACGGGACCAACGCCAAAATCACAACTACCATCTGGACCAGTATAAGGGCTAGTTGGAGGCACGATAATTTAAATGACATCGACATTTTGACTCTTCTGATTCTACGCCCCCGGAGAAGTTACTATCTTCTCAACCACTACCAGTGGTTATCTTTGACACGGGTCACTTCTCTCGTCCTTCCTAACTCTTTCGATGACTCAGTCTTCTTCCTCCTAGAGATCGTGCTTGAACTTTTTCGTTTCGTTCTCTTTGACCCGATCATCTTCCGCATGGATCACGTCTCGAGTCTTCCCTTTGTTCTTCCTCTTCTCTTTTCCTCCCGTCTTCCGGCCAACTTTGCAGGAATATCGTTTCACCTCGTTCCATTCGAACGAATCAATTCCAAATATCATGCCAGTCTTATAACAATAAACTTTTCTCTTCACTTTTGTTTGGTCAGTCGGTCGAAATAATAGCTGAACCACACGAGTTTTCACTCCGAACAACAATCACGATCGCAAATACTTGAGTGAGAAACTACGTCTATCAACACCCATGTGTTTGCCAGGGATAACTTCTCACTACCCTTCCATCCTTGCCTCATTCGCTGTGCCTAACCGCAAGCTGACTCACAAACTCATCCCCCTTCGTTTCTAACCACTTCTCACTTGCTACGAGAACAGGAGAAATATACCAGCAGATTGTAGCTGAAAGTTAGTGCCGCTGGCCCATTATCAAGTCAGCGTTCTGAGAGGTCGAAATTGTTGAAAACTTTGGAAACGCCGTCGGGCACGATCTCGTTGGAGTTACTGCCCTATCTATGTGCTTCAATCTTTCTCTCCTTTTCCCTTCTCTCATTCTATCATTTCTCTCTGTACTCTCTGATCCTTGCAATCCTACACTTAAATTCACTCCCGAGATGCTATGGAACCTCGTTCATCGTTAATGCCTACAGCCTATCATGGACGGGATATCAGTTTTTATTTTATCTTTTTTTTTTCCCCGAGTGCATCATTCGGTCGAGCCAAAATCTCAGGACGTTGAAGCAAATCAGAGTGAAAGCCTTATTGGCGCTTTTCCACGGAAGTGCAGGTGACGTGGGTTCGATCCGCAACTCGATGAAAACTCGGAGTAATCGGAACAAATTGGATTCCAGTGCAGAAAGTTTGCTACGTATTCGTTCAGTTGCAACCACCAATTAAATAATTCAAGAATCCAACGTTTTAAGAATATCTAGGAATTTAGCGACCTCTCTGTCCCTTCGAGATCGTGAGTAAGGATTTATCCGAGCCGTTAAGCATAAGTTGCTCGTGTTATCCCTCGCAAGTGTCGGAGAGCTCAGAAACGACGCAGCATTGTTCAGTCTTTTCTTCGCCGGCTTCGTTTCCTACGACTAAATCCTTTCTAAGCCGGACTCTCATCCGGCTCATTTACAGGAAGACGATCACCGGCTTGATCGCAGCAGGACAGAAAATCTCGTGATGTAAGTTTCCGTGCAATTGCTCGGTACATGAAATCCTGTGAATAACGATTCTCCCTTTTTTCTCGATCGGGCATCTCATTTTTGATTCTGAATTGCGAATGTTATGAACGCGAGCACAGGCAAAAAGTAGCAAGTCATAAATCTGACGTATTTTTCAAGCGTTTCTGAGTTCTCGATCTCTCTGAAAGTTTCAGCTCAATGACTAAAAGTTTAAAATATATTTGTATGTGTGTATGAAGTAAAAAGTTGTTTTTCCATCGATTCGGCAGTGGGCGAAGAATCGAGGTTGGGCAGGAGGTGCGTGAGATCGAAAATCTAAAGATCAAGGCTAAAAATAAACACTTTACACATGTCACTCGCGTTCCATCCGATTTGGCATTATTACGATCGTTTTTTAGTTTCACTGGACACTATTTACTATTACTTATCGTATCACTGATAAATCCAGCAAAGTCTCCTTCTTCGTGGATGAGAATTCACAGTCAATCATCCAGGTTAAATAATTCTGGCGTTATTCAGCCTTCAGCTCTGCTAATTCTTTTGTATACATTTATCACGTTTGTGTGAAATTGAACAGGACTCTTTAAAGTTTGACAGTAGATCCGAGGAACTGTTTTTTATATCCACAGATATAAAAGCAAACCATTGATAGTGCCAATGAGCCCTACAGATGCTGGTGCATCGATCCTCTTCAAATGACTGAGCTTTCCCATAGCTGCGTATTCAGGCCAATATCACGAGGACCAAGTACGTTAGACTCATCCCAATGCAGGTGTCATAAAATATTTGGCTTCCAGCCACGTTACTATGAACCATCAACGTGGATGATTGTGACGGAACGTTACACTGTCTCGAGTATCATGGACATGTAGCTTTTTCACTTTGTCGTTTCTTCCGAGAGTGACCTTGATCGTGAGACTGACAATACACGAAAATTCATCGACACTTTCTTCGAGGGCACATGTGAATCATTTTTTTTTTCATTAAACTAAAATTTCTATTAAATATTCCGGCAGGATAGATTAATGACACTTTCCTTGAAGCACTGGAACTTTATTCAACGCATTCACCAACAGTTCGGACTATTTGTCCATGGGGAGCTGGACATTCAAATGCAAAATGCCAATTTTCCAGCCAGTACCGTACAAACGTCCTTTGGGAGCAACACACGATTCAGTTCTGGACAAAACGATCCTCGTCGTATTTTCCTGGCAGCGTTTTTTCCTTGGTCACAGAGTTTTTCGTCCTTCTAATTACTATGCGCGTTTTAAGGCGAATGCACACAAGTTTTCAATTCAAAGCCGTGCATCACCGCCAGTCGAGACTATTCGCTTTCGAGGCGCGTCCTGAATTCGATGTTATCGTTGCTTCGACTCCCGACAAACTGGCGTCGAATGAGATCTCCGGTAGAGAGTTGCGCAGGCGTCGCGCGGGGCACCCTCGCGTCACCGCCGCGACCAAGAGAACAGCCCTCGCGCGCGGTATACCACGGTGGACCATCTCTCACCCGACTTTCTACCTCTCTCACACACTCTCTCTCTCTCTCTCCTTCTTTCTGTTTCTCGTCGTTCGGTACATGAACGGTCGATACGGCAGTGGGAAATATCTCGAGCCAACGCCACGAGAGCATCTCTCTGTTAAACCGCCGGCAACACCACCCAACCTGCCTGAGGTGCTTCGAATTTCAGATTTCAAACTCACGCGCCAAGACCCAACCCTCTTATCCTCCCTAACCTCCTCTCCATTTTTTTCTCTCATCCTCAAACCCCTTATTCTCACATAGACACGTAGATACTTGACACGATGTTTCTATATTAATATTTCCATCGCGAATCCCATTACGCGGTTATCGACGATGAAAATACACACAATTCTCGCTGTTCTATGAATGTCAATAGAATTGTGGGATAAGGACATTGAAATCGTAATTGCTGATAAATATTTCAGTGTGGATCCAAATTTGCAATCCGCAGTACTTTTGTTACGAATTCTTTACATCATCGAATGCAGTTTTCGAAGAAAAACTTTCACGTTACCTCAAAAAAATGGACTCGAGTCCGTAACTATTCCGTTTGTCCGTACAACGCGACAACTACGTCGCCCTAAATGATTTTATTTGTAAAGTTAAATTTGTTGATTTTTGCAGGGAGGAGAGCACGAAGAGAGTTTCATAGACAGGTGTGTCGTGTACACTTAAGGGAGGTGCAATATAGGTTGTGGAGTAGCGAGACTCGAGTGGTCTTATGGGCGAGAGACGAGTGTGAATCTTGAACGACATACTTAATTAAGAGTGGAGAGAAGAGGCGATAAGGTCGTGCGACGATGGGTCGGTAAGGAGAGTAGACGATGGATGAGAAAAGGGTGTGGGTACGAAGATGAGATGAACGAGAAGAAGAGCTCGCGTGAAAGTGTTCGAACGTTGCTTCGCGCGAATGACTGACTTAATTCTTCCAAACTCTTGCGACTCGCCGATTGCTCCGGTGAGAGACAGAGCGAAATGCAACGGTCGATTGTCCTGGTATTTGTTGTGTAAGAAATTGAGCAGAGGTTGAGTATTTGAAACGATGAAGAGAACAAAGCGAAAAGACAGTAAGGGTCGTAACGTCACGCTACTACCTTAACGTTATTAACCCTAACTCGCGTGCTTCGACTAATATTATTCGTTGATGTACATAGGATAATGCAAGCCTGCGACAGCAACGTGAACCCTGCTTATGAGAATAGTCGGAGCTACGTGACAAGGGTTATACGACACCCCTCTAAATCGCCTTAACCTCCTCGCCCTCTTCCTCCTCCTTTCTCTCTGCCGCGACCCCTCCGCCAGAAATTCAATTACGGTGACGTTTACTGTGTATACTTTATGCACGAAGTATATCCCTGACGAAACACGTCGATACATATTGATTTTTTTCCATCCTCGACGTATCATTTGTACACGATGACATCTTGTGCTCGCAGAGCCATACTTAGCGAGAGGCTTCCGAAGGAAAATAATACGTTGAAAATAGGAATGTGACGCTGCAGTTTTGTTGTGACTTCTTCGATATGAGAAAGAGAAGATTGCGTTCAATAACCAGCAACGCGAGCTTTTTTGCCTCTCCATGCATCAATCGAGAGCACTGACGTCGCCAAGGGATTCGCATTCTCGTGCACACGTCGATATGGCGATCTAGAGGCGAGTTTTCGATGAGCACACGATTTATGTACATCATACATACGTCTGCTGCGTCGCCTCCCGGTACACACGGAAGGAATCGAAATAAAGAAGGGACGTGGACATCTGTGTCGACGTGACGATTTCAGGCGATGATAAATACCAGGATGCGAGCATTCCCCTCGCATAATCTTCACCAATACTTCTTTCTCCTCGAATATGGGCCACGAAGCTATCTATCCTGTATTCATTTTTCTGCTTCCACGACATACACACGTTTGCACACGCGGAATAGCAGAGTTTCCATTGGTTTCGTATCGAGATAATAAATCGAGCTCTCGGAGCAACGCAGTACGCGAAAGCATGCTCGGCTGCAGAAAGGGCTTCGTCCCGGTTCTCTCGTCGCCGCCGGGCAAACGTTCGCCTTCCGCTCAAGCCGCGCGACCAAGTTTATTCATTGCTAGATTTCTGTACGTTGCAACTTGAACGAGAATCTCCGACGAAGCTACATATTCAGGATAGTTACCGCGTGTTACTTCAAAATATGGCAAATACCTTGACAAAGAAATATACATAAGCGCTCGAAAGAAAAGTTTCAAATCTTGAGAACAAGATTGGAGGTTATCGAAAAGTAGCCACGATGAAATATCGCACAATATTCGCGCGATGTGGCGTCAAGTTTCTTTTTTTTCGATTTGATCTCGAAAAAAGCATGCAACGCTGCCGAGGAATTCGCACGCAGTAGTGGGACCGCAGTTTCGTCAGCCATTTCGCGTTATTAACCCTCGAGTTATCGCTGCGGCGAAGGTAATGTTTCCGAGTAAAGTTGCCATCGCCTCTTTGCAAAATTCAAATAACTCGAAATTATTTAAAACTCAGATTCATGTGCATGAAAAAAAAAACGAAAGGTTCCCTGCTGGTGCGAGGAAGACAAAACGAGAAGTAGAAATCAGGGAAAGTTGTCAAAGAAAGCTACGGGGTTGCATGGGAAGGAGAGCAAGAAAGGGAAGAAGAAGAGCTCGCGGTCAGTCCGTGATCACAGTTGGTAAGTATGTGGACGCGTTTATATATGAGAACAAAGCAAGGCGGCGAGTAACGGAAAAGAAAGTGCGGTAAAGTGAAGAGCGAAGGGTTGTCCTGGCGCGGTGAAACCGTAGGACGTGACCAGGGCGAGAAGAATATTTCTCTTTCGTTCCGCAGGCTTGTTCTCGTACCGCGCGATGAAAGAAAAAAGCCACAGTCTCGAAAGAACGCTCGGAATAAAGAGAGCGATAGCCCAAGAGAAAGCGATAAGTACACGTGGATAGAGTAGTTTACCGCTGGTCGCTTGAAAACAATGTGGTAACGCCTGGAGCTAGGGAGCGGGTTGTTAAACGTGTGAGAAAATGAGAGAAAGATAGAAAAATAGTAGAAAAGATGGAGCAGCAGGATGCGGAAAAGGACGATGGCAGAGAGCGAGGAGAAAAGTAGAAGCGAGAGAGAAGTTTGGAAAGGACCGTTACCATAACATATAGCAGCCACTCGCGGTATATGCCCTCATTGGATTTCCTCGGGTGTTATACTTGTGCCCAGACTGTGGCGCAGAGGCGAACCGTTTGCGAGAACGAGATAAAGGGATAGCGGGAAAAATAGTTTAGGCAAGAAGAAAAAACGAGTCGAAAACGACAAGGGCGCGAGTTGCAACAACATACACACACGACCACCTACGCAACACACAAAGATACAATAGCGAGTTTTCGAAGCAAGGGAACATCGTGTTGGAACGATAATAAATATATCCCCGCGAACGTTGTAAATTTTTATCAAAATCTCTCGTCCCAGCGCTACCGGCAATTCGTTATCTTTTAACGCCTTTCGTAACCTTCCGCTTTTTCATCCTCCTTCTTTTCCCTTTCCCTCTTTCACGCACCTCGCCGCGCCCTCCGACATTTTCACTCTCCAACATGTTTTCTCTGCTATATACGCCGAGTAGTAAACTTGGATCGGTTGGACGATAGTGCGAATGAGTTTTTGACAAGAAAACTCAATTTACTTTATGTCAAGGATCTTGATGCATTTTTCTTCTCGCTCATTTCATCAATGGCCAATCAGTGACATGATTGCGCAATTAAATGACACTTCGTACTAACGCGATCCACGTGCGGAACAGGTTTATTTTTTTTACTGCCGCGAAGCTTCGCGTCGGAGTCTAAATAACTTGGCAGACGTTGGACAGCAGGAAAAACATCTGCCGAGAGACTGATGCCGCGCAACTTCCCGGGCTCTATTGTGCTCGTTTAATTGGAATAATGAATTTTGCAGAGAAATGAGCAACTGACAATTTGTACGTGTCGCGTGTGCAGTCTATGACGAAGGTGCGACTTATCTTCTTCGGGCCAAATGCTCCGGAGCAGGGTGTGGAATCAAAGCAATGACATTCCCCGTTCCATCCGCCAGTAATGTCTGCATGTGTGTGTAAAGAGAAGGATTGAGGACGTAGCGGAGTTACTGCTGCACGAATGTCATTGTAACGTTTTCAAAGGAGAATTATGTGGTCGACGTCGCTCTCACTCAATGAACGAAGCTTTCTCTCTCACTTTTTCTTTATCTTTGTCGCTTTTGCTCGTCCAGAAGTTGATGGCTCTGAAAATATTACAACGCTTATTAAAACTTTGAAATTTGGCGGTGTCCCGCGACGAATTGAAAGGTATAGAGAAATCCAGTAGATTTTTAGGTAAATAATGACTCGAATGAACGGCGAGCAGTTTTGTACGATAGTGGCATTTGTTTCGCAAAGAGGGATGGTGAGTCGAAAGTTCAAGAGAGTGCGAGGTCGTTCACCACTAGCGGCTCGTTGCTATCGTGTGATAAATTCGTCGTCGTCGAAAAGTGCGCAACAACTTTTTATACGCGAACGCGATTCTCTGGTACACACGAATCGGCTCGGCAAGTGCTTTTCAACACGAAACCTTTAGCGATCTCCTTCTTTCTCTCTGTAACGTGTATAGCTATCGCGTACGAATTTAGTGAGAATGGCGGAAAAGGCTAGAAAAGCGATGGCACGTGGAGAGAGGGCCGCGGGATAGAAAAGACGAAATAAATGCGCTTTGCTCCTTGAGCTTCGCGTGGGATCTTTTGGGCTGTAGATAAAATTCGGCTGCATTAATCCTCTAAAAAAGAAACTTTCGATATTCTCCAAGCGTTTTTCTCTCTTGCCACAGCGCTCTTGTTGTGTGCGCATTCGAATTCAACTCTTTCAGGCCATCGATGTCTTTACTTCGCTTCCGGAGCGCAGGCCAGATTGAAAAGCTTCTCCAAATCTTCACCCTATTTGTCTGACTTTGGGAAAAAATATAGGACAACGAACAAATTTATATTTTTACGTACAACACACACAGACACAGCGACTGGCATGTATTCGGTGTGTCGTAGTGAAATAAATATACGATTGGATTTGTAGTTGGTTCCATCAGGTAGCCGAAACTTTACATCCCTCCGTTAGTCGTTTAACGTTTCAATCCGAAACTTTAGCCATCCCGTTCCGCTATCAGCATTTATCTCTTTCGTATACGTTCGCGTCTGTGTCTAACCAACTCGTATGTACATATATTTACGTGACTTTTTATATAAAAAGAAAAAGAATGAGGAGGAAATAGTCGTCGGTGAGATTGAAGAGAAGAAAAGGAGGAAACGAGTTGGCAGAGAAAAAGGACGAGGGGGAAAAAGACGGAAAGCATATTTCCGGCAAACCTGTCGTCCGTCTTCATTCACACCGCGTCGTTCCTCTTCGCGGCAATCCCTCCCGACCACCCCATCTGCTCGCGACGACGTACCAGAACGCCTCGCGCCGACAATTAATTCAGTTTCACGCTCGTGCTGGATCGGGCTTGTACGCTAATTAAACGGTGTCAGCCCCCTGCGAGTAGGACTACCCCCGTCTGCGTATCCTCCCCAAATCACCCACTCCTCTCTACTCTCCTCCTCCTCCTGCTCCTTTCTCCCTGAGTCAATCCTCTCTCTTCGTCGTGCAGGGGAGAAACCCTGCAGGGAATTTATTGGATACGTGTATGCATACCAGAGCAAAGTTGAGCCACACGTAAACGCGACACTGTTTGTAAAAGTATTTGATGCATCGGTATTTTCAGGCTGCTGTTTGAAAATTCTTTTCGCACGTTCAATGATTTTTCACGCTTTATTATTCGTTGCAGGTTAATTTCTCTGACATGCACTTATCGAGTTCGTTGAATCGAAAAGGTGGATCAATTTTTTATCAAAAATGTATTTGATTATTCTACCAACAGGAAAAAACAAGGAAATTGCATTGATGGTAACGAAATAACGAATGATGGACAAAAGCAGAATATGGTGACCCGATACCGTCCATTTATTACCTCATACCCACGAATTCGAAGATTGGAAAGTCCAGTCACGGATTCCCACTGTCACACTTGCCCGCGACTGCCTGTCTTGAATTTCTCTCGGTTCGACTCTTCCCAACAACCCCTTACGCTTGGAAAGCATTTTCTTTGAGATTTTCCCGCAGGATGTGTGTGGTTCCTCAGTCACCAAATGCCCTTCGATGGCTTGCCTCAAATTTATCACGATTCGTTTTTTGCTGAATCGTCGAGCCACCCGTCAACCACGTCCGAATGCACAATCCAGACCCGCGTCAGTATAAAAACGGTCCACTCGACGATATTTTTTGCCAGCATCATGTCCATCTCTACTTCCAACGTTTTGCAATATGCATCGATACCTTTGCACCAGAATTCTTTTTAATCCAGCCTTTCATTTTTTATATCGTAATATTCCTCGTATCTCTAGACACGTATCTCCACAAAAAGAATAAACGTCGCGAAATATATTTTGGAATTTGAAACATTTGCACACGGTGAGATTTTTTTTTTCATCATTTCTTGTTGAAATAAAATTTTCACAAGTTCTCATTAAGCTGTTGAATTGGCAATTTTTTCCTCGTGAATAATTAACAGCGATGGCTCATTTTCATCGTTGTTTGCAACTGCAATTCACATGGTTATTCAACTATTTTCAGTTGTTTCGTTGACATAGTTGAATGAATTCTTTCCAATGGAAATTCCGTGGAAAGCATGTGCCGAAGGAAATTACCATGCGAACGTTCGAGGCTCGAAATATCTCGAAGCGAGTATCGGAGGCAAATGGTGAATGTTGAGCATATAGTGAAAACATCGCTCGGTAGGTACACGGAGAGGAAAGGCCCGGGTATACAGGTTCGTTGCATGTGCGAGTGCTAGCAAAGGAAACATGGAACTTTGGTGACGTGCGTGTCCGTACACAGCACACACGACGCGGTTGACTGTTCCATGGCGTGTCTTTCGCCATGAATTTCATTGGAAAAAAGGCAACGCTCTGTCGTAAGAGACGTTCGACGGTACAAAGACCTTTCCTTGCACTTTGGTAATAGACGTCGTAATATTTTACATTTAAAAGAATGGTCGAGCGAATGGAGTTTTTTCATGGGAGCATTTCTTGGACGATCACACATTCCGAACAGTCCTGCTCCGTCCAATGCCGTCTATCGTCGAGTCGAGGTTCCTGAAGCTTTATTACGTCTGCGTTAGAGTTGGAAAAAAAATGGTTGACGTTCGAATTATACTCGAAGGATCATAGCAAAAAAATCAGCTTTACGCTGATTTTTTTTAGCTTTTTAATCAGCTTTACGCTGATTTTTTTTAGAAATGGAACGCAGGCATTCGTTTATTGAAAGAAAAGGACAAAATAGTTTGATGTTAGAATTATTCTTGGCGTTGCTTAATGTCGTTTGTTCGGTAAGACTTCCGTCAGGCACTTATTCTTTGAGTTGGTCGAGAGGGAAAATATTCCATAAATATTCGTGGTTCTCTCATTTCTCTCGGTAGGAAATAAGGCCGCCTCGGCGCAGAGAGTAACAACGAGGATTGGGAAGAGAAAAACGAGCCTGTCGTTTGCCGAAGGAAATTGGCCGTAGCGAGGAAACGTTCGACGGATGAAGGGATGAGAATAGGAAGACGGAAGGCGCGAGAGACAAGAAAAAGAGGGAGAGAGAGTAAAAGAAAAAAAAACGGTTGCTCCCGTCGTCCGATGAAACAAGGTGAGATGGTGCAAAAGACGAATGGATACAGTTATACGTGTGCTAAAGGGCAAGAGTCTTTGGAGTGTAGGAAGAAATGTGAGAAGAAAGCGCGAGGGCTGGCAGTCAGAAGGCTGACACAAATGAAAACTGGCAGGATGTTAAGAGGCTTTAAAAGCGGGCTCCGGAAGCCCAGGAGGCACGGGCGATTAAAACTTTGCGACCAAACTGAACGATCGACGCTTTTATAACGAGACGCTTTTCAACAAAGTGTCTGCGCTTTAAAATCAAATAAAAAATCTCGTGTAAGAACAAGCGGGTAGATACAACATTGTTCTCGAGTACGAAGAACCAAAGGGAGAGAGGAGCATAGGAGCTAAGAGAATGAAGGCAAAGTCTTGTCAAGAAATAACAATAGCTCCTCGAGCTTCCTGGTAAGTCTCTGCCACAAAGATTTCACTTTCCAAACAGATCTTCGTAACGTTATCGAGATCAATCAAGGGCTAGGGTTGGGGGGAAAAAATAAAAGCAGAAGGTTATAAAGAAGTTTGAATTTTAGTCCTCTGATGCTGATGTTTATCAATTTATATCACTTTCAGGCTTATCTAAATGGTTCATTGATGAACCAATTCAACATGTCGGTCCAGAAGCATAATTATTCTTTCAAGTCAATAAGTCGCGGCGACAACGTCTTGCTGGCTCTTTCACGTGCGAGAATCTTCAAGGTCTGGTGATCGATATCTTGCTATTAATTTATCGAGGACATTCTTATTGACTCTTGACCTTAATATATAGAGAAAAATCAAGGGCGAAAAATAGTTGGATATCGAGTCGATCCGACTCGAGAAAAATTCGATTTCACTTTTTTTCTTTCGTTTCTAAAGTTCCATAGCACGCATATTCGCATACGATTGATTGTGAAAATGTCGCTTATTCAGAGAATATTAAATTAATTGAATTTTTAAAATTGTCCGTAATTATGAGGAATCAACATTTTTGGGGTTTTCTTCGTCAGAACGAACTACGAGTGAGCAGGGATGAAAAATTCAGTCGTGAATCGAAGGAGATACGTGATGCTGTATGTGACGAAAACACACAGTGCATGGGAAAAAAAAAGAAGAAGAAATGGAAAGGAGGAGGAGAAGAAAAAGTGAAAAGCATGAAATAGATTAAGCGGGTTTACGTCAGACAGAATATTGGCAAGCTTTTCTTTCTCCCTCGTACATTTCCGTTCTGTCTCACGACTCTTCCCTGCTCTAGTTACTCAATTTTTCCTCCTCTAACTTGCAACTTCCATTTTCATTCCTACCGTTTCTTGCCTTTCTCTGTTTTCTCCTTCATTTTTCGATGGCTGCTTTCATTTTTTGTTCCCCGACAGCTACAAACTTTTCATCTCCGTCTATTCTCTTTTTTCTAGTTCACGAACAACTTGCTCCACCGGCTGGAGGACTCCGGGCATCAAGAGGATGTATGGATGCTCGTTATTCCTAAAATCTATATCTCGTCTCGTTGCTTTTCCCCCTCTATTTTTCAATGTCTCGTTGTCTCTTGTATTCTTTCCATTCCTTATCCTAAAAACGAGAATTGTGCAGTTTTTGTTATCACGATTCCTTCTTCTGCTTCTCTTCAGGTGGAGCAGAATTTTTCAAGGACTATTTTTGCCTTGGTGCTGTCAAGTTGTATCATCGATTCAAAAAGATCTCTACATCGAATATTCTTTGCAATTTGACTGCTGCGTGTGTGCTCTTGTGAAAATTCCAACCAGTTTTCTCGACGATTCACAGAGTCAAGAGAAATTCTCTCTGTGAATGGATTCAACTGGATGTCGAGCTTGAAACAAGCAGACCGAACTCGACTACCCCCGTCACAGACATAAAAAAAAAAATGTACATACTTTTTCATGTAATACGCGGACAATGATGCCTGCGAGGAAAACGTAGAACTAATATGAATGTGAAACGCAACTTTTCTCCAATACTAAATCTGACGTTTCATGCTGCGACTGCATCGTCGAGATCTCTCTTCCTCTCTCTCCTTCTGAATGATAGCAATGACAAAAGAATGACCTAACCCCTTGAGTCTCAAATACATAAATTATGAAAATTTTCCAGATCTACCTTTTCAGTCCTTGCACCACATTTTTTCAATGACGCTCTCTGCGCTCTCATTCTCGACCATTCTTCCAACAATCCACGAATTTTCCATCTTTTGCTAATCCTGGAGGAGACTAAATATTCCGCGAACTCATATTTTTCTCGACAATGAGAAAAAAGTGGATTTTTTAAATACTTTATCGATCCAATGGACAGATTATCGAAACTTGGCAGGTTATTCTAAATTCATTCATTTTTCAACAATTGTGCGAATTACGTGCCGTACGAATGTGAAGAAAAGAGTGAAACAGTGACAGGAATTAGGAGACTGACGTTGCTGTCGTCAGTTCCTAGAGAAACACAGCAGGTCACCTTTATTTTTAAACGAGCAAGATTCCTGTATAGGAAATTTGACTAAAATCGAAAATACATGCACGTGAGCAATTCTTGCTGTGTTTATAGTGAGAGGAATCCCCCCAAAGCTCTCTTGCTCTTGATCCGGCAATGCGTTGAGCGTTTGAGCACCGCGAACGCGCGAGAAGTAGTTTCTGACTCTGGCTCTCTCTCGCTCTCGCCATCGTTTCTCGATTTAATTTTAGATTTTGGTCTTTCACATAGACGCACACGAGCACCTTTTGGGTGTTGATCTCTGGTTGGCGTCCTCTTGGCGACGCCATCAGTCCTCGGGTCGTCCATACTCGCGACTACATCGAAACGACATTCTCCCGGAATCTAACGAACGAAATTTTTTCAATAACGATCGATAATTCCAAATCTTTCGATTTTTATTCCTCGACTAGACTGCAGTTGTTAATTAATCGTGGCAACGAAAATTTTTGTGAAAATACGACATTGATGGTTCGAAAGTGAAGTTTCAACTTTATTCAAAATGTGATGAAAAATTTAGTGCAGTTAATGGATAACGAGTGACTCAATTATATCATCGAAATAAAAAATGGTACACTGGAAATTTTGTTGAAAATCGTCGCAACTATAAATATTTTTCGATAATTTCAAAATTTTCCTTATTTTGGCAGAATATTTGGTTTCTAATGGAATTGTCAGCAAAATTTACGATTGCAAAGACAAAAATTTGCTTCCGGAGAGACTTTATAAAATATTTCTTGCTGCGATGACACAATTTTTGGGATTAATAAAAAAAAAACGTTTAGTCGAAGGTATCGAACAAAATATCGATCTTTTCCAACAAAATTTTCTTTTCAGTGTATATGGAAAGCAATCTGTAGATCAATCTTCACCAAACGCAGAGTCTTTTTCTCTCGGCGTGGAAAATGGGATCGAATTTCGTGTTTTTTATTGTTTTTTATTTTTTTCTACAATTAAACTCCATATTTCTGTACATCCTGTCTTCACCAAGCTCTTTAAGGAGTCTTTAAATTTTCTGCACTCTACTTAGTAATCGCGCGTGCTCTTTCTATCGTTTTCCTTACCACGCGGCTAATCGATAAAGTATGCAGCCGCAAGAGTCCATTATCCCACCAAGTACCGCGGAGGGTTGGCGATGATAAAGAGAACTTTGAAGAAAAAAAGGCGGCCTGTTTCGTGGGGAACCATTGTATAAAAGAAAAAACTAATTTCACATCGTTGAAAAAAATTTTAATTGAAACTCATCGAAAATATTTACACTCGTGTTGCGGATTATGAATTATAAAATCATTATCGTTACTAATTAATACGTTGCGTACACATAATTACATTTATGGGTCTGTACATATTTCCTTTTTCGGCCAAGTTTTATCGGCTTTGAGTCTTGGACCAAGATAATAACTTAAAGTAAACGTATATTTTGTTTGAAAGTTGTCTCGAGTTGATCGCTTCGTCGAAAGTGTATTAGCACTTTCTACAAACTGTTGGAAACAAAGTTTCTTCGGGTTGGATATAATATTCACTGTATGCCTGGCTTGTAACTGCATCGAACTTGTTCTCCCTTGAGACCTGGCTAACCCCTCGTCTGTGTCGTTTTAGTCGTCGAGCGCAGCTGATGCTGTCACATTATACAGACGTATTTCAACTTTGTCACAGATATACACGTTGAGGAAGAATCTTCCAACCAATTGAGTGTCGTACTTGTCATAGTCTCGCTTCCTATTGCAATTATTCTTGGAAAACTGAACGTCATGGAGCTGCACCCGATTTCGAAGGATTTTTATCATCAAACGCATTTGATTACGAATTTTTTTAAAATTTTCGTCAAACGAGCCGGTGCACGGCTTGGCCCAACCAAAATTTTGAATCTGATTCATTCTCTGAATGATTTTTATCGCGTGCCATCTGTCCATTGACTAAATTAGTCGCTTTAATTTTTGTTCGTGGTGTTGTCGTTTGCGTTAATGTCGCGATGGATATATGTAGAGAAAGCCCTGTATATATGAGACTAATGCGCGCGTTCACCCTTGTTCGCTACGGAGCATCGCGTTCTAAAAATATCTAAGACGCTGAGGACACACGTTTCGTCGAGCGTCTTCGCAAGACCTGCGGTTTTCTCACTCGTATCATTTCTACATCTTGGTTCTTTCGTCGCTCTCTCTCTCTCTCTCTCACTTTCTTTGCTCAACGCAATATACTAAAGTCCGTACATCATCGTGGTATATCTGTTTTGATGTCTGCTTTTCACTTGCACGTCTACTTCTCTGAATCTCTTGCTTTCTTCTAGAAAACGTGGGAATCAAGACGAAAAGTATTATAAAGAGGTAGCTGTGAATGTTGGAGAACATGGACCACCCAGGTGTCGAGAAAACTTTTTTATTACTCGACGAGTGCCAGAGAGAAGGAGGAAGTGCGCACAGGGTGAAAAAAATAGTATACAATAGTGAACGCAGAGCGGAAGTTTAATTTGCTCGCCGCGTGCCAAAAGTGACAGTGGATTATGTGCGAGAAAAAAACAAACAATCAAACAACGAATGGTGTTCCGAAGGTGCGAACATTTTTAATTACATATTTGAATGAAAAAATGTGCACGGTCTACTAATTGAACGTTATTAGGTTCGAAAGAGATTTACGAGTTTTAATAAATTTTCAAAAGCTCGCGAGATAAGTTTAGGAAAATAATTGAGAATTGGGCGCGTACGTGTCGGTTTCAAAGTCAAGGAACAAATGTCCAAAATGTTGAGACTCGAACTAGTGGGAATCGTTTTATTGGCGTGTACCCAAATACTCACCGAACATCGAGATTTTTATGGACCTTATAATCAGTTCGGACATCAAAGGAGCGGTCATCGTCAGGAATGGGACCCCGACACCATGACAAAGGAAGTACAAGTCAAGGAGGGCAGACTACGAGGCAAAGTCAGGAGACCAACGACCAATCAACGCTTGCAGCTCGTCGACGTGTTCCTCGGTGAGTCATAAGTAACTTTACTCACGTGCGTCGCGATGCACTAAATATATAGTTACACATAATCGAGGGTCAAAAAACAAAGAATTAAAATTTTACTAATTTTTTTCGCTAAACACCGGGCGATGGGTTTGCCAATTTCGCGAAAAGACGAATGAAGAGCAGCGACAGCGAAATAGTGAAGAAAAATCGTTCCGGTATTAAAATTCCAGTATTTTTAGTCTCGAACGAGCTCCAAAAAGAACGACCCGGAAATTTGGTACATTCCCTACGAATCTTTGTGAATGACGGCTACTGAGAGAAATTATTTTGAAAGAAAAAAAAGATTCAAAGAAATGGGAAATTTTATGGCTTGAAAGCGTTTTAAATGATAAAAAAAACTTCCGGTCCATTTTATATGAAAACCGAGATCAGTGGATCATGTGACCCCAATGTCAAACAAAATTCACGCCGCCAACACACGTACGCACGCACACCTTCCATTGCTTCACGAGATTTTTGCTGCTGGGGGCACGCCGTTTCAAAGACTCTTGGAGACTTGCCAAAAAGAAATACGGGAGAAAAGGAGAAAGAGGAATAGAAAAAGAAATAGTTAACGAACGTATATATAGACTAAATGTCCTCAGCTACGATGTCAAGTTAGTTGAACGTTTTCGAATACAAGAACCTTGAGGGAGTTGGGAATGAAATTTAGTTAAAAATCGTCGATATTTTGTTGAATACGGTGAACTAAATATTTTTTCATATTTTCAAAATTTTCGTTATTTTGGCAGGAAATTTGGTTTCTAATGAAATCGATAGCGAAATTTGCGAGTGGAACGACTAAAATTTGTTTCTGAAAAGAATTTTTGAGATTATTCAAAAAAAAACGTTTAGTCGAACGTATCGAGAGAGGCAAGAGGAAAAGTTTAACTATTGAAAGATTACAATCCACCGATACGCGAATCTTTTGCTCAAGAACCGATTCTTCAGCATTTTTCTGCATTTTTTTCTTCAGCCTGAATTTTTTCTTTGCCATTTTTGGTTCCTCTCGCGCGAGACGTAAAAGAGACCTTTGGTGATCCACGTATAGTCAAGGCGCGGGGAGAATAAACGTTCTCCGCCAAATTTTGTTAAGTGGAATGAATCGCGGTTGATGCGATGATGGGGTGTGCATGGTGTTAGCGCGCACGTGTTCACTTTTCGGTGTCTACAAAAAGTAAGCACACATTGGGGTGGTGCAGCATGCGATGGCACGTATCTCCGAGCCATAACAGAAAGAGAAAGATTCGCGTACGAGGTTTCGCCAGCGAGAGCGTTGCTATTGGCGATGTACGACGAACGCGTAATTCTATTTTCGGAGTCAACTCGGAACGGGGGTTTATTCCCTCCGTTCTTCTCTTGCACATCTGCTGCGTGCTTGAAAACTCTATGCATTCGAGTCGCGAGTTCCATGCGGTCTCCGCGAAATACCTTAACATTCGCGTTCGCCCGTTCGCGTTTTCCTTTTTGCCTCGCGGTTGCTTTTTCGTTGCTTATTATCCCTTCGCCCCGGAGCAGCTCGTTGGATTAATCAAAGATGGAAATACCAAAAAGCTTTTCCACTTTTTCAACATTTTCCGTTTTTTTTTTCTGTACGAACGAAAAACAGACGCGAATTTGATGAAAAATATAAATTCCCATTATTTTTCTTGCAGGTGTTCCGTACGCTGAACCTCCAGTCGGTTTCCTTCGCTTTTCTCCGCCCAGGTCACCTCAACCTTGGCGATACGTCAGAAAAGCCGAAGAATTCGCTCCCGTGTGTCCACAAATATTACCCAATTTACGGTTGGAAGTTAAGCCCGGACGTCACGAATACCTGGAGAGATTGCTGCCTTATTTACGGAATCAGAGCGAGGATTGTCTGTACCTGAATATTTATGCGCCACATCAGGTCGACGGTAAGTGAATTATTGAGCGCGTCCATCCGGTATAAACGCGGAGACGTTAAAATTGTTGGAATCTTCATGGAGGATCGAGTTACGCGCGATAACCCGGAGGTCGAGAGAGTAAAAAGTATAAATTTGCAACGCTCTCATGCTCTCATTCGATTTGTGATTAGTGATTCTTCGATTACATCGAATTTCATGCCGGAACGAGTAAAATCGACAAAGCATGTAAATGCCAATCTATTCCAGATGAATTTGTCTCATTAAGTCGTTCGCTCGAGAGCACAAATTAATTGAGACATTAAACATTTCATTCAAAGTTATATTTTGTCGATGGAAAAAATTGTTCGAATGTTTTCTTGTTGTTTTTCTATTTTATGTTTTTATTGTCGTTGAAGCTGCCGAGGGGCGAGCGTATATGGAAACGAGTAGATGACGTTACGGGGGCAGGCAGTTGGAAAATTATTTCGGACGAAAATTCATTTCGATCGCTTACCAATAGCCAATTGTCGTGTGCATGGCCGTGGTCTGATTGAACGCGCGGACATTCGTTCAACTCGTTCGTTCAGAACCGAGCCAGCAAGGGATGAGGCTCGTCGCCGAGGGCGAGAGAGAGAGAGAGAGAGAGAAATAGAGAAAGATAGAAACTTGGGGATTTTCCGTGCGTCCTATCGTAACGAAACATTTTACTGCGAAGCAAGCAACGATTGCAAAGCAAAAGAACGTCTCTTCCTTCTCCTCGTCCAACGATTTCGAGAAATCGATTCTACCTTACACTCGTTTCGTCGAACACATCCGATACGATCATCGTTGTCGAAGAAGGTGATCGTCCTGGCTTTACTGCTCGCCCACTGCGCTTGTGAGAAAAATATATACGAATCGGTAGCCCTGTTGGTACATTGATAAGAAATAACATCACCCTGAGGTAAAATCGTCGCGATCGGATTGCCAATAACACCGAAGAATTTAAAAGAATCAAAAAGTTCCAGCTGCTCCTCTTTTCAATTATAAATATGGGACAAACTTTGCCAAGGAATCGATTCGTGATGCTTGGTGAAAATATACAATTTCAAAAATGACGGAGACTCCCACGTCCTTCGTTCGATCCCTGAGCTTGCAGCTCCAAAGTAACGCAACGAACGACAATTTGGCGTGTGAACCTCGAGGATTTCCATTAACTCGTGAATGCAGCCATAAAAGGAATAATCTGTAGGATCCTCGAGCGAATTCAATAAGATCGAACAATAGACTATCTCCCAGAAATTTTGAGCTCCTCAGTTCTTGCATTTAACAACCTTTGCACCCTTCGGACGAGAACGATACGCTCTAAAGAGTCTGCTCCTCGATATCTACTCTAACCTCGTTTAAATTCACCGCATACGTTCCCTCCTCAACCACGTTCCAGAGCACACAGTGGCCAATCACGGTGTCGCATCAAATTTCAATTCCGAGACGCCTGTGAAGAAAGACATTGAAGTAACTCCGTGAAATGTTTAGGACGCGTTTTGCAGAGTAACTCAAAAGTTACACTCCGAATGCGAGAACGAAGTTAAGAGAAAGGAAAATAAATGAATGGGAACGTCGAACCGAACTACATAAAATATCGTAGCCCGAGTATCGAGATCGATTTACAGAAATGGAAGCAGCAGCGTTTCAAAAGTTGAACTGGTTTGTATAAAAAGTCGTCTAAAGTGAGGCAGCGAGTCGCAACAGTTACCGAGAGTATATAATCTTCATTGAGGCGGAAGAAACGAGAATGTTGAAAAGTCCGATATCCTTGGATAGCGAAGCAACGTGCATGAATGATAGAGGACTGAGATAGACGAGAAGATGAGAAACTTTTGCCTCTTCCTTCTTGCCCAATCTATCAATAAAGTCTTGGGCAATTTTGCGTCTCTCTGATAGAGCGCGATAGTGAAATGAAATATCGGATTTTGCTGTATTCACCGATTATATCACTAAACTATGCTTCTGGTCTGCGGAAACTTGAGGAAAGGCCGATCGGTTCCTATTCCAACTGGTAGACACGAAATGAAAATCAGCTGCGACTGATTCGTGCGGTATACATCGGTTCCAGGGCTCGAGATCGATTTTACAAACTTGAATAAAGTTTAACTTTTCCCCAACATTTTTTCGCCCGATCGCTGCTTGGTCAAGAGAGCATATAAATTACCCTCTCATTTAACTCAAACTTTCGGCAGTCTGTGATTATTCAGCATAGAAGAGAATTCCCTGGAGGGACTCTGGAGAAATTGGCAGCTGATAGTTTTACGAGTAGCATTTAGAGGCTCCTTATAATTAAGCATTTTTAATGATATACCAAAAGGATCAGCTTACAGGCATGGCTCGAGGCCAGTCAAAGTGTAATTAGTAAACAAAGTGTCTCAGATTGGCAGAGTTAAGGGGGAAACGTTCTAACCACAAAATGATACATCGGGGCAGATTCCGATGTTATCCTGCGCGAGGGTATCCCAAGTAATCCAAAGATTATATGGGAAAGATGGGAGCAAGTGGAAGAAAAAAGCCAATAGAGAGTGAAAAACGAGCCAGACGTTTTCGCAGGATCGTGCGGTAAGCCCGAGCCCATTGAAGCCACGCGAACCATTTGAGCTTTTTCAAAGTCGTAACGTTGCTTAAGGACATAATAATTATTTTTTTTACCGTAATGACTAATAGGGCTTGTTATAACGGTATCTCGAAACATCTCGAGCAGTCAGAGCTTTCTTTTACAAACGATGTTGCAACGAATGATTCCCCGTTGGAATATGGGCCGCGGGAAGGACTCGTTTTTATCCCAAACGGGATTCTGAAGCGGTTGGCAATTTGCCAGAAATTTTTTTAAAAACAACTCTCCATCTCCAGGATCCATTTCTCCAGTTAGCCAGCAGTGCGATGAACCAATGGTGCGAATCAGTTTGCCTAACAGCTTCCTCGCATTTGCTCCTTTTTTCAAAATAATTTCGCCTGCATTCGTATTTTTTTTTAATTTGAAGAAATGGCGAGCCTGCGTAAACACGAAAGACGCTCGATACTGACCATCAGCTTTAAGGAAATTCCTCCGCAGATTCCATGCTCCTGAGAATTTGCTCAATTTTGTCGAGTCGCGGTTACATAACGTGTGTGGAGTTTGAATGTATGTTTTTTTTGTGCAGTGTACTTTCTGGAGTGGATAGTACGATGATCACGGAATGTCAAGCAATCGGGGAAAAAGTACCGCGCGAGGCAGGTTGTAGGTGAAGAGAGAGCTCGCGCGCACAGAGTCTCGTTCAACAGTGTATAAAGCAAAAGCTGCCATGGACTTTGGCTCGTGTCACTCGACGTACAGTCCCGTGAACTTTAAAAGGAGATGAAAATGTGTGCTTGAACGTTTACTGAGTATAAATATATGTGTGTCGCTGGGTAGGACGACTACACGTAAGCTGTATACATATGCGGTTAAAGTGTACCCCAGTAACTGTTGGTGAAAACGTACGAGGAGCACGGCCACCGTGATCCTTTCCAACCGAGTCATATTTTCCCTTCGCCATTGTCGTGACTCTCCACCTACTCACGGTTATCCCATCTTACCATTCTTAGGAATCCAATATCGCTCAACTTAACTTCCATTATATCCAAGTTTGGAGTTCTTTAATCCTCCAAACCGGGATATCGAGTAAAAGGGAGTAAAAAATTGCCTTTGCCAGGAGCTTAAAAAGTAATTACGTAAAGTATTGAAAATTGCACTGAAAACATAATTTTGTTGAAAAAGATGAATATTTTGTTCGATACGTTCGACTAAACGTTTTGTTTGAATAATTCCAAAAATTCTGTCAATGCAGCAAAAAATATTTTAGAAAGTCTCCTCGGAAGCAAATTTTAGTCGTTCCACTCGTAAATTTCGCTGACAATTTCGTTAGGAACCAAATTTACTGCCAAAATAACGAAAATTTTGATATTATCGAAAAATATTTAGTTCACCGTATTCAACAAAATATCGACGATTTTCAACAAAATTTCATTTCCAGTGTGGTCACTCAATCAACGAACAGAAGATCGATATTTTGTTCAATACGTTCGACTGAACGTTTTTTGAATAATTCCAAAAATTCTGTCAATGCAGCAAAAAATATTTTAGAAAGTCTCCGCGGAAGCAAATTTTAGTCGTTCCACTCGTAAATTTCGCTGACAATTTCGTTAGGAACCAAATTTACTGCCAAAATAACGAAAATTTTGAAATTATCGAAAAATATTTAGTTCACCGTATTCAACAAAATATCGACGATTTTCAACAAAATTTCATTTCCAGTGTGGTCACTCAATCAACGAACAGAAGATCGATATTTTGTTCAATACGTTCGACTGAACGTTTTTTGAATAATTCCAAAAATTCTGTCAATGCAGCAAAAAATATTTTAGAAAGTCTCCGCGGAAGCAAATTTTAGTCGTTCCACTCGTAAATTTCGCTGACAATTTCGTTAGGAACCAAATTTACTGCCAAAATAACGAAAATTTTGAAATTATCGAAAAATATTTAGTTCACCGTATTCAACAAAATATCGACGATTTTCAACAAAATTTCATTTCCAGTGTGGTCACTCAATCAACGAACAGAAGATCGATATTTTGTTCAATACGTTCGACTGAACGTTTTTTGAATAATTCCAAAAATTCTGTCAATGCAGCAAAAAATATTTTAGAAAGTCTCTTCGGAAGCAAATTTTAGTCGTTCCACTCGTAAATTTCGCTGACAATTTCGTTAGGAACCAAATATACTGTCAAAATAACGAAAATTTTGAAATTATCAAAAAATATTTAGTTCACCGTATTCAACAAAACATCGACGACTTTTAACAAAATTTTATTCTCAGTGTGAGGCTTGTTGCTTGCTTGTAATTTTTTAAGAAGATTTTATTGCACGTTGAAAAATGTTGACTGGATGAATAATTTTGATGAAAATAATGGCGATTTGAAAGATTGTCGGTGAATCTTATTTGCGATGGTAAATCCAACAAATCGAAACGGCGAGCCCGATCGGCTGATAATCGAGAAACGCTTTTGATCGAATCGTCAAGTTAACTTCACCGTGCGCTGCTTCCATTTCCGTTTGTTAGTATACAAACCGATTCTAGCGAAACGTGATGCAAGCATTTGGCGCATAGTTATGTCGCTCTGCTGGTTACGTGCGATTCGATGCGTTGCGGTTTCGATAAAGCTCAACGAATGTCACAGGATTGATAACGACGTTATCAAACTGCATGGATCGGATGCGCACGTAGCCAAGAGTTTGTATGTGCTAAACAAACATCGATGCCGCGGGTTAAATGTGGGCTTTTGTGTTGGTGGGTTTAGGCAACTATATGTGTATACAAGGAACAATGATGGCGCGATGAAACTGAAAATACATATTTATATATAATTTGAGCGTTAGGACGTGCGTCGCGCTGCGAGTTGGTTCAATTTATTTCAAAGTCGTCAATGTCGTCTTTCAGGCTTCGCGGATAGGGTAAACCGGAAGAGGAAGCGAATAGGATTTGACAATAGGAAACACGATCAAAACAACAATAGAAGGAGGGACAGGAAAAGGAAAAGGTTCAAGTAGCGTCCAGGGACTTTGCAAGCGACGATATTAAATTAACTCTCCATTTAGTACTATCTCCAATTACCTCGGGACCGAGAAAAGGGCGATTTCTTAATCTTCTCTCGAAAATACGAACCATTCGTCGAAAAGTGCATCCAGCCGAGTCTGTACATTTTTTTTCGTAACGGAGCTTCGGTTGGGCTGCTATTGGGCACAAAAAAAATCAATAAACACTTTCGTGTTAATTGCGTAGTTTTACGTTGATTAGAAATGGGTTCGAAATGGCGAAGCCTTTGTAGGCAATATTTCTTATCTTGCTACCGATAGATTTTTTTTTTTTCTTATTCACGCGACTCCGGTTCTTCGAGACGTATTTATAGACGGAAAATAAAGGCTCTGTGCAATTTTCCTCACCGTCACGGACAATCCTTCGATTCCGAGATTTATTCAATTCCTTGCTTCTTTCTTCCATATCCTCTCTTCTGTTCACCACTTGCTCTGCGCACTTCTCCCACTCTCGTGATGCCTCACGAATCCCTGAATGTTGAGAATCGATTCTACAATTTATTTCTATGAAAAGCTTGGGTGCATAGAAAACCAGTCGAGCAGCAGACTTCGTTGGCTTTCATAGATATACGAAATATTATTCAGCTTGGATTATTCAGATAGATACTTATCTATGTAGAATTTATTTATATTTATCATTGAATTTTATGGCTTATGAATCGGAATATTCGATCGTCACTGTAGCCAAGAGTACAAGTTTATTTTCTGGCCATCAAATGGCCAAGAGGCGATGAATAGCCATTGAGGAGAGCGAATGATAGGTTCGGAAAATAGTGTCTTTGCTGCTGCGGAAAGAAATCCAAGGGACGAAAAGCGTGAGAAATAAAAGAATCGGAATAAAACAGACAAAAGCGTGTGAACGGCGGATGTCAAGTCGTTTTATTATTACACGCAAATATAATACGGGAACGAGCTCGAGTTTGTGTTCTGGCTCATCTCGAAGGGATGCCAATTTGCCGAAGGAATAAACGGGGCACAATGGTTGATGTGCGCGAAGCGTGTGGTCTGAGGAACGACATTCGTTCTCGTGGCAGAGTGTGGTTGCAAGGACAAGACGCAGCGAGATGGGGTTGGGGCTGAGAGTAGGAAAACCACGAGCGACCCACGACGAGGCAGACATTCTCGTGTACAAAGTCATACTCGATTAAGGAAGGAGGGAGCAGGTCCAACCCCTTACGGAGCTTTTGGAACTGGTTCCCCGATGGCGGCTTTACAAACCGATGAATGTACCAGCAGTGCACCAAGTTTGTCAACCTGGTCAAAGTTTCGCTCCCCAATTTCAATCTAGCTTCGAAGCACGTGTATTCGATTATTATATACACTGAAGACAGAATTTTGTTGAAAAAGATGGATATTTTGTTCGATACGTTCAACGTTTTTTTTAATAAACCCAAAAATTATGTCAATGCAGCAAACAAAAATTTTAGAAAGTCTCTTCGGAAGCAAATTTTGTCGTTCCACTCGTTAATTTCGTTGACAATTCCGTTAGAAACCAAATATACAGCCAAAATAACGAAAATTTTGAAATTATTCAAAAAAAATTTAGTTTTCATGAAATTTCGTTGGAAAAGATCGATATTTTGTTTCATACGTTCGACTAAACGTTTTTTCGAATAATCCCAAAAATTGTGTCATTGCAGCAAGAAATATTTTAGAAAGTCTCTTCGGAAGCAAATTTTGTCGTTCCACTCGTTAATTTCGCTGACAATTCCGTTAGAAACCAAATATACTGCCAAAATAACGAAAATTTTGAAATTATTCAAAAAAAATTTAGTTTTCATCAAATTTCGTTGGAAAAGATCGATATTTTTGTTCGATACGTTCGGCTAAACGTTTTTTTCAATAAACCCAAAAATTGTGTCATTGCAGCAAAAAAAATTTTAGAAAGTCTCTTCGGAAGTAAATTTTTGTCGTTTCACTCGTTAATTTCGCTGACAATTCCGTTAGAAAGCAAATATACTGCCAAAATAACGAAAATTTTGAAATTATGAAAAAAATATTTAGTTCACGGTATTCAACAAAATATCGACGATTTTTAACTAAATTTCTTTCCCAGTGTATATATACGTGTAGATACGCAATTGCAAAGCTATATATAACGTATCGCTGGTCTGGGAAGGTGAAATTTGTCCGGTAAGACGAACTAACTTGTGGATTTTCTGCAGGGATTACCGGCACGAGGCCAAAGGTCGTATGAATGAGATGGAAAATATTTCATGGGTGACAGTATCCGATGATGACTCGGGACTCGCTTTTATTGCTTTTCCGCGGGAAAATAATAAATTGCTCGTCGAAATGGACCGATTAAACGGTTGCACTTGGTTCACGAGCTGGAAAACAATTTCTTTGCCGCGCTGAGATCTGCGAGTATTCCGTTGGAATAAACGTGCTCCTGGGTACAGAACTACTTAATATGGAAGCTGCGATCTATCTGACAGCGACCACGTGCACTGACCATGCTCTATGTGCTTTATTGGCGCAGCAAGAAATACCTTTGCAAGCTATATCTATATAGTCAGCCAGAGGAAACTTGCCCTCGCGGCTCGTCTCGCTCCTTCTTCTTCTTCGAGCGATGCTCTCCAGAATTAGTGGCCTCCAAAGCGTACGCGCTCAGAGGTAACACATTGCGATGTACATGCCATGGATTTCCGGTTCCGGTCGAAGGGCATCCGGTTCATCATTATGTAAGCCTTGCTCTTATGTATCCATGAAGCAACTTGCTCCTTTCCCAAAGGCACAAGAACCGTGGAACGATCGTAAAAAGAAAAAAAAACAAAAAAAAAAACAAAAAGATTGAAATCCTTCGTTTACTCACGTTTCCGAGGATAGTGGCCAAATTTTATGATTTTGGCTGCGAGATTACGAAAGCATATGGGTCTTCTAGACCCAGTGTGGCTTTTGTAGGAATTTAAAAAAATATTTGTTTTATCTGCGAGTCCTGGATCCTGGAGGATCAAAGGATCGAGTAAACTCTGGAATTCAATTGATCTCGAAGAGTCAAGGGAGATCACCTTGACCAGCCGCGCTCTGACAATGTAGACAGAGGGCAAACTCACGCAGAGCAAGGTGAGGAACGATAACGTTGTTACAGTCACGTAAAGCATGAGATTGTGCAATCCTCGCACCCTTCTCAGACAGCACATCCCATTGAGACAAGAGTTAAGTGCCTAACGTGGTAGGTCACAGACACTCCTGCCTCTCTATCCTCGCCTTTCCCCCCGTTCTCTCACTCATTCACTGCTGCAGCTCCTGCCATCGCTTCCTAGCCCGCCTACCATTGGATCCAGAGGCATTGTCCTTGGCTCTCAAATTCTCAGACCATTTGTTATTTCAGCAACCACTTTGTCGACATAAAACTCACGTTTAACATGTGTTTCGAAAAATTCATCGTTTTGAGATCGAAAACTCGCCATTTTGAGTTTTTTCCAAAGATTGACCAACAATTCAGTGCGATTTCGCGAACGAATAAAAATTAACACACTGAAAACAAAATTTTGTTGAAAACGATGGATATTTTGTTCGATACATTCGACTAAACGTTTTGTTTGAATAATGCCAAAAATAGTGTCAGTGCAGCAAGAAATATTTTAGAAAGTCTCTTCGGAAGCAAATTTTAGTCGTTCCATTCGTAAATTTCACTGATAATTCCGTTAGAAACCAAATATACTGCCAAAATAACGAAAATTTTGAAATTATATCAAAAAATATTTAGTTTACCGTATTCAACAAAATATCGACGATTTTTGACAAAATTTCATTCTCAGTGCAACCAACGTTTCTCGTAATATCGCAAAAATCGTAAAAAAAAAAAAAAAAAAAATCAAAATTGAATTGGTTGGAACTGGTTCCAGTTTCCAACGTAACATATAATTCCCCGATGGATATTGGTTGGGCCGGGGCAAAATGAATCAAGGGGGTGTAACGAAGGGAGTAAAATTTTATTGAGCTCCAAAAGAGTTGAAATTCCATTGTTTCTTGGTGAATATTTTCAAGAGACACGAGAGCTGAGCACATTTTTTCCAAGCTTCTATTTTATTTGCCCAAGGTCCTGGTTCTCAGTCTCTCTGTCTGAGGGAAACTTGGTCAGGCGTTCCATTGTGCCCCATCGGCCGATTTGCCCTGCTGGTCTTTCCTACGAGCACATATACAATATGAGGAAACATTTTGATCGATAGTTAAACTCGATGGTATAAGCCGGTTGCCAGGTAAAGGAGGAAATAGCCAGTAGTACGTCGTCGGTGCGGCGATATCGCGAAGCACGATTGATCAAGCGAATGATTTATATATCAACGCACGCAAACGTTATACAGAACTAAGTCAGTGACATTCCCGATCTACATGATATTCCGGCATGAAGCTTGTACGTACAACACGCCCTCTATATTTATTGGACCCCTATGTACTCTGGGATGGCAGCCCCTACCAATGCACCACCGTAAACTACGCCTGCGACGATTTCCGGTAACACCGGACTATTGAAAAATCGTTGTAAATATTTTTATTTCCGTTCGAGTGGAGCCTGCAATTCTGTGAGGTCGTTTTTATCATCGTTTTCGCTGGGGGATATATCGTGAGGTACAAACGATTCGGCATTATTTCCGATTGTTGAAGCTGTCGATAAATTTTTCAAAATTGATGAAAAAATAAAAACGTTTTTATTTTTTTACTGGCATTATTTTGATAAAACAGACAAAGGAATCGTTTGTTTTTCCGATTCGTTATTAGAATATGAGAACGTCAAAACTGGAATGGCTTCATTTTGCTTGGAATTCTGTTCCATACATGGCGCGATGTACAGATTCGTTCCTATACTCGCGTGTTCAATCAATCGAGTAGCTGCGCATTTGAAAGGTTTTCATTCCATGTACACTTGGATCGCGAGCATGAATGAGTTCTCGATAAGCCATAATGAGGATTCTGTTCAAGTTCTAGTTCGCTATTTCTGCAATTTCGTTAATTCCTCATTTGGTCTCTAATCGAAATTGAATTACATCGGTAGCCGAGCAGGGAATAATAAATTGTTTCCTATCAGCGTCGTAAAACCATATTCGAGATACGAAATTATAGAGTTGATCGGAAGGACGTTTGAATAACGCTTTTAATGGAAATGTAAAATAACGAAGCAAGTTGTTATTATTCATGAGCGAAAGGCGAGAAATGTTTATCTCGTGCAGCGTGTCCTTTTTTGTTGAATTCCTTGTACGATAACTATGTATACGGTTTGTAATTCAGATATGAATTGAGGAGAGGAGCAAAAGCAGGGAGTCGTAGTTTCCGTGTTATACACGTTATATGTCCGCTTGGTTTTCGCCTCATTCCAGCGTGAGATATAACAAGCCCCTATCATTCCCGTAACCATAGTTCGCATTAGCTAATTGCTCGATGAGCAGCTCCGGGATGTGGAATATGGCTTGGCGCTTTGTGCTTATATACGTGCGATATAGCCAAGTATTCAAGGCAGAGACGGATAGAGAGCGGCGAGAAGGAAGAGAAAGAGGGAGCAACAGGACCAACACTAGGGAGTTGGTTGAGGATCACTGTCGAGCAAGTTTCAATTGGATGAGCCTTATAAGCTGTGACTACTGAATACTGACGCTCTTCGCCTACTGCAAATACCAAATACCGTTGAACCGTAATCCTCGTACTTTCATTATCTTTGTCATCGCGCGCAGTTGGAAGAACCTGCTCGCGCGCCCTGTGTTGGCTCTTAATTAATTGATGGGGTTGCCAAAAACTGATACGATTCCGCACGCGGCCTCAAAGAGGAAAGACAAAAGTGAAGGAGGAAAAAAAGAAATTATCATGGAATTCTATCAAATTTCTGAGGGATGACAAAAAATTGGGACACCTTTTCAAACGTCAGCAAAGTCGACGTTGTATTTCTCTGTTTTTTTTTTAGTTTTTCTCATTTTTGAGCCTGAATCTTGGAAAAAACGTAATGCAGTGACCACGTAAGTCCACACGCGATAGCGTCCAGAATCGGAAAAAAAGCGACATCGGCCTTCGAGCCAAGCAAGGAATGAATGCTGCATGTCCCTCCACTCAGGAGATTGCTCCACTAAAATGTACGGAGATATACTTAACCCATAGCTACCGATATATCGCCGTCCGAACGAGCCTGCAAGTCAGAAAGACGTGAGCCACATTTCATCGAGCATTGAATCTCCTTTCACTTACGACCTTTTCTCTCGTAGTTGTTGGCATACACAATTTACCGATGGGAGGGGCCACATCGTCCTCCCGAGAACCGCGACATTCAGCACTTGCCATTTATTCTCTTTTCTCCTCACTTCGCCCTTAAAGTCCTCTCTCATTTCCGATCGTAAAAATGGCGCACTCGCCGTTTCAAAAATTGGACAAAAAACGTTGCTTTTCGCCGCGAGTAGCAGAAGTAAATAAACCTCGCGATCGAAATGCGACTGTATAGTTTTTCTTCACAAGTGCGTTTTCTATAAAACGATCGCTTTTTGCTTCAAAGAAAAATAAAAATTGCAGGAGAAAGAGTTTCCAAGTTTATTTTCGCATCGAATCGTCGCGATAATTTTTCAATGAAACTTGACAGTCGCAACGAACGTATACATCACAAATCCCTGCACTCGTCGCCTCCTCGTGATTCCTCTGCCAGAATCCCAAGCCTATGGTCATTATTCAACGCACATGCGCTTCCACTCAGTCATAATTATATTATGGCCAATTATTATTTGATGACTGTGATTAATTACGTATCGCTGCGCTTGTGTCAATTCCCATCGATTTGTTAACTCGAATAACTGCAATCATTTTGAAATTATCCTTGGATACCTTGGATACCAAAATGGTGGAGAGGTGATTGGTTGTTTATTCCATTTTGACTGGCCCGCTTGTGATTCATCATTCGAAAGTGTCGAGGTGATGAATTTTTTTGATTGAAAAATGACCAGGAAGAAATTTACATTTCGGACTCGATTCAGTAAATTATTTTGAATTCTTTGTGGAACGCAACGAAGCAGAGCAACTGGATGAGTGTTTTTTTTTCTTTCGTCCTTTACCGGGCTGCAGAAAAAAGTGGCTAGACGTGTCGTTTGTGAGTGTGCGAGAAAAATAAAAGATCCGATGAATAAACTGGGGTCTGGAGACGCGTCACGCTGTTTGCTGGTTTAGCTCGTAAAGGGTTGTGGCGAGAATAGGTGGCCTGAGGATTTACGGAACGTTGTTACGATGACATCACGAGAAAGGAGAACAAAGCTAGAGTGAGGGTTAAAAAAGGAAAAAGAACAAATATAAGGGAATAAAGAGTGGAAAATTCGTGTGAAAGTAGAACAGATTAAAGTAGACACACACATACACATTGTGGTTTGAAAGGGATGAAAATGTAGGAAAGGTTAGAGAAAGGGTGGAGAAGGAGCAGGACACGAGAGAAAAGAGAAAAAAAAACTGAAAAATACAGAAAAAAGGGAGAATGAAAGAAAAAAAGGTTTAAAAATTCGCTAGACTTTGCTAGATCCTCGAGGGTGATGCTGGGGACACTGGAGAGAGGCTAGATCCATGAAAACGCGCAATAACCCCTTCTTTTCCGACCCCCGGAGCTCTTAAGCTCGGCTGGTAAGGCAGAGAAGGTGGAAAAATGAATAGAAGAGAGGAGAGAGTTAAAGGACTAAACGGAACGTCCGGGGGTGCGGGAAAACGGATGGTCCGGTTATCGCAGCTCGCATAAATATGCTGAGAAAGGTTCTGCCAGAGATGACTTTTTTTTGGCCAAGAATTAAACGACAGAGTTGTGGGAGGCGGAACAGCAGGGACAAAAATAAATATTTCTCTATACACGTTACAGCTTGGGCTGCGTAAACTTTTGCATAAAAATTGCCATTCGCTGCTGAGAACTGGCTAATAAATGTACCGGCTATTTCAATGCCGTTTCCGAGCTTTCCCGCTGACCATTCCTGCATGGCCATCCTGAGCTCACCGGCAAATGGAAAATTGCTCCTCTGAACGCAGCAGCGTTGCCAGAAGCGTGTTATGCATTTAAACTGCACGCTAAAAACTTCTCGTCGTGTAACACGAGCGTGCCCCACACCTGCTGGCTTCTTTGCCCATCTCTCGATTTAATAAGCATCTCTTACCACTGCACCCCTTCCATATCCAACAATCAACCATCCCTTCTTAATTTCTCGCCTCGAGGCTTTTTCGAGGCTTTGCAATTTTTTATCTCCATCACCCTGACTTTCTCGCTCTTGTCTCTGCTTCCTCTTTTGTTTCCCTCCATGGAATTATCTTCAGAATTCCGTAACGACACGCCAGAAATGCTCCAGTCCTCGAACCACACTTTTTCCCCTCGCAATTACAATCGTATGGTTTTCTTTGTTAAACGGGGTTTGTTTCTACTTTTTTTTTTTTTTTTTTTAATCACTGAACGATGTTATCGTTTCCACTGTGTCAAAAAGGGTGCTCGAGTGAATTGTGCTTCAATAGAAATTCTAGCTAGGAAAGGGGACGAATTAAGTTGATAAAGGAAAAAGCGAGTGGAAAGAATTTCCCAACCATCGCGAAAGTACCCAACCAAGTTTTCAAGATGATTTAATTAACTTTGTGTCGAAGGGAGATGAAAGTTTATTAAAATTGGTTTTCCTACCTTCTCGATTCAATACCTTTTCTAATAAATTTAATTATTCAGTTCTCCACCTTTTTTAAACAGAATCCATGAATTGTATTTCCATCGGACCTACGTCCGACTCATCTAATTAATTTTGTACCAATCGAGAGATCGAAATAACATCAAGAAATAAGATTTGTAGTCGAAGTAATCGCGTGCGCGGTGGGTTATTTAAAAAATTCTAATTAGCCTCCAAATGAGAAATTAAATTCCTTGGCATTTTGTAATTCCGCAAGCATGAGCTTTCGTGCTCAGCCGACTTCCATGGCTGGAAAGTAAAACTGCAAGCACACCCTGAAGCTCGGTTGGTTCGACCACTTGGTGGCGACATCTGCACACGAAACCACGAACCTTCGACGGTTTTGGCTCGAACCTTTTCGAGGCTGTTCCGAGATGGCATCACCATGCCGTTTTCGCTGAAGCTTTTCAAACTCTTTTTTAAGGGCTCTACTTGCCATAGGAAACGAATGAGAGAAAATCATCTTTGAAATTCATTTCCGGTGTAAAAACGTGTGCGTGGGAATTTTTTATTTTATTTTTTTCAACAGAATTTTTGTCGCATTATCAATTTCGTTATTTCCAAGCTCGCAAGGTTTGTTATATTTTTTTATCGATATTCGTATTGACAAGAATCAAGTAATGAAATAATTGGAGGGAAAATTTGTCAGGGGAAATGAGCGAAATGGCTCGGCCAAGGAATCAAGTCCTCCGGAGAGACCGCGAGCCAAAACCGAAAAAACGCAAGAGAATTTGGTCTCAGCAAGCCTCAAGGGGAAAATACTGTATTCAAGGGACGAGACTCGAGCGTGGGAGAACTGGACCACAGAATTTTTGGCAAGTTGCCAAAAGGCGTCCTGATTTACACCGCAGTTATCCTACGACGATACATTTCTCGTATAATTTACACACGACACTGTCACAGAGGAGACGAGGGGCGAGAGGAGGCTCGAAAACGTTGAGGTTTTCGCTGACTGGAGTGTTGTAAAGCTCACACACGTGGGAAACTACGTTTGACAATTAGGCTCTGATTTCACTGTTCAAAACGAGAAACTTAACATTTTATTGAACTCTGCGTACTTGGTCGAAATATTTGAACCATTTTTTCGATCCGGGAGCTCTCTCAATGCCATGAAACTGCTTTGACGATTCTCTCTCCCATTCAATACATCCAAAGCTCTCCCACATTGCAGATAAACATTTACCACGTGGCATGAATTCGATGAAATATCAATGAGGATCCGCGAGAGCCACGGTGAGTAACGTTACGAAAATCGCAATTAACGGCCGATTATTCTCTCGCGATTATCAATAGTAATTTTGTTGAAAAACGATGGATATTTTGTTCGATACGTTCGACTAAACGTTTTGTTTGAATAATCCCAAAAATAGTGTCAGTCCAGCAAGAAATATTTTAGAAAATCTCTTCGGAAGCAAATTTTTGTTCATTCCATTCGTAAATTTCGCTGACAATTCCGTTAGAAAGCAAATATACTGCCAAAATAACAAAAATTTCGAAATTATAAACAAAAATATTTAGTTTACCGTATTCAACAAATTATCGACGATTTTTAACAAAATTATATTCTCATTGTAGTAATTCCCTGTTATTTAATGAAGGCAATGCAATGTGTTTATTCATTGAAATGTAATATAACGAACATTCTGATTTTCAGTAACTAAATTAGATTCGGATTCAGTGTCGCGTGTCGAGATTTAAAAAATAGTAATAACAATAATGAAAAGAGCGAGTAATTTCATATTCGATGGTAATTATTATTATGGGTCTCCGGGGCATATGTGCAGATTATGGCTTGAATAAAAACTTAACAATCTCCTAATTGATCGATTCTCTGGACATTTAATTCCGTGAATGCAATTTCAGTCGAAATTATATGAAATTTACCGCGCGAGCTTGTCTATCCTGTTTGCATTTAATTAATAATGTGGATCCAAATGATTCGTACGTTGAATATTTCATTCCTCGAAGCTTTGTTCCATCGTTCATTACACGTGATATTAATTAGCGGTGAATCACGACGATGGCGCATAATTGGAGCGAAACATATCGGTGATTTAACGAGAACGACGGAAGCCTAACGCGTTTGCATCCTTTTTATTTATTGCCCAATTTTTAAGTTTTTTGAGCGAATAAAATTGAATGCGGAGATGGCAAGATCGAGGTTCGAGTAGCTCTGACGTTTCTGCTCGCATCTGGCAGTGATTTATAACTGGAAAGTTGCGTTTTTGTTGCGCACGCAACCGGTGGTGGAATATTCTTGATATCCGCCCCGTACATCAATATTCTTGAGCTCTTGGTGGCTCTTGACTGAAATTCAGAGGCTTCATTCTTTCTTGTAAACTCTCGGCCGATTCTCATGTAAATTTGTTATAAATTTATGAGGAATTATGCTCCGAGAATTTTTTGTCAGGGTGAAATGTGTTTTTACGAAAATAATGAATGCAACTTTTTTCTTCACCCGACGGTTTCGCGGCGGAAGTGAATTTAGCTCGAAAGATCGGAGATCGCTTGCCAGCTTTCATTACGAATTATTAACTTGGATGTTTCTGAAAAGTTCGTACCATACATTCGTGTATAAAGTTGAGGAATTAATAAGAGTCTTCAGTCAGCTAAAGGGGCTCGGAAATCTTGTTTCTTTCGTGTGTATCTTCAACCGTTTTCTCGAGGCTTTTCATACACAAGAATACAAGAGTCTCCTCGCTCGATTAATGATAAATAAGCAAGCAAAACTTCAGAACGATCCACTTGCTCCTTTTCTCTCTTATTTCTCCCTCTCTCTTGCTTCAAGCACCGAAGCGAGAAAGCCTCAAAGTATATATTGACGTTAATTGAAAGGGTTAATTAAAATCTCGTAATATAGTCGATGGGTAAGCTCAGAAAAGGGGGGGAGGGCCATCGTGATGTAAAACATTGCTCCGAACGAGTTAATTTACAAAGTTGGACCGCGTCTCGGAAGACTCGAGACGACGACGAAGGAAATTAAATCGGTTTTCGTGTCCGACACGATTTCGTGCACGCGAGCAGGCAACACAAGCCACAACAGCCAGCTGCTCCTTACATACACATTTCTCGCTTCATCTCTTTTCTCTCTTGCTCTTTACCTACTTCTACGTGTACTTATTGCTTCGCGAGCAATTTTATCTCTCCAAGATTATCCGGAGTCTCGGCACGGAGTCTCTAAAACGACTGGCTCCCTTGCTCGAGAGATTCTTGGGAGAATCAGGTAGCAAGATTTTTGCAGACGAGAGAGAAAACTGCGATTATGCAATGGGAACGAGTGCGGAAGTTTCGGATTAAACGAACGCGGGCCAACTTTTCGCCGACAAATTGAGGATGAAATTCTTTGGAATTTCGAGCGAGGAGCCCAAAATTACGAATTTCCTTTACGAATTTTATTTTTCCGCTCCAAAGAATCTCCCGAATTTTCTTGTCGACGCGGAAGAGGCTGTTGATACGCTTGGGGCTTGTTTTCGATCGAACCAGGAGGGAAAATCCTTTATTCAACGTTCGTTCGACGCGATGGAAATAAGAAAAATTGAAGCAAAAAGGCGAGTGCGTGTGCGAATAAGTTGCCAAGCCTTTTCCGTTCTAATATAAAAATCTCACTTTGAAACGCGGATATCTCATAAATCCTCCAAACTGACCCCCCCACATCGGCCTGCACGTGATTCGGCCAGTTGGGAAGCTCGGAGAGAGTTCTCGATGTCTCGTCCCTTCCTCTCTCTCTCTCTCTCTCTCTCTCCTTGCCCATCTTTCCTCAGGGCCAGATATAAAAGAGGCACGTGGGACACTATCGCCCGGAGGGCTTAAATCAAAAGTTGTACAAAGGGTTCGCCGCGACGTTGAGAGTTCTTCCCACCCCCTTTTCTCATATCCCAGCTAGTTCTCACTCCCATGGTTATTCCTTAACCAGAGAGCGAGAGTTATAATTCAGTCAGCTGTAAAGGGAGAATAGGGGGTGAGAGAAAAAAAAAAAGCATGTCGGATGAAGAATCAAAACTCTTATTCATATACGTCTTTGTTTCCTCTCCTTTGTTCGTCATTTACGAGAAAAATTTGAGGCGAAAAATTGTCGAGAATGAAACAAGGGCGTGAATATGACGAAAAACTTGAAAGAAATATTTCACGAGAATGCATTACACGTGAAAATTTACATTCCAAAACGCACTGGAAAGAAAATTTTGTTGGAAAAAATGGATATTTTTTTTCGACACGTGTCACTGCAGCTAAAAATATTTTAGAAAGTCCACTCGTAAATTTCGCTGAAAATTCCGTAAGAAACCAAAAATACTGCCAAAGAAACAAAAACTTTGAAATTATAGAAAAAAAAATTTAGTTTATCGTATTCAACAAAATATCGACGATTTTGAGCAAAATTTCATTTCCAGTGAGCCACGAATATCAATTGGACAGGAAGGAATGTAGAAAAAGAAAACGCATTGGTTAATATCATTACGTTGAGGAAAAAAATCAATATTTCTTTGTTGTATTGTTTCTCCAAGGTCCAGGAAATCCAAGACGATATCCAGTGATGGTTTTCATACAGGGCGAGAGTTTCGAGTGGAATAGTGGAAATCCGTACGACGGTACGGTCATATCAGCTTATGGAAACGTCGTATTTGTCACGATAAACTTTCGGCTTGGAATATTGGGTGAGTAAACCAGAAAAATAACTGTCTCGTATGTCGATAAGAAATGAGAAAGTGACGATGAAAGAAAACTGGAGAGAGAGAGAGCGTGAATATAGTTGGAGATTTATGTAGGAATTCGCGGTAGTGCGACTGGGTCACGCTTTTTGGCATTATCTATTCAATGAAAGCTGCACGCTTCGTTAATTCTTTCATCGAGACTCAATGTTGCGTACGAATATTCACTAAATTTTTTACTCGAAACTGGAGGAAAAAAAACATTTTTCACAGTTTTCTCTGGTTTTGATATCCTTGTCAACTTCTCTCACCGATATTCCTTACTTCGAGTCATTTTGCATCTGGCATCGCTGTCCGGACCCAGACTCGTTCGCATCGTAGTGGCGCCGTTCCATATCCACTGGCCAACCATTTTCGCTATGTACGCACGATTCTGCACACACGTTGATACTCTTTCTTTCGTTTCGTCGAAAGTTGGTCGTCGTGACGATCGTACGAGTTTGTAATGCAAAAAAAAAATGGCCGAATCTTTTTTTTTTGTCGATAATTTTCATTATATTCGGGAAACCAGACGATAATAAATTCATGGGGTTGAAAAATAGAAAATAATTAACTGCAGTGACAATTGCAACGCTTTGTTCAACTCGTTCGTAGATTTCTGCGGGGCTGTTGGAAAATTGTAACGTTCTCGCTCGCAAGGAGGACAATATATCGTGGCGAATGTTTAATAACCGCGCGGTCTCGGAATATGTCATTTATAATTCAGGTGGACCAGGCTTTAGTACAGAATATAATTGTTCATGATGTATGCGTTGTACGGTGTTGAACAGAACGATAAAGAGAAAACAGCCAGTTGTCGTGGGGGCTCGTGCATGTTCGTGAATGTTACGATGCGCACTGTGTTCGGCGACAAAAGGGAATTCCCCTTTCCTCTCTGCTCTTTGGCCCTCAGGGACACACTCGTAATTTCGGCGCCGATGCGTCGTAATAATACACGAAGAGGCGACGAATAGCAATGAGGGATTAGTGGCATCGTACTCGACTATCGAACCGATGAATAACGTAAATTTCGGCTTAACTGCTGTCGTTACTTCCGGCGAGCTTTTCCCATTCGAAACAATAAATCGTTTATTTTTTAGAGCGTGAAATTGTTGTCAAGACTTTTCGTATTTTTGCACGCGAAGAAAACAAACAGAGAAAATTAATCTTTCGTAAACATCGAGACATTTTTTCCCAATTCAGCAAAATTAAAATTAAAACATAAAAAAAAAACAAAAAAAAACAAAAAAAAAAAGTTTCAAGGTCACGAAAATTATATAAATTTTGCAGTGGGCGAAATTATTCTTCTTGCGTGTAATTTATCCGCATAAAATTTGCTGAGACTGGGAAGTGAGGCTTCCTGCGTTCACTCAGTTCGTTATGTTCGTGCTACAGGTCTCTCGCGAAAGGCTCACGACCCTATATCATAATAAGAGCAGAGTGGACGAAGGAAAGAAGAAAATATAAAATGCCGCCGAAACCATAATCATAAATTAGGTTAAAGTGGCTAAGAAACGCTTATATAGCGAGAAAGACGAAAAACGATTAGACGCGAGACACGACGAGGGAAAAAGGAGCGAGGAGATTTTTTTTCCAAGCTCACTCATTCTCCGCCTCCACATCGCAAAATCGCGAACGGACGCGATGGTAAAACTGCGTTAGGCGATGTTTAAGTTTACCCTCGTTTCTTGAAACGTCGTTCGCAAAGCTCCGGCATAAAAGCTGTGATGTAAAGAAAAATATGCTAGCTTGAGAAAAAAAAAGAAAAACGACGTTCGTAAAGAAAGTGCAACGAGAGGGAAAAAGTAACGCGAGTTAAGATTCAAACTGGTTGAAAAACAATTTTGCTATTAAATTTTAACGAGCTTTTAAACTTCTTAAGAAAATCAAGTTCCAACGAAACTTTTTTGCTCCTCTCGCTTATTCAATTTTCTCCATTCTCTCTCTTTTTTTTTTCCTCTTTCCGAATATAATCCAATCAATATTCTTTTTTCGAGTAGTTTACAGAAAACAAAATGAAGCATTTTTTCATAAAAAGTGCATGAAAATAATATCCAAAGAGATTAAAGTCTACACTGATAACAAAATTTTGTTGGAAAAGATCGTTCGACTAAACATTTTTTTGAATAATTCCAAAAATTCTGTCAATGCAGCAAAAAATATTTTAGAAAGTCTCTTCGGAATGATACTCGAGTCGTTCCACTCGTTAATTTCGCTGACAATTCCGTTAGAAAGCAAATATACTGCCAAAATAACGAAAATTTTGAAATTATTAAAAAATATTTTCTTCACCGTATTTAACAAAATATCGATGATTTTCAACAAAAAAGTTTTCCCAGTGTACGCCAGCCACGCATGACAAGATTAAAATCGCGAGTGTAAAGTATAAATTTACTCCACGCATTGAGGACAGAAAAAATTGTTCAAGATTGAAGGACAAACCGCGGAATAGTGTGTAACGATAGCTTTTCGATTTGGATTTTCTCCCCACGACAAAGTTCAATTTTACCTCATCGATTCCCAGAAGCCGCACATATGATTGTATTTCGCGTTTTGATCCTTTTTTTTTCATCCAAAATCTACGTGCGAGTCGGACCACGAAAGAGAATAAATCCGAAAAGGCTATCACGTGCAAAAGAATGTATTGGATGGAGATTTGTTTCAGGATTTTTGAGGCCAGGTACGAGCGACGATGCCGCGAGCAATTTCGGCCTGCTGGATCAAACCGCAGCATTGGTATGGCTTCGCGACAATATAGCTAAATTTGGAGGCGATCCGGACAGCATGACGCTGGTTGGACATGGCACGGGAGCGATATTTGCCAATTTGTTGCTCATTAGTCCAGTAGCAAATAACAAAGGTTGGTAAAAAAGAGAAGAAAAAAAAACTACACACACACGCACATGGACATAGTTTCGATCGATAGTGACGTCGTCCGCGGGAGGAATAAATATTGCACAGAGTATCGCAGTTTTTTTTGCCTTGTAAATAAATTAAAAACTGCATCTACGTTCGTTATTACCTGCTGGCCCATACACTGAGAATGAAATTTTGTTAAAAATCGTCGATATTTTGTTGAATACGGTAAACTAAATATTTTTTAATAATTTCGAAATTTTCGTTATTTTGGCAGTATATTTGCTTTCTAACGGAATTGTCAGCGAAATTTACGAGTGGAACGACTCAAATTTGCTTCCGAAGAGACTTTCTAAAATTTCTTTTGCTGAATTGACAGAATTTTTGGAATTATTAAAAAAAAACGTTTAGTCGAACGTATCGAACAAAAAGTCCATCTTTTTCGACAAAATTTCGTTTTCAGTGTTTGGATTTATACACTGAGAATGAAATTTTGTTAAAAATCGTCGATATTTTGTTGAATACGGTAAACTAAATATTTTTTTAATAATTTCGAATTTTTCGTTATTTTGGCAGTATATTTGCTTTCTAACGGAATCGTCAGCGAAATTAACGAGTCGAACGACTCAAATTTGCTTCCGAAGAGACTTTCTAAAATTTCTTTTGCTGCATTGACAGAATTTTTGGAATTATTCAAACAAAACGTTTAGTCGAACGTATCGAACAAAAAGTCCATCTTTTTCGACAAAATTTCGTTTTCAGTGTCTGGATTTATACACTGAGAATGAAAATTTGTTAAAAATCGTCGGTATTTTGTTGAATACGGTAAACTAAATATTTTTTTAATAATTTCGAATTTTTCGTTATTTTGGCAGTACATTTGCTTTCTAACGGAATTGTCAGCGAAATTAACGAGTGGAATGACTAAAATTTGCTTCCGAAGAATAAAATATTTCTTGCTGCGTTTAGTCGAAGGTATCGAACAAAATATGCATCGTTTTCAACAAAATTTTCTTTTCGGTGTATTAATGGGACTAGGCTCGAGCATATTAATCGAACGGTTATATATTAGCGAATGGAGTGAGGCTATAATTACAAACGAGGATAGTTAGAAGGGCATGGGAAAAGGGAGAGCGAGAGACGTGTGGTTTCTCGCTCTGTCGCATTCAATCATGCTTGCCGAGCAGTGTAGCACGCGAGCGATTCTCCAAATGGGAAATGTCACGGGTATACAGACTGGGACGTTGGATTCTGAGGTCTCGTTATATTCTCTCGTGAATCAGACACACGCACAAATCCACGTATTTCACGTATATATGGATTGGTCCACACAGCGAGGTGCACACATCGGTTTGATGTAGTAGAAGAGAGACAGAAGCGCAGAAGCAGAGGTTTCGCATTAGAGTGCGGAGGATTTAATATGATCGTGAACCGCGAGAGCGAGCTGGTATGAGCGAGTTACCCGCGTGTGTCGCGATCTCTAAGCGGGTTCAAGATAATCATGGAATTAATTCATGGGGCTTAACTGACCATGGCAGATGTAGGTATTACTGTGCTGAATAAACCGCAAGTGAAACGTTCAATTTCTCCTCTTATGCGAACGCTGTACGTTCCCAACGTATGGATTTCTCTACGCGGACCAAGCAAAAAGACAAAAGTTCATATTAAGCATGAATTAAAAGCTTTCACGAGGATAATCAGACGAGAAACAAAAGCTTTCTCGAGAAAACGATTTAAAAGAAACACTGTCACGTGCAATAACTTTGAATTTTATGTAAAACTGTAACGACCTCCAAAGTACGTGCATGGTCTCCGCTTTTCCTCATTCATCCTTTTTCCTCAGAAACATGAATTCAAACCGTTTTTTTTTTTCACCAAGGATTATTCAGGCGTGCCATTCTGATGTCGGGCTCAGCTTTAAGCTCCGACGCTATTGGAAAAGCTCCCCTTCAGATCACTAAACAGGTAAGCTCAAGTATGTGTACTACACGTTATACTGTGCTGTCTGACCACACGTACGATCCTTTTTCCCCTTGAACCTCATGAAATTCTCATATTGACCGGAAATTGAAATTTCTTCGCGTTTGGCAGATCCTTCTCTTCGAAGCGTTAAATGCAATTCATTTTTAATCATATTCTACAACTTCCTCAACCGACGAGCTCGTCTGGAAGATTGGGCGAAGAATCTCTTAATTTTCTTAATTGCTAAACTTGAAAAATAGCACGAAATCTTATTCTTCGTGCACGGAGAGAAAATTGTATTAAAAATTACTATGTCGTCGTAGTTTTCTCGTGCCGCATCGTCCCAGAGTCATTTTTGAACTGAAAATGAAATTTTGTTGAAAATCGTCGATATTTTGTTGACCACGGTGAACTAAATATTTTTGTTACAATTTCGAAATTTTCGTTATTTTGGCAATATATTTAGTTTCTAATGGAATTGTCAGCAAAATTTACGATTGGAACGACTAAAATTTGCTTCCGAAGAGATTTTCTAGAATATTTTTTGCTGCGATGACACAATTTTTCGAATTATTCAAAAAAACGTTTAGTTGAACGTATCGAACAAAATATCCATCTTTTCCAACAAAATGTTGTTTACAGTGTGAATTGAAATTGGCGAAAAACGTAAAAAAATTGAAAATGACGATATGATTCGATGATAATTTTTGGTATCATTTTCTCTTGGTGTGTCGTGAAGAGGAAAAAAGAGTGAAAGCGCTCGGTTGGAAAGGAGCAGCGTGAGAAATAAAAGAGAAACGTAAAGTGAGCTTTTTGTTAAAAAGACACGATGATAGAACTTTGCTATGAAATATACCGATCGATTTATATCGCGAGCTTCTAGGATAGTTATAAATCGTAGTCGTTTTTTTTTGTTTCATCTATCTACGTCATGCGATACCGGAAGGTTGCTCACGCGTTGAACTGTCCAACCAACAACGACAACGATCTGGCCCTCTGTCTTCGTAATCGTGATCTCGAGGTGCTGCTGAACGTGAAGATCGCGAAACCCCGATACGTGCCAGCTTACGCGCCCCTGATCGATCGTGCCGTTATACCAAGAAAGCCCCTCACGCTAATGGAGAACGCACAGCTCTTTGGAAGGTTCGTGGTGCACATTCTTATCTTTTTTTTCTTTTTTTCTTTTTTTTTCTCGTATTATCTGTTACGATCGAACGATCTTTCGGTGTCGGCAGTTTTGATCTCATGTACGGTGTCACCGAGTCCGAGAAATTTCATCTCCTGTCACCTACAGACGCTTTGCACGGTATGCTCGACGAAGAGCGTGACAGCGTTCTCAGAGATCATGTCAAGGTAAAGAATTTAATCCACTGATTCAATTTTCCGAATTAAAAAATGTGGAAAAGGATTTTTCGAGCTACTTTTCCGACTTGGTCTCACGGAGATATTTAGTGGAATTGATTTTTTGTTTGTTTATTACTCTTTTAAGGCAACGCACGAGCTGGAGCCGGAGCTTGCACTCAATAAGATTCTCGAGCACTACGGCGACTTCAAAGAAGGTTTTACAGGCGAGTACACGGTAAAAAATCGAGATCTCGTTCTCGAGGCACTATCGGACAGTGGGACGGTGGCACCTTTGCTCACAGTCGCTGATTTACACTCTCAAGGCAATCCCAAGAGCTACATGTACGTCTTCTCGCATGTCAAAGCTATGCACGACTATACAAAAGTGAGTGACGTTCTTTCGTTTTCATTAAGATGATTAATTATAATTTTACGATCGGTAAAGCGAAATTCTCTCAGCGAGGCTTTCGTCTTTCAAATTTGCTTTACTGGGAATGAAATTTTGTCAAAAATCGTCGATATTTTGTTAAATACGGTGAACAGAATATTTTTTAATAATTTCAAAATTTTCGTTATTTTGGCAGTATATTTACTTTCTAACGGAATTGTCAGCGAAATTTACGAGTGGAACGACTAAAATTTCATTCCGAAGAGACTTTCTAAAATATTTTTTGCTGCATTGACAGAATTTTTGGAATTATTCAAACAAAACGTTCAGTCGAACGTATCGAACGAAATATCGATCTTTTCCAACAAAATTTTTTTTTCAGTGTTTGTTTTTCTCACGTTATATTCCCGGCCCGTTTTCTCTTTACTAGCAACAATCTCAGCGCACTGTCCATGGCGACGAAATCCCTTACATCCTCGGCGTGCCACTGGATGCTTCGAGATATCACTTTCTCAGCGATCGCTACAACATTGCGGAAACCCTTTTTTCCGAGGCCATGATGACCTGGTGGTGCAACTTTGCTCATACGGGGTAAGAGCCTTTCTCAACAGATCGTTTCACCTCCGAATGGAAAAAGTAAAAAAAAACCTTTTTTTTCGACCTCGGAAAAGAATGAAAGAATCGTCGAAAAGTAATTGTTGTTCGAGCAACTAACGACTGTCTGAATGTCAGAAAAAAAAAGTGTGATCGGGTATAATGTTGGGCCGAAAATTGAGATGCAGGAATTTAACGAGTGCGGCGTTTAAAAAGGGTTTTCGGAGGCTTAAAGAACGGGGTGAGCTTATCCCGACATCTAAATTGGCTTTATTCGAAAAATCACTTTGAAAATGGAGGAAAAAGGCAGAGAGCGATTTTGCATCTTGGGGCGAGGTTTGGGTAGGGACGATAGTCGCTGTTCCGTGAGGAGGGGGGGAGGGACTGGAAGCAGCTCCGAGGATCGAAAATTGCTCGGCAGAAAGTGACAGAATCCATTACGGTCGTCTATCAAGAGCGACGCAAAGGGATGGACAGGGTGTGCGAGAGGGAAGGACACGAGAGAGTCACGAATTTTGCGGTGGTATTATCAGCGTAGGTGCGGCGTTTGTGAGAACAGGCGTGCGGAGCAGAGAAAGATGCAGAGGCTCATCGAGCCGGCGTGGAACAAAAAAAACACCATTTTCAATTAACACCCTCATTTGAATATTTATATACTCTTCGGTTTTGCGAGCAAGTAGGAGAGAGCGGAGAAGGGATTCGCGATGGAGAAGAGAGCGAAATGCGGCTTCGCTCTCCCGTGAAATTCAACGTTCATCTGCATTAACATGCGAACGCTCATGGAAAATATCACCGCCGCCCGATGGAATCCTACGAAAAGTTCACATTGTCGAATCGCTAATTATCACGGATTTATGCTGAATCGAACATTTTATATATTATCCCACAACGTTTAGGTCCATTGTGTTCCCAATGAGAAACTAACAATTTTATTCTAAATTCATTGAAAACCGCATTTAACGCACGTTGCATTTTATTTTTTTCCTCCAATTAGCCGATTTTTTTAAAGCGTTAATTTTATGAACGCGAATGTTTTACAAATCGTTATTTTACTGGAAAAATATGCGGTCGAGTTTAGGTCCATTGTGTTCCCAATGAGAAACTAACAATTTTATTCTAAATTCATTAAAAACCTCATTTAACGCACATTGCATTTTATTTTTTGCCTCCAATTGCCCGATATTTTGAAAGCGTTAATTTTATGAACACGAATGTTTTACAAATCGTTATTTTACTGGAAAAATATCCGGTCGAGTTACAACACAGATTTTTACGACAAAGTCAAAATTTCTACAAAGTCTAATTTCTACAGGAACTTCCGGTAATCACAGGTCGAGAAATTTTAAATTATCCCACAACGTTTAGGTCCATTATGTTCCCAATGAGAAACTAACAATTTTATTCTAAATTCGTTAAAAACCTCATTTAACGCACATTGCATTTTATTTTTTTTGCTCCAATTGCCCGATATTTTTAAAGCGTTAATTTTATGAACGCGAATGTTTTACAAATCGTTATTTTACTGGAAAAATATCCGGTCGAGTTACAACACAGATTTTTACGACAAAGTCAAAATTTCTACAAAGTCTAATTTCTACAGGAACTTCCGGTAATCACAGGTCGAGAAATTTTAAATTATCCCACAACGTTTAGGTCCATTATGTTCCCAATGAGAAACTAACAATTTTATTCTAAATTCGTTAAAAACCTCATTTAACGCACATTGCATTTTATTTTTTTGCCTCCAATTGCCCGATATTTTTAAAGCGTTAATTTTATGAACACGAATGTTTTACAAATCGTTATTTTACTGGAAAAATATATGGTCGAGTTACTACACAGATTTTTACAACAAAGTCCAACTTTCTACAAAGTCTAATTTCTACAGGAACTTCCGGTAATCACAGGTCGAGTAAATTCTTATTTGAAAATTCCTATGCAATTGGAATGTGAATATTTAGTGGATAAGAGGAATTTCGATGATTCCAAAAAACGTAAATAATGAGTCATTAAATGTTTAACGAAAATATTCACAACATAACCTTCGGGAAAATTGGCACTTGGCGCGATTTTATGGTTGAATTCCGTTGGTGGATTTGCTGTTGGCGTTTCCTTTGTAAATTTCACATGGTTGCTATATTTTTTGGCGAAATGGTTTTATTATTCATTTCAATGATCAATCACTCGATATATATGGAGCATTCAAATGACCGATAATTACTTGGGTCACGAGAACGATCGTTGTATTAACGCACGAGCAAACGCGATCGTTTTAATTTGCCGGATGAAATTCGAGCTTTTGCCGAGCCCGCGCCGAATTACACGTCCATACGCGGACGAATAATATACGCAATGCGTCGTCGATGGCTATTTGCCTCCCGGGCATCCTCAGTCACACACGTTCTCGTCTGCACAACGAACAATTTTCAGTCCGCAAGTTTTTTCGGTTAAATGAAAATTAAGATTTTTCAAATTAGTGGAGAAATTTTTTTTCCTTTTCCATTTTCTCTTCCGCGCGCTCATTCGATCCAAATCAATTTCTGTTCGCGATTGTACGAACAATACACAATTCTACCGTGTCGGAAAAATGTTCAATGTATTGTCATACGTCCAAGTGAAAACGAGGAATGTTACCGTTTGCATTTTGTTTCAATGCCTCGTAATACAGATACGGTTTCCCTCCGAATATCGTGTTTGATTTATACAAGATATTCAGCCGAAAACAATATCGGTAAAAATGCGCTCACGGTATATATCCGGGCGCGGGGGTATGATTGATAAAACGATGCAAACAATATCTGTCCGGCGAATAACGTGAAAGGAATAACTATTTATTTCACCATCGGAATGAATAAACGTACCTGTCGCGATGCTGCACATATATATGTTTATACATTTATCGGCAGAGCATATTTATGTGGATCGGACTGCGCGGCGGTGGAGAAACCGAGCAGAGAATGCCAATAGGAACAAAAATAAAGGAAAAAAACGTTCATTTCGAAAAAAGCGTTATTTGAAAATCGAAAAATAAATTCGAGGCGGAAACACTTTCCGTCACTGACGAGACACAAATATTCGGATATTAAATTTCGCTCAAATATTGATTCGCAGCTTGGAGAACGATCTGCCAAATTATGGAGAAAAAAAAATGGAAATATTAATGTTTGCGAAGCTATTTCAATAAAGTCAGAGGCGACGTTGCTTTTCGTAAAAAAAAAATTGAAACTTTGTTTGGACAAAACGATTGGACAGCCACGAGAATCAAGATTTAATTTTTTTCAATTGTTTTTTTTTTTTTTTTAGCAACCCAAACGCACCACGTCGACTGACGTACATGACTGATGGTCCGCAAGAGTGGATGCAATACGAGGTCGATTGGCCCGAATACAGTCAGTGGAATCGAACGTATTTCAATCTGAGTAAGTTGATCGCGATCAGATGCTGGTCGATAATAGTTTGCGATGAATTTTCAATAGAAGCTCGTGATGGTGAAAATGATTGAGTGAATAATGGTAGTTTTTTTTTTTAATGTTTAAAAACTCGAAATTTGAATGCAGCTATTCCACCGAACGTGGCGATTAATTATCGAGGCGATGAGATGCGATTCTGGAACAATGATTTGCCAAATCTGATAAGACACAGACCAACGGGACCGAGGCCGAGTATTCTGGACCACGCCGACAGTATGGGAAACTATTCGATCGAGAGCTCGCCAGGATACAAATCGTCATCGACGACAGTGGTGCAAGATCCTCGAGACGTTTTTCCGTATCCCGGGACAGTGAGAACTTCGGTAAACGACGTGAGAAACGAGACGGTGGAGGCGGAGAATGGGAGCGTGCAAGGCTCGTCGGCAATCACGATGGTCATTGGATTCGGGCTCGTCTTTTTGTTGCTGAACGTCACTGCATTTTTTTATCTCTATCACAGACGTCACAGTCTCAAGAGCCAGGAGAAGAAGCTGCGAAGACGAGGCAATTCGGAAAGAGAGGATGACGCCGCGAAGAAAGCAAAGACTGCTCTGAAGCACACTCAGCAACGCGTGGACAACGTTGAGATGGGCCAAAAAAGCGACAGCAAACCGGACATCAATGAAATGATCAAGAACGACAAAGCGTACGATAATAATTCAAACTTTGGTCGAAGGTCCAAGCTCTCTCGGCAAAATTCATCATCCACCATCGACACTCACATCAAGGTGAAGGAATGGATCCAGCAAGAAATAGTTCATCGGTAAGAAACATTTTATTCGTTCTGCTGTTTGTCGGATGAAAAAAAAAAATCGATATCGAGTTATCGATTTGTCCTCGGTCGCGATGAGAGGCAGGAAACTTTTTCAATGTCGTCACCTAGCTCTCCTCCGGAAAACGAGTCTCCTACGTCTCTGCAGTTCCGCTCTGGATCAATGATTTTCTCAATTTCCTGCAAGGCCTTGGGGCAAACCATCCCCTCGTTATTCAGCCGAATCAAAGTGCTTCTGCTAATCCAATTATCCGATGCCAGTTGGCTTCTCGTCGTATCACGTCGGTTGAGATGTGGAATGCGAGTAGAACGAGCGGCGGAGGAGGAGGAGCAGAGAGCGAGGGGGAAGCTACTTGAACCTCCACGTCTGGATGCAGCAGCAGCAGCAGCAGCAGGATTTGTGGTGGCAAGCAAGCGCATCTTTTGCTTTTCCTCTGCTCTATCTTTGACCGGCTCAATTACCTTTGATCTCAGTAACTCGTTCAGGAGACATTGGCCACCACGAGTGGTCTCCCGGCTCGATCATCGTTTTACCTTCGGAACTTATCTACCGCAGCAGGCTCATTTGTTGTTCTAATGGTTTCCCCACTTCTCGTCTTCGTGTGTAGCTCAATTTTTTTTATTCCCTCAGTTTCTTCATTCCGTTCCATTAGTGGCAGGACGTTACGCCGCTCGTTCCTTTTTTTCGAGGTATAATTGAGTCTGAAGGTAGAAAAGTTGCCTCCACTTTGCGCGAGTAGATGGTCCGCAAGGTGGAGCAGTCTCTCGTACATTTAATGAGCCATGTGATTTCAAATGCTTTCATTTACCCCGTTCATTTAGTCGCGTTGTATACGCTCCTCTTGCGATACCGATGTGTGCACGCTTCCATGATCATGGCTTCCCGTAGACCTCCCCAACAAGCCACCAGTAACTAATGCTCTTTCCTCTCCCACCCCCATACTCCATGGACAACCTCATAGCCTTTAAATAATATCCTCAACCTCCGCAACCCCATAATGGAATGTAATGCTAAACCTACCACCCCGTTGATGATAATTAGCCGTAATAACGAGATTCTCTCCCTGACTAACAGCATCATTATAATTCCTCAACACTCGCTGTTTTACCAATCGCTACTCCCTCACCCTGACGATATATTCGTCGTTGGCGTTAATATCATCGCGATATTTTGTACGAAGGATATTCCCAACTACAGTGACTCTCTCGGGGCATTATGAATCATCGTTTTTGTAGCTTCCACAATGTAAATTACTTGTCATCGAGAAAAATTCATTTTTCAATGTCAGCCATGAAATTTCCTCGATGTTTACTCAGAACTTGCTTGTGCATTTGTTTGATGCAGATGTTCTCCAAGATTTCTGCGAAAGACGCGAGAAACCCTGCAGAAGGAGCATCAAGAACGTCTGACAAAGCAGCAGCAGATCGAAGAGGATGAGGAGAGGAAGCGTTACGATGAAGAAAAAATGCGGGATGCCAGAGCTGCCCCGACGTACGAAGAGAGTCCTGCGTTGGTCGTACGTCCAGGCAAGAAATCTAAACCCCCGACCGTCTCCGTAGCCATCGACGCGACTCCAGCAACGAGAACAGAGTCCATACTCAATCAGATCCCTATCGAGCTTGTGAAAAACATGGAAATGATGGATGAGCTTGGTCCTTATGAGAGGGAAGTGGAGAGGCCGCTCGGGAAACCACAAATCGTCGTCATCGAGCATCATCATTCGCGGAGTGATCCTCTGCCTATGGAAAACGTGTTTAAATGTGTCAAACCGAATTTCTCAACAACGAGAATCTACGAATCTGATTCAGGCAGCGCCAGCAGTCTGTACGCGAAGATAAACCCCAAATTGAAAACACGACTGCCATCGAGACAAGAGACAACCTGCGGAGAGTTGGCAAGTGGCGATGTCAATCGTCCTATTCCTGAAACCCCGAACGAAGATATTTACGGACAAGGCATCAACAAGATGACGACTTTTGGGGCGAACGAAGCTCCGAGCGACATCAATGTGACCTGCCGAGAACCCATCACCGACAGACAAGTCATCAGCCCGGCAGAGGCACTCAAGACGATCAAGAGACGAAACTATCCGAAGGTTTTGCCAGACATTGAAAAAAGACGTTCGTTACCTGCACCGAATAGTTTGTACGTGCCCAGGCTGTATGGCACCTTGTCAAAGGATCATCGACACGGACTGGCGAATGTATCAACAACTGGCCAGCCTCCACCACCACCGCCAAGAATGTTTGGCACTTCCAAGAGCCTCGATCTTGCCGAAGAGGTTGAAGATCGTGAACCCATCACGACCAATCTTCACGTTGGTCCTTTGCTCAAGAGACAGGATTCCGGCACGGCCAATAATTCCGATCCAAATCTCATTGATTCGTTGGAACGGGTGGCGATAGACGCCCAACAAGTTTTGTCCAATCATCGAATCGAGTATCCCGATAATCTCGGCTCCGGTGGAATTACCACCAATCCAAAATGCCCTCTGCACGGTGGAGGCTTTGGGTTTGATCAGGGAATCGCTGAAACGAGCACCAGTCAATCGGTCGACTGTCTCGATAGAAACCTTGGTAATCCCAATTGGTATCGTAACAAAGAGTCATCCAACGTCCCGACAAAGACAGCTGCCAATTCTTCGCTGCCTAATATCGTTGGAAATCCTAATTGGTACAAGCCAATTGCGATCAAGAAGGATCACGAAGCTTCGCCAGGCATATTGTCAACTCCTTTGAAGAGTAATTTAGAAATCGACAGACCGAACGAGTCGAAACATCCTGCAGAACCAAAAATCGTTATAACTCCACGAGTGGGAAATCTTCTTGGACAATCGGGTCAAAATTTGAGCCAAGCTGCTTCGGTTTTGACTGGCCAGAAAGAAATTGCGGAAGAAGCCAAAATCATTGTCACGCCACGAGCAGGGATGCTCGATCGTGCTTATGGCAACGAAAGAGGAAAATTGATCGATTGTCATCAAGTTTCATCGAGTTCCATTGCCAGCCCGTCGAACGTGCTGCCGAAGGACGAGAGGCACGAGCCCAGGATAATCATCGCACCCAAAGAATCAAAATCTCCTCCCACAGCATCGAACCTTAAGCAGCCAAAAATCATAATAAAACCGACGACTCTGCCAACGAAAAATCGGGACCAAAGAAATATTCCAAAAGTCACGGCAATCCCTTCCCCGGAGGCTCAGAATTATCAAAACTTGGAGAAAGACACAAAAGGCCCCGAGCAACCGAACGAGGCGATTTTACGATTGGAGAAACCGCCCTTAAAGGAGAAACCTAAAGTAACGCGAATACCCTCTTTCTCACGACGTAAGGACGATCGTCCTGGCAACAACGACAAACCGACTGACCAAAAAACCGATTCTACCCAACGAGTACACCTTGTTCCATCCAATCACGAAAAATCCAATATACCGAGCTCGTCGAAAAAGGAATCCGACTCGTCGACCAGTACGAGCAATTCCAGCAATTCCAACACCAACACTATCAAGCGTAAGCCAACGAATAATAAAAAGTGAAACAAATCGAACGACAGTCTTGCTCCATTTTTGTCTCACGGTTAAACAAACAAACGGTATGAACAATCAAACTCTGATCAACAATTCAAATAATCGAGTGAAAAAAAAAACATCAAGTTTACCAAGAAAATCATTTTTTATGCTGTAATCATAAAAACGAAATCGTCATCACTGATTATTCTGCATGACAAAGTATTAAATCAAAATACTCTCTGATAATCCTTTCCCACGTACGTTTCATAATTTTCTACGCAGTGACACCGAGTGCCTCTAGTTCTTAAGCTTCTTCGACCGAAAAACTCATATTTGTAAATACGTGAATAGTTTGACGTTAGAAACGATTTTTCGGACAGTTTGAGCTCCGAGGTTTCTACGTTCTCTTTATAGAAATATCAAATGCAACGTAACTTTTGCGATCATCTGTATTACTGTTTTGTAAGAAAAGAGAAAAAAAATTTTACTCCCGATTTTATTTCCGAAGCAAAGAAAACGCTGTAACTAGAAATTTGGTAACAAAAGTCATAAAATTAGGTCAACTGTATTTATCATTATTGTGTCGAATTCTCCACGTGACAGTAAAGACATTTTTGTACACAAATCCTTCCATGGAATAAATTTATTTCTCGCTTTTTCAGTAGCGAGCAGAAAAAAATACCAGGGCGTCGTCGAATTCGTAAAAAAAAATGGCGAAAATGTAAAAATGATTTTTTTTCCCCATTTGAATACAAAACGCAGCATCGAGGCTCCGCTGACTTTGGCAGGTGATAAAGTGTGACCCGGAGGTTCAAAGTTTTTCGAAAAATTGATGGAAAATTCTCGAGTGCGATGCTGCAACCTAAAAATTCGATTTTGAGATCGAAAAATGTGGAAATTGGCCAAGATGTTTGCAGATGAAATTAAAGCTTTCGTAAAATACATATGCATGTTATATCCGCACAACGTGGACGTCGATATATATATCCGCTTGGGAAAACTGATGGAACCCGCAGGCACTAGCCATGTGCGTAGGGGATGCGGCTATTGGGGAACGATCGTCTGTCCGCTTACGTAACTACGTTCCGTGACCCAAGATTTGCATTGCTAAACAGCCTATCATGTTTGACGGTGAATTCCCGATCGTCTCTCTTATCTTCGGCATACATATATCAACGAAAAGCCCATCTTTATGCCAAAAGGTCTGGATGCTCTTTGCCGCCCATTTCCTCGTTTCTTTTTTTTTTTCTACATTAAACCTCGAAATTTACTGAATTTTTATTATCGACGGGAACAACGAACCCGGAAGTCGACGGCGCATCATTGATTTTCCTGTTTTAACAATTATTCATCTTTCCACCGCACGATAACGCGAGCAGGCACGCTGAAAACAAAATTTTGTTGAAAAAGATGGAAATTTTCTTCGATACGTTCGACCAAACGTTTTTTTTTTTATTAATCCCAAAAATTCTATTCGGAAACAAATTTTTGTCGTTCCACTCATAAATTTCGCCAACAATTCCGTTAGAAACAAAATATATTGCCGAAATAACGAAAATTTCGACGATTTTTAACAAAATTTCATTCCCAGTGCAGTGTGTTCAGAATTCTGCAACTCGCCTGAATTATAATTCGTGGAAAAATCTGAAAAACTCGGTGCAATCGATTGAGAACCTTTGCAGGTTAAACAGGAATGCACATTTTTCCGACTCGTGGGAGGAGAATTCCAGGAATTTAACGTTGCGTTGTCGTGATTTTTCTGTATTTCCAGCAAGTCCGAAATATAATGATTAATGAATTAAAAAGCTTCCTGTGCCTGAAGGCATTTAATATTTGAAACGAAGCTGAAGTTTGCAACGTTGCAATCCAACGAAATATATTTATTTTTATTGCCAATTTGTTTAATTTTGAAAATGATGCGAATTTTTCGAGTGGATATTCTTTTTTCGTCGCGAAAATCGGTCGTTTCACGCTCGTTATTATATTTTGCATTTAAATAATAAAATTCGCCACAGAAAAAATGGAATTTCGTTGCATTCCAACGATGCAAACTTCAGCGTCATTATTTGAATGAAAATTGCTGACTCTATTGTTTTCTTACTCAAATAAATTTGTTGGCGAATGAAACTGTTTTTGAGTCTTTCGAGAGGATGGGAATGTGCTGTGGAACGAATTCCTTTTCGTCGTGTACCAACGGCAGAGGGTGTGGCATGTGGAACATCGAATTCTGTACACCGATCGTATATACACGTATCGAGCATCGTGTATGGTCACGTATGCAAAAGGTTCGCGGACATTAACTCGGCGAAGGGACAAGCTCGAGAAACGAGGGGAATGTGGAGCATGTAGAGGAAGGAAAAGCCTCAGGGTTTTCGTGTATGTGTGTGTGGAGCAAGCCGCGATGCGAGGGCGGAGGCAGTAATGCAACGAAATTCACGAGTGTAGTCGAGCCATTGACGATTCCCTTGCTAACGTACCTGCCGAGTGATTACCACCGTTGTAAAATTCCTCCTGCAAGCTCTCTCCCTTCCTTTCTCTCATTGTGTGTACCGCGTAAAGCCCCGCGAGAAGCAAATCCACTATTCGAGCCCATTGATGGCTCCTAATGGCTTGGAACCATTGCATCGACTTTGCCAGCTCCTCAAAGTGGACAATTCGACCGATGATCACAACTTTTCACTTGCTGTGAATCGTTGTCGTTGGAATTTGACAGCTCCCATAGAATTGCGCTCGAGAAATGTTGGAAAATTGTCAAACGAACGTTTTATTGTCAAAGTTGATGAAAAATAAGGTAATAAAATAATTAATTGCTTCGTTGGTCGCTGGGCATAAATATATACGTCTACAGGCGACATCGTCCGAAGGCAACAGTGCCAACACAATTGCGGAGCAGACGGCAGGCCCCGTTTGACACCGGCCGAGTGGATTAGTGGATTACTCCTGTTGGGGAAGGTAAAGCGGTGATATTGTGTTTTGGTTGCTGATGCTGGACCGGTTGATGCTTCAGTGCTGCAGTGTTGGTATAAGGTTGCGCGTTCAAGGCCAACGAGGGTGGATTGCTTCGGACGTTCATAGTGCCGACCACGTCCAGCACCTTGAGGCAAATCTCAACAACGTAATATGCCTCTGCGTAACTGCATACACGTTAATTGTCCGCAGAATACAAACAGCATACGCTGATGCTCTGAGCGAACGATGAAAACGACGATACAACTTTATCGTACGAATCATTAGCGACGATCGGCGTAGAGCAACGCTCGGAGAGACAATTTTCATCGTTGAAACGAGAAAAAATGATGGAAAGCGTGGAAAGTTCCGAATTGACCGATTTTCGTCGTTCGCGAAGATTGTTTACCGGTTGCGAACGTCCCGGAGATCAAAGAAATGAAAAAAAAACGAGAAGAATGAGGAAAACTTTACAAAACCACGAAAGCATGCGAACGCGGTCCTTACAACGAGAACTGGACACGTCGATGGTGAGAGAATGCCTCTTTGTGTATAACACACACACACACACACGTGGGCGACGTTCAAACACGAAATGTCGATTGAATTGGATTATTCGTAATTCCAACCGGATATGGCATTCCGATCGACCATGTACCAAAGGATTAACGCAGCTTTTGACGTAACACACGGTGGTTACACTTCGATCTCGCACCCTCTTTGATTTCTTATTTGCAAACGGCATACACGACATAATGAAACATTTTCTGTCTTAACGGAGTCTCGATCGACTCGCGCGATAGTGTACATTTCATCCCACGGATAAAACTTTTCTTTACGGTTACTAATCACGTTACACTATTGTCTCAATGGAATTCGACAGCTCCGGAGAGATTAGTCGCAGAAAAAACGCTGAGAATCTAAATAAATGTTTGAAAAATTCTCTCGTATTTTTCGTGATCGGGGCAAGGAAATTTTTAGAACGGAACGCGTTAGAGGTTGGAAATCATATACACTGGAAATGAAATTTTGTTAAAAATGGTCGATATTTTGTTGAATACGGCAAACTAAATATTTTTCGATATTTTCAAAATTTTCGTTATTTTGGCAGAATATTTGGTTTCTAATGGAATTGCCAGCAAAATTTACGATTGGAACGACGAAAATTTGCGTCCGAAGAGACTTTCTAGAATATTTCTTGCTGCGACGACACAATTTTTGAGATTATTAAAAAAAAAAAACGGTTAGCCGAACGTATCGAACAAAAATATCGATCTTTTCCAACGAAATTTCATGAAAACTAAATATTTTTTGAATAATTTCGAAATTTTCGTTATTTTGGCAGAATATTTGCTTTCTAACGGAATTGTCAGCGAAATTTGCGAGTGGAACGACGAAAATTTGCGTCCGAAGAGACTTTCTAGAATATTTCTTGCTGCGACGACACAATTTCTGGGATTATTCAAAAAAAACGTTTAGTTGAACGTATCGAACAAAATATCCATCTTTTCCAACAAAATGTTGTCTTCAGTATAGAGATGGAACATCAAGTGGAAGTGATTTTCGTGAGGAACCAGAGGACCAAGTAGTTGGATGGATCTCATACTCGGTACAGCGATTAATAAATTTGTGCCGGTTGGGTAGTGGCAAGTACCGGCAGGACATGCCAGATTCTGTCTATTTCAGGAGGAGATTCCATTGTACTTGGAACAATGCGCTACGTACTTGACAGTTAGGGTACATTGTACCAAATGCACCAGAGAACCTAACGGTGTGTCCTTCAAACGCAATGCAACTCTCTCAGACTTGCTCGAGCAGGTTCTCTCCGTCGAGCTTTGTCTGCCTGCTGGCTCTCGCACTCTCGCTCTCGCGGCTGCTCTCTCTTCGGTATTGCTCTCCGGTAGTCCGTCTCTGGGTAGTCCAACGAATTAATTAGATGTGGCATTGAACCGACCGACCAAGATATTATATAAACGTATACATATGTACGAATGGACAAGTTGGTTCGCATGACCTACGACCTCTCGCTTGATCGTCTTCGTATCGAGCATATATATGCTGCTCGCCCTGTTTCCTAAGATCCTCTCAATCTTTTTTTTCTCTTCTTCCTTTTCTCGCGCCACTCGAGTCTGCAAAAAATTCTTTCAACCGCAATACTTCAACGACTCTTTTATGCCTTGGTGAATTATAACGATCGCGGGCGGACTCTTCTAGCGCACGAATAAAAGTGGATCACCGTTTTTCCTTTTTTTCGTCTCATTCTCGAGAATTTGTGTGGGTAGAAAATTCTCGAAGTAATGAAATGTCAAACTTTTCGTAGATTTAAAGGAAAAAAAAAATATATTTGCTTTTACGAACGAATCGAGCCACGAAATTCATGAATCACAATCATTAATGCTCGCGTATTGGCTGGAGATTCACGTGTGACAGTTTCGTGTGCCAGTGATAACGAGCCAAGAAATTTCACGAGTGTATCGTGTGAATCTGTATATCAAAAGTATAATTAAGCTGACGCTCTAATTGCACGAACGTTAGCGCGCAACCGATGTATGTCAAGGGGACGACGGAATGAAAAAAAAAAAAAAATGGACCCCCGAGAGTTTTCGGTGGCCGAAAGTGAAGCGATCTCCGTGCTCGTGGTACTGCGGAGAGTCTCGACAAATGATCGCGGATAATTCGTAGCCAGAGCCGCTGATGGGAAATCATACGAAATATTGTCCACAGAATATTTTGTTTGTTCGTTTTTTCAAATTACTGACAAGCAGCGAATCGAAATGATCAGGAGAATAGGAAAAAATAAAATGAAATAAATCGAAAACTTTGGACGGTAGGGAACGTGGAGATCGAGCTGTTTTACGAAGGCTTTTAATGTCGAACTCGAGTGGTAATTATAATCGAACCCCTTGCCACCCTTTGCAAGCCCCTCTTGCTTGCGTACATTGCCTCACGCCTCCCGGACAAAGGAAGAGGGGAATTCCGCGTTAAGTATCCAGCGCACAGCTCGTAAAATTCACGCCAATCGTGTAATTGTTCCTCTTCGTCTGGATTTATCGGTTTTTTTTCTTCAATCTCCTCGCCCGCACCGTTTATATTTTCGTTGCAGCCTCGTACATATTTTATCACATTGTCAGTCGGTACTTTCTGGCCTAGATTCGCATAGTAATTTGCCAAGTATAACGGAATTCACAAAGTTGAAGTTTGCAACGTTGCAATGCAGCGAAATTGCCTTTTTTCTTGGGCAAATCTCAAGATTCTCATGGAATATTTGGTCGAGACAAAAAAACGACAATTTTTTAGCGTTCATTGAGAAAATGAGTGCGAAAATTGTTCTGGTTTCAAAAATTGATAAAAAAACGTATTTTTCGTTGGGGCCCAACGTTGCGAACTCCAGGCTCATCGGAATTCGTGTGTCGCTTGGGACATCGATCATCCATCAACGACGTTAGTCGCAGGAGAAAAGTTAACGACGACACGAATTTTTCTGTTGTTCTTTTTCCAGGAGAGAAGAAACAAAGAATATTCCAATTTCATGGATCGTCACATCGATTACAAAGCACCCAAGTGTCAACGCGAGAGTCTGAACAACTCGAAGAGAACGCTCGATATTCTTTTGACTCTTATTCGCCCTAATGCTGCGCAACCCGGTGCATTTTTAATTAACTCTCTCACTTGTCGAATGGAAAAGGGAAAAGGAGTGTGTTAAAAAGTAGCCGAGAGATAAAAAGTTGCTGGGAACAAAAAAAAAAACGTTAAGACGTTTGAAATGGAGAATTTCCTCTCTAGTTTCAAGACACGCGACACTTTGCTTATTCGGGTTGCTCGCGAGCCAAACGAGAAAAAGCTACAGACTCGAGAGAGCTTTGACTCGCATCTCTCTCGCCATGATCGTTGGCATCTTTAATTTGGACGAGAGGCGAGAGACTTGTTTCAAGAATTTCCCTTGATTTTTCATCCAGTTTATTTTTTCATCTGTCTCTGTAAAATTTTCCTAAACGCGTTATCGTCTGCGACTTTTTTGTTTAAAAGAAAACTCGATAAACAAAATATCGATCGCGTGACCCGGAAATCTGTTCGATTCCGATCGAAAAATCCGTGGAACAATTTTCTGTGCGATGAAAATGTTTGTGATAATTATTCTCAGTGCATTGTCGAAGGAAAATTTGGCTAGGAGCGAATTTTCATGAAAATTCAAAGAATAAAGGCCTGAGAATTTTTCGCTGAGGTGACGAACGAAGAAAATCGCGGCAGAAAGGATCAAAACAAAAAGGATAATGAAATAAATGTTTGTGTGTGAGAAGCTCGAAAGTTGAAAGTGTGGCTGCGGCGAGAACGATGGAGGAATTGGGCGCAGGAGAATGGAGCGAGAAGAGGCAAAATCTCCGGGAGAGCAGCAAGATGTTCTTCGACAATCTATAATGAAATCTCGGGCAATATTTTCATCGCGCGGGGAGCAGGAGTAAAGAGTAGGATTTGTCTGAACGTCGTTTTCTCGTTTTTTTTCGCGAAATTCTTTGAAAATGGAGTGTGGACAATGAAAAGAATAAAATTTTGTTGAAAACGATGGATATTTTGTTCCATACGTTCGACTAAACGTTTTGTTTGAATAATTCCAAAAATTCNGTTTGAATAATCCCAAAAATAGTGTCAGTCCAGCAAGAAATATTTTACAAAGTCTCTTCGGAAGCAAATTTTAGTCATTCCACTCGTAAATTTCACTGACAATTCCATAAGAAACCAAATATTCTGCCAAAATAACGAAAATTTCGAAATTATTAAAAAAAAATTTAGTTTTAATGAAATTTCGTTGGAAAAGATCGATATTTTTGTTCGATACGTTCGGCTAAACGTTTTTTTTTAATAATCCCAAAAATAGTGTGATAGCAGCAAAAAAAATTTTAGAAAGTCTCTTCGGAAGCAAATTTTTGTCATTCCTCTCGTAAATTTCGCTGACAATTCCATTAGAAACCAAATTTATTGCCAAAATAACGAAAATTTCGAAATTATTAAAAAGTATTTAGTTTACCGTATTCAACAAAATATCGACGATTTTTAACGAAAAAAAAGAGCAGTTTGTAACTCATTGCGACAAGAATTCGCAGCATAATTGGTCGACGAAAGGAAAAATGAATAATTGGCAATGAAACGAAATGAAAATAACGCATAAACAGTCTTTATATATTTTTTTTTAATTTCAATTGAAATTAGCGAGCAGCAGAAGCAAATTGTTCAAGCAGAAAATGATTCCAGCTGTTGCGGCTTATGCGCGAAGTAATATCGTGAGTGAGAGCTCGCGGAGGGTTGAGCAGGAGGGAGCGTTAGCAAGAGGGAATCCCCTCGAATATCCCTGCGCAAGGCTGCTGAGGAGCTATTTACATATACTTAATCGGCGTTAGATGAGAGAGGCAGGATTTGATAGAGGTCGAGGGAAGGTTACGAAAAATATATATAGGAGGAGGATACGAAGGTGTATAGAGGGAGGTGCGTTTTGCGTTGGAGATCGCGCAGCAGCAGAGCAGGCTTGTCGGAGCAGGCGAGCTCGCTAGATGTTTTTGGCTGCGGGCGAAACTAACGGAGTGATTCATCTTTTTTGGTAGGGATTGCGGCACACAATTCCCGACCGAGCTAAACCCTTTTCATCCCTTAAAAAACACTCTTTTTCTTGTGTTTCTTATAGTGAACGAAAAAACCCCTTCCATTCCCCATGGAGTCCCATTGTTCAGAGACGAGAATAAAAAATAAAAAAATTTTAAAAATAAAACAGAAATTTCTTACACTGGAAATGAAATTTTGTTAAAAATTGTTCGATAATTTCAAAATTTTCGTTATTTTGGCAGGATATTTGGTTTCTAATGGAAGTGTCAACTAAATTTACGATTGAAACGACTAAAATTTGCTTCCGAAGAGACTTCCTAGACGAGAATAAAAAATAAAAAAATAGAAAAAATAAAACAGAAATTTCTTACACTGGGAATGGAATTTTGTTAAAAATCGTCGATATTTTGTTGAATACCGTGAACTAAATATTTTTTTCATAATTTCAAAATTTTCGTTACTTTGGCAGTATATTTGGTTTCTAATGGAATTGTCAGCTAAATCTACGATTGGAACGACTAGAATTTGCTTCCGAAGAGATTTTCTAGAATATTTTTTGCTGCGACGACACAATTTTTGGAATTATTAAAAAAAAACTTTTAGTCGAACGTATCGAACAAAATATCGATCCACTGGGAATGGAATTTTGTTAAAAATCGTCGATATTTTGTTGAATACGGTCAACTAAATATTTTTCGATAATTTCGAAAATTTCGTTATTTAGGCAGGATATTTGGTTTCTAATGGAATTGTCAACTAAATTTACGATCGGAACGACTAGAATTTGCTTCCGAAGAGACTTTCTAGAATATTTCTTGCTGCGACGACACAATTTTTGGAATTATTAAAAAAAAAACTTTTAGTCGAACGAATCGAACAAAATATCGATCCACTGGGAATGGAATTTTGTTAAAAATCGTCGATATTTTGTTGAATACGATCAACTAAATATATTCTCGAGAATTTCAAAGTTTTCGTTATTTTGGCAGAATATTTTGTTTCTAATGGAATTGTCAGCTAAATTTATGATTGGAACGACTAAAATTTGCTTCCGAAGAGACTTTCTAGAATATTTCTTGCTGCGACGACACAATTTTTGGAATTATTCAAAAAAAAAACCTTTAGTCGAACGTATCGAACGAAATATCGATCTTTTCCAATAAAACTTTCTTTTCAGTGTAGGATCCCCTGCGCGTCGAAAGTCGATACTCATTCTTAATCGTTACGCAGCAGCAAATTTGTTTTTCCTCCCCTCGGTATTTGTGGGATGGAGAAGCAGGTTTTTATGGCTGCAGGCCTCGCGAGGATGCTAATATGTAAAGGAAACGTTGAATAATCCGATATCATACAATTCCGTATAATTCCTATACTCGAATGCTTATTATACATTATCGTAACGTATAAATCATTGTGTGAGGCTGGTGCTTTGGAAATTATGTTCACATACAGTCCACGGAGACTCGCTACGAGCAAATTTATATTCGCGACCAAAATGTATCGACTGTTATCCATAAAAAGCTGCTCCGCAAAAAGCGTTTATCGCGAGTTACATTCGATAAGATTTTTCCAACCGTAGACTCTCTTTGGGTTCGCAATTTTTCAGAATTATCGTGCAACTCATAAATCCAGTGATTATCGTACGAATGCGAAAGATCCGAATGGAAGGCATCGCTGTTTAAGAAAAAAATGAAAATTGTACAAGGATTTTCGAGAGTTTTACGTGCCTCGACGAAAAATTAAATTCAATCGCGCGAGCTTCACGTATCGCGTCAATCAAGCCCGAGTCGTGGTAAATTTTCTACTGCGAGAAAACCTCTCGCAGACTCCTGTCATTTCATTAAAACGTTAAGGGCATTTTATTCAGTTCACTACTGTCACATATTCTTTCGCGGTTGCAGCCGCGCGCGCGTTATTCGCGATATGTTCAGTGGCAGGAAGCAGCGAGAGGAATAAACGAGGCAGAGAGAAAATAAAACTAGAAGCTTTTCTGATGCCGCCGCGATGTTATACCCACGCGCGCGCCAATCTCTAATGTAAAACTTTTTATCGAATAAACCGAGAGAACAGCGATGCTCATCGCGTTGCCAATCATCGCAGTTTTCCAATTTTTACGATCGTCTGTCGGCGAATGACAAGTGCCTGGAAATCATAATGAGTAATTAATGCGACGGATTATAATTATTGGCAGCGTCGAATCCCTCGCGTCGAAGAGAACGCTCTCGCGACACGTTTTATACTTTTTAATGCTCAATGACTGGAAGATGCGGCGTGAGCGCGGAGTCTCATGAAAATTCTCCGCGCACAGTCGTGTTTCGCGATTTCTTTCATTTTTCTTTAGCCACATCGGTGCTTTCGTTATCGACGGGATTCGCGGTGCTCCCGGTAACTCGATATACCCCGGGAAATGTTCTTTCTCGCTGCGGACGCGGACTCGTTATTTTTCTTGCTATTTCCGCGTCTTCTCGCAGCAGCCTTCGCGCGCGATGCGAAAAGGACGCGCGCGCCAAGGATCCATGCATTTTCAATAGATTCGCGGATATTTGAGAGGAAAATTTGTCGCATGGCCTCATTTAATTTCCTCCATACTTGGCGTCTCAAAAAGACCGAAAAAAAATGGCAACGCGATGACTCGGGCTGAAGCGTTGGAGTGCGGAGGAAATAGAAGAAAAAATGAAACGAGGCAGCGAATGAAAAGAAAACTCGTTTGAAAAGCTCAAAGAAAAAAAATTCTCGTTAAATAGAAAAAAAATGAAAGAAAGAAAAACACGTTTGTAGAATTTCGTCTCATCGCGTTTTTTCGCTTCTCTTTTCTTTTGCGTCTCCCGTGCGATGAATACGCGACTGCGATGGTAAAAACGTCGCGCTCCGTGGCAATCGAGAGAGTACACGCGTGAGACTGCATGGAATTTCGAGAGCAACGGTTCAGCTTCGATTTCGCTAGATTACATCAAGGCACTTGGCGAAATCGTAACTTGGAACAGTTTCCTCTGCTCGGGCTCCTTCAGCTCGCGAAGCTTTTTCTCAGGTGAACGTCGCGCCTGACGAGATTGCGTGAAGCTCTAGCCACGTGTAAATATATATTTGCCATTGTGTGCACATACAGAGCATTCGTGATGTCCAACACACACATGACACGGAGACTCGGAACGGATCAAACGATTGACGATCGAGTCGATAAATCGTGAGGAGTGGAAAAAGGACGAGCGCCAACGCGGTATACCAATGTTTTCGCGATCGATTGGTCGCGGCGCTCGTTTCATCGGAGAATTTCGAAGCAGCATCCATCCTCGTAATTGGGTAAGCACGATGCATCATTGTGCGCGCGACAAAGGGCATAGAATAAAAATAAATAACAAAAAAAAAACAATAAAAATTCAATGGGGCTGAATGAAAACTCGTGTGTGGCTTGCACTGGAAATAAAATTTTGTTTAAAATCGTCGATATTTTTTTGAACACGGCCAACTAAATATTTTTCGATAATTTCAAAATTTTCGTTATTTTGGCAGAATATTTTGTTTCTAATCGAATTTTCAGCCAAATTTACGATTGGAACGACTAAAATTTGCTTCCGAAGAGACTTTATAGAATATTTCTTGCTGCGATGACACAATTTTTGGATTTATTCAAACAAAACGTTTAGTCGAACGTATCGAACAAAATATCGAGCTTTTCCAATGAAATTTTGTTAAAAATCGTCAATATAAAACGGACAACTAAATATTTTTCGATAATTTCAAAATTTTCGTTATTTTGGCAGAATATTTTGTTTCTAATGGAATTGTCAGCAAAATTTACGATTGGAACGACTAAAATTTGCTTCCGAAGAGACTTTATAGAATATTTCTTGCTGCGATGACACAATTTTTGGGATTATTCAAACAAAACGTTTAGCCGAACGTATCGAACAAAAATATCGATCTTTTCCAACGAAATTTCATCAAAACTAAATATTTTTAAATAATTTCAAAATTTTCTTTATTTTGGCAGAATATTTTGTTTTTAATGGAATTGTCAGCAAAATTTACGATTGGAACGACTAAAATTTGCTTCCGAAGAGACTTTATAGAATATTTCTTGCTGCGATGACACAATTTTTGGGATTATTCAAACAAAACGTTTAGTCGAACGTATCCAACAAAATATCGATCTTTTCCAACGAAATTTTCTTTTCAGTGCAAAGGTCAGAATAAAAAAAAATTTAAAAAAAATTCAATGGGGCTGAATGAAAATTCGTGTGGCTTGGGGGATCATTGAGAGTTTCTCAATGAATAACGTTCGTTCGTTCTGCATGGGCTTGAGAAACAAGATTTTAGCGAAAGTCATAAAAATCGCGTGCCATTTTTCAGCTCGTACGTGGACTTGAGGCAGTCTCCTGAAGAAATAAAACGAGAGAGAGGAAGTGAGTCCAGTGGATAAATCTGGACCACGATCCACGCAGCTGACTACGCCCTGATTTGTTGAATCGTGCAGCAGCAGACAGCACAGCTCGCCAGCACTTTGCGAAAAGCTCTCTCGCGCGCGCTCTGTCCGAGCAAAACCTGCTCCCCTCGCTGCTGCTCGATCGCTGCAATCCTCCCGCCGCACTGCTGCTGCTGCTGCCCACGACTACCGACCATTTCTACTTTCCTACAGATCCCTGCCATCCCAGGGGTTAAAAGCTCCGACCTGCGAGCGAGTAACTGCTTCTCTCTATCGTTTCCTGCTCCTGCTGCTTGTCCATATATTTTTCTACGCGTGTATTTATTTTACACACATAAACGTACAGACAGAAGCGTCCGCGAGTGTGCGATGAAACGACGTACGGGCTTGTCCCACACGTTATTTAAGGTTGTGAGTCGCGCGCGACTCACGCCCTTTTCTTTCTAACCTTTTGGCTCTGGCGTGTGGACCAGAAATTTATTTATCGTATTTCACGTTTGTAATCACCATTAGCTTTTTACTTAATGGAAAAACTCCACAAGTATCCCATCGCCTCCGTATTGTCATCGGAGGAGCAACCGTTTGACATTGAAAATGAATTTTTTTACCCAAAATTCAAAAAATCAACTTATAATTAAATAATAATAATGAATTTTTATAATTAATCCATCGTAAAAACATCGGAGCATACGTTTGACACTGGAAACTAATTTATTAGTTCAAATTTGCAGTAAAAATGAATTTTTTCACCCAAAATTCAAAAAATCAACAAATAATTACATAATAATAAATGGAAATAATTAATCCATCGTCAAACCATCGGAGCAACCGTTCAACACCAAAAATTTATTTTTTAGTTCAAATTTGCATTAAAAATCAATTTTTTTATCCAAAATTCAAAAAATCAAGAAATAATTAAATAATAATAATAAATGTAAATAATTAATCCCTCGTCAAAACATCGGAGCAACCGTTCGACACCAAAAATTTATTTTTTAGTTCAAATTTGCACTAAAAATCAATTTTTTTATCCAAAATTCAAAAAATCACCAAATAATTGAATAATAATAATAAATGTTTATAATTAATCCATCGTCGAAACATCGGAGCAAACGTTCGACACTGAAAATTAATTTTTATTTCAAATTTGCACTAAAAATCAATTTTTTTATCCAAAATTCAAAAAATCACCAAATAATTGAATAATAATAATAAATATTCATAATTAATGATGATTTTATCAATCATCGATGTTTATTATTATTATTCAATTATTTATGCGTTTTTCTCAATGAAAAAAAAAAATTATCAATTTATTATTTTTTTAATATAATTTTATAATAATTTGTGAATTTGTGATTTTTGTGAATAAAAATAACGGCATTTCCGATGGAATGTGAATACCTATGGGTTCGTAAAATTATTCTCGTTCCCTATACGCACCACCGCGCGAGAGGCAAGGAAAGTGAAAACGTAAAGAAGTGGAAAAATGGTATAGGCCGAGATCGAAAACATCGTTGGAATGTCTAACTCATCTCTCGACGCAGTCACGTCTTCTATTTCGTATACTTAGCGAAAATCCACCTCTTTTTTTTTCCTTTTTCGTCTATACCGAGAGATCGGGGAGGAGGAATATATCTCACGAGTCTCAGTGCGAAAAGTTGCTGCTCGTCGCATATTGCGGGAACGTCTGTCTAAACCGTCTAAGCTCACCGCGTGTCATTTGTCACGTGCTCCGTCAAGCCCCGTAGCTATACGCTCTCCCCCGGCGCGCGGAGCGAATCCTCCAGATTCACATTTTTGTCAATTTCTCCGTTCGTATCTCGTACGCCATTCGCGATGCGTGTCGTCAAAACATGTTCCCCGATCTTTGAATTTTAAATTAAAGCGTTAAGTCATTTTTCAAAATTCATCCGTCAAACTTTTCGAGAGAAAATCCATTTTCGTTTATTCGAGATTTTTTCGGGAGCGATGGAAAAAAAAAAACGTGTTTTTTCGATTAAAATTGGCGAAAATTTTGAAAAAAAAAAATTTCTTCATCAATTTTATTATTTAATTTATTATTATTATTGTTTATTTATTAAAAGATTTTTGCAGAGTGCCAATCGTGATTTATCCGAACGATTTGAATTTTCTACAAAAGTCACTGGGCGGAAAATTGTTCGGTTGGTAAAACTGAATCGATAGCATGCTGTCCTTCTCTTCGCCGCCCCCTGTGTTTGCGTGCATGCGCAAAAACATGCCGGCTCTCGTCGCGCGCGGCTCCCGAGCTTCACAAATCTCCCAATTTCCACTCGGTCGGGTTACACTTCACCGGGGAGGCGACCTTAACCTCGTAGAATCATTGAATAAATGATAAAAACCGCCAAAACTCGAATTTCATTCTGGAAATGAATTTTTTCGACCGGACGTCGAATCCGAGTGGAAATTGTCAATCGGTTCTTCTCCGAAAAACAAAAATTTATCGAGAATACCGAGAATTCTATTTTTAGACGAAAATTTCGTGCAGAATTCGCGAAAAAAAAGCGAAACTTTAATGCAAACACGGTGGCGTATAAAGGACCTTCTCAAATGTACACACGCTCGTCAAGCTTTAACCTTCAAAGTATTTTCGACGAGAAATAAATACATTCGAAAGCCTTCGATCACAGAAAAGCTTCACAGAGAAAACACATTTCGTTACGTTGCTATAAAGACGTTCGCAGTAAATACAAGTTTTCCAAGTTTTGCGTTTATCAAAGAAACCCAGAGGCTTAAATGTTACTCACCGGAGATGTTGTCGCACGAAAATGGAGAAAAATTGAAGAAAACGTTTCAACAGCTTCCACGAATTGTCCGGACGAACGAACTCCTTTCACACACTTTTCAGTAACGAAATAATCACTCACTTTATTCCATCGTACACTCTGAACGCGCTAAACTTTGGTAGAAGCGTCCGTAGCGTTGTTTACTTCCGCCCCCCTTTTTCGTGGAACTGCGGAGAGTCGCGAGCGGCCAACGGTCACTCGTCGCGTTCCGCGAAAAATACGACGCGACTGCGTGACATTTATCGCGCGAGAAAATTATTCTTTCTTTCGTTTGTTTGACAACGAGTACGAAAAGTTGAAACGACTATTGAGTTTGATTGTAAAATAATAATTCCGATGGTTTTTTTCGTTGGAGCAAATAAATTTTCGTGTCGCGAGATTCGGGCGCACGGCGAAGGTGAGAAGCGTAACGCGCATGCGCGTCGGTGGCGGCGCCACGGTGGAGAAGCTCTGGGTTTTGGTCCGCGCAGAGCTGTCCCAGCTTGCCATTCCCGTGTCTCGGTTCGACTCGCGAACTTCGGAGAGACGAGGGCGCGCGTAGTTGTCGAAAGTCACGGGTGTGCGTGTTTAGTATAGTGCCGCTTTTTTAGTACGTCGTCGGGAAAACGTGAGGAGGAACGTGTCGAGAATCGAACGGACGAGACGATTCAAAGAAAGTTTAAATAATGAAGGAAAATAATTGTTTCGCTCGTTACGAAATAATGGCACGTTTTTTTAACAATCGCGAAGGAAACGAGACTAAACTCAGTTCCAGGAGATCAAAATAAGCGCCAAGAGTCTTTCCTCTGAGCAGAGATACACAGCAGACGAAACACAAACATATGTTTAACTCCGAGGCTCCGAGAAACTCGTAACTCAATCCCGAAAAGTCCGAACGCGAAGATAAAAAAACGAGTGACGCGATAGTGATAAATAAATATTTCCTTTTACAATAAATTCGAATCCAGTGAAAAAGTGAGTGTTTTGGAATTTGTATCGACGTAGAAAAAAAGTGTTACGCTTTAAGGATATATAAAGAAAAGAAAAAAACGGAAATCGCGTGCTTTTCGGAAGCTCGTAAATTCGAGCGATCGTGCTTCATCGGACGAAGGATTTCGTTGGATCGTCGTGGTGGCAAAAAGAGCCGCGAGTGTGTGACATCGAGTTGTCGTCGCTGCGGTGTTGAAATTAATTTTCGCGCGTGTGTGGGCCGACGATTTCTTTTTCCCTCGATCGGTTTTTTTATTTTTCGCCGTTGGATGCGATGCGGGTTTGAAAAAAATAATCGAATCGTCAAAAGGGAGAGTTAATCCCTGGGGGGAACGTTGCTCTCTCGAGAGTGTGTGGGGTGTCGACTTGGTCACACGAGGCAAAGCTTATCGGATCTCTCTCGATGCGTCCAAAATAAGCCTGTGATTTTTTTCTCATTGGGACGATCCTCGAGGTCGTAATACGTTTACATGGGAGATTGAAAAATCGAAATATCGTTCGAGCGCGTAAAAACTAACCTCCTCGAATGTTGACGCGGTGCTTCGTAGCGAGACGTGGAATTTTTTGATCTTATTAAAAAAATGGCGTGATATTTTGAAATTATCAGGAGCGAAGTTCGAGGCAATGCGATCGCGGACGATCGAGAATGAGAAAAATTGAGTCCGAAGTCGTGAAAACATAACGCAAAGTGACGAAATCGTCAAGTTTTTAGTTGTCAGTGTGATTTCCAATAATAATTGTTCGAGTCTCTCGAAATCAGTGAAACGACGAAGCATAAAATGAAATTAAATCAAATGTCAATGTAAATGTGTGTGCAAGTGTAAGTATGTGTGAATAATCGTCTTTCGCGAGTGTTGTCGATAATGATTTCGATGTTTGGACAGCGCGGTGATCCTTGGGGGTTTTTTGAAGGGAGGAAAAATCGTTGAGCGTTCGCGGAACGGTGAGTTGTTTTATATTTATTTCGCTGCTGCTGAAGTTTGCATCGTTGGAATCCAACGAATTCCCGTTTTTTCTTCATCGATCGCTACGAAAAAAAGTGAAAATGAAAAAAACTCAATAAATAATAAATAGAAACAAATATTTATCGTTGAATCGCAACGTTGCAGACTTCAGAATCATCGGCCATTAAATAATACGCGATAAAAACATGGATTGAAAAACATTTGCACTGGCTCGCAGAGGGAAATGTACGCGATCCTCCGACACAACTTTTTCATGGCGTTTTTTCAATTCTTTTCTTTT
>JBAJMU010000008.1:10543944-10555314 GCA_037952995.1 Hyposoter didymator
TATCGTCGACTCGGGGATTTATTGCATCGTTATGGATAAATCCAACGAGAGAAACTCCCAGACCCATCGAGATTGATATACTGCGCGTACACATTTTTCCATTTCTTCGCGTATATCCACATCGAGCGAGCGAGCACGCTCGTCGCTCTGCCAGCTCGAGAGACGCATTTGACCTCTGCGCTCTGTGTACACACTTCTTGAGGTCAACGCTTACGAAACATTTTTAATTCTTCGAATTTTTCAAAACTCTTGGAATTGTCTCTCCATTTTTACGATATCGTTCGGTGCCTCGGAAATATTTTTACTTTTTTTTTTTCAAATCAAAATTTGGGCCGCGTGTCAAGAAAACATGGAAATTTTCTCGTTGAACAGTATTTTCAGAAATGACTCGTTCCTGAATTTTTTGTTCCCATGCATGCGGCGTTTGGCTATGGAATTTCGAAGCAGACGCTGGTCCAGTCTTCTGAGCGTTTCTTACGAAACAAGAAGCTTTGTGTGTACCTCTAGAAATTTATATCTGTATATATTTTGTTCTCTTTTTCACAGCGACTCTGCCTTTTATTGTATGAAAGATGAACGAGACGTACTCTAGTTCACCTTTTTCTCGTACTCGAGTTTTTCACGACGCGCGTGAGACGGTGGAGCTTGAGCAACGACAACGCGAATAGCGAGTGAGAGAGAGCAGGAGAGTTTTCTCCATAACTCGGCTCTCTCCTGAGGCGCACATTGCACTTTTTTCGTGTTTTTTTATTTTTTTTATTTTCTACTCACTCGCCAGCACGATATTTTTTTTTCTTGTCTGCTTGATTGAGTAATAACACGAACGTTTTCTAAACGTCGTGCTCGCGCTCGACGAACGAGGCCCTTGCTCGCAAAATTATCGATAAAACGATTTTCTACAATTTTGATTTTTCTCGACAATAAAAAAAACGTCGAGGAGCCTCTTTTTTTCAATGGAAATTCCTTGGCATTGCTCTGTCTCAAGATCCACTTAAAAAATTACCTCAATTTTTGTCGCTTCGTAAAAAAAAAAAAAGAAAAAATTGGGCTGTTGGGAAAAATGAATTATGGCCGCAGTCGTAAAAGAACAAGTACGTGGTTCATTGCTCTCGTTCAAGGGGTGAGAATGAAAACGCGGTAGCAAAGCTGTGTGTACGTATCAAAGGTGCGGAGAGAGAATTCTCTCGCTCCCTCTTCTCGCTATAAATTGCCAGCATGTCCGTGTCTCGTTAATTTGACATCTGTGTAATTAGCACACGGCACGTTGACCAATAGTTTGCATATATACGTTTCTACGTGAATTTAACGTTGCAGCAGTTGAAACCCCCCCCCGAGTTTGCCCTTGGACAAATATTTATACAGCGTGCCGTCGCATCGACAAAGCCTCTTCGCTGTTTTTCGAACGATAATTACTCGCATCCCTTCCGACCACCACGACCTCGCACCCTCCACGCGTCCTCACTATCTCACCTACAATCACGCCTCGGTAAATTCACTTTATTTCGTGTTATGAAAGATCAAAGTTAACCCCCTGCCTGCATCGATACTCATTTGTAATTCCATGCCAACAAGAACCACTAATTTATACGAAGCTCAAGTTCGCAACGTTGCAATCCAACGAAATATATTTATTTTTATTGACAATTTGTTCAATTTTGAAAATTGTGGGAATTTTTCGAGTGGATATTCTTTTTCGTCGCGAAAATCGCTCCTTTCACGCTCGTTATTATATTTTGCATTTATATAATTAAATTCGCCAGAGAAAAAACGGAATTTCGTTGCATTCCAACGATGCAAACTTCAGCGTCATTTATCCAACGACGATTCGTTTCGAATCAATAAAGTGAGTCAAGTTTGCATCGTTGGAAGACTGAAAACGAAATTTTGTTGGAAAAGATGGATATTTTTGATCGAAACGTTCGACTAAACGTTTTGTTTGAAAAATCCCAAAAATTGTGTCATCGCAGCAAAAAATATTATAGAAAGTCTCTTCGGAAACAAATTCTTGTCGTTCCAATCGTAAATTTTGCTGACAATTCCATTAGAAACGAAATATATTGCCAAAATAACGAAAATTTTGAAATTATTTAAAAATATTTAGTCCACCGTGTTCAACAAAATATCGACGATTTTTAACAAAATTTCATTTCTCAGTGAATGCAACGAAATTCTGTTTTTTTTTTCTTGAACAGAACTCTTAATTATTATTCAATATTTCGTCCGGACAATGAAACGATCCTTGCCTCCAAAAAACTCAATCTCGACGAAAAATTGACACAATTTTCAAAATTCAATAAATAATTGAATAAAATAAATTCAATAAATAAATAAAACGCAATTTTTTTTCACGCGTTTCCAACTTTTTTTCGAGCTGCTTTGGAAAATCGATTAATTATGCAAACGTGATTGTCAGGAGGTGCAAAGAAATATTGGAAAAATCTAAACGAGGCTTGTTTTGTGGGGTGGCGCAACGAACGCATTGTCGAAGTGGAAATCACGCAGAAGCTTTCTTTTTCTTTCAATCGCGCACCCTACACGTCGATTTTTCTTTATCGCCAACTTTCCAACCTCGTAATTCAGACGAAACTCTTTTTTTCTTCCCTTCTGGATTTTTGCACTTGGCGCGAACGTCGAAGTACAAATTGCATCGTAAATGCGACTTGGAATCTTGTTTAAACCGAAACTACTGCCGAGCGAGAGGTTCACGGATTTCAAGGGACGCGAGAGAGCGAGGGAGAGGAAATGGGGGGAGCAGGGGAGAACTCTTCGGGCTGAGAAAGCCAAAGTTGCGAGGGAAAGAGCGAGAGGCAACCGCATGTTCGAGCTGAACTTGCGAAGTACCAAGAGCTCGATTAAACGTCGCGAATGTGTCATCGCGAGTTCTCTCGACAAATTTGAGTCCAAAGCTTCGCAAAATCTCGCCAAGGGAACTAAAAAAATTAGAAAAAACAAAAAAAATGAAATTTCCATTAAAATCGACCATCAGGAAAAAATCAAGACCGTGCTGACTGAAAAGAGAAATATTTAATTTTAATTCCAAGGCGCGCGACGTCGTCGGTGATTTTGACTCTCTGAAGAATCATAAGATCGTCTGGAGAAGTCGCGGAATAGCTCGCGAGTTTCGTGCACTGAGTGGAACGTCAGGAACAAAATATTCCGAGTGGAAACTCGACGTGGTCTTGGCGTACTCATTTCCATTGAAATTTTCATCCTCCTCTCACTAATATACGGCAAGTGTGTAGGGAACATTGGAAAAGTGCAAGTAGAAAGAGTGTATTGCAAAGTCTTGTGTAGTCACAGTTGCCTCTCGTTCTTTCAATAACTACAACGATATATATGCCGCATGTATATAAAGACGTCGAGCATGTACGTATAGAAATTCCAGTGCGCGGAAAAGTTACTGCACTGAGAATAAAATTTTGTTAAAAATCGTCGATATTTTGTTGAATACGGTCAACTAAATAGGTATTTTTCGATAATATCAAAATTTTCTTTATTTTGGCCGAATATTTGCATTCTAATGGAATTGTCAGCAAAATTTACGATTGGAACGACTAAAATTTGCTTCCGAAGAGACTTTCTATAGAATATTTCTTGCCGCAGTGACACAATTTTTGGGATTAGTCAAAAAAAAACGTTTAGTCGAACGTATCGAACAAAAATATCGATCTTTTCCAACGAAATTTCATGAAAACTAAATATTTTTTGAATAATTTCAAAATTTTCGTTATTTTGGCAGAATATTTGGTTTCTCATGGAATTGTAAGCGAAATTTGCGAGTGGAACGACTAAAATTTGCTTCCGAAGAGACTTTCTAGAATATTTCTTGCTGCGACGACACAATTTTTGGAATTATTCCAAAAAAAACTTTTGGTTGAACGTATCGAACGAAATATCGATCTTTTTCAACAAAATTCTGTTTTCAGTGTACACATTCGTATATTCATATTTATGGAGAGCTCCATGTACATGCGGCGAGCTTCATGGTAACTAAAGCAAAAAGGATGGAAGGACGCATGTAAAAAGTATAAAGACGGATTTCAATTTTTTGGAAGAAAAAGAGTATACGAAGGAAGCAATATGCATTTCATAATATCCCGAGCGAACGAACCAACCGGCCAAAGTGAAGGTACAAAGTTGGCGAAACTATGATTACGAAGGAGCGAGGAAAGGGATATGAGAGACCGAGAAGATGGAATTGGCTGCATACCTCAAATTGTACATGTATATGTGTGTATTCATCATGCGATGGTATAGACAAGCAGAACAGAGGGAAGGGGAGGGAGAAGGAGAAGAAAGAAACGTGTGAAGAAACTCGCCAACAGTTTCTTCGCTCTTTACGTCGTGTGCCTTTTGCCTCGGTCTCTCTCTTTTCTTTTGCGTTCCCTGCTCGTCTTCCTTCGTGCCCCACGCAATATATATACGTGATGTATGTTATTCAGGAAATTTCGTGAGCTTCCTTAGCCCGCAGTCTTTGGGCCCAGCCGGACGCACTTTCTGCTCGCTGGCTGGCTGTGCTGCTTGCGTTTCATCAAAACTAGTGACTTTTCGGGGGCAACTTTTATCTCTCTTACTCTCGCTTCCGGGTTTGACAGCAAGAACTGGACGACGAGTTTTTTTCCGGCAGAGGTTTCCACAGCAGCGGAAAGACGAAAATTTCTCGTCCCGCTATTCATTCCTTCTCAACGTCACTCTCTAGAATGTATATTCCCAATAATTCTCTCTCTCTGCGTTTTCCAATTTTCTTTCGTTTTGAGAATTCGCCATTCAGGATTGCCTTTCTGTACTTTCAAAGGCCCAGAAATCCTCGAAAAGCTTCTGGGATCTCATCCCGCAACTGCTGGTAATGAGCCTGGGAAATAAAACTCGTAGAGTTTCTGAAAAGTTGGAAATTCATTGAAAAATCAAGGCTGTTAAGAAATTTAATGATTCGACTGCTCGGGGAATAATTTTAATTGGAATTGATTGGTAATTGAAAAATCCATGACTATTTTTTCGAGGGACTCGTCGCGCGATGAACTCATCGAACTCAAACGCGAACGAGAATCATTCAGGCACAAAAATTGACAAATTTGTCCGCAAAATTCTCAGAGGCTGCTCGCCACTTAGCTGCTGCTCACGTTTTCCATTTTTCTCATGCTCTCTGGTGCCCAAACACTCGATCGACACGAAAAATAGTGAAAATTAAAAAAAACTCAATTAATAATAAACAGAAAGAATCATTTTTTCTCTGCTTAGTCTTCTGAGTCTTTCCATCATGCAGAAAATGCCACAGAGCAAGCCTCGGGTCGAGAAGCATTAAATTATGTTCGAATCTTTTGACCCTGGACCCTCCAATACGAAGAAATTCATCGTTCCTCATTTCGCCCTTTCGAGCCGTGGGAATGCTCGTAAAAGTCATCGCGGAGATCGCGTCGTAAATCCACCCCCGCGACTAATAATATATATGTCTGACTCTGAGTGTATAGAAAAATCTCAAAAGTGGTGCAAATCCACTAAAAAAAAAAATCCTAATTCACTGAAAATAAAATTTGGTTGAAAAAGATCGATATTTTGTTCGATACGTTCAACTAAACGTTTTTTTAGATAATCCCAAAAATTGTGTCGTCGCAGCAAGAAATATTCTAGAAAGTCTCTTCGGAAGGAAATTTTCGTCGCTCCAATCGTTAATTTTGCTGACTATTCCATTAGAAACCAAATATTCTGCCAAAATAACGAAAATTTTGAAATTATCGAAAAATATTTAGTTTTAATGAAATTTCGTTGGAAAAGATCGATATTTTTGTTCGATACGTTCAACTAAACGTTTTATTTTTTGAAAAATCCCAAAAATAGTGTCGTCGCAGCAAGAAATATTCTAGAAAATCCCTTCGGAAGCAAATTTTAGTCGTTCCAATCGATAAGTTTAGCTGACAATTCCGTTAGAAAGCAAATATTCTGCCAAAATAACGAAAATTTTGAAAATATCGAAAAATATTTAGTTTTAATGAAATTTCGTTGGAAAAGATCGATATTTTTGTTCGATACGTTCGACTAAACGTTTTTTTAAAATAATCCCAAAAATTGTGCCGTCGCAGCAAGAAATATTCTAGAAAGTCTCTTCGGAAGCAAATTTTTGTCGTTCCACTCGCAAATTTCGCTGACAATTCCATTAGAAACCAAATATTCTGCGAAATAACGAAAATTTTGAAATTATCGAAAAATATTTAGTTTACCGTATTAAAAAAAAATATCGACGATTTTTAACAAAATTTCATTTCCAGTGTAAATGTTGGCCAATATATAAAAAGCAGCAGGTGTAATCGCTCTCCTTCGATACGCTGTCCATAAAGTACATTTACGAAGCTCGTAGTATTTCGAGAATCATGTTGTACAAAAGTTTTACGTTATTGTTATATTCGTTTTACAACCCTCTCAGCGAAATATCTCGCGTACCCGCGAAATTCATTTTCTCCCTCTTTCTCATCGCGCGCGTACATTTGATGTGCGTCTCTGCTCTGCGAAGCTTTTCGCTCGACCAACTTTGACTCTCCCGGGCGCGCGTTCTCGAGAAAGAGAGACTGCTTCGGAAAAGTTTTCTTCGCTCAAATTTTAACGACCACCAATTTCAACGCTTGTCACATTTTCCATATTTTCTCCGCGTGTACACGAAGCTCGTCGCCATTTTTTTTTTGCTTTTTTCGACAATAAAATGAATTTTTCTATTTTTGACAAAGGCGAAACGCAAAAGCTTCCGTGTGCGAATTCATTTTTATTTTTCACCAAAACTCAACGATTTTTTCAACTTTTACATTTTTTTTTTTTCGAAAATGTGGACGAAACTACTTGGTGAGGAAAAATGTTCGTAGGCTCGCAGGAAAAATGTTTCTATGGAAAAGCCCCTCTCGAGGGTCAAAGGGTCAAGAGAATTCACTAAAAATTCAAGTCTCTGTTTCTCGACTTATGAATGAATAGGATTGTCGCGTCCAGCAGTAGAAAGAAGAGTAAGACGCGGAGAAAAAAGTGCGGCGGGGGAAAGTGGCGAAGCTTGTCACGAATTATTGCCAGGGCTGGGTGCCAAGTTGTACCACTCGAAGGAAAAGAATAAAGGGGATGTTCGCAGACGAGGAGCCTTGCTGCTGCACTACCCAACGCGATTTTCAAACCACTTTTCGTCCGCGGCGATATTTTACTTATAACTCTGCCAGGAAAAACGATATTCCACCTCGTCCAATGTTTCTTCGTGAATGTGCAAACAAAAAGTAACAATACGTTGTTTTTTTCTTTCTTTGAGAGTCGGTAGAAAAAAGGTGCGCAAGCTCGATGATTGCGTGCGCCGTAAGCACGATTTTTCACTTTTCGTTCGTTTAGCTGCGGGAGCAGAACATCTGTCGATATATCAGAGCAGCTCGCGACGTCCAACAAAAGCCACGTCTTTCGCCTGCTTCTTTTCTCCAAAGCCCCCGCCAACTATTCTCATGGCAAATATGTCGAAAGAAAACTCGTTCGATTTCTCGCTTTTCCTCGCCGCGACCAAGCAATCTCTCGACCAGACGCATTTTCTTTTTTATCTCTTGCGATAAATTATCTCGACGCGAATTCTCTTGGTCAACGGGCGTCACGATTAATTCGTAACTCGACGCGTGAGCTTTTCTGGAGAAAAAAAATGTTGATTGGATCGATTAAATTTTTCAACGGTACGTCGAGGATTTTTTTTCAATCGAAATTTATTTTTATTGCCAATTTGTTTAATTTTGAAAATGATGCGAATTTTTCGAGCGGATATACTTTTTTCGTCGCGAAAATCGATCGTTTCACGTTCGTTATTATATTTTGCATTTAAATAATAAAATTCGCCACAGAAAAAATGGAATTTCGTTGCATTCCAACTTGAGCGTCATGGAATATTTATTATCAGCGTCGTAAGGTGTTGAGTAAATTTGTACGATTTTCCATGCCGATAGATATTCATACCTGAATTTATAACTTGATCGCATGACATCGAATGTCGCGCGGAAAGGCTCACCGCGAAGGAAAACACGAAATCGATCTCTTATTATGAAAGATTCACTCGCAGCGCGAGGCGTGCACCGATGAAATTTAAAAAGGGGCAAAAAACGTTTGGCAAACACTTTAGTACAGCCTCATTCTTCAGCCCTCTTGAATTTTCTTCTTCTTCTTCATTTCACTCTCTCTCTCTCGTTTTCTCTCTTCACCTCGTACATATATAACTTGATTCAGTCACTTCCGCTCTTTTGCTTCTCTTCCTCTCATCGCCTTTTCATATCTCATGTTTTTTGTTGCCTCTCGTTTCCGACCCCATATTATATTCAAATGGAAAATGATTTATCATTCCCTTTGTGCAAGGAATCCACGCCCGCGAGCGCAACATTTTTAAGGCCAAAGTGGACGGGGTCCCGAAAAAAAGGCGACAGGCTGCTGCGAGGGAGCAAAAGAGAAAGGAATATTCGAGCCCATGAATTTATCGGACAAAGAAGCAAAGTCTCAAATGGAATATAGTCATCTCTCTGAACTTTACTCACCGCACCGCGAGCATCCTTTTTTTTCTTCACATCGCATTCCATTCCTTTCCACTCGACGATTCCAATTTCCCACAATCCTTTTGGGTCCCGTCAACGAGCCCCAAGCTCTTCCCAACTTGGCTTGTCAAAGCTCACTCGTTCGCCTCGAAATACCACGTTTTCTTTTCTTTATTAATCTCATTTGACGATTTCATCCATCGAGTCCCTGCTTCCGAGTCCTCCTCATATTCCAACGCCCTCTTTCCTTCCTAGGCCTCGATCCAATCATTCCTTAAGGATTTCGTATTTCTCGTGGAGAGTTTTGCATGCAATTAGATACAAACACTCGCTTCGTTGACACGACATTTTTTTTTTATTAAACTATAAAATATTTCGATACATCGAACCGATAAAATTCAAAGGAACGTTCAATCTCTTTTTTCTCTGACACAACGCCGTGTGGAGCACGTTGAAAACGTTAGCAGCAACTGAAAAACGATAAAAACACGAGCAGACGTCCACGCAGGTTGAATCCGTCATCGTCAACGTCAATTTAAACTTTTACCATTTATTTTAATATCCAAAAACCATTTGTCACGATATTGGCACAGCAGCATCCGGCAATGACAAATTTCACTGAACCCGAACCTGCAAACTCGTTAACACCATTTTTGTCCTCAAGAGGATAAACTTTCGTGGATTTTGGGGGAAAGGTAAATCGAAACAGTCTCGAGACGAGGGATCAAGGCTGGAAGTGATAATGGTTCTCGCGACAGCATAACTTTCTGCCAAAATATCATTTATGAAATATATTTTTCGAAATAAAGGAGCGATCGTTAGAAATAAAAATTGACGTGATTTCGAAATTATTGTCAAGGAAATTCTTTCTGCGTTTTGTTCCATTTTTATTCACAATCGTAGGAGGCAAAAATAACAAACAGAAAAGAGCAGTAACGACACTGAAAATGAAATTTTGTTAAAAATCGTCGATATTTTGTTGATCGATATTTTGTTTGTGGAAAAATTTGTTTCCGAAGAGAATTTCTAGAATATTTCTTTCTGCGATCACACAATTTTTGGGATTATTAAAAAAAAAAACGTTTAGTTGAACGTATCGAACAAAATATCGATCTTTTTCAACGAAATTTCATTAAAACTAAATTTTTTTGAATAATTTCAAAATTTTCGTTATTTTGGCAATATATTTGGTTTCTAATGGAATTACCAGCAAAATTTACGATTGGAACGACTAAAATTTGTTTCCGAAGAGAATTTCTAGAATATTTCTTGCTGCGATNAATTATCAGCTGTTCGACAATTTGGTTATTCGTAATATTAACCCCCACCCAAATCGTCGATATTTTGTTTGTTGAAAAATTTGTTTCCGAAGAGAATTTTTAGAATATTTCTTGCTGCGATGACACAATTTATGAGATTATTAAAAAAAACGTTTAGTTGAACGTATCGAACAAAATATCGATCTTTTTCAACCAAATTTTGTTTTCAATGAAGACGTCGTGGAATAGAGTCGCGTGCCAAGAGGCAAAGAGAGTTTCTCCATTCAATAACATTCTCCCAATAATTCCTTAATTTCTTGTTGACCCTAAAAAAAAATATTCTCCTCATACAATCCCGATCCCCATATTCATTAAATATCCCACTCCACAATCTCGTGTGTGTGTGTGTCTTAAAAGTCGATTTTTGTGAATGTGCAGAAGCAGAAGATCGAGGAAATGAAAAAGTTTGCAAGCAGCTCGTTCAATTACTTTGGGGCTGATGAATTTTGGAGGAGATTGAGCTTCAACGATCTTCACCTTCTTGGCTAAACGCCCTGTAACCCAAAAGCATATAAAAACGAGCACAGTGTGTTTTATTTGGCTGTTCGAATGCCACACGCTGCTTCCCTCAAACACGTTTGTCCAATCGTCCAGAAAATTCGTATTGCTATGAGTGCAACGATAACTCACCAGCTCGCCGCAGTTGGTCATTGGCCCTGCTGCGAAATCAGATTTATGAATTATTTACAAATGCATGCGAGTAGTGCAGGCTCATAGAAATGTGTCATTAAGACGAGCAGAGTCGCAGCGTTGCCTGGGACAGTTCCATTGGTGACCAGGCTCAGGGTTGGTCGGCCTTTCCGCTTCGCGGGAAAGCCTTCAAGTGTTTTCCTCTCACTCCCTTTTTATATCAACGTGAATCATGAAATGCGATAACATTTCCGCCTCAGGATACTTCTCCCTCGAGAAATAAATCGCTTTGCTTCCGGAACTTGGCAGCAATCGCGCGCGGAGGAGCTCAGACACGTAGTAACGAAAAGTTGATGGAATGCCTGTAATTCAAAAACGTTGAATGCTCCGTTGGTATTTGCCATGAATGCTCCTTCATTTCAGAACAAAGTGTATCTTCGGGAATAGAACAACGCTTAAAGTTCAAAGGGTCGCGGCGTGTGATAAGGAGAAAAGATTGGGCGGATGCTGTTGGGAAAAGAGGCAACATTCGTTTATCTTGATGTTGTATCAGGTGGTTTTTGGATCGCGCAGCAAAGGAATTTCTCGTTTACTAGGTACATAGACTATGTGTGAATGTATTGAATGGAAAATACACGTATATATTGGCATGTGTGTTTAGGCGTCCACATAGCTATAGATTGAGAGAGGAAATTGTGCTCGCGTCATTCAGCAGCTGCAGCAGCAGCAGCGGGGGGGAGCTTTTGCTCTCCCCGAACGAAGTGGAAGGAAAAGTAGGATGGAAGAGACGGCTTTTCTGCCGCGAGGCTTTTCGCATGCCATTCCCTTTCGCCTCTCGCTTTCCGCCGCTTTGAACGCGCGCGGGTGAATGTTTGAAAGGGATGCAGATATGCAGGAGGGGG
>JBAJMU010000008.1:10555467-10672450 GCA_037952995.1 Hyposoter didymator
ATCGGGCCAAACGTGCTTTAGAATGGAAAAGCCCTCTGCTGGCCCGATCGAGCATTAATCGCTATACGGATAACGTTCCTGGGACGTTTTCCTCTCAGCAAGATTGATGTTCGCTCCGATCGGTCGAGTGAGAACCAACCCGATGTTCTTTCTGTCTCTCATTCCGCCTCTCACCCTTTTTCTCCTTCCCTCCCGCCTCCCCCCCCTTTTTTCTTCCTTCCTTTCTCTCTTCGCGTTCCCTATCTATTTGTGTACCACGCTTTTACGACCCTCCCATTACTTACACATAACCTCACACCATACCCAACCGAGTTTCCTACTTTTTCTCTTGCTTATGTTACACCTACTTCCTTCCCTGGATGCTGGAGCCTTGTCGCGCATGTACAACGCCTTCTAAATAGCCCGAATCCATCGGGATATATAAAACTCTTCTTCGCCTTGAACAACAACTGCGTCTACGACGTTGAAGTTTGCATCGTTGGAATGCAACGAAATTCTGTTGTTTCTTGAGCACAATTCGTTATTATTATTCACTCTGGTCGGTCTGGACAATAAAAATCCTCCCTTGCCTCCTAAAAACTCAATGCGGACTCGAAAGATTTTCACAATTTTCAAAATTCATTAAATAATTAATAGATTACTTCTAAATATGAATCTGAATGCTGCTGGTCCCAAGCAAATTTTTGTGTAAAAAGTAAATCTTTCGAAAGTTTAAGATGCACACGTCGCATTTTCTTCGATTTCTCGTCAGCGCAGCTATTGCGCCTTCGTGCTGCGTCAAAGGAAACGCTGTTTCGCACCTACAGCTCTCGCACGATACGCCATTTACTTTGACATATCCCGTGGCAAATTCGATCTGGATCGAACAAGACCGTGATGCCGAATATCCAGAACGTGTCACACGTGTGAACCAAGAACATTGTGAGGGATTCTCGCCTGCTGCAGCTCTGCTTTCCGTAACGTTGATAAAGCCAACCTCCCTCTTCATCCCTCAACATTCGTGTTTTCGTGTGCATCTCTATACCAGATTGAGTCACAAACGCCCGTTCAGCAAAGGTAACGTTCGCCATACATGCGCGCACCAGTACGCCCTTGACTACCTCATCTTCGTCGCGTCCAACTAGTCGTCGTAGTCGTCGTATTCCTCGTCACGGGGATGAGCTCATTGGCTCAAGCACATCACGTCAGCACACCCTACCAACCGTATTCAATTACGCCTAATTGCATTGGCGTATAAACACCCAGGCGTGATGCGCTTGGCATTGTTGATACTCTTCCACAACGTGCCATTCGTACAACTCTTTACACCCACATTTTTGTATCAATTGCATGGTCACACGCTCGCCGCGTACCCAGCACGAGTTTTGATATTAAATCGAAATAATGATTGGTAATCAATGAGGATTCTCTCGATCTCTTGGACGTGGAATCATATGATGAAATTCTCTATTTCACTTTTACAGCACACTGAGAATGAAATTTTGTTGAAAATCGTCGATATTTTGTGTTGAATTCGGTAAATTGAATATTTTTTAATAATTTCGAAATTTTCGTTATTTTGGGAGTTAATTTGGTTTCTAACGAAATTGTCAGCGAAATTTACGAGTGGAATGACTAAAATTTGCTTCCGAAGAGACTTTATAAAATATTTCTTGCTGCACTGACACTATTTTTGGGATTATTCAAAAAAAAAATGATATTGAAGTTTGCATCGTTGCAATATGCAACGAAAAATCTATTTTTTATTTATTATTTTGATAATTAATAGACTCGATCCAATTTTTCTAGTAAATTCACTTTTCGAATGGCGAAAAAGTCTTTCTCGTTATTGTCGACAAAGACTGTATGAAAATTTGGTGCGATAACAATGACTTTTCGTTGCATTTCATCGACGCAATCTTCAACGTCATGAAAAAAAACGTTTAGTCGAACGTATCGAACAAAATATCCATCGTTTTCAACAAAATTTTCTTTTCAGTGCAATAGTTAAAGGAGGAAATAATTTTGCAACAAAAATGCGTATCATCCAAATTCTTTTTCATTATTTTTTCCTAAAATTTCTACTCCATCGTGGCAAAAGCAATTATTACGACCTGGCAAAATGGCATCCAATGGGAAATGCATTTTTCATGCAACCTTTGCTTAAATATGCATCGTTGTTTCCTGGGGTCATTGCGCCCACAGGCTTGCCTATATTTAGTAGACTTTCTACCATCGTATCATCGTCATCATATATTCATCATATCCTCAGGTTATAGAGATCCATGTATATATGTGTTGCCTGGATGTGATATCCAGACTCGACAGTCTCATCGTTGGCGCAATATTTTTATAGCTATCGTTCGGAAATACCTGACGTTCGGAATAAATTCACGACGCTCATCACATAAAGTGGCAATAGTCTCATGAGCATCGCGATCCTCTTTCCCCTTCCTCGCCCTCATCTCGTATTATCTCTTTTCCACGTTGCTCGAAAAATTTGCCTTTTTTCGTGAATCCGTTCGAATCCCATGGAGTTTTGATTGGTTAGTGTCTCGTCGATTGTCCACGTACTAACGGGGAGAAGAATAAGATTTTTTTGGGTCAAAATACAATTTTTTAGGCTACTTTGTTTTTCTGGGTCAGGGAGACCCAATTTTGGGTCAGCCAAGGCATAGAGACTCCGGCACATTCCTTCCTATGCTTGCAATCCATGTCCCACTCGGCTCCAGCCATTAATTTCGTTTGCCAATATCACATGTTATAAAATATAAAAGTTAACCGATCGCAAACTCGAGGATTCGGTTGATGTTATTCAACGTCGGTGGATCGGTAATTAAGGCTCGTCTAGGTAAAAACTTTTGCCTCGCGTGTACGTTAATTCACGTTCAATCTCGGTGTGTGAATCCTCGAGAATTGCGCTCAGTCAGAATGGATTTCCAAGGCAGACTAAAACGAGAATAAAAGGACGCGAAAGAATTCACACGAGAATCGAGAGCAAGATTTTAGCATGGTGTGAGTGGGCTGCGAGAGCCCGGAACAAATTGGACTTTCCCACGGGGTAGAAGTAACACCTCCCGAGAGGGAAAGTCCTTTTCGACCCTACGCCAACCCTGTCTTCTGTAACTTATCCACGGATTCTCCTATACACTCGCCCACTGTGACCTCGCTCTGTACAAAAAATAGCACACACAGCGTTTTTATCCTCCACTGGGAATCGTGCAACTCACTATCACAAGTCTCCACCCAGACACATGCACACCCAAACAGTTTGCTTTAGAAATGAGCCTTTTCCATCCTCAATTGCAACAGCACTGAACATCCTCAGTCTCCTTCAGTATATACGACCCAGTTCTGCCCTCGGAATTGCCAGAATCTTCCCATGAGCACTGTCACCGATAATCAAACGTTTTACATTGACATTCATGGACAACCCCATTTCCCATAAATTAAAATCGTTTTTTCTTTCCATTATTGAAGTTAAAAGGTTCCACAACGAGACAAACAAAAAAAACTCTTGGCATTCATCAAGAAATTGTTTCTTTCGCTCCCTCCCTGTGGCTTCATACCCTTATTTGGTGTTTATCAAAAATCTCACGATGTTGAAGTTTCCATCGTTGGAACGCAACGAAATTCCCTTTTTCACCGATAATCAAACGTTTTACTTTGACATTCATGGACAATCCCATTTCCCATAAATTAAAATCGTTTTTCTTTCCATTTTTGAAGTTAAAAGGTTCCACGACGAGACAAACAAAAAAAACTCTTGGCATTCATCAAGAAATTGTTTCTTTCGCTCTCTCCCTGTGGCTTCACCCCTTATTTGGTGTTTATCAAAAATCTCACGATTTTGAAGTTTCCATCGTTGGAACGCAACGAAATTCCCTTTTTTCTTGAGCAAATCTAAAGATTCTCATTGGATATTTGGTCAGGACAATAAAATGATAAATTTTTAGGGTCCAAAGAGAAAATCGTTACGAAAATTGTTCTGGTTTTTGAAATTTAACGAACAATTGATAGAAAAAGGGATTTTTCGTTGAGGCTCAATGTTGGAAACTTCAGGTTCCCTACGAACGAACTAAGAGCAAAACTTTGCATGTATTCTGTAACGTGCTTCGCGAATGTTGAAAAAATGTCGAGCAGTTTCCATAAATAATGGGTTGATTCGCGCGTCGACCATAAACCGCAAAGTCTATGGAAAACGAGAATACAAAGTTGGAGTTGCCACTGTTCCGATAAGCCCTGAGGACGATCTACGTAACGCAGCAGGACGATGCCTCAGAATTATTCACTCCTTTCCTCCATACACACTCTGCTTTGCTCTCTTGTATGGAACATTTGCCCAAAGGCTATTTTCGCAATACACACTCGCTCTTTCCCTTCTCCTTGGTATCTCAACATGATAATTTTACTTTCGTCGGTTTCCTGTATATCCCACGATGTGAATAGTCTCTCCATTCGATTGTTAAACTCACGCAAACTATTTGACATGTTCTGTTGAAACAAAAGGAATTGCATGATGCGTTCAGAAATTTGAGGCGTTATTCATCAATCAGAATTGCGTATTTCAAAACTCAACGTTTATCCGCAGTCACGCATTCACGCCCGAAGGTATTGAGAATTATTTAACGTGCTCGCTAGCATCGAGGCTCGAATATCGCACCGTTATAACTTGCAGACGATTTTGTTGAAATTCCACACACAACGAGCATTTACCGTCCAGATTACAGTCGGTCACACTGAAAACAAAATTTTGTTGAAAAAGATGAATATTTTGTTCGATACGTTCGACTAAACGATTTTTTGAATAATTCCAAAAATTGTGTCAATGCAGCAAGAAATTCTTTAGAAAATCTTTTTGGAAGCAAATTCTAGTCGTTCCACTCGTAAATTTCGCTGACAATTTCGTTACGAACCAAATATACTGTCAAATTAAAAAAAAAAATTGTAATTGTCAAAAAATATTTAGTTTACCGTATTCAACGAAATATCGACGATTTTTACGAAGTTGAAGTTTGCAACGTTGCAATGCAACGAAATTCCCTTTTTTCTTGGGCAAATTTCAAGATTCTCATCGAATATTTGGTCAAGACAAAAAAACAATAATTTTTTAGCGTTCGCAGAGAAAATCAGTGCGAAAATTGCTCTGGTTTGAAAAATTGAAGCAACAATTGATAAAAAAACGTATTTTTCGTTGGGGCCCAACGTTGCAAACTTCAGGCTCATCGATTTTTAGAGCCACAAGTTTTTATTCGAGGAAAACTCACCGGGAGTAACTGTGAAAAGTTATTTCTGTATGACACGCAGTCATCGAGATTTTTATTCTCGATGTTCCTCTCGGAGTTGTATTCTTTTGGATATTTTTTCAATTTTGTCCCAGAGAGTCTGCTCCGACGCCGTGCATGCGGTCGAGGGGACACGGAGAGTTCTCGTCGTCGTTATTCGCGGTCCTGCTCCGTGGGGCCGAATTTCCATCGGATCGAAACGTTAATAGTTGAATTAGAGTTTCCGGTGTACTGAAGTGAACCGTACACTGGCTGGGATGCCGGTATACTGTATAGGGAAAGGCGCATGCAGCAGGAGGCCATATAGTGTTCTGTTGGATCGACGTTTTCCAACGTACACACAAAACGGCTACGGTCTAGCCCGAGGGCGCTTTTACACAGGACGAAACGGCAAGAGCTCTCTCTCTCTCTCTCGCTTTCTATTCCTCTTTCTCCCTCGTTCCTGTTCGCACTACGTGCCGAGATCCAAATTGCCAATTTGCCGCAGGTTCAACCGTCTCTTCCCCTGCCCGTATGTGCTGCTACGGCCAAAGGCTGTGGACAACTCTCCCAATGCTTCACCCATATGTACCGAGTGAATGACCAGCTGGGGAGAAAGAGAAAGAGAAGAAAAATGAAGGTGAAATAAGAGGAATGAGAACTCGGATCGTACAACCATATGGCTTTACTGCACGTACTTGACATATCTATAGACATATCCAATAAAATAATACGTATGTGAAAGCCGCACCGAGCACACATGCCAACGATAATGAACCTGCTGGCGAATTCCAGAAACCAGGGAATAAAAATCGTCACACACGTTGAAATGGTCGTTGGCTATTGCATGACAATTCTTGCCTCAAGCAATTCAAACATTATCGAAGAAAACATATTGCAAATTTTTTTGTGACACTCGAACAAACGAAATGGTGAATTTTTGTTGATGAGGATCGTTTAAATAGTAAAGTATAATGAGCCTGAAGTTCGCAACGTTGGGCTCCAACGAAAAATACGTTTTTTTATCAATTGTTTGTTCAATTTTTCAAACCAGAACAATTTTCCCACTGATTTTCTCTATGAACGCTAAAAAATTATCGCTTTTTTTTGTCTTGACCAAATATTCGATGAGAATCTTGAGATTTGCCCAAGAAAAAAGGGAATTTCGTTGCATTGCAACGTTGCAAACTTCAACTTCGTAAAGTATAATAAAGAAGACGTGAAAATGAATTTTCTGTCGGTTACCCATGGGTTACCCATGTGCAATTGAGAATCCTTTGAGTACGAAGGTCCCTTGGCTTCGATCGCAGCAGGTTTTTGGTGAGATACTCGTGTTGGGGGAAATCAGAGTGACGAGAGAAAGTGACGAAGCGTGTAATAAGCGACGATGGCTGAGCGATCATTTTCGGTCTTGAATGGCAGACGACACGGGACATTGATTCCCTATCGTTGTAATTTATATCCTGCCAAGTCTGGACCACTGTGAACATTGCTTCGATCTTTCTTGCTCATCGGCAGATCCTCTCGCTTTGTTTCTCTCTCCCAGTGTCGCTTAACCCATTCCATAGGACAGTCGAATGCCCTCATTGGTCACAGCAGGTCCAGATTCTAGAAATTTTCCTTCAAACGGTTTCTTCCTCATCCCGAAACCGATCGCAGTTCTTCCTCCTCGTTGTAAACCAAACAACGAACCCTCCGAGCTCGACCTTACGTAACAGCCTTTCCTGCCCCTCACTCTATAGCGTCAAACGATAAATCTTGAGCCGAGAAAATCAGTGACTCTCTCCATCATGATGCTCTCTATGGGGGTTGGATCGCACTACCTTATGGCTCCTTCGTATCTCTTACTCCACCTGCTATTACTGCCCCCGACCGCACACTTCACCGCAGACCCTCGGAGCTTTGATTCGCACGCTCGTACGAGTGTCTCGTCTCCATTTTCAACTGCTCCAAGTTGGCAGATTACTTTGCAATAATATAATTTCTCAATCGAGTCTCCAAATGTCTCTCAATCGATATGACAGTCACAAGGAGAATTGTAAATTGACAAATGGCATACAAAGCCTGCATGGATTCTGCTTATCATTTGATGGCTTTCAGAGACATCACACAGGCCGGATCAGCCGGTACAGTCCTGCCTTCGACACAGTGGGTTGTGCTCTCCTCCCGACGTTACCATAGTTACAAATCCGCTCGTTAACCCTCTAAAGAAGAGGCAACGACATATAGCGATTCCGTTGTTGACTAGTGTTCTATCCACCAATCCTCCAAAGGATTCATCACAACGACGACGCGACGATGATTGGCCAGAATTACGAGTCCTGGCCATGGGTGTCCTTCAGACTTGGTTCGTATGATGCTTCATATAATAACTAAACTCGGCGTTATCCTGCATTATCGTCGAGCCAGATAGCGCAGAGCTTCCTAATTGGCTAAATCCCTTCGTGTTCATTTTACGTGTTTGGCACTGGCACCCCTTTTATAAAAACAATGCTGCTCAATGGAAGACTCGATTGTCCGGAGTGACCCGATCTCATGCGAGGCTCTACGTGTTCCACTCGAACAGACGATGACACTCTCGGTTTTTTCAGTCTTCCCTCTAACTCTCTCCTTTCAATCCTGCTCTTCTTTTTCAATTATTTTCAATACGTTTTATACTTTTTCATCTCTCATCCCTTCGCATGAGCTTTTTCTTTTCACTTGGCAATTTTGGCCGGCAGCCATCTTCGCTGTACTGACCACCACTCACTTCCACGCCATGCACTTTTCCTCGCTCAGGATATGCTCTTTTTTATCCGCTCTTCCGCACTACCTCCACTCGACCGTCAATATAACTCTCTTCTATCCTAGTTTTTGTTGGTCAGTTACAGATGCTTCGTGCATCCTCATTTTAGCTTCTTTCTTGTTGATACTTTACTCAACTATTCGTTGGTACTAAAGTTTCTAGTAATCAGCATGACGCTCAAGTTTGCATCGTTGGAATGCAACGAAATTCCTTTTTTTCTGTGGCGAATTTTATTATTTAAATGCAAAATATAATAACGAACGTGAAGCGATCGATTTTCGCGACGGAAAAAGTATATCCACTCGAAAAATTCGCATCATTTTCAAAATTAAACAAATTGGCAATATAAATATATTTCGTTGCATTGCAACGTTGCGAACTTCAGCTTCGTGTAATCAGTTGCATTTCGGGTGAAAATATCAATTCAGAGTGCACTCTGTTCGCAACTGTCGAAGATCCCGTTAGCACGGACGACCAATTACCGAATCTCTCAACGAAATGCAAATGTGCAGCTCCCTATGCTGTTGAGAATTTGCTCCCTTTATTTTGCTTCACTGAGAATGAAATTTTGTTAAAAATCGTCGATATTTTGTTGAAAACGGTGAACTAAATATTTTTTGATAATTTCAAAATTTTTGTTAATTTGACAGTATATTTGGTTTCTAACGAAATAGTCGGCGAAATTTACGAGTGGAACGACTAAAATTTGCTTCCGAAAAGATTTTCTAAAGAATTTTTTTGCTGCATTGACAAAATTTTTGGGATTATTGAAAAAATCGTTTAATCGAATGTATCGAACAAAATATTCATCTTTTTCAACAAAATTTTGTTTTCAGCGTTCGAATAAAGCCGCGACCACGTTGCATGCAGCAAAGATCGTTCAAGCTCTATCGCGTTTCCTTTATTTTTCGGGCTGTTTCTTCGTCGGACGTTTCTTTCCGATGATCAATAACGAGCCCTCAAAATTTGAGCCACGAACCTACTCGTCGTTCATCCAAGCTCTTTCATCTTCTTTATAGCCTCGCTTTTGAGACACGAGGCCACTCTGCTATCTCTCCATCTTAGTACACGACACGGTAGCGACGACGCTTTCTGATACTTCCGCTTCGAACAAGCCGAACCTTCGTTGGACTTTTCTCAGTATCCTTTCGACGATAATTGAATCGAACCTCTCGAATCTCCTCGGCAGTCATTGTACCGCGTTCTTTCAAAAAGAAAATCAGTCGAATGGACAAAAGGCAAAAAGAATAAAGACAAAAAGGTTGAGAAATGAAAAGAAAAGTGAAGGGAGCGTTTCTTCCCTCGAGGCAATTCAATGGAAAGAATTACGGAATGGTTGAACCTTCGATTGGCGTTTTGCTTCTGCTTTCGAGTCTTCTTATTGCCAATGAACTGCTATTACCTTCGGCTACTGTTGCAGCTGATACTTTGTCCTTTCTCTCTTCCTTTTTCCAATCCTCTATATTCTCTTCGCGCCACATTGAACCAACAGCTCTTCCTTATTTTCATTCGCAATTTCTTTCGACTTGATTTTTCTACGAGAGTGTAACGAGGCTAGAAAAGTGACGAATCGATCGTCGTGGTCAAGTTTTTTATCCAAAACTTGGAGCGAATCGAAGCCCAAGATGTCACTGGTCCACGTTGGCTTTGGTTCTCGAAACGTGCACAAGTTCTACGGAGCAAGTTGGAAATCGCATAGCCCTCGGGCAATCCTCCCTCACAACGAGCAAACTTTACACTAAAGAAAATCGCACACACACACTTATATGGCTCAAGAGGCTTTCGATGTATTTTATAGACTCTCTTGGACAGCCCAAGCAAGTAACGATTCCCAACTGAGACAACATAGCTCAAAGCTGCTGCTCCTCAAGCCTGAGAAGGGATCCGAGCTTCTCTGCTCGTCTCTGATATTCGTATCGGTTGGATAACCTTCTCCGAAGGGTCCATCAACCACTGCCTGCTCGTGTTCCAAGTCTCCCTCAAATTCAAATGCTAACCTAGTTTCGAGCGGCGTGTACTCTACGTTCCAACTGTAACTGGACCATACACCCCTTCGCAGTTCAATAGAGCTCACTTTGTAAACAAATGGATTAGAATATTGGAGCGTTTGGTATATTCACACTGGAAATGAAATTTTGTTGGTCGATATTTTGTTGAATACGGTCAACCAAATATTTTTTCGTAATTTCAAAATTTTCGTTATTTTCGCAGTAAATTTGGTTTCTAATGGAATTGTCAGCAAAATTTACGATTGGAACGACTAAAAATTGCGTCCGAAGAGACTTTCTAAAATATTCCTTCCTGCAGTGACACAATTTTTGGGTTTATTAAAAAAAAAACCGTTTAGTTGGACGTATCGAACAAAATATCGATCTTTTCCAACAATATTTTGCTACACCTTTGCAGGCTTACCGAGCTTCGCGCAGTGACTGCAAAATTGCATTGGAACTCTGTTTCTTGGACATTTATTTATTTCATTTTTAAGAATGCAAACCATTGACTTTGATGCTTTTCTGTGAAAGTGTTTCTTAGCATGGTGTTCCATAAACGATTTATGAGGTTTGCCACGATTACACAAACGCTCAGCCCTTTTTTTCTGCTTTCCAATTTAGTCACCATTTTCCACCCGCTCAAACTACAAAAAAGACTCTTCACAGTCTGTTGACACGCGAGACTTTCTAAAGCCAAGAGTGTGCTAGTTGGCCTTTTGCTCAGTGACCTTTTAAGCTCTGTCAACGCTGGCTTCACATTCCTTTCGCATTTCCGTCTGGCACTTTCTCCCTTCCTCTCCCTCTCTCTCTCTCTCTCTGGTTCGCTGTTTCTTTCTACATCTCTCTCTCCTTATTCCACCCATGACTTACCGCTTGTTTTTCTAGCTTTTGTCGATAATTAGCTAAGGAAGCCTCTAGAAATATTCACTACGAGAGTACCTCGTAAAATAGCTTTGTACCAACTCCCAGGCATGTCACCGCATCAGCTCTTTGGATTCGCCTTGATATTGTAATTACCTCCGGCGTTTCTCACTCTCGTTGAAAATTCATTTCTGCCCAATTTCTTTCTATTTCTTGGATTCAGGGAACACTCGATGATCCATGGCAAACGTTGATGACCTCGAGGCTAGTGCCTGCAATTAAAAATCGTAGTCAATCGTCGCAAAAGCACAGCCCGCCACGCTCCAATAGAATTTTACTACCGGCAGGAATTAAGCGTCGGTGAGCAATTGGCGAATGAAATTTCACGGTACAAGCAACGAGCTGAAAGTTGTTCGGTGTACGACATTGGAAATATATCGCGCGAAGCAGTGAGTCGCGCAGCACGGTGAATGAATCGGAGATCAAGTAGAAAAATGAAAGTAGGTGGCGAGAGGAAGAGTGTGATAGAAAGGGAGGCCAATAGCGAAGAATTCATAGCAGCAGCAGGATGATGGCGATAGCAGCGCGGAAAACTGCTGCTGCCGCCGACCTAGCAACTCGCCAGCTCGCACCCCATGACGGATCCTGCACGAGGGCTCGAGCTCAATTTTCCAATTTCCCCGACTGTCACTCTCCTCGTAGTCACCAACTTTTTTCCGATCTCTCTAGTGAGCATTCGCGGTGACTCGATCATCCGGAGAATATTTCTTCATCCGTAGAGAACCTAATAAATATATATGTATATATATGTAAACAGCGTCATATCGCGACCGCATTCGAGTCCCTGAAAAAATCTTCGCGAGCAATATTTCTCTGCAGCTTTCTCATTCTGCTTTTTTGTTTTTTCACGAATCCATTTTTTTTTTTCATCCGTCCATCGCCGAGCATTGTGCTCTCCATTTTTTTTTATCTAAAAACTTGGCCAAGCTTCCTTTTTACCTCGAGAATGTTATGATTTCACGCTGCTGAAGTTTGCATCGTTGGAATGCAACGAAATTCTGTTTTTTTCTCGACTGAATCCCACGATTTTTATTGAATATTGAGTCAAGACAATAAAACCATTTTTTTTTCGAGATCCAAAGACAAAATCGATACGAAAAATTTAATGATTTTTTAAATTTAAGAAAGTATTAATAGAAATAATATTTTTCGTTCACTGAAAACATAATTTTGTTGGAAAAGATCGATATTTCGTTCGATACGTTCAACTAAAAGTTTTTTTCAATAATTCCAAAAATTCTGTCATCGCAGCCAGAAATATTTTAGAAAGTCTCTTCGGAAGCAAATTTTCGCTCGTTCCACTCGTAAATTTCGCTGACAATTTCGTTAGAAACATAAAAAATATTTTGTTTACCGTATTCAACAAAATATCGACGACTTTTAACAAAATTTTATTCTCAGTGTTGGAGCCCAACGTTGCAAACCTCAGTGCGTCATTATGATTTCTTGTTTTATTAAATTTCATTGGCTTTTTTTCTCTTGTGCTTATTTCTTGGTGCTGGCTCGTTGCGATTAGTATGCCGTGTGCGCTGGCTCAACTTTGCTTTATGCGCGATATTAGCTCGGCATTTTCTGTGCGTCGCACTTTTCACATTCGTATTATATAACCGGCGAATTATTTTTGCTAACCTTCTTTTCCTATTCTTCCGCTATTTAGACTGTTTTTTTTTATTTTGTCTCTTTCGTTTGCTTTCGGCCTGTTGGAGACTGCAGCGAAAAATTTGTAGAGATTATTCAATTTGTTACTCTCCGTTAAGTCACTCAAACTTAACTTCTCGCTCGTGTGCTTGTTTCTTTTTGTTTTACCGTTTTTTTGCTCGCAAGCAAAATGTTTTGTATATCTATGGATGGATTGGCGATTTTTGTGCCCAAGTTCAACTTCAATTACGTGACGAAAGTCCGTCGAGTTTCCATCGTCCTGCTGCTCGCAGCCGCCGTTTTTCCGCAAGCCAATTTCCTCACCCCCCCGTTGCGTTCCTTATCCCTTCATGNGTTGAAAAAGATGAATATTTTGTTCGATACGTTCGACCAAACGTTTTGTTTGACTAATCCCAAAAATTGTGTCAATGCAGCAAGAAATATTTTAGAAAGTCTCTTCGGAAGCAAATTTTCGCTCGTAAAACTCCTAAATTTCGCTGACAATTGCGTTAGAAAGCAAATATACTGTCAAAATAACGAAAATTTTGAAATTATCTAAAAATATTTAGTTCACCGTATTCAACAAAATATCGACGACTTTTAACAAAATTTTATTCTCAGTGTTGGAGCCCAACGATGCGAACTTCAGTGCGTCATTGTGATTTCTTGTTTTATTAAATTTCATTGTCTTTTTTTCTCTTGTGCTTATTTCTTGGTGCTGGCTCGTTGCGATTAGTATGCCGTGTGCGTTGGCTCAACTTTGCAGTGTGCGCGATATTAGCTCGGCATTTTCTGTGCGTCGCACTTTTCACATTCGTATTATAACTGGCGAATTATTTTTGCTAACCTTCTTTTCCTATTCTTCCGCTATTTAGACTGTTTTTTTTTATTTTGTCTCTTTCGTTTGCTTTCGGCCTGTTGGAGACTGCAGCGAAAAATTTGTAGAGATTATTCAATTTGTTACTCTCCGTTAAGTCACTCAAACTTAACTTCTCGCTCGTGTGCTTGTTTCTTTTTGTTTTACCGTTTTTTTGCTCGCAAGCAAAATGTTTTGTATATCTATGGATGGATTGGCGATTTTTGTGCCCAAGTTCAACTTCAATTACGTGACGAAAGTCCGTCGAGTTTCCATCGTCCTGCTGCTCGCAGCCGCCGTTTTTCCGCAAGCCAATTTCCTCACCCCCCCGTTGCGTTCCTTATCCCTTCATGTGCCTCTGGTCTATCTCATTCCTCCAAGAAGACATGAAGTAATTTAGCTAATGGCCAAAGTTCATGGACCCCTACGTCGTGGTACAAAGCTCCTTTCTTCTCCCCCCGGTTCGTGCTCCTTCCGCTTGAGCAAAAGGAAAAGCCAAAGCTGAAAAAAGAAAAAAGCGGAACAGCGGAATGCGATAAATAACAGTTTATAGTCTTTGGATATCGCCGCACAGTTTGCCTTCCTCGATACTTGGTAGAAAAGTAAAGCAGCTGTGAGCTTTCGTTCGTTCTTCCTGTCAATCGGTTTTTATTTTTTCTTCAAACTCATTAACGTCCGGGTCAATGCAATCTGTAGAAATGCTTGATTCTTGTGATTATAAAATGGGACTGTCGACACAGAACTTTGTGTATGATTGCACTCGTTCATCCAAGAGCGAATGAGAGGCGAAATGAGGGAGAGGCGGTAAGGAAAACACAGCGAATGCGAAGCCGGTTATCCAGCCACGACAACGGGCTCATTATTTTCTCGAGAGCTCCGGGCGCGAGTACCGGATACACGTTCATGGCCTTTTCCTTCGTAAGGGACTCTCAGAAGCCAGAGACAACCGAGTGAGGTAGGCAATGGAGGACATTATAGCCTCGCTGGAATAAACGACCAAACATTTTTTATCCTACACTCGGAATGAAATTTTGTTGAAAATCGTCGATAAACTAAATATTTTTTAACAATTTCAAAATTTTCGTTATTTTGGCAGTATATTTGGTTTCTTATGGAATTGTCAGCGAAATTTACGAGTAGAACGACTAGAATTTGCTTCCGAAGAGATTTTCTAACATTTTTTTTTCTGCATTGACATAATTTTTGGAATTATTCAAAAAAACCTTCAGTCGAACGTATCAAACAAAATATCCATCTTTTTCAACAAAATTTTGTACTCAGTGTATTTTTTTTCCTCTTGCATAATTCTCGCAACAAAAAAATTGAAAAATTCATCGTTTTCTACGATCGTGTCGAAAGATTTTAAATCTACGTTAAAAAATCTGAAAAAATTCATTCGGTCCATCATATCGGTCAATATATAGTTGCACTTTTCAATCTTCTCGTCAAATTATCAACTTTTGACGCAACATTTGCGAGTCATCAACTCGACGTCGAAACGTGTCTCTCTAAATACATCTTTCCTGTCATGAGTTCAATGTAAATAATGCCAGGAACTTGATATACATTATATATCCTCATACGTATATGATATACATATCCAGTGTTCCGCACTCGAGAGTCACGAACTTTGCAACTCCGTCGTGCTATGTACCGGGCGAATAAGTATAACAACTAAAATTCATCCTTCCAGATGTGACGTCATGTCGGCACGCCCTTTAGTTTGCAACTTTTGTCCAACAGCTATAGTTGTACATTTTATACACGTTGGATATACCTCATCCATTCCCACTTCCTGTATAACTGCGTTCGGCTCTACACACCTCTAGACTTTGAATTTGCTCAAGTTTAGCTACGTAGACGCTCTCCAGAGTTTTCGTATACAGAGCGCAGTGTCTCGTAAGCGTGTATGCGTTCTCGCGTTGCTCAAGACTTTTTGGATCATTGTTTAGTCGTATATTTTTTAAAAAGCGCTCCATTCGCTCTCTAGAAAATTTCATGCTTCAAATTCCAACACCCGTCGAATTTGCCAAAGTTTCATGCACATTCGTCCGCGAGTGCGTGTGGCTTACGCGTTTGTGTGCACGTTCTCACGTCGCGCATACGGGAATCTGCGATGTGTGTTATTTGATCATTATTGCGTATATAATGCGCGGAAGCGGATCACCCGCTGTCGAAACAAAGCGCAACCAACTGCGTACAAGGTGCAGGAGACCCCGAGGTATTGTCGTCGCCTAGACTCTCACCGTCGCAACGCTCGCTCTCCAATGCGAGCTTTGCAAGCTGCGCTCTCTCGCGACACCTGCCTATGTTCCATTATGATGAATCATCATTGTATGCCTTGTCGGTATTATAACATCTGCGTATATAGGCAGCTACGTACAAATTCACGAATACGAGACTTTCTTCGTCTTGGTAATTCGACGATTCGTATCGTTCGATCCGCGCGTTTCTTTCCACCGATTCTCGCTGCTTAACCTGCTGTTTCAATGAGAATTGAAATAATCAATTTAATTCAACGTCCACCGTGAATGAAATTTTGTTGAAAATCGTCGATATTTTGTTGAATACGGTAAACTAAATATTTTTCGATAATTTCCCAATTTTCGTTATTTTTGCAGTATATTTGGTTTTTAAGGGAATTGTCAGCCAAATTTACGAGTGGAATGACTAAAATTTGCTTCCGAAGAGACTTTCTAAAGTATTTCTTGCTGCATTGACATTATTTTTGGGATTATTCAAAGAAAACGTTTAGTCGAACGTATCGAACAAAATATCCATCGTTTTCATTAAAATTTTATTCTTTTCAGTGTCCCAATTCGTTTTTATCGCGAGTCGACTATTTATTCCGATCTGACGTTGTGGAATATTTTTTTTTTGACCAAAATCATCGATGGTTCAGACTCACAGGGACGTAGGACGATGATCTCTCGAGATGTGGGTCAATTTTTGTGAAACTGAAACGTCAATACTATTTTTTGTACCAAAATTCATGAAAATGGGTCACTGCAGCAAAATGTTGAGACTTTTCAATGCTCTGGCGTTCTCAATTTTATTTACTAATGAAAATTCGTGGAAATTGAAAAATTCATACGAGCAATAAAGTCCGCGAGCTCGCACAAAAATTCTCCGCCTGCCACGGCCGCTTAATTTCAGACAAATTTTAACAAAAGGTCGAACAATTTATTTAAATTTACGTTCACGAGCTAACGCCAGTATTTTGAGTCGTACACATAGCTCCTCGCTGTCGAATTCATCATGTTAACGCGCTCAACTAACCCTGGAGCGGATGATTGGAGCCCCGAATAAATCTACATCCTTTTTTTTTTTTTGTCAATCCTTTCAATCGGCGTTTTCAACCTTCATCACTATATATGATGAATATTGAATACAAATATTCGTCAATTCATCGTTCTACATATGTTTTACGATATTTACGGACGCGAGACGCGAACCTTGGGCTGTAAACCGTTAAATATTCGATGAAGGTTAATTGAGAATGGCGAGACGAGAAAAACGTTATCACATTCGATCACAAATTAAAAATCACGAAAAATACGTTTTTTTTATCAATTGTTTGTTCAATTTTTCAAACGAGAACAATTTTCGCACTGATTTTCTCAATGAACGCTAAAAAATTATCGTTTTTTTTGTCTTGACCAAATATTCGATGAGAATCTTGAGATTTGCCCAAGAAAAAAGGGAATTTCGTTGCATTGCAACGTTGCAAACTTCGTAAAAATACTTTGTCGTTGAAAAATAAAATACTGATCGATTTTTTCTTGTCCGAATATTATCATCGCACTCGCGCGTCAATTAACTCTTAATGAAGAATTTTCGGTTTTCATTATGTTCGCAAATGAACGCGTGGAATGAATGTTCTAATTGAAGCTCTACGTATGGACCAATCTTACTCCGATACTCGAGAGGAAATTAATATCCTGATGTGCATAGAACGCCAGAGAGACTCGATGGCAATGGGAGAGGAGGATGAGAGCTGGTTATATCGCTGTTGTACACAAATTTCCGGACCAGTGACCGTATGATGGGTGTTTAACGTTGATCGATCGATCAGTCTCGAGGATGTTCCATTCCCGACCATTTTCCACCCGCCCCCGCACGTTTACGTTGTCCTAACGTCGCACCATCCCCTAAACGCTCCTCCCTGTCCATCCCCGTGTATTCATCGATGCTGTGTTTCGTCATTCTCCACTCGATTGCCAGAATGAAACGGTGCAGCAGACTCTCGCGGGCGAAAACAACAAAAACGCACGAGAACCAACATGACACAATTATTCTCGACGATGCGAACGAATCAGCGTCGAGGTTCAGGTGGTACGATCTTTTTTTTCTTCCCAATTTTCAGAATCTGCTTTTCGATCCGGCAGCAACGCACGTGTCGACATCGCACACTCGAAAACTTTGCGTGCAGCTACGAAAAAGGTCATCGAATATTCACGTGGCCGGAAATCGAATCTCTGGAGCCAAGCTCAATCGTACAATGTGTCGAAATAACTCGAAGGAATTTATCAAAAGAATGCAGTAAATATTCGCAAATTCCATCGATTTATCTCGGTTGAGTCTTTTGTACAGTCGTGCGGAACCGATACTCGCGTATGTCCACGCTCTCTCACTTTTTCCTGCTCGAATATATTTCCATCGTTTGTTCACTCGGTGAAAAATTCGATAGAATCCAAAAAAAAAAGGATTACAGGCTTTTTAATGAATTTACTGTCTTTCCAAATTATTTTCGAATCCGCATTGAATGAAAAGAATCGCCAGTCGATTCCACAAAAAAATTGAACTCGCTGTTTTCCTTTTGAATATTGGAATGCAAATTTTTTTTTTGTTTTTCCAGCTCCAATTATTTTGGCCAGGATCGGTTCGAAAATGGTGCATATCGAGTAGCTCGTTTCAAAGCGAATATAGTTTTCTAGATAATTATGATATCCTGCTTGCTCTCACACATCACGATTTCACGTCCTTTTTTTTCTCTCTTTGTGCACAGATCGATATCTCTGGTGCATGGTTCAGCCTGGAGGAAGCTTTCCCAGGGACCATACGTTTCCTACATTTCCTCTGCTCGCAACCTCCGAGCCATTGTTTTATTCAATCATTTTTGCTTTCCGTTTCGTTGGCTCGTTCTCCAACCGCCATGCGTCGAAATAATAAAATGGAATTTTGTTTTGTGCATTAAAAACATCCGAATTGATGCACCTTTTCCATTAGTTGCAAAGCGTCCATCGTGACTTGAAAAATTTGACGAGTCAACCGTTGCCTCGTTATTTTTCATTTTCGCTGCACGCCTTCGGTTAATAATTTTTTTTTTTTTTTCGCGTAACTGTATGCATGTCCATGGAGCGAGAAAGAGGGGTAAAAATAATCGATGGACGTGCTTGGTTCGTCGACTTGGATGGGGTGAAAGAGAAGTTAGCTCGCGTCCAATGAACCAGCAGCCTCCGTCGTCGCCACTCGCTTCGCTTTCTCTCGTCGTGCGGTTGTCGTCGCCGCCGCTTGCCGCATCCTCTTATACACCGAGTACATAATAATGTTCACGTACCTGCAACATGTATATGAATAGATTGAAGACGCTGGGTGGAGTTTGCGCTTCATGATAAAATGCTTTTCTTGTCATAGAAAAAACGTGAAGGGTCAGAGAAGCAGGAGCGAGAGAGAGAGAGAGACAGAGAGCGGAAGCGAGAGAGGTCAATGGACTTTATCCGTTGCAGTTATTTTCTACATCGATAGTAAATTTTTTTTATCCCTTCCCTCACATCCATACAATTGATAAACACGAGAAAAAGAGCGAGAGACGAAAATTTAAGGAAAAAATGAGACGAGGCAACAGACAGAGCCAAAAATCTCGAGCAACGTGGTCTCGTCTTGCAAAAAACAGAAAGGCTTCGTTTATTCCTCGTTGATTGTTAGGTCGGAAGAATAGAAACGAGCTCGCGACGTCATCTCCATTCAGACCATCAGCAAGTCTTGTCGTCTTAGCAACCAGAGAATTTTGCACGCGTTTATTCTCTTACGACTCTCACAGATGCTACGCACACTTTTCTCTACGACCAAGTTCCCTCAGCATCTGCGATATTCTTTCTTTTCATGTTTCCTTCGTGTTTAAATTTATTCAACTGCGTCTTTCAATTATTCTTACGTCGAACGTTACTTTCATGACATTCATGATTTCTTATTTTTTCGGTTTGGTGACACACGTGTCGATTGAATAAAAATTTTAACGAGACTGCTGATCGTTTCGTTATGAACTTTTAACTCCGTTCTCTTGATTGTTTTTTTTTTTTATACGAAGTCGCTGCGGAATCAATTATATAGAGAGTTTGAATTTACTTTCGCGAGCCGAGATCGAGAAACGAATTTTACATTCATAGTTTTGAAGGATCGGGAATAGCGCGAGGTTTTCTCCAGCAGGAGGTTCAATGAATGCACGCATCAGCGTCTTCAGGGTCGTCATCCGACCAAAGAGGAATAAGGAATGTATATCCATGTGTAATATCGCGTTGAGCTTGCACCGCTGGGCTGAGGAAGCAGGCGAGGCGAGCGGCTTCACGAAGCTTTGCATGACAAACGTCTTTATTACTCAAGACGGGCGGAAGCGCGAGGCAAGGATCTTTCGAGTACGGGGGCGCGAGGGAAGAAAAGAATGAGAAATATAACATCGTGTTCGCAGGAGGAATAAAGCGCGTACACCCCGTCGAGAAGTAGCGGATAAGAACGACTTGGCTATCCCCGCACCGATCCCTTTCACAACGAAATGTCGTATTCACAGACTCTGCCAACTTGCTAGTCGCGCCCTTTCGTCAATTTGACTTTCGAATTATGTTACTATGAACATACATACGTTTATGGCTGTCTCCAAGGGACACGAACAGAGTTCAAGAGATATGACGAAAGCTTTTATACCATGTTTCTTTTTTGACGTCAGACATCGCTGTCGCGATCCATTATTTCATTTCGTAATTAAAAGAAACATTTATTATTATCGCTTTTTGGTCGCGGTGGCTGTCTGAGTCATCACCCAACCAACTATTGAGCCGGCTTCGTTCACTGAAAACGAAATTTTGTTGGAAAAGATGGATATTTTGTTCGATACGTTCAACTAAACGTTTTTTTTGAATAATCCCAAAAAATTGTGTCATCGCAGCAAAAAATATTCTGGAAAATATCTTCGGAAGCAAATTTTAGTCGTTCCAATCGTAAATTTTGCTGATAATTGCATTAGAAACCAAATATACTGCCAAAATGACGAAAATTTTCAAATTATAAAAAAATATTTAGTTTTAATGAAATTTCGTTGGAAAAGATCGATATTTTTGTTCGATACGTTCGGCTAAACGTTTTTTTTTAATAATCCCAAAAATTGTGTCGTCGCAGCAAAAAATATTCTAGAAAATCTCTTCGGAAGCAAATTTTAGTCGTTCCAATCGTAAATTTTGCTGCCAATTCCATAAGAAACCAAATATTCTGCCAAAGTAACGAAAATTTTGAAATTATCGAAAAATATTTAGTTGACCATGTTCAACAAAATATCGACAATTTTTAACAAAATTTTATTTTCAGTGTGGACTTTGGACTTGACCAACACGAGCCACTCGGTGCTGTTGGTTTTTTCTTATTATTTTTTTTTTTTTTTTTTTTTTTTTTTTTTCATCAAAAAATATTCGGGATCTTTGCGAAATTTCAACATTTCCTGAATTATATTTCTCTCCAACATTTCGTTGCATCGTATCTCATCCTTCGTTTCGTTTAGCGTCAGCGTTATTACACCCACAATGTACGTACGTTTTCCTTTTCTCTTGCCTCCTTTTTTCTTTGCTCTTCATTCAAGCTTCGAGTTTCCTCGCACACCAAGAATCCGCGTCCGCGAAACTTTCATAATTACAAAGTTTGCGACGGCCCAAGATGCAAAGACGGCGAGGGATGCGCGGGCCAGAGGTATGAGATGAATTCGCGAGTCTCTGATATCCCCAACGCACATTTCGCTTCCTCTATACTTTCCTTATGCACCTTCGGCAAGATACACCTCGAACAAGCGTTATTCTCATGCCCTTTATAACGAGCTTTGCCAATTATTTTAATACGCTTTTATAAATACATGCTTGCTGCGCCATGTTAACTTCCAATGAAACTTTCATCCGATCGAAGTTAATGCAAGATCGAAATACATATGGCAACTTTTGTTCACGCTTGCGGTATTCGTTCCAACGTCTTACAAAATTCAATCTACGAAATGTGAAAAAATCAAACTTTCATTATTGCATAAAATGGTTTTTATGAGCTGATTTAAAAAAAAAACCGAAATTATGAGCTTTTTTACACGCTGATCAAGTCCGGAAAGGAAAAAATTGAGCTTTGTCGCTTCTGAGCAAAAAATATATCAATTTTACATCGGAGCAGTTGATAATTTTATCCCTTATTTGGGAGAATCTAAAGGTGAGATTCGAACAAAATTTTTAACAGAAAATGTTGATTATTTGTTGACGAAGCTCGTGAGCAGCGACTCGTGCATTCATAACGTTTTTCTCTTTGCCTCCAAGTGCAAAAGATATGTAAGGTCTGGCAGTAAATTTAATTCGTGCAGGAGAAAAGTGGCTGAAGTTATTTACTTGGTAATGGTCGATGCTCGTTAATTCCTTGTGAAATCGTAGCAAAGAATTTTTGTAATTAGACACGTGGAAAAGTCTTTCAGGAGGATCGAGAATAAAGGGGGGGAGTGAGGGGTTCGTGGATGATAGGAAAATCAATGACAGCAGCGATGGAATGTTGGTTCTTTTATTTTTCCTCGCTCAACGTATATTCTCTTGGTCTTCTTTTCCTCTTGAGCTTTTTTACGCTTTGGTCCATTTAGAGGGATGCTGGTTCGCGCGAACGGGTGACGCTGCGGAATGTGTCGGCCATGTAGGGTGAAAAGAATGAGACGAAGCGAATGAATAGACAGAGAGAGAGAGAAGGAAGGAGCGAGATAGAAAGTTGCGAAATAAAAGAGAAGACAAAAGCGGAAATAGCAGGAGCAGCGAGAGCGAACCAAGAGAAAAATAAATGAGAAACGAAAACTCTTCGAGTCTCTTGGAGAACATTTTTCATCCACAGTTTGGTACTCGAAGCACGTATTGGCTATCCGGAATCGAACGTAGTCCCGTTTTCGCTCCATACTCTCGTCTCTTCCCTTCGATTCACCTGACTGGCTATCCAAGCGGCAACTCTTCAGACCATCCTTCCCGTTTACCTTTGCACACCCATACACTCAACCGTACCATACATATACAGACATTTATCCATCCATTCGTAATCGCGGAATAGTCGCGATAAGGGCTCCTCGTTACGCTGCAACTTTCTGTCACGAGGAAACCTCGCACTCGCATCCTCTTGCGACGAGTGCACAACACTGCAACGCTCTCCATCCATCGAATTTGTTCTTTTCGAACGGTATCACGCCTTATTCGTTTATTTTTTTGCCCCTCTTCGAATCGGACGTAACGAGGTGTTACGTCAACGTTTTTAAATGGCGATATATTTTGGTGATTACGACGTTCGATTTTTTGGCTTTTTGTTGCTAAAGTCGTTGGAAAACCACCGGCAAGCAGATCGATCGTTGCTGCATGGATCCACGTCCGTTGACGGATTACTTTACATTAAATTTTGAGATTGAAATTGACATCTGGTTCCAACGGTCCATATGAAATCCAGCATTATGGGAAAACGCGGAGCAGAGAGCTCGCGTGTATATTCAAGAACGCTTACCATCACGAAGAAGAAGCGTTGACAATGCTCGAACGGCACGTGGCACAGAATTTATATTGTTTTCTCTCCAAAGTACGTGACTTGGACGACCTCTCAAGACTTATTGGAACGTCCCAGCGTACATCACATGCTCATGCGCTGTGAGGTTGAAAAAAAATTGAAACGCTGTAAACGCGTGTTTCCAACTTTGACCGCGTGAAATTTTTACGCAGCTCTAGATTTTTTAAATCGACGTTGAATTTTATCAGCAAATGAAATAAATTTCGGGCGAGTATGCGGTTTGAGAAATTTTTATTCCGACAGCCGCTGCGTTACGAAACGTGTCTGAAACTGATGTGTCAAAAAAAATTTAGCAATTTTCGCATCACTCCTTTCAGCTTTGTCGCCGATTCATATGTTTGCATTAATTACAGCCAGGAGAAAAATCATACGGTGGACGAAACGAAACGCTCTCGCTGCGTGTCTTTTTTCGCGTTTGAGGCTCGTCTTTTTTTCTGTGGGGGCTTTTTACGCGCCAAGCCATCGGATCGTGGATAATTTCGCTGTGCATAAAGTAGTGAAGGCGAGTAGTGACGAGTGAGAACCCTTTGACAACCAAACAAGAAGAAATGAAACGCCCCCATCCACCGCGAAATTAATGAAAAAAAAAAAAAAATGAATGACACTGCGTTTGTAGTTTGTCAGAGAAAAAATCGTTCGTTTAATTAAAAAAAAAGTCTCGCGTCTGTTCACTGTTATTCTGTTAGTTAGGATTCATTCGTATATGGCTTGTTTTTATATTCTCGAATTTAATGACAAGCTTCTATTAAGATTCGTTGATGTTTTTTTGTTTTTTTCTATTTTTTTGATTTTTGAAATGACAAAACGAGAAAAAATCGTTCGTTTAATTAAAAAAAAAGTCTCGCGTCTGTTCACTGTTATTCTGTTAGTTAGGATTCATTCGTATATGGCTTGTTTTTATATTCTTGAATTTAATGACACGCTTCTATTAAGATTCGTTGATGTTTTTTTGTTTTTTTTTCGATTTTTTAAATGAGAAAACGAGAAAAAATGGAAAAAATGATAATTGAGAAATGCTCGAGATTAAAAATAAGCCATTAATTAATGATGATCGTCGTCCACATCGTCTTATCAGTTTTTTGCCAAGCCCCTTAATTCAAAAAGTCTTTTTGTTATCGAATATTTTTCCTACATATGGAGGACCAAACGAGAAACAAAACTTGAACGAGGAGAATTTCATTCTCCTTGAAATCTCGTTTCGCAAAATCGTTTTCTCATTTCCCGAGGTGGAACATTCACGCGATCGAGTGAGGCTCAACTTTATATACATGGACGTATAGTTACATATGGGCAATACGGATTTCAACGTACCCGTCCCTGATAGGTATATAGGATAATTATATGTACACAGATATATACATCCAAGTGTGCAAAGATCGTTTCCTACGAGTAGATCTTTTTTGTCTCGATCATGACGCTACAACGATCGCATTTCGGAAACGTAAAATGAGACCAATCAAATTATCTGATTGAGAAAATGCTTTTTCGTGTTTCCCAGATCGAGAATCGTTGATTTTTATGAGAATCGCCCGAGGAAAACCGATTGTGCTCAATTGCATTGTAAATTTCAGGCGAAACAATACAAAGTCGAAATCTTGAAGGAAAAAAAAAAGAAAAATAAAAAAAAAATAATTCAAAACGATTTAATAAAAAGATTCTTTTCATTGGATCGTTGGTGATCCAGTGACAATCCCGCGTAAGTATAAAAGGCAAGGAGAAAAATGTTGACTTGTTAAATAATTCATGGTGAATCTTATTGGAAGTGAAGAGGGTTGTTGGTTTATTTCGGGGCTACAGAGGCACCCTTGTCAAGAGCCTTCAACGGGGAACCTCTATCTGTTCTTCCACGTCTTTGGCTTTGACTTTCCTTCCTTTTCTTTGGAGACGACGTTTTTTCTCTTTTTTTTTTGTCATTCTCGTCTTGCTGCCTCTTACGTGGTCCATCGGGAGCGCAGCCTACTCAACGCGCTTGACACGTTCTATCCGTCTCTTTTTTCTTTCTCCCTTGAATTCTGCAAGGCTCAAGGGTAAATCCTATGCTGAAACGCCATCAGTCACTCTCGTGGCTCAAGCAGTTTTTATCCTTGGCTAATTTTCTCCATGTTCCCAAATATATACGTCGCGCTTTTTTTTTCCTCGCACACAGCTGTCAAATGAGAATGGAATCGAATAAAAAAATTTATCGACTTTTGATCCGAATTTTCTTTTCGGATAATCAGTTTATTTTATTTTTTTCCATTTTTGATGAACGCCAAATTTTTACCGCGTCTCCATAATACGAATTTGAAGTTTGCAACGTTGCGATGCAACGAAATTCCCTTTTTTCTTGGGCAAATCTCAAGATTCTCGTCGAATATTTGGTCAAGACAAAAAAACGATAATTTTTTAGCGTTCATAGAGAAAATCAGTGCGAAAATTGTTCTGGTTTTAAAAATTGAACAAACAATTGATAAAAAAATGTATTTTTCGTTGGGCCCCAACGTTGCGAACTTTAGACTCATTTCATATAATTCTCTTGGTATTTTTCATTGAAATGATAGATTTTTAGTCGAGGCGCGAATAGATCGCGTCTTTGTAATCTTGCTGGTCACATCGTCTGGACGCGTGATCATAAGGCGAGAGCTGAAGGAGGCCTGCGGATAGCTTTTACTTCCGGTAAAGCTGTGTGTTACCTGCTAGCACGTACATGCCTCGCCCACACTCTTTTTTCAATGCCTTCCGAGACCCTCTCGCGTTACATCCGTCTTGCTCACACACACACTAGCCTTTCTCAACAAGCTGTCGTCGTCGCTTTTCAACTTTCTGTCTGAGAGTCCCGGCGCTTCTCCTTTGCTCGCTGCCCTAAACCCCTCAGCTCGACACTAGCCGCCCCTTCACGCTGCTTCCCTCGCGCGTTCTCCTCTGTTTGCCACGGACGTTGCGACGACCCACAGTCGACTATTCCCGCCGAGAAAAAAAAAACACACACACACTAACGACCCACGGGGTTAATGATTCTTCTCCTATCCACCTTTTCCCTTCCCTCCACCCAACCCTCAACCTCCTCGTTCCTTGGATTCTTTTTTCTGCTTTTTGTAACCAACATCCGTTGCGCACGAAACCGGAAGCCCGCGAGCACTCCCGGTGGTCTTCCCTCTTGTCTCCGGGCTTTCTCGCGCTTCTGTTTTATCGTGACCTCGCGCGAATCTCAAATTGTGAAATATTCCAGTTCACGAAACGGGATCGAGCGAGATTCTTTAAATTCGCTGCATGAAAAATGGACTTTTTAAATAAAAGATTAAAATAATCGTCGTTACTTTAATGCAAATATATTTTTCATTCAAAACTCGACAGCAGTGGCAGAAATTCTCGTCAAATCGATTTAAAAAATTGGGATAAATTATTTTCAAAATTTTCCATCGCTTTTGCTCAAAATCTCAAATTATTGACCGGGTCACGGTATTTTCTTTATGCAGAACCTTCCGAATCACATTATCGAAATATTAATAGAAATTTTATTTACATTTCAATTTTTATCCAACATTTATGACGAAATTTCTCGTTTCGTCTAATTTTTCTCGTCCCCTCGAAATTTACATGAATTTTCAGCACCTTTGAGATTCCCAACTCCGTTGCTCGCGTCAACTTTTCGATTTTTTGAGTACAAAGAAAAAAGAATGAATTCAATTTGATCGATTTATTGTAACAAATTACTTCGTGCACGACTCATTATTATTCGAATCCATCGTGAAAATAGCAAACACTGTGGCCTGGTATATAGTTGGCGAAGGAGGGGCAATAGATCGAGCAAAAATTGGAGCTGCATTGAGAGCAGAAGAAAACGATTGAGTGCGTACATAAAGAATTCGGTCAGTCGAGTGGCTGCCAGTCGTACGAGTGCTTCAAGGGAGTTTGCCAAAAAAAAAAAANAAAAAAAAAAAAACATGCCAATTTTTTTTAAATTTGGTAAAAAAACTGGCAAAATCTGTAGGATCGAATCTTTTTGTTGGAACTACGAGAACAGAGTTATATTCGGTCCAGAGTCAAGTCAATGGGGATCCTGATGTCGAATGGGGAAAGAAAATTGAGTTGAGAACGAGGTTATTCATCTCCATTGTTAATCATGCGTTGGCCATTGATTTTCAGGGGATAAGATGCGAGGGAAGCTCGACTTCAGTAGCAGGGGAACGATATAATATACGAATGGGCTTGGGGGCTGAAATACGTATCGGTTTCCTTCCTTCCTTCCTTCCTTCCTTCCGATCAAATTATCGACGGATTCGTTCATACCTTCAAAGTTACAATCCTCACACATATAATCCATACATTAATATATCTAAACACGTTAACTATTAACTTGGACGACTACTCGCTGTCCCAGAACTTTCGCAAAGATACAAGCTCGTGTGAATTTAGTTGGAAAAGACAGAGAGAAAGCTTCTACGTACATATGGATAATAAATGGTCCGACGATGTATCTATAGATAAACAGATAGACGAGCGCCATTACTTATATCCTTGCTTCACGATCGAACGCTTATTGTGGATAGCACAGTTCGGGCGTGACCGGAATTCCCTCTTGCAGCGCCCTCTCTCATTCTTTCTCCTTTTTCCACATATTATACCTCCCACGACACCTCTCACTCGTATTTATCGCACCGTGCCAATTGATATGGATTCGAGTGGGGTCAATTCGTTTACCGATTCCGTTAACCCCTCGCGATTCCATACACACGAACACAGGTGAAGCCTCGGCATTGTCACGCCTGTATTGATTAAAATTATCCTCAGACACATCATACAGGTGTCTCTAAACATTTCAGCACGATAGAATCCTAAAGTAAACATTGATCCATTGATTTTTTGCTTTGCGAACAAATCGTGGCAGAGGAATAAATTATAATTTTCGTGAAAAGTCGAAAGAATTCTTCGCGTTACATTTTTCATTTCATGGGATCGTTCGGGTTTTCGAATCGTAACATTTGCGAATGGATTCTTTGCTGGAAATATAATTTTTTTTAAAATCGACGATATTTTGTTGAACGCGGTAAACCAAATATTTCTCATTAATTTCGAAATTTCCGTTATTTTCGTTCTTAACGGAATTGTTGGCGAAATTTACGAGTGGAATGTCAAAAATTTGCTTCCGAAGAGACTTTCTAAAATATTTCTCGCTGCAATGACACAATTTTTGGGATTATTCTAAAAAAAAATGCAAAAATTTGGTTTTCAGTGTCAAGGCACATAAGCGAACATGTTCGAAGACACTGTAGCATTTTTCTTTATATTCTTTTCATCGCTTCATCACATCGCAGTCGACCCTTTCTTTTGCTAGGACGAATATTTTTCCTCCATATTCGCGTTTTTCTCTCGCGTCACTAAAGTTGGTTCGTGCTGTAGTAAAAGCAACCGCCGATCAGCTTTTCCAACGATAATAAAATCCATCCACTCCGGAATAACGTGTACCTGCTCTTTTTATATCCACGTACGCACGGCAACCTACTTGGGAGACCATCCTTACGACGTGTTTATACTCTTCAACGAAAGTTCCATAAATACCGAATTTTTGTTTAGTTTGTTTCTCTAAACAATTTATAACTATTTATCAGTGAAATTTTTCCAAAATGGAATTTTGCAAACCCTTCGATGAAATTCTCCCTTTCGTGACAAATTTTCCATGGTATTTTGCGTGGTTAATAGGCCGCAGGTCGATTTTCATTGCTCGATACAAAGCCATACTTTTTATGGGTCACGATCAAGTTGTGTCGTAAAATATTAATCGCAGCCTCGGAGAAGCTCAGAATTGAAACGTTTCTTATCATTTTTCTGGACCTTCGTATACGTAACATCCGTGTATGTAGGTCTCTGTAAATATATACATATATATATAGAATGTGATGCAAATGTTCCCAAAACGCCGAATAAGCTTTACTGGCAGGTACTCGATTAACACGAGTATAACTCACAAAGAGAGCCCTTCATCTCTCTAAGGCATATAAGCTCGACGAGCATCACTAATACACTCCTTGACTACGGGCTCTTGATCGCGTACCACCAATCGCGATAACGCTGCCTATATAGCACGTTGAGTGAAATGACGACCGCTCACTACGAATCTGTATAGCAGAGCACGCGCACCATTTCCTCCATTACTTATCGATCCAAGCTAATTAATAAAACGAGCGTAAACGTATGCAACGAGGCCAATAACGATTACGTCCAGGTGCAACAAACTCTCTCTTGGTCTTGTGTTTTCTCTCGCTCGCTCCCTGCTTTCGAACGTTTGAAAAATATGAGTTACTACACGATATTTTTTTGAATACGTTCAACTAAATATTTTTCGATAATTTCAAAATTTTTCCTATTTTGGCAGTACATTTGGTTTCTAACGGAATTGTCAGCGAAATTTACGAGTGGAACGACTAAAATTTTTGGGATTATTCAAACAAAACGTTTAGTCGAACGTATCGAACAAAATTTCCATCTTTTCCAACAAAATTTTGTTTGCAGTGTGTTAATTAAGTTTCGTGGGTACACTCGTTAGGGTGTTTTTCTTTAGAAAATTACCGAAACTACACGCGACATTGAATACAGAGAGACATTGATTTTTCTTATTTAAATATATTCTCCTCTTTGACTGGGTCAAAAAATGTATAAATAAAGGACACACAGCCTTGGGCTATCTATATTTCAGGCACGCGAACATCCCATTTCGCCCATAAATATCCATGCGTGTATTACCTTTTTGCCACACAAGCCTCCTTCACCCCATCAGCTCCAACTATTTTAATACAACGTCGACGTTATTCTGAATTCACAACGATCCTCGACGCCCTTATTATTTTTTTTTACCTTTCCTTCCTTTCAACCTTTCCCACGAGACGGATCCGGCCGTGAATTTACGCCAAGCATCGCTCTTCGCAATCCGGAGACATTTTTTACTGTCGAGGAAAATTTAACTCTCATGCGCTGCTTCTACGCTCAGGGTAAAACAAGGATGCGGCGTCGACACCCTTTCATTCGCGAGCTTTCGATTTCACGTCATGTAAATTACGTCAGAGCCAGCAGGTAACTGAATGAGACGCCTCGCACCCAGTGATCGGACAGGCGACTCGAATAATCGAAACGTTCGAGTGACTTTTTTACGCTTTTGAGCGTTTTGAAAAAAAGTTTTTCCAGTTAATATTTTATCGGGGAATCCCAATTGCTAATTATCTTCGCGGACACTGGGAATCTCGTCGTTTATTTCTTGACTATTGACTCCTGAGTTAAAACGGCATTATCGACGTTTAACATCGGGTTAATAGAGTGTCCGACGATTTTGTCCAAAATGACCCATAGAAAGCTCTCCGGCATGTATATACGAGCGCGCGTTCAACATTTAATACTGAAGGAAATGGTCGACGACCACATTTATACGCTCTTTCCCAGCATTTTTTTTTTTACTTCCTCCGCCCGATTCGCGCTTGAGCGAGGATTTTAAAGTTTAACGTCGCTCGTCCGAATTAAAGTGGAAGAGTCGTTTTTAGTCGGACGCTGGCAACGTTTACGATAGAGACGGTCGAACGACTACGACGACGAAAACGGAAACTCGGCCGTAAAGCTTTCGTCCTTTCTCCCTGCAAGCACGTGCCATGACTTTTTTTCCTTTTTCTTTTTTTTTTCCTTTTTTTTTCAAAGAATGATCTCTGTGTCATACGCTGCAAGGGGAAAACTTGTATAGAGATGCGTCAACACACGCTGCTCCCGCCGCATACACACTGCCTAGCAAGCTCCATGAGAAACTTTTTCTACTTCGGGATTTATCTTCTCCGACCACCATGTTCCTCTCGTAAAAGCTTATCACAGCGACTGACAACGCCCACGGTTTCCCTCCGTATTACCTCGAGTACATGTACCTTTTCCTATACCTGAATATCAACATACGAGACTTGTGCGACGAAAACTACAACCATTTTCCTAGTCAAATCAGTCTCAAGTAAAATACGTCGACATAAACATTTTACAAGTCTGTAAAGATCAACATTCTCCGCATGTACATTATTTCTCCTTCCGAAAACTTTGTTCATTTTTATTTTTCGATGCGAGTTGCTGTTTTTCCCGATGTACTCGATAAATAGTTACACTTTACCCACGAAAGCGATACAAACTTTGAAAATACTGCGGATCGTAGTCACTGAATTTTAATATTTCGATCTCGATAATGAAAAAAAAAAAAAATGTACAGCTTCTCGTTATTCATTTGCAACGTAACGGCGAAAACCAAGTCATCGTTTTCTGAGTTTCATCGTTTCATAGCTCGCTGCTTTTTTCTCGCTGCTGCTTGAGGATTGAAATAAAATTTCGTCGATAAAAATACAATGCCTAGTCAGTGGAAATGGAAGAATCCGTAAGGAATCGGAAACATTCAGTCATCGCTTCGTTTCTACATTTTTACTTGTTTCCACGAACAGCATTCTTCGCGAAACAACTTGCACTTGACTTTCTCCCCGTTCGTATCGATTCTTTCGAGTGTCTTACGTTTTCGTGTCTGTGTGTAGCTCGATAAGTGAGATCGACTTCGATCTCTTCGATTTCAGGTCTGACTGCACACCGAGGGTTTGTCCACTCGACAACCTTTTCCAAAACCCACCTTGACTGTGTTTTGATACAATTGACGATTCGAGAGTTTGGCATTGCGATATTCTGCGAGCTTATGAATTTGCGGATCTCGTGATTAGGCCCAATTATACTCTTAGGCCAAGCAATAGAGATTTTTTCATGTAAAAAATACTAATGGCAAGCCGCGGGTGCCATTCGACGCGGAATCGCTCCCCGATCATAACTGCATACTTTTCCACTCGAGATTTTCACTATTTATTTTGTTATTAACAAAATAGTGAAAAAAACAGCACTTTTTTTTGTTTTTTGCTTATAACAGACAAACTATTGAAGGAATGTTGTTTGTTCCAAAGGACGAATTATAAAGAATTGAAAAACGAAAAAAATGAGAGGTGAAACAATTTGATCGCTCAATTATTAAGGGAGAAAACTGNTTTGCGGATCTCGTGATTAGGCCCAATTATACTCTGTGGAGATGAAATCTCATGGTGCGATTGTGACGTATGAATAAATTTGAAAATGCTCTCGAAAAATGTGCAATATCCAAAGAGAAATGAAAACTCGTGGGCAATTTTTTCATGGCTGATCGACTAATGAGACAAAAGCTTTTAAAAACGAGGATTAATGTCGAGCAATAATTTCCAACAGACAGTTTTTCTGAAATATGGGATTTACAAGGATTTCATCGGGTTTCGATGTATCCGACAAAAATGAGTATCAATTTTATAAATTACGATTTGGCGTACAATATCCATCCAATTTTGCTCGCGTGTCGAACGATACTTTTCATTTCGTTCCATTTAATCCTTTCAACGTCGAATGAATAAAAGGGGAGAAAAGAAAAAAAAAAGAAAAACAAATGAAATTCCGACTCTGAGCACACAGATTTTTCGTTGCTCGGTCAGCGGTTGTGAGGGTTGGAAAAATAGAGCGATAGAGAATAGCGAGCTCGGCAATGGAGAGAGTCAGTTTTGTATACGAAATTCGTACAATCGTAGCTATCACAACGGCCAGGATTATTGCGAAAGAGAGCGAGAGAGCGTTACGAAAAAAAGAAAAAAAAAAAGACAAAGAGGGAGAGAGAAAGGAAGCGAGAGGTAAAGGGCTGATATGCAAAGTAGACGAGCTTTATGCAAAAGGTCTTCTGCTACCAATTCACTCTCTGCACTCTCGGGCAAGCCACCGCTCTTATCACTATGCCTGGGTCCACCCTCTCGACATTCACGCACTCCCATATTTTCTCTCTCTCTCTCGTCCTCCTCCTTTTTTTCAACTCTTTTTATTTATTTATATTACAGCTCGTGTCGTACGCAAATGTAGGACAAAGAAAGTGAAAAAAAAACTCAACAAAGCTGCGCGCTTCTCGTCCTTCTCTCATTCTCGCTCTGGGAAACTGCTCGCGGAGGATAGAATAATCCTGCGGGCTCGTCCGCACGATAAATTTCCCGAAATATCGCGTCCACTGTTATTGTCGACTGTTAAAAATATAGCTTCCCGTTATCCCATCGAGAATTAGTCGTGGACATTTTTTTAATACTCACTTTTCACGTCAACTACGAATATTGTAAATTCACCACTCGAAGTAGCCAAATTTTTCACGCAGGAGAATTATCAATCATTCATTATTATGGAAAATATAAGGTGACGAAATAAAAACATAAATTTTCTATGTAATGTCAAAAATTTCGACCAATCGATGAACAAAATCCTCGAATAAAAAAATAAATAATAAAAAGTCCAATGCAACGTTTCTCCTTGGTTTCCATCTAAATGTCATTCATCCAGCACTTCAGGAATCGAATTTTGTATTGCTCTTTCCATTATTTACTCGGCACGAGGTTGGAATTTAAAAAAAAAAAATTTACACCGAAAATCCGAAAAAATTTACACCGAAAGTCCAATGCAACGTTTCTCCTTGGTTTCCATCTAAATTTCATTCATCCAGCACCTCAGGAATCGAATTTTGTATTGCTCTTTCCATTATTGACTCATCACGAGGTTAGAATTTAAAAAAAAAAAAATTTACATCGAAAATTTGCTTCTGAGCAAGTTGAGTCACAATTTCCTAATACTGGACGATGTAGATGGCAAGGATCTGACAAAAGGGGTCGCACGTATATCTCGTAATCTGCGAGAATGATATGAATGACGAATGGGAGTCGCACCTGCGGCATAATCTCAGTCGCACCAACATACGCGTGAGTGAGTAGACAGAGACGTACACACATGCACAGACATATTCTGGTACGTGTCGGTAGCATGTAATTCCGCACAAAGACAAGGATGACCATGAGGAAGCAGCTTGGGCCAAATACTGCTGTGAATTACGACGCATTTGAGCGTCAGAAAAGCTTTCAGCTGTGCTCTGTGAATCACATCCTGTCTCCCTAACAGACCTTCTGCAGAGCCAGTTCACTGAAAAGCCCAATCAGAAATGACCCTCAATCTTCTCGTCATCATCTCAAGCCCCTGAATCCTGAGGCCCATTCGAAATTCCTAGGAAATTATACCAAGTTGAAGTTTGCAACGTCGGAATGCAACAAAATTCCCTTTTTTCTTGGGCAAATCTCAAGATTCTCATTGAATATTCGGTCAGGACAATAAAACGATCGATTTTTAGCGTCCAAAGAGAAAATCAGTGGGAAAATTTGTCTGGTTTTTAAAATTGAACAAACAATCGGTAGAAAAACGTTGCAAACTTCAGGCTCATGAAATTATTATCAAAGTTTATCGAGAAAACAAAAATCCATTATTTTCCAATAAACACGAGAAAAAAAAAAAAAATTGTCAACTGCGTTAGCCATCGATTAAAATAGAAATAATTAATTACGAAAACACGAGAGTGTTGAAATGAGAATCGCTGCTTCCTTGACTAAAATGAAAATAAAAAAAACATTGGTTTCTCGAGAAATGAGCGCGATGAGCTAGTCATGCGGGTAAAAAAAAACCAAGGGCCCATCATTGTCAGGTGGACTCAGTTTGAACAAGCGAATTGTGAGTCGTCCATTTTTTCTGTTTTTTTTTTTTTTTTTTATCGCGTCGTCTAGCGGTATAACAAGCTGCTGGCTGGCTACTTGTCCACTGGGCATGCCTGGTCGTATCCGAGCGTTCACCCTCGTACATTTTTCGTAGCTCATTAGGTCTGCCACAAGCTTTTCGGTGTGTATGACAACGACGACGACAACTACTCGTATATCTTTCTCTCCCTTTCAAGGGCTTTACCGGTGGAAATGAGCGTAGTCTCCAGTCACGTACGAATTCAAGTAATTCCGACTTTTGGAAAACGTGATGAGAGGAAAGACGATGCAGGTTCTAAGCTTATGAAACTCTATTCGGAAACACGTGAACCGAGGGGCACGAAACATTTTTACTGCAAAGATCGAACTCTTGAAGAAAATTTTTTTTTTTGCGAACAGAGTTTCTGTTTTTTTTTTTCAATGATTCGAGCTCACGACTCATGAGGAGAGTGTTTAACGAATGTTGAATGACAGAATCACTGGGTAACGAGATCACATCGTATCGCTGTTGAAACTTACCCTTATTATTATAAAGCACCCCCTCAAATCACTGGGCGACGAGCTCCTGCCACCAAGTGTTTTTATAGCTCTGAAACCTCTGGGTTTTCAGGCTCGCTGAGTGGATACAAACAGGGCACGAAATTCAATCGAATTCATGAAACATTTGGTAGCGTATGAAAGGGTTGAAAAAATACTGCAAAACGAGGGACACGAAATGAATTTCAAACTTTTTTTCGTCGTCCAAACAATTGTAAAATTTTAAAATAATTCCCAATGATTAAATTACTCTCGAGGATTTTGTGTCTCCGTAGCAGCTTGTAATTCTTTCGATAAAACGAGGACGCGGTTGTTTTTTCATGTGGAGCTTGACTAGGAGAGCTGCTGGCAAGGGACGTTAGAGATTTTACAGGATAAGGTACGAATGGAGTCTCTGTGGTGGGTGCTTTGTATATTATGGAACGTTACGGGGCTGCGACCCGATCGCGTTTTGTTTTCCTGCGTTATACGTACTCATGGGAAGCATCCCCTTACCGATGTGCCCTTCTCTGTTTTCTCTTCGCTTTTGCTAGTGCCCTGAGACAATAGTTGCACGTTCGATAAATCAGCGGATTATGGAAGCGTGGTTACGCCCGTGGCTTTTGCACGGTCCAGAGCAGGTTCATCCCTGGATCGTGCCCAACCCTCCACGTGTATACACTCGATGTACATTTTTGTACTCGACAATGTCTCTGCTGTTCTCTCTCTTCCTCCGACCGAGTCCTCTTCCCCATTTTCCAGCCCCCCCGGATTTAATGAAAACAGCTAATTTTACGAGAAATAAAATCGATTCACAAGGGTTGGGGGAAAGAAGCAGAGAAAATGTATTCGCGAGCCTGAGTTTTGCGACTTTTTTTTTCTTTTTTTTTTTGCGCGCGTTCGTACGCCACGAATTATCGCGTACGCCTCGCTCGGCATACAATCTCACCCCGCACTCGTCGTATGCCCTAGCCATTAGGAACTTTTTATATCGACACCATTCCCACCCCCATAAAAAACCTTCGCGTGCTCCGACCCAGCAGTTTTTTTTTTTTTTTTTTTTACATTTTTTTCAAAGACCCTCTCTCTCTCCCGTAAACGTTACTTATTACAACTGTCTCGATAAATTGTCACGTTCTGTTCCTCGTATACACTCGTGCATTTTTATAACCGCAGCGCCCTTGTCTCTATATCGCTATCTGTTTGGTCGCTCGGTTCACAGTGTTCTTGTTTTTTTTTTCTTTTTCATATCCAGCGTTCCACTGAACACGATAATTTGTATATAAATAAATTTAAATGCTACCGAGTCTGCCTCAATTTCAAGAAAAATAATCGCAGCTGCTCAACATTTTTTCTAGTGCAATTTCCAAACGCGCTATGGAGAAATAAATGATTGGGAAATGCAAATAGGAATGTTGTCGGTTTACAAGGAAAAAATTGGCCTACATTTTTCACTTTGATTCGCTGTAGTCTCATGAATTATTATGCTTGACTATTAATCAATGGAAAGTGGTGCGAGTCCGAGCAGCAGGGCTCGTTTTCTCGTAGAGAATTCATTATCCAAATAATTAGGGCCTCCGTAGGCGTAGATCGAGGAATATGACAACAAACTCTTCTTTGACGCGAACCCATAATGTTTGCCTTAACGAAGTATGCGAGAGCTATAATAATTCCAACGACATACGAGACCGGGGAGAGCGAGGGGGAAAAGAGGCGGGGAGGTCGGGAGCTCGTAAATCTCCAACAGACGACACTCGACGTGCCTTCTCGCATAATTTTCGTTCTCGTGTAGCTCCGCGACAAAGTGTCGCAGATCGGGTCACCGACGCCGTCTGCTGCCTCCACTTGCCTTTTTTCACGGATCGTCACTCCACTCATGAAATCTCTCTTTAATGAGTTCGTTGAAACTTTGGAAAAAAATTGATCAGTAAATCGTATAATTCATTTCAAATGTATCGCTCATTAGATGATTGAGCAATTGGATTCACGAGAGCTGTTGGAAGCAGAAAAATCTTTAGTTTCGTCGGACGATTAATTCTTCACCGACAGACAAGAGCGTCGAGCAATTTCAAACTGTCGGAAACTTTCTGTTTATCCACATTTGGTTGTTCCAATTGGAAAAATCCCATTTTCGTACGTCATGTCTGCGCGCAGCTCGCACATCGACTCGCCTTAAACTTTAATTAATCACTCGAGTTTTCTCGACTCGATTCATTTTTCCATTATCCATCTGCTGTCAAAAAATCTACCGAATGGCTCGCCATGATGCAAGAGAAAACTTGGAGCAGCGGTGATGAAGTAAGGGATGCCTTCATATTCATTTCATCATTCACCAAGAAAGTCCCAGGTGCACTGAATTTTCCTACATAGTTGTGTGCCCTCGACACCATCAGGACGACTGGATCGAGTTTGAAAAAAAAAAAAACTATAAAACGGGTTAATTAAATACATTTTCTCTTTTCCCTCAACGTTCCCACCGAATCCAATTTTTCAATAAAATGCACATCATTAATTACGTAGACTGATGGAGTCATAAATGTGTTGCTCCAAAGTTTCATTCTGCATTGTTATTTTTCACTGGACATTATATTCGCAGCTGAAATGTTTGATTGTAAAATTCCATTCCATTAAATATTACAATAAGCCAAAGACAAAAGCAGGCACTTTTATTAATTCACGTTGCAAATGAAAGACTTTTTTGCGTTTTATCGTCGTGAATTTTAATCTGGTACTGAATACAATGTTCAATGCAACATTGTTAAATAAAACTGAAGAGATTTACGATGGTAGCAATTTGCCTGCGTGAAAAGGGAGCAGGAGAGAAGAAAAATTTCATTTTACGCTCTGTGAGGATTGTCCAATCCCGAGAAATATGCCAGAGAAACGCGAGCACAATTCATTTTTTCTTACTAAAGATCCAGAAGGTTATCCGTGTCCAGAAAGGTACAGAAATTGCGTTTAAACATCGTACAAGTTGACAAGTTCCTTGATTCGAAGTCCTGCTAGGTGGAACGTTCATAAAGAGTCACAGCAGGACAAAATGTAACTCCTCGACGATCAAGTCTCTGTTCGAATGTCTTTCGCACCGTAAAACTAAATAAATAAACATCTGTCGACCCTTAACAAGTACTTTCCAACGTTTCATCTTCAAACTCGTCCTTTCCCGCTCTCCGCGTAACCTACTCTGGACCAACGATCCGAAGGAAATCGACGCTATTTACAGAGCATTCCAGGTGGAGATGTTTCGCTTCAAGAAACGTCGACGTCTGCCATAGCACGTCTGAAGCTGTACCTTGAAAACACATAATCCTATATATTCCGAGTAATATACAGCGAATTCAATTTATAGAGACGATATGTAAACTGCGACGTTCTCTATATTCGAAAACAGACTCCAGCGACTGCTAATTTCATTTCAATTTTCAAAAGTTTTAATCGTGCAGAGAAATAGATACAAAAAACTACGAGTGTTTATTTCGTGCACTCAGGCAGTTGGGACACTTTTGAAAACACTCGATTCGCAGTCATTAAAATTATTAACAATTTTCTCATGTTTTCGAAACAATTGAGAAAGAAACGAGAGGAGAAAACATAATAATGCGTAATAATAAATAATTACTCGGTTATAATGAGATTTGTAGTCGCTAGAGCTTCTTCTTTCCATTTACGTCGCTTCACCTTGCATTTAGATGAGTTTTTCAATGAAATAATATGCAAATTGGAAAAATAGCTGATAAGAAATCGCCGGAAAAATAAAGTTGCTGCTGCTAGAAGAAATGAATCGCTCATTCATATTCCATAACGCAGTAAATATGTGCACAATTTTTAATGAAAATTTACGTTTTCTCTTGACGCTGAAATTTTCATCAAATATCCAAAGACTATTTCTTCCCACACTTTGATCGTTTTACTCAATTACTTGCAAGTTTCAAGGACGAAATTTCCATAAAGTTCTTTTTTACTCGAAATGCGTGGAAACAATTTTTTCTTTTGGACACTGCAGGATTTATGTGGTTCCTCGTATAAAGGAAGAACGGAGAACGCTAATGATAAATTTTAGAAGACGACGTGACGTTGGTTAGCAGATCATGGAGGTAAATCGTTCGATTAGCGATACGAAGGGCGTGGGGTCGAGTTAACTATCCTTCACTCGCAGCACGAGTTTATCACAGCAGTGGCTATATAACTATGAGAGGGTCTCAACGTTCATTATTGCATTACGTATTAATCAAGCTGCGTTTCGGTACGTCATAGAGCGAGAAGGTCCGGGGCGAAGAGGATGAGTTTGGAGCAGGCCGAAAAGGACGAGAAAGCGGATAAACGGTTGGATAGATAATCGCCATAGAGAATCTCGTGCTGGGGGCGATTTTGGAAAAGGGGCTGCATGTAACCCTCTTCTCATGGTTTATAGCTGCCGCTATATTCAAACTTGAGCTTTATCGATCATATACACCTTCGCTCTTGATCACGGAGCAGACGCAAACTCCCCGTCACCCTCCGACCAATTCCCTTTTCATATACTGAACGCGCGTATATAGATATTTACGCGATAACTATTTGGTGGAAGCCTCGAGCGCTTAATTTACATTCGCCGTTGCAGGATTGTTTGCTCTCGCTGACGGAAAAACTTGGGCAACTTTCTTGATAGAAATTGCCAATAAATATGACCAACAAACGACGTCCATCAGATTTTTACCGAAATCCTGACGCAATCGTTTCCCTCGAATCGACCAACCGAACCCAAGTCCTCATCCACACCTTACTACGAAATTTTCTCGCCTCAGAAGAATAGAAATCGCCCGACAGTTTCGACCGGATGGTTTCGCATACCGCAATAAATCGGCTCGCGGTTTTGCAAGCGCTCTCTTACGCACTATATATAGAATATTTATAGTGTCCATGGTATACGTACGTACCACATGGGTTAGGAAAGGGAGAGGCTAGTGTATACGAGAGATTCAGAGAAACTTCGCTGATTAGTGGTATTGTTCCGTAAACGGTGCGAGAGTTCGGCGCATTGTGGCGACCCACGGATAGCCGTTCATTGTCGGACTGCGCGGGAGGGAAGGGCCGACCCATTGCAATCTGGTTTGCCCAGTCGCGAATCAGGCACCAACGCTGTTCCCAGACTCGAGCTTTCCCATACCTTTAACCTGCTAGTACGCCTACGTCTCTCTCTCTCTATGTATACAGATAATACGGTTCATATATATGTCAAGACATATATACATGAACGCAGTTTGCTTCTAGGTATGACTATCAAAGCGGCAAATTGCGTTTGCGCGACGATATAGGTTCCTATACAGTTTTCTATGAATGTCGCCAGTCGACCAATGCACCCTATCAGTTCAGACCTATATACCTCAGTGTTTGGATCATATCAGCAACAGCAACTTTATCGTCACGTATTTACCAAGTCCGAGAAGTGAGTTAGAGGCTTGAAAACAAAGTACGATTGCCATCAACATGAGCAAGCTCGTGTCTCTATGAACAAACCTATTTCTGTTTCCACTAAATTGATTGTGGATTTATTTAATATCCGTTGAATGGCTTATTGGGAAAATGTGTGAAGGATTTTCAGCCTCGGACTCGAAATCCTCTCGCATTCCTCGGTAATGATGAAAAAAATTAGAAGGTGCTTGTTCTCTAGCGAAACTATTCAATAGTCTATTATAGATAATCGTTGAATTGTTTGCTCGTGTCGTATCGATTAGCCACGGGACACGAAGCTACGTGAAAAAGTTTTCTCGCCAAATTCTGTCCGCAAATTCTCTCACCTATGGATTTATTTGTATAGCAAAGGATTCGCGATATAGCGATAGAAAGATCCGATCGTTGATAGATTGCGAAGCCCGGCTCCCAGCTGATTCACGAGCTCCGAACGGACTAAACTTTCCTGTCCTTGCCACAAACTCGTCGCCGCCGCCGCTCTTTCTCTCGTATATCCATCCTTCGTTGCACAGGCTAAATTGCAACCGCGAAGCTTTTCCCACCGACCCCCCTCGACATGGACAGAGTGATGTATGATCCCCCCTCCTCCTCAATATTTCAAAGAAACTCCATTTTTTGTCCTATCAAATTTCTATAACGGCACCTGCACTATGTGCACTTTGTACCGGACCGACGCCACTCTCGACGAGCCAAAAGGAATAAACACGTTTATCGAGCTTAATATCTCATCGTTGGAAAATTCATTTTATTGCTGCATTTTGATACACTCGAAGCTGGAATTTTTTCCAATCGTCGTGCAGCGTATTTGCAGAAAAAATCATTCGTCTTTCAGTTTTTCGAGCAGAGGAAACAATTTTCTGGCAACTCGATACGCTCGAAAAGAGATTGCTCAAATCGCGAAACGATATGGCTGTGTCACAATAGTTTCATGATTCTGTGGGAACAATCGGAAACGTGTATACACCTCGTCTCCCAGATTTGATACCGTTGACGATCCTTCCAAGCCCGTGCAATGGAAATCGATCTTAAGAAATCCCATAACTATATGACGCATGGAAATTTGGCAGAGGAAAAAATTCACGAGCTTGCGAGACATCATTTCGAAGCTGTTTTTCAATTCCTTTTTTTTCCTTTTTTTGAAAGTAGAGAATGCGATAAGAATGAGATTTGTACGTACTCGTAGAAATATGGCTATAGTTGATGCATCACGCGAGTTTCTACTTCCATATTCGAGGAGAGCTCTTCGTTTTTCATATCTACGTACTTTCTCGAACAATGCTCGTCGAGATTGACTACACGAGCGACGAGACTCTATTCCTCCGACTGTTCCATTTTCCGATGGGAGTCGCTTCGATAAATTTAATGGTGTGCTACTCGTCACAACCAGCACAACCACTTAATACCTGAATCCATGATGCTTGATCGATTCCTCGTCGCAATTGATTGGCTCGTTTATCAAGAGAATTTCGTACAGCGATATGAAACATCCTGGGAAAGAAAATCCAGTGTAATTAATGGATTCTCGAAGGAGAGAAATGGAAGAGAGTGCTTGAAATAGATTTCACCTGATTCGCTCAATTCGCTCGAGGAGATTCGCATCGCGAAATAGATTTTTGTAATTTTGGAGATGGTTGCAGCGAGAAAGAACGATGCTACTCACTGTGTCACCGCAGCAAGTCCTTCCATCGTTGATAACCAAACTACCAGCTATCAGAAGCAACCGAAACAATTATTACTACTTGGCAAACTCAAACATAACGCTTCACCACCCCTTAGCGTATAGATATTACTCGCTCTAACCGAGTTTCTCCCTCTGTTCGATTCAGCAGCACGGTAAACACGAATATATATCCTCCGGAATACCGGAAGCTGGGAGGTAGCCGATACTCATGGACTAGCAGCTCCCGCGATGAAGGTAGACGTGACGCTAAATCATGCGCATGGAACCCCAACTGTCCTAATAGTCCAAGGGAATGTCGTACGGATTTAGGGGTTACTCCAGGATGGATATGCACATCCAAAGCAATACCTTCACACCCTGGAGGGCCTGTCGACATTGTCAGGCGGGAAATCTATGTCGTACCACCGATTACACATCGTAGAACTTGCCATATACTCACTTGGCATCAACTTGGCCCTCCTCAGAAAATAACCCATCACTTTGGTTATTCGTGTTGGGAAAGAAAGTTGAAAATGTCGAAAGGCTTTTGGCAAAAGCAAAGAACAGTACCGAAAACAAGTTTCAAGGGATTCGGTAGTTGGATGAAATGTAATTTGTTCAGAGGTTTGTCCGGTGACTCGGATCGATCATCCTAGAGACTCACTTATTTACTTTTGGCTAGTGTCTTGCGTTTACATCCAACGCGCAGACTTACAGGGTGAAACTTTGATGCGATTCTCTATTCCGATCAAAGTCCATACAAATTGAATTAGTGTCTCCTCGTTGAACATGGAGGAGGTATATATAATGGGGGATGCCTTGAAGCCAGTTGGTGAGCAATCTTGGCCCTTTAGCTTCTAACCCACGTAAGCAATATATATAACTTAAAAGGTGGGAGGTTTGGAGTTCGAGACGTCACTCTGGCCAATTAGAATTTCGAGTGTGCTCGAATGATTGGGCTTGCTGGACTTTGCAGCTAAACGTGAACCGCATTCGGTATATATTCCGAGTCATAGAAAGGCCAGGAGAGAGCGGCCGTGTTTCCAGTGGAGCAAAATACCCTGGTCTGTATTTATGTTGTGTATGAAGCTCACTGGCTAGTTACTCGATCTCGAGGCTAGAGTCTTCGGAAACTCTAAGATAAAGGGCTTCGGGAAAGTCAGCATACAAAGATATATAACGGAGAGAAGAGGTTCTGCTCTCTCTCTCTCTCTCTTTCCGTTCTTTTCACTCCATTTTCTGCGTCTCACTACGTACACGGAGTGATTCGAATTCAAGATGGACGGAGGCTCTCCACGCGCTGCTGGCTGCTTCTCCTCGATGAGCTCGCGGCCGGCTGGACTAGATGGACGAGACATGGTTTAGCAGAGCAAGATAGAGACTTCTCGTAGTTCGCGTCCCACTTCTAATATCTTAGAGTGGTACGGTTAAGTATAAAGAGAAAAAGTTGGACCAGGACGAACCAACACTCGATCACTGTTGCTCTTCTTTCCTGACTACGTTTCTTTTGTCGATCCTTTCTTTCTGTGTATTCGTATAGGTCGCTCTGGTTCCTTTCCTTCCGGAAACACATGTCTCACGACTCGCTACCCTTTGCTTGTCGTTTCTCAGCACTAGGGTGTGAAATAACTCGTAGCATCGTGACTCTGAATAGTTTATAACCAAATAAGCGTGAAACGCTCCGGCCACTCGCAAATTAAGCCTCGGGCGAGTCTTGTCAGTATAAAGACTCCGATGACTGGTTTTAATGACTGCTCGAATGCAGGTTATGACAGATGGTCATAAGACCATGCTATACGAGCAGAAGAGCGAAGCTGAATCAAAGGAAAATCGGAGTAGGGCGTTTGAGCACACTGGCAATCGAGGTCAGAGGAACGATGATGTTGCAGATACAAGGGCCATGGAGAATATAGTCGATTAGAGCCAGGGCAAAGCACTTTACCGCCTACTCGAGATATACTCGACTTCCAAGCCCGCAGTACCAATAACGAGCGCAACGAACTTCACGTCCTTGGTATAGAAACGCTCCAAGACTATGAACGCGCAGATAGAGGTTAAATTTCATATTTGATGAAGCTCCAAATAGTATTCCCGCGTCATCGTAACATCATTTTCAGCCTCGAGAATGGAGACCCAACGAGGCTGGCTTTAAGTTTCAAGTTTGTGCGATTTGAAGCATGGCGAAGACGACGATGACGCGAACGTGATGTCGCTCGGTCGCGCTCCCTTTCGTACCAACCATTCGGCTTGAATTTTATCCGTTCTCGAGGCTTCTTTCCAGCTCGATAAGTACTGATTTCCATAATGGTGCCACGTACGAATACTCTCGAGTCCAACCCTGTCCTATTTCCATCCCAACCTTCACCACCACATCCTTGTAACTCCTCTCGCTCTCATACACTTATGCGTATCCTCAGTTCTGTTCAAACTCGTTCGAATAGTCTTGGCTAGGACCATAGCCCAGTGAAGGAACGTACACCCCTGCTTTCCCCTCCTCATTGCCATGGTCCAACGAAATCTCGCCGGCGCGAATATGGCCAGAATAATGCTAAAGAATCGGATTTTTATAGCTTGCTAAAGAATCGTGAGGAATTTTCTTACGCCGGAATACCATTGAATTACAGATGACGGTGGAAATAAGTGAGCGAGAGATAAACAGAGTTTCATGAGTCTGAAGTTCGCAACGTTGGACCCCAACAAAAAATACGTTTTTCTTATCAATTGTTTGTTCAATTTTTAAAACCAGATCAATTTTCACACTCATTTTCTCTATGAACGCTAAAAAATTATCCTTTTTTTGTCTTGACCAAATGTTCGATCAGAAGCTTGAGATTTGCCCAAGAAAAAAGGAAATTTCGTTGCATTGCAACGTTGCAAACTTCAACTTTGTAGAGTTTCGACTCTTCCGTGGACATTCCATCTCCGAGTGTCCTTTTTACCCTCTTCTTTGTAATTCGCGATGTAAAGACGTCAGGAGGCTGAAAAATTCACTTTTCTCTCATCGTCCGAATTTTTTCGAGCTCGTTTTTCAACTCTCTCGGAATGAAACGTTCGGCGAAAAATTAAAAACGCGATTGACGCCCAATATTCGATATTGCACAGCGCAAAACTTGAGTGGAGCTTATTCTAGTTAATGAAGATTTGACGACGTTGATGCACGAATTCAAACTGATTTGTCGTTTTTTGATTGGCTTTCAGATGAAGGCTGTCAGAGGCTCTGAGATTGGTCGATGGTGCTCCAGCCTCGGCTTCAATGGCGCTGCGACGTTTCGGGCGCTCGGGGAAACTGCTTAAATGAGAAGATTTACGGGAACATCACTTGATCCGATCTATACATATATCGAAACGAGATAAACTACGATAAAGAAACTAAAATCCATCATCTTTGATTCGCCATTAAGGACTTGTTGATTATGAAACGTGCCTGGAACACTCGGTTCGGCTAGCGAGTCATCAAGTCACATTGATTATAAAGCACAAATCCTTCCAAAGTCTGTATCAAGCTTTCCTGCCTTGGACTCACCAAAATGGAACTTTTCGTCATTTTCATGAGTCTGATGATGGTCGTCTCGTCAACCAAACCCACCGCCTCCATGTCCATCAAATCACAAATAAATCCTCGAATCGTTCAAACTCGTTACGGCAAAATCCAGGGCTTGACGCAAACTTTTGAAAATTCAAAACATCTCCAACCTATCGACGTTTATCTCGGGATTCCTTACGCAACGCCACCCATTTTGAGCAACAGATTTTCACCCACCAGAGCGCCCAGTCCGTGGAACGAAATCAAGTAATTATTTCCTTCTCTTTTACTAATTCCATAATTTTTTTTCTTTTTTTTTTTGAACCAATTTTCAGTCCGAGAATTCAAACGAAAGATTCATTTGCTTTCCTACAACATTTCCTTGCTTCTCTGTTTCCTGCTAGCGTTCAAAGAGAATGTACGACGATCACTTGCCATTTCAGAGGGTTGAAATAATTCACGTGGTTTCTTGATAGATTGACGAATTCCGTCGGTCCTGTCTGTCCGCAAAAGCTACCCGATATCACGAGCGAGCAGGAAGCACTGGAGCGAATGCCCAAGGGCCGTTACGAGTACCTGAAGAGACTCCTGCCATATCTGCAAAATCAGAGCGAAGACTGTCTCTACTTGAATATATACGGTCCAGCAATGGGTGAGTGCCCTTACCAACACGTATACATACTTGCGTACATAAAAAACAAGGTCTTTTGTCCTCGTCATTATTTTCGAACAAATTCCAAAGTATCCGCGAATTATTACGATGATTTGGTCAAAGATTTGATTTTCTTTGGTCCTCATTTCGTGAATTTAAAATTCAGATTAATTTTCATCTCTCTTCGGAAACTTCGATCGTATAATTGCAAAATTCTGACAGCTGCGTGCATACATGCACGTCCTTCGCGAATACACGTTTTCTCAAAGATCGCAGCATTCGGGCGCCCTCGGTACGTGCGTGCTCGGACACGTACAAGAAAAGTGTACCGAACCACCATGTCTAAAGCGATCCTCGTAAACGGAACACGTTTTCAATCGTCCAACATCGACACTACAATTCTATCGATATATGAGTTTACATATATATGTGTGTGCATATATGAGGGAGATACAGAATAGAAACAGCACACTCGTGATATTGAGAGAGGATTCTTTCATTCCTCTCTTTTGACCTGCTCGCATGAGCATTTATATTGCCTACGTGTCTTACGTTCGAAGCAATATTTCCCTACCGGCATACGAGCTTCCCATTCGTCGGTATCGTTGAAATTAATTTCCAAAATTTTCTCTACGAAATTTCGTCCGAAGCTTAAAAAAAAGGGAGAGAGAACGAAGGGTTGGATTCGGGGGATGAAATTTATTTGAATAATGCACATGACGGTCACGACCGTGTCATTCGGTATTTGTTGTTTGTTGGTTCGTTTTTTTGTTCTACCGCACGTTTCGTCTGATCGAAAACAGTTTTTTGTGCGATTCGCGAATAAAATGAGGTAAATTGAAACAAACACGTTTGCCTTGTCGAGGAACAAGGGCGGGTGAGTGTTGGTTGTACACTCTTTTTGTGTTCGTCATTCGCGCATGAAAATATATTGATTACACGCACGGATTACAACGCTCGAAATATTTGAGGATTTAAAGGATTAACGGAGGCGGAAAATATCTACGAGTTTCGATTCCGATGTAAAATCCGTCCATTTCCCCGGACGAAATACATTATCTCGCATTTCTCGCATTCAGACATTCAGCCAGACAAGCATATGAGACTGTGTTGGTTATACTTTTCGAGGCTTTTAAAACGAGAGAAAAATAGTGCAACGAAAACGAGTTACACGGTGCAGTGTACCGTGACGGACGAAACATGGTGTCGAATTTCGTAGTTTGCCCACGCGATATTTTACACCCTCCAAGCCCTGGCACAACGCGCTTTCCCTCTTGTCTGCAAAAGAATCCATTTGTTTTTTGGTTTTTTGTTTTCAATGTACGCTTTTGCACTCTCGTTCGGAAAACATTCCGCTTCACCCCTTTTTATCCGCCTCTTCGTTGTCGTGAGATTTTGCGGTGTATCCTCCGTGTTCCGAGCTATTTCTTATTTTCATTTTCGAGGATTTTGTTTATTCGCCGTCGACGACGTTGTTGCCCGGAAACAACGAACGTTTGGAAATAGAACGACGAGCACGTTGTAAACACCGATGCCGTTCGCGAGAACAGCTTCCACATGGAAAGAGAGCGAACAAACCAAACCCGCAACACCCAGAACCCATGGACCGTTGTTCCATGTTGAATTTCTCAGAGAAATGCAAATCCCTCTCGTTAAAACAAAGTCTCGAAGCCTCGCATTCCCATCCAACTTTACAGCCGAAAAACTACCGTCACGAAATTTCGGCTATTCAATCATTCTGCTCTCTCTCTTGCGCGCTTTGCGCTTACTCGCATTGGGTTTGTTCGGTAAAAAATCGATTCGAGTTTACCTGCTCAAGCATCGAAACTGCGTCCTGTTTTATTTTTCTCTCTTTCTATACTTTTTGTACGAATCACCATACGGAAACGTGATACAGAGGATGGAACGTCGTGGCACCAAAATTGGAATCGCGTTGCTACGTATCTGCTCGAGGAATACCACGCAAGAACGACTGGCACAAGAAAAATAATCGCGTGGTTCCTTCAACTCGCTCATTTCTCTCACGTGCCCCAATACATCGTGCATGATTATTGAAAAAAAAGATTGTCGGTGTCAGGAATTCGCATTCCCAGGGATTCGCTGACCAGAACGATCGACTTTGGAATTCGACTCGATATTTTCTTACAGCCTCGTTCAGGCTTGGAAATAATTGGTTTATCGCGTTAATGGGATGACCGGAAATTGACTTGGTAACGAGATTCAATAAATAATTAGTTATCCAAATTCCTCTTGAGATATTTTTATTCATCCACTTGCTCGCTGCTCGATAAATCATCGCATCGTGAGTCTACGACCTGCAGCCTGCAGAGACTATAGTCCACGTCGAAACAGGAAGACTTGCAACTCGGAAAAGCACCGGAATAACGGGTTCCGATGACCTGCCGATGGCTATCGATTTCTGGTCCGGCTCTTGGTCGCTTTTTCACTCTTTACTCCTCTTCGCATGCACTTTGATTCGTTCAATAAGTTAACTCGTTGAATACACCGCCGAGCTTGAAGGCGCCCTGCTACACTCCGAGCCTCTTGTTATTTTCTTGATCTGCGCAAGTCGAGAATGCACCCCGCGCGGACGGGACTATTCCCTTTAAATGATTTTCGCAGGTCGACGAGTTTTCCCGCGAGCTATTCTCAACCTCAATGAAGGGGCCGGCACTCTTGTGCGGGCACTCGCTCTGCTTCTCTCTACCATCGATGAATTATTTATCGAGACTCTGCGCAGATACGATTGACGTGGCTCGTTGATTAAACTCGATTTATCCTTCAAACTCTCTTCCCGATGTACCAGTTTAGACATACTTTTTCATGAGCGATTCTACTCGTTTCAACCTTTATCGGTTTCCTCATTCAACACCCCAGAGCATTATTCACTTCCTGCCCGAAGTATCGCATGAATTTGAAATTCAGGAGAACAGAGTGGCCCGTGATTTCTGTAGCATCGAGCGAAAGGTCGCGTCAGGTCTGGTGGGCAATTACGCAGACCCAGTGGCTTTCAAGCCACTGGGATATTTCTAATCCAACTCATTGCCTCGTAACAGCATCGACTCGCACGTACGATTTTCATATTTTATTACCCGGAGCGTAATTCCAGACTTTTGTGGATTTTGTCATCCAAATATGCGACCGGCACTCTGTTGTTCTTGTTGCGAGTCTACTTAACGAACTGCGTTACAGTCGTGAACGGAATTTAAGCTGCTACAATATTTGCCTCAAGTTATTAGCAACAGCGTTGGGAAGAGACGAACTGGGACGTTTGGAACTTGGAGAGTGTAAAGTATCGCTAGAGAAAGGAGAGAGGATCTGTATGTGAGAAATGAACATCCGCGCGGTGAGTGCAGTTGAGTTGCTACGAACTTGTGTGGAGATTAAAAACATGGGTCGAGGAAAAGATGATCGAATATTCTCATCGATAAACTTGAAAATACATCCGTCAAGATTTTTGCCTCAATCTCAATAGCGAAATGTTCGTTAAAGCCTGAAAATTACGAAATACTTGGATGACTCCTCTTGAATCGCATTCGATACTCTCGCTGCTGTCTGATCCATCGTTTCATCACTATTTCTGTCTATACACGAGTCTCGTAGCGTTCATATCCCTTTCCTGATATGCCTCTCACCCTACGATTGCCACGCTTCATCGCATCTGGGTCAAATGTTTTCATCTCTTTCGTACATCCTGCATGCGCACGTTTGCCTTTCGACAATGAAACGTCCAGACGTAAAATGTAAGCCGGAAGCGGAAACCAGAAGACTCGCGCGCATTTTCCTCGCTCTCTCTCTCTCTCGAGCCCCCTCCATCGTCAAACTCACCTCGGCAACGATCCAGAATACAAAACCAGGCATATCCCATCCACCGGTGCGATCCTTGGCCCCACTGGGGATTGATGTGCACTGGGAAATATTGTACGTATGCAAACCTTCCGCGTTTCGTGCGCGGGGGCTAGCAAGAGAAATAAACGGGAAACGAGAAAGCACTCTCGGTGGGTGTCTCCGTGGTCACGGGTCAGCACACTGCGCTCTCTTCTCATATACATCGCTCCTACTCTAAAAATATTTGCAACTCGTTCCGTCATACTTTCCAGCCACGTTCTCCTCTGCTTTCCCTCCGCGCATTCTCATCTTTTCTTCTTTAGTTCATATTGTTCCCGAGACCCGCGCTCCGAAAGCTTAAAAGAAAGAAAACAACAAGGAAACACAAAAGCGACGAGATAAAGTTAACGAAGGAGACTGCTCTGCTGGACGTGGTACCTGCCCGAATGGCGTGTTTCAATTTTACATTTTACATCAATTTTCTCATGTCACTACGCGGTCACGTACAATTTCCAAATAAAGCCAAATATCCTTCCCAGCAGCGTTGTCCTTTGATGAGAAATTCGTAAATTCAGAGACTCACGTAATCCATTCGTGTACGCGGTCAAGGATGCTTTTTCATGCTTTATTCATGACAATGGAATATCCTCCACGGGTCAGGAGTCGCCTCGACCAGCTCGTAAAGCTTTTACCCTTCGAAATTTGACCGAGCTTATAGGCAGATAAGCACAATTGATACATCGCCTCGAATGTACTAGGAAATTTTAGTACGAATTTCAAAGAGCGTATTTATCAATTTTCTTCAGCGCAGGTACACTGTCGCTCAAAAGTTTGGATACAGTATCCAATATTTTTTGCCGCACTAAAAGTTCGATAACTTTTTGAAAAATAAAGATTTTCCAATTTTCCAAACGGCGTTTTGAAGGGGACAAATGAAGCTTCGGTTCGCCCCATTTAAATATTTTTTATGATTTTTTTTCGACCCAGTACGGACTTTGGTTCGTGACTGTTTTTATGCCTTTTTTCGACCATAGCGAATCGGGCGCACAACTCACAAAAAATAGAAGAATTTTTTTTATTTTTCAAAAAGTTATCGAACTTTTAGTGCGGCAAAAAATATTGGATACTGTATCCAAACTTTTGAGCGACAGTGTATATACAAAAATCACTATCTTTCGGAAATGTCGTCGCTACGGAACTTGCGTTACTGGAAAGAGCTCTCAACATTTTATACTTTCTGATAGAATTCCATAAAGATAAATACAGATAGAGCGACGAAATATCGCTTCGAGTGATTCTGAGCGATACGCTACGGGGTTCGCGATGTTATACAGTCGATTTTCAGTTGGCCACAAATTCAATGCCAACGAATCAAAAGCTGAGGCGAGAATCGACACGAAGAAAACGGAAGACGACGCGGAATCGGCCAAAGGTCGTTGGCCTTTGCCGGATGAATATCTTGCTCCGGTCTCGTTCGTTGATTCTCAGATCAATAGGTTATTCCAAGCTTTCTCCTCCATTCTGCTCTTCGTCTCGATTCTTCTGCCTCTTTCGCGCTCACGATCCAACGTCGTAGCACCAACTTTTTTCTCGATCCATCCACTTTGCCACGAATCACGCGGAATGCGATCTGGGAGTTTACACAAATCACGAAAACACCGCGAGTTCATTTCATCCTCACAGCCGAAGGCGATCAGGCTCGTGCCTCGTATCAGCAGCTCTTTCGGTCAGGGGAGCTGGTTCACCGTTTGCAGCGTTGCAATGCGCGCTTCCACACTCAATCCATAAAATTTCATCCCCTTTCATTGCGAGAGCCAATCGACTCAAAGAGTCTCACAAGCCTGAGCCATTCTCGAACTTTCTATTCCCAGCAAACTGAACCCGAACCCAAAACGAACAAATCTGCGCGATCGGCATCCCATGGGAAACGTCTCACGCCGGATATTCGATACATCACTGATAAACTCGAAATCGTAAACGATATCATCGAGGAAAATCACGTTGCGTCATGCCTTGCGGACGTCCTGGGAGTTCCACTGAATTCCCAGGCTCCGTTAGATCTCAGGATTGTGTAAAGGATTCCAATGGTTATGAGAGCAGCTCAGTCATCAGGCCAAATGGCGTACGCAATGTTTTTCGCTCCTTAAAATTGCATTCGGAAAGAGCAATGAGAACTGTCGTGCTTTTGCTGTTGCTAACGAACCTGACGTAATCGCCCCTCGTTACGAAGGAATAAACGAAATGCCGGAAGGGAGTGTGGATCAGAGACAAAGAAGAAAGTTTGCGTTTGATTTCGTAAGGTTCGAATGCATGCAAAGAGATAATCCGAGTATTCGCAGAGATTTATATTTGCCTCATATGCGAGCAAAGGTAATGGGGGGAACGCACAGAAAGGAAAGAATGAAGAAACGAGCGATTGTTTCTTTTTTCATTTTTTTTTAGTCTTTGCCTGGCGACGATTAAGGGGGAAAAAGAAAAGTAGGAATGCGGGGTGCGAGAAAACGTCACAAGAGAAAAATGTCGCATTACTAATGCCCGCGAATGCGAGTGCCTAGTTGGTTTCTGGAAAGGTAAAAGTATACTAGCACGTGCCGGGTTTCTGGCAAAGCTGGCGGGCGCGATGGCGCTTTTACCAACAGCAGCAGTCTGCGAAAGAGCGTTTTTCTTCTCATCCCCTTCACCCATCCTTCCAAACATACACGCACAAGCACATAGGTCGGTAATTAATGGTCGACAAAGGTAGCTTCATTTAATCATTTTATTAATTACGGAGGAAGGCGGTATGGCGTCCGGCAACGTATAACGAGCAACCAAAGCTGACTCCATGGATTGTAAATCATTCCCAAGGCAGCGTGTATAACCCGAAACGCGCGCGTCCACCAACACTTTTCCATTCCCTCCTTTTTTCCTCCTTCTCTCATATTTAAAGTGAATGAGACGTATAGTCAGATGGATGGAAGAAGAAAGGGAAAAAGTCAAGGGTCAGCATAGAGAGGGGGCGGCGAATGGAAAATTGAAAAATAAAATGGGGCTGCAACAGATTAAAGAATAGATGGGTTGGTTTTGTGACGTCAATCTCTCGAACCCTACTCCGCAAATTGATGACCCTCCAGGGAAATTTAAAATCATGAATTGTTTTTTGTTTCGTTGTTTTTTTTTTTTTTTCGCGAATGAAAAATGTATTCAATAGAGAAACGCCCTCGTGATCTTGATCGCGACAGTGTGTACTCATGCGGAAAATGCTCTCGCGTGTGAGGACAGTGTGCGATATTTCTTCATGGGCAACAGTTCTGTCCGAGCATCGAGAGCTCGGATGGATTGTTACGAATCGCGCGCGGCTTTAGCGATTTGTATTATACGATAGAAAAGTGCGCAAGAGCAGCTTATCGTCTCGTGTTCTCGTCCGCCCTCTCGCGCCTCTCCTTCCTCCTCCTCCTCTTCCATCTTCTCCGCTGCTGCTCCTTTCTGCTTGTCTCTGTTCACAAATGGCCGCGATTTATATATCGCCCGAGGCGTCGATCTCCACGGTTTTATACACAAGTGCAGCAGGTCGACGAGGCGTAAGCGGAAGCTCTGAAACAACAGCGGACCAGAGAAAAAGGAGAATGCAAGTAGAGCACGCGGAGAAAGGCGTTGCGGACTGAAAAGCCAGAAGAATGAATCTCCCACAGGATACAACTGCAAAAGGATGCATTTTCACCGCATTCACGAAAGCTCTGCGGAACTGAATGCCAGACGCGAATCTAACATCGAGTTTTCGTCTTTCTCAACCTTTTCTCTCTTTTTTTTTCATTTCGTTTACTTTCATTCTATTTTTCTACCTCGTATTCGCACCCTAGAGATAAACTATTCTTACGTGAAGCAGATGCGGCTTACCGAGCGGAGCTGCATAATCGAAATTTCCTGAGACTCCTTCCGCAACCACAAAAACTCTATGGTACAATATTCTCCACGATAAAATAGATCTCCATGGATTTCTTCATTTACATTTTTTACGATTCACTGAACCCGGTACAACTAATCACCAGATCCTTCTCGACGAGCTGCGCTGATCTGTCATCAGAAAGATTTTCAATTTCCCCGAAGAACTTGGCGATCTTTATATTCTCAATAATCAACCCTGTGATTCTTTTTTTTTTTTCGTTTTTTTTTCTACGTTTTTAGCGAAAAGCACATTTGCATTTATTCTCTGGAACATCACGCATTCGCTCGTAGCGCGAGTGACATGCCAGGTTCGTTAAGCAACGGTACCGGATGAAGGGATGCGTTGGTATAGTATTATCATGCTCGAAACGAGCGCGACGGGAACAGTGATAGAGGCAGAGAGAGGGCGGGAAGGGTTCCGGGGAGAATGACTAGAGAGGACTCGGCATACAACGAATCCCAAATGACCCAGAGTGCCCCGAGGCGAAAGCTCGAGTAGCGCATAGGGCAGAAAAAGAGAGGCAAAGATTTCCGAGTCGTATAGAGAGAAGGAGAGAGACAGAGATGCCTCGTAGCTGGTGGGGCATACGAATGAGCACAGATTATCTTTCACTGGATAGAAAAAGTGCATGCCCGAGAGAGAGAGAGAGAGAGAGAGAGAGAGAGTGCGTGAAGAGAAACTCTCGGGCAATGGGGTCGCGAGTGTTCCACACAGTGCCGTCCGTTCATCAGCTTTTCGTGGAGTGCAGAACGATTTTTTTTCGAACGTGCACGGTAGCCCATTTTTTCCTCCTTTTTTTTGCAGTCCAGGCAACGAGACCCAACGTTTGACAAATAATTAATTGGTCAACGAGACCAAGTTGAAAAGAAACAAAGAGAGAGAAAGCGTGACCGATGATGACAAGATCGAGGCAACGTGTAAACATTGCTGGACACTCTGCTGTAACTTTGCAAATTTAATACCCAAAGTTGAGAATAAACAAACATCATTTTCTCTTTAACAAAAAAAAGCCCCAGAATATTTTCAAGATCGTAACAACTTATCGAAATATTGAAAGATGGTGAAAAGTGGAAAATACGAGAATATAGATGCATCGATCCCATCAAAAAACGATCCTTTATCGAGCCCATGATTTATCGCCTTACCAAATTGAATCGCTAATCTAAGTTTGAAAAGTTGTAGGGAGNGGGGGGGGAGGAACTAAAAGAGACAGAGGAAGAGTTTTGAGATGCTGTAGAATCGAACCAGGATGTGCTAGGAGGTTGAATTATAGTGTCGAGGAAAATAAATGCCATCGACCGAGAGGAATCGACCAAGCATAATAGAAGCTTATTCCCTATGCTTTCCCGCGATGCTGCCGAACTTTCTCGTTGTGTTTCTCGTCTCCGAGAGAAACGCGATGAGTGAATACGGACCAATTCGAACAAGGAGCAGGGAGTTACTGTTCCGACAAGTCCTACCGACGATTTCGCCTCGCGAAAGATTTCATTTCCGAAATGCGATTTTCCGGCTGGTTCATTTCACTCTACTTCCTTTTCGCATAATCCCACTCAGTAAAAAACAAGGAATTTTCAATCCAATGAAAATTCGTTTGGCGGCTTATACAAACATTTCATTTTCGACATTTGATCAATCTCATCGGATGTGGAAAGTTATTTTCTCAACTAAACGGAATAAGGACGGTGGATGCAACTTTTATCAAATATCAACGGCCCATCAACCACGTTCTATAGACCCTCGAGGTAATAATATTTTATTGACTCGTCGAGTACGAGCGCGATATACGATCGAATAAACCGGATGAATTTTCCGTGTGTCCGTCGATCGGTTGCCGCGTGTACCTCAAACTTTTCACATCATTGGCTCGATACTAAGAGTAATGGTCCAATCATCCCATACTCTCGGAATGAAGGAAAAATATCAAGTGAGATCTCAAGCGTTCGAGTGTGTTATTCCAGCTAAATAGAAGAAGAAAACTCGGGTTCGTAGAAAGGATCCAAACGAGAAGGATGAATCGCGAGCGTACAGCGAAAAAGTGAGTGGGTAGATAAAAAAATTAATTACATCTCCGGTAATGCGAGAGAGCTCGTGCAGATAGGACGACCTTAAACGCTGCTGGTGAAAAGTAATTTTCAATGAAACGCTGCCTTCCGAAGCTACCAAGAACTTTTCTGCCCCGCAGTCTCTGCTAAGACTTCTCTACCCCGAGGAAAGAATATCGGGGGTCGGAAGAGACCACCGCGCGGAGCCCGGGGGTTAGCGAGTTAAAACTTAAAAATTCATTAGTGCAGAGGCGAGAGAAACGGAGAGGAACGATTCTCCTCCTCGTGCTCGGACGATCATAGGATAAAGATTCCTTTTTACTAAGTACTTGAAACTAACAACTTGTCATTTGGTTATGTTTGCACATCTACAATCTTTAAGGAGGTCCGATGTCGCAAATAATTAACAAATGACTACAAAATTGTGGCGAGTGTCAGGAAAAAACGAAAATGAGTAAAAAAGTCGAAATATTTATTGCGTTTCAATACTACAATGAAAAGATCAATATTTTTCGATCCACAAACCCACCCAGCGACTTTTCCATCCTTCAAGATTTAATCAATTTTGATAAAACGTTGAGAACAGAAAAAAAATCAGTTTCATTTCTATTAAGACTTCCAAGGTCCGCGCACTAAATTCGAGGCTTACCGAAACGCAGTTTTTTGCTAAAAAAAAAAAGAAGGGATGGCTCTCGAGTTGCAAGGACCCGCAGAGAACGAAAACTTTCCGGTTCGGTAAAACATACTGGCGGGCTACAGTAACTCGCTTTTAACCGTCGTATTTCGCAGGGTATCGCTCTTCCTACCTATACCACGAAGAAAACTTTTACCCGGTCTAGCCGAAACTCCGTTAAGCGTCTTTCCGTCTCTTCCTCATGCATATATGCGTCTATGTACATGTATATTCCTCGGTGCTGAACTCGTGTCAGGATTGGAGAAATGTCTGCGCGAGGCTTGGTAAAAACTCTTGGGAAAAAATAACCATTGCCACGCGACCACCAATTAGCAATTAGTAAAGGAACGAAAAGTTTTTCTAGCTCGAGCGTGTTATACATTCGTGAGAAAATGTCCCACCAGCCCCTGGAAAAGTGGGCAAAAAAAATAAAAAAGGAAAAGTGCCTTTTTCTTGAAATATTTATTTTTTTTATTATTTCTGCACAAGTTTATTATTAATGATAATAGAACGGCAGCTAGAGTTTCAGAGCCAATTACCAGCGACTGTAATATATGTCATTATCAACAGCGTCAAAGTGTCGCCGTACGGAACGGATGGGGCAAGATTTAATTACGATATTATCCCTGCGAAGATATAAGCTCAAACTCGTCAGAGGCATGAACAATGATCGGACATGACGCACGTGTATATGCGCGCAATTCGGTAGGTGGCGCAACTCTCACGAGTACTGACCGTTATCGGCGCTAAGTGCCATGATTCGGCTAATGGCTGTTCTCGAGGCTAGATTAAAGGGTTGACCGGGTCAACCGTCGCAGAGTCGAGAGCAGCGTGCGCGACTAGTGGAGGGGAGGGAGACAACCACATGCTCGTTACTCCATCGGCTTATCGTCGTGTACGATTATCGAACCTACACGTCCAACGGACGCCAGAATACTCGATTCGCCACCACGGCTCTCGTTATAACAGCCACTAATCTCGCCAATCACTCTTGATCCTTTGCGCGCGCGACCCAATCAAAAATTACACATCGTCGCAAACTTTGAGCGAAATGGCTCAACAAAAATCTTTTCTTTTGCGATCCAAACGTCATGCTTTCTTGGAAAACTTAATACGCGAGAACCGACCAAGCAAACTATGACCTCAATCTCGAGGGAGAGCAATTTCGAGCCACATTACTCCCTCATTATTAAATTCCATCTGTAAGACTGTAACAAACAAAAAAAAAACGATCCTTAGCAATAATAGAAGACGACAGAAGCGAAAAGAATGAGTACAAATAATGCAAGTGGAAAAAAAAAATCCTCCGTCGACTGAACTTACTCGTAGCGAAAGAAAAAAATTAAAGAAATGAAAGGAAAAAATGAAGAACAATTCGTCCATTTCTGTCTTTAAAAGCAGCTAGCCTGTGAGGAGAAACGCTGAGACGCGAAAGCTAGGTCGTCACCCGCTTCCGCGCGTCCAACTCTTTTTTCACAGCTCCAGCCGGAAGTCTGCGCTCTCGCGTACTGTAACCACTAGGCAAGGACGTTGTTAAGGAAAGAAAAGCTCATACACGTATAGATATATAATTATTATATAAAATATATAAAGCTGCGAGCACCGGGCGAGCGAGTTTTCCGCCTCCTGCATGCACGAGAGAGATAGAAAAGGCTCCAAATTCGCGGCTGAATTGTTACCACCCCGTATATATATTTGGCACGATTCTTAGCTCACGTTCCTACTCAACAATGGAGAGATCTTGGTTTCGTAGTGGATTGCAAAGTCGAGAGGATGTGAGAAGTGTGCCAGGAAACACTGGTGAATGTCGAGCAAAGTTTCGGATGCAGGCAAAAGAGCTGTGGCTCGACGCGTACATGTTCAAGAACTTGAAGAGCTTTCTCTCAGCCTGAAACGAATAACTTCAGTTTTACCTATTCCAAAGAATTACTGTCGCAAAAGCTTCGCATTTGCGACCAATTTAATTGCAAAATTTCGTTCCTTTTTCTGTCGCTAATGAATTAAGGAAAAGAAAAGTTTGAGACTTGGATCGCACGTCATGCTTTCCTTCGATTTTTCCTCAATTCATTTCTGTCAGAAAAATCCTGCGACGGTTTCATTTCGTTCAATTATCCTCGCTCCTTGTTTCTTCGTCATAATCACGAGACGTCGCCAAGTGTCTCTCGCACTCTGAACGTCGCAGGTGGAGGTTAATTCACGAGGTTTTGCGCAGCTCTCTTTTGGCAAAGATAAGAAAAATATAAAAGCCTCTGTCGTTGAACAAAGGTCGAAGTTTTGGTGAGCAAAGTGTGGGCGTGCAAGCGTAGACAATGCTCGTACGCACACACTGACACAAATGGGCTCTGCTTGGCCTGATGGGGTTGCAGAGAAATCTCTCGGGAGATTCGCTGCAATATCCTGCTGTTCTCAGCTCGCATAGCGCGCCATAGAATACCGGAGAACAGCTAAGCAACATGGGCAGGTGCATTGACAGGCTGCACATGAGAGAATTCGTGAGTACGGAGAAGATATCTCTGCGAGCATCTCACGAGATGCGACAGCGATCTCAGCGAGATAATTTCACGCAGCAATGGAATTGGAATATTAATATTTGCGGAACTTATGCGTCGTTAAATTTATTAAAAACGTTGATTTCCACGTTTTTCAAGTAATTTCGATCGAAAATTTATTTCGAAAGTTCCTTCGATTACGATTTAATTGCTTCCCATTTACAATCACGTGCCACTTGTAAATACAAAGTGGAAAAAGGAACAACGATAAAAACGACAAGTATAAATCAGTCTCCCCTCGTTCGGGTACAACACAGGCCAGCGATATATTAGAAGAGAGTATAGAAACGTATTGTCGCAAGACTTGAGTCACCAAAGTTCCGGGGAGGGAATCGCGTGCAGGAAACAATTGCCGTTTAATCCGTTTGCCTCTGCGCAGACAGATTGCCCAAAGTAGGAGACTTTTGTGTTGTAAAATAAAATACAGTTACGATGGTAGGCGATGGCGTGACTCGTATTCACAAGTCGCGGGTATGGAACGTAATGTAGTTTTTTTTTTTTTTTTTTTTCATTTTTTTCAGAACATCGAGCAATTGGTATCGAGACGAAGCGATTTTTTTATCGCTCCATAACCTTTTTACTGTCGCATTTGTTTATTCAAACAGTTTTGTCAATAAATAAGGAAATCTTGATGATTTTCTTGAAATTCCAATTTTTCTCTGGTCCGCGTGCCGTCAACGATACGTTTACCGTTTTTCATTGATTCACTCAATCGTGCAAGTGTTTTTTTCTCCTCGAAAGCTTTACAGCTTCAAACGAGCCAGCCTGAACTTTGAATGTGACTTTTTAAGCACATTTCCATTTATTTTCACGACAACTCAACATTTTCCTAATGTAATAACTGCGATGATTAAATCTCGACGAGTCCTTTCAGCGTTACTCTCCCATCAATTTTTTTCCACTTTTATTTTCGTTACTATTTTCGCATCTTTTCGAGAGAGAGAGAATAAAGTGTCGTTCCATTAGATAGTGCATTACGAGAGACGCCATTTAACGGTCTTTCATAGCAGTTACGGTCCGCTAACGATCAGGAATAACAATTGAGGAGGAACGCAGCTTAAGCTTTAAAGTTGGACGATAAACAGGACTCTGTGTTGAGTGAGAGCCAACAACAGTTTCAAGGATTTTAACAAACATAATGGAGAGACGAATCTTATCGGGAAAGAACGAATTATATTTTTCATCTGTTTATGATGACCGTGGCATAAAATAATAATAATAATGATAAACGTCACGGTGGTATTAATATAAAAGTTTATCCGACAAACCTGTGACAGATTGCTGAGAAGAAAAAAATGATTCGATTCGAACACATGGAGATAAAGCACAAGCTGTGAATATGAAATTGCGAGAGGCTGGAAAAAAATGAGAGAAGGAAAAAAGAGGCATAAAAATATGAGAAAATGGCAAGGAATAAAACAAGCATGTGCGAATATGGCGGAAGATTGTGTTAAAGAAAGGTTTTATCGGTAGATCGGTCATGACTTTTTGCTTCGCTGTACCATACGTAACATTACCTTCAGGAGTTTTTCTCTGTTATTCCACCGAGACGAGCCATCTCCTTCACATAGTCTTTTCATTTCTACCCTTCAGACCGATTCCTCTTACATTATTTCTCTCTCAATCTCTCTCCGTCCGTTTCTTTTCATGCGGAGCCATTTTTATTCCTCGTGCGATCGCTTCTCGCTATCTCAACTGTTTCGAGCTCTACTTAAGGGGCTTTTTCTCTTTCCGAAGTTGGTCGTGTCTCCTTGTCGCTTCTTCCAACTAAAGTTTTCTATTAATCTATACATGTATATCGTCGCGGAGAGACTGCGAGCATCCGTTCTCGCGTATCAGCTGTTTCTAGGGCGGTGAAGGATGCACTTTTGTTCGACGACTGCACCTTCGATCTCTTATTTTTACTTGAAAAAGAAAAAAAAACTATATTTGTCGGTGGGATTTTTCTTTCACCACCGTTTTCGTTTTAAGGCTCTCTCGCTCTTTCTCCCTATATTCATCGATGTATATACGCCGCTAGGCTGCTCCATCGGCCAATTTTTTTTTTGACCCTTGGAGAGACGACCGAGACCGGGACAATAGTTGTCCCGCTGTAAGGAGGTGTGGCCGACGACCATATTTTAAGTCAGACACAGGAACGACGGTACAAGTGGTGTATAGCTAGCACGAGAATAGGGGTCGCCGAGGCGGATGTCGAGAACACCAACAGCATCTAACTCTACCGTCTCTCTATACATATATATCTTATGTATGGACATAGATGCTCCTTTATCCGTTGGAACGTTCAGTCTCTCGATTCGTCTATATATTCGCACGATGTACCGTTTTCGGGTACACAACTTTTCCGCCCCTTCTGGTTTTTTTGTAAGATCGTCGCGGTGACAAAATTTATCGAATTTGAAAGTGACAAAATAATGGAATTCGGACTCGTACTGGATTATCCTCACGTTTTCTCGGACGATCCCTAACACGTTATTTTTGTCAGATTTGCTCCATTTTGTTTCTCGTTAAATATCTCGTGCAAATATTACGTTAATACACCCGAACAATGGATGAAAAATAATGATATTTGTGAATAAAGAAAGAAAGGGAGAAATATATTCAACGTATGCTGGAAATAATTTTATTACTAAAAGAATTTTTCGCGAGATGGAAATATACATTCTATTTTTACTCTTACACGTAACTGGGACCAAAGAACATATTCACCGCCCCAGCTCAGCAGGGCTGGTGTGGATACTCCGACAGTTATTTTCGCAGAGTCGTACTGAATACTAAACACATTTACAGTCTCGAGTTTTCGTACAGAAATGTTTAAAACGAGAAAGATGAATGTAAGGGAGAGGAAAAAAGAGCGGTAGGGAGAAAAAAAATGATGGAAAGGGGTAGAGAGAACGAGAAGATTGTCAAGTTCGTAACAACCCTCTTGCGCCCCACGTTCTATTTCAACTACGAAACCGAGCAATTCTATATGCTCCCAGTCCCCCAGGAATATAACATGCTCGTAGCATTTTATTCCGGTTCATAGATTTTTCTGCGTAGAGAGAGAATTTTCCATTGATACATTCGACACACTGTCTCCGATACGGGAGAGCACTAAATAAACAGGGAAAATAAGGCGCGTACAGCATTCTGTCCTGTGAGCAAGAGACTTTGAAGATTTTGTACCGCGCGGTCCTGGGTGAAGGCTTCGCGCGAGATATTTTCGTTTTACACAGGATCTTTGTGAAGGGGATGAAAACACGATCCTTCTTCACCTTTTCCCTCCGCACCGCTCTCTTTCTGTCTCGCAACTGTTTTCGGCTTGCTTCGCGGGCCATGTTTTATGTATAAAACGTACGTTCCTTTCGCACGCGGCTGCTCCTTCGTCGTGCTTTGCGCCCAGCGCACACCCACTATCTTTTTCAAAAGTAAGCCCAACTTTTTATTTATGAAAACAACGTCGCGCCAAAGCTCTAAACAGATTTTATTAAAATTTAGAGCAAAAGACTGCTTAGACCTTTTGCGCGGATGGAATTTAACGAGACAATTCACTTTCGTGTGTACGAAAGTCGTGCTAAAATTATTAAACCGATTGACTCATTTTATTCAATCTCGGGCATCGTGTGGCGATGTTACAGTTTCATTTTGTCATTCAATTCGATGATTTCAACGCCACGGAGTACGTGCAACAGTTCAATGAACAAAATTTACCATTTTCCCGAGAGCTTTTCTCGTTTTTCTTCGAGCATCGTGCGCGCAGTCAGCACGACGTTTATTCAAGTTTTGAAATGCAATGCATACAAGAAATTTTAAACTGTTCTAAATATTCTGCGCTCCGTCGAGGCTGGATGTGCTGCAGCAAGCAACTTGGATGAAATTACTGTTACATTGTCCTCCGCATGCACCTGGGAATAAATATAAATTCGCGTTATCATTGCGGTGTTGGTTTCTTACACCTTCGCATTCGAGGCGTTCATTCACGGACGAAAACACAGCAGCACAGCAGGTTGAAATGTGTCTTTTCTACGGATTCTCGTTGAGCGCACACGCTATGCCTACACAATTTTTGCCACGATCCACGAGCACAAAGCCGTTGATACTACGAATCCGTTGGCTTTCCTATATAATATTTATTTTCCATTCTCGTTTTTATGCCTGCGAAAAAAAAGAAAAGAAATAAAAAAAACACGGAGAAAAGCCTCTCGCTCTGTCACTTATACTTTTTGCCGCTCAGGCGCGCTCGATCTGACACTCCCTTTATCATCAGGAACGTGCACCACCACCACCAACTCGGAAAATGTCGTGTCTGGCTGCTCCCTCGTTTCTCGAATAACACCGGCACTTTTCTGTACAACGTGCACCAACTTCTCTGACGTTTTTCACGGTAATCCGCGCTCCGGATTCTCATTTGTGTAGATGAACGGAAAAAAGCAACCGTTTGAAGAATTCACGACTGCTTGCAGCCGAGTTTCTATACTTTTGGCCATCCGTTACTATTATTATCCTCGCGACCTATTTGGACGTGTGACTATTACACTTTTCGACTAACCACATGGAAAAGATTATCTGGGTTGTAAAAAAAAATTTAATGGGCAACGATCGAGGTGAATGGAACGTTGGAAAATAAAATGAACCAGTTAATTCCTCAAATTTCATTCGATTTCACCATCGAAAGACATCAAACGAACTACGTCTCTTGCGCTCATAACAAAATTGCCAATAAATAAGATTATTTCGAGCACGCTTGCGAGAGTCTGTGTTATTTGTAGAAAATGCCATACTGGCTCCCGGTCCATTAATTAAACCGTGATCCATGCACTTACACCCCATTCGTTACTATGGTCCCTTTCCGATAAAATTACAAAAGCGTAGAACGATGAAAAAGTGCTCTACCGATGGACTCTGGGAGCTTTTCTTGACCGTAGACATGTCGAAGGATCGGAGCTGTGAATTCAGCGAATATCCTGAGGCAAAGGAAAGGTTTGACGTTGTTCAAAGTTGAAACATCGAATAAGGAATGTCTTTTCACTCGTGCAATGACTTTATGGCATTTTCCTTAATGGTTCGGACAAGGAACTCATATTTTTGTCCATTTCTTCAGGAAATATTCGTTCCCTTGGACATTCCAGGCACCTGGAAGGACGATAGTATTACAGGGTATGCCAGTCACGAAACTGTGACTAAAACGTGTTATAACAATGTTACAGCACGCTTCACCGATCCAAGGGACATTATATATGTAGCATGTTTACACGAACGAGGCGTTCATGCGACATACCTAGTCCAGCCTGTATTATCAACCGACCAACCAGACGACACTGCTGGTTGCACCATCTCGTTTCATCGATGAACGGGGAGCCCCGTCCAACGTCAGACTTTCCACTGTAATTCAATTTCTAAACTATTCCATCATGTACAGACCACGGAAAATGGCTCGCAGCACGTCCATCCAACGATGCAGGCCAACTGTTTAAACTTCGATAAAACCCACTCATTTTTCTACGATGATAAATATTGCTCGAGATAAATTTACTCGTGTTGAAAGCTCCGGAGCATGTATAAGATGAAAAAGGTTGAAACGAATGTGAGAGTATTTGTAACAAACAAAACTGTCGACAGGGATGACCGCGAGCATCATCTTCCGACGAGACTGTCCTTGGCAACGATAGCCTGATTTTTCAGTTCGTCGCATTCCAACGACGGAGGGGACCAAAAACGAGACCTCGCCACCCAGTCGGGGATTAAGCGAGTCATAGAGTTGTTATGGAGAAACTCCAAGATTCCTACAGATTCACTCGGTCAGTAGGAAAAAAAAAAACTGCTGTAGATTGCGCCAGACGGAAGCCGCCACAAGTTTGAGAGTCTGTCGAGACTAGAGTAATTTTGACATTCGTTCGAACTAACAGGCTGAAAAATCCAATTAAAATAAAAGATGGTATTCGAGGCTGAGCTCTCGACCGAAATACGGACATACCATTCAGTCGGAAGTCATACTCGGTTGGCTAAAGTTTCCAACAGAGATACAAGGCCGTAGCCAGCTTGTAAGCGTTATAATGAAGAAACAGAAACGAGGAGGAAAGTTGGCGTACAATGTAGCATTGCGCCCTCTTCAGTGGGTACTCGACCGCGAGTCGAGTTTTCGCCTGAAAGCATTTCGAATAATTCTGCGGTGGAGCAAAGGGGCGAGAGACGTTGCAATTCGAGATGGAAAACGAAAAGAGTGCACAAACTGCAGTAACCAGTGATGCCGTCTCTTATGTAGCTTCCCAGGCGATTGAAAATGCTTCATTTGTCATGCAGACCTGGAACGTTTTCCAGGCATGACTATCGTTGTCGCGTCGTCGGTTCCTCGCGTCATGTTATATTTTATTTACTCTCCTTGATGGTGGGTAGCCCGGTTGTCATAATCCCAGCAGGCAGCTTCCCATTTTCCTTCCTGCCAAAACTCGGCACAAAGTACCGGCAAGGTAGATCGTTAGTAACCGAATGCATAAGTAACCAGGTGGAACGAGTGATACACAAAAGTGGCGAGTGGCAGGGGCTTTAGGGAAGAGTCTGATCTGAACAAGACTGTATACTCACTGGCTCCTTGATATGAAGATTCGCCAGGCAGTATAGCGGAATAGGTAAGAGAACCGAGGCTTCAAAATAAAATACAAAATAAAACATAAAGAAAAATTCGGATTACCATCCTTGTGGAAAGCTTAAGAGGCTTCACGTACTAATTAGCTGGCACGACCAAGTCATTCTCCTTCAGTTTTCCTCTTGGTCTTCTGGTTTTTATTTTTTCAAAAATACAGCATACAACGATGAGAATCCATGAGCTACAACACATCCAGCCTCCCATACTTGCTTCGAGCCACTACGCCATCTACCGGGGGTTCATTAGCATGTATTCACTTTCGAGCTTCAATGTCGATAACCAAATATTGCAATTTTGAGTGGAAAAGGTGAGTTCGATTTCATCAAAGAGGAAATAAAAAATACAATGTCCACTGCAATGTGAATAATCGAAAAATTATGTTGGATCTCGTCATACGGATACAATAGTCATAAAAGGTGAACGACTACAAAGACAAATGCGTGGCTCCGTTCAAGCTCTTTGTGAACTTGGTGAGTAATTTTTTGGACGGTGTGGTAGAAGCTCCTTCTCAGAAACGGTTTACTTGCTCTACCGGGTTTCCCTACTTCTCACCCCGCTCTCTCCTTATCCTCCATCATCGCTGCCCACTTGCCACGTGCATTAATTCCATCCAACGCAGATTTGAACAAAGGAGCACAGGGAACTGGACGGTCCTCGTGTGGATGGGCATTGAGTTGTGACAGAGAGAGGCATAGGGAACGAGAGAGACGGGGAGAGGAAAGAGAAGCACCGCGCGATCGAGTACACACGCGTTTTCCTCCTAGTGTACCGGGTGTTAACCGGTGAAGGTTGGATGGCTGGGCCAAAGGCACAAGGACAAAGGAAAGCTCCACATCGCCATAGAGTTGGATGTTCATATATGCGGGCTGCTAAAATAGGTAGTTCTCTTGTTGTTCCGTTTCGCTCCTGCTTCAACCCTCCAGCGGGCTTTTAGTTATGGGTATTTCTCGCGCATACCCTCTCGACCAACAATCTCGAGGCATTGCTCTTCGTTGCTTATTCCTCATCCGCTCCTTTCCTATTTCCTCATTCCTTCACTTTACGTGAATACAACGAACCCCATATAGGGATTGTGTCAACTGCAATACGCCGCGATATTTGTACGGGTTGGCCAATACGGTTACTGGATATTACCACGCGCGAGCAAATACGTTTACCAAACCATCAGACGCGCCGAATCCAAAATCATTCCAATCACAACCCTGGCTTACGAAATCAAAGCCGACGGCTACGATTTTCAACGGAGTAGTAAGAGAGTACACAAAGCTCTTTAAGCGTAATCATTCGAGAAGCAGTTGAGCAAAATGGACGATTAGGCAAATTTACCAAGCTCCCATTTACGTGTTGCCAGCACCAGGTGCTTGAGCATTTTCGCAGTTGTTCTCACTCGTTCTGTTTTTATGCTCACTCGATATTTCCTTCGTGTTGATGTTTTGATTCAAACAATTATATCTCCGCCAACGGGTCATTTCGAAATTTATCAGAATGTCAATAATGACAGTGGACGCAATGATTCCTTCAGGATCATCAATCCTAGTCTCTTTTTTCTCTAATGACCATATCGCAAAAGTCACATCATCAACTAGTCAACTTTTCTTTCCCATTCCTCCCCAAGGTCTCCAATGAAGAGGGTCCCGGAGACACGTGTTCCTCGCTCTTGGGAGTTTGACTCCAGAGAAAATCTCGTGTCCCCTCCTACAGTAGCGTTCCTCGACCAATTCAAGTGCCAGAGAAGTTTGGATACTCCTGGCTTGGCCGAAAGAGCAGAATATCTGTTGTCAAGGTCGAGTGAGTTAGAGGTGCTCGATTTAAGACAACACATGTGTCTGTGTGTATTTGTAGTTTCCATGAAGCTTGAGTGGAGGGTTGGACCGAGCTGGAGTAAGAAAAGATACGAGGACACAAACAGAGAGAGAGAGAGATAGAAAAATAAAGATAAAGGACGAAGGGAAAACACGGTGGACGCTGCGGAGGATTCTCCGCTTTCACGAAGTGACTTCCTGTGTCAGATAACGAGGTTTTACCCCAGAGGCCTGATGACCCTATATATCTGGTTGTGGCTCATGTACCCGGACAATGTTACTCTTCTCATCGCGTCCTTTTCGTTTTCACGTACTACCCGTTTTCCTCAACTATCACAATGCTCCACCAGCAGCAGATGGAACACATCCTTACTACGATGTGTTACAAGCTACGTATGGGCCATGTACATCGTTATACATCCCTGTACGGAAAGTGTTACTGGCATTTGCTTTTGTTGCGCATATCTGCAGCTGTTGAGCTCAGTGCGATTTCAGTCTAACGAGAAATTCCCTTTCTAGTTACCTTGAGAACACGAATCCCGTCATTATTTTCCTTGCCAAGGACTTTTTACAATGGGGGACTTGTCTAATTCTCACGATAGTGTTCCTCCGGGAATTGTTTCGTACTCCGCGTAATATACGTCGAGACAGTAGCTCTCGAAGTTACAGCAGAGACTTTTGAATGTGGAATATTTGAGCGTCTTCGAATGATCTTTTCTGTCTTTTCCAAACCGCGAGCTTCTCCTCTGCTCTCATGTCATTCATCCCATCCCTTTTTTCGTATGAATACGTAAATATGCATGTGAATCTTTTTGACGTATTATCTGATGAAAAGCGAAATATGGCGAGGGTAGTTTCGTCACGACAAGAATATCTCGTTTTCCGTGGCTTCTGAAGCATCGCAAACGCGGGAATGACGCGCAAACCTTGTGTTTCAGTGTCCTTCAGTCTAGACTCTCTCCGCTCACCACGTGACTGATACATATCGCAGGTACAGCCACAAGTACACGACCACTATGCCCTTGCTATTCGCTTTCCTCTCTCGCTCTTCCGGCGAGCGCTCTTCCTCCCTTTCCATCTTTCCTGTCCTGCTCCCAGCGAAAGGCCACTCTTCGTGCGTTCTATTTCTACCCTCGCTCTTGCTCTTTCCCACAGACTCCCACTTTCTTTCCGCATCGCTCTCTATCACCCTTCTCAATCTCAACTGCCAGTCGGCGCCACCATAGACTGCTGAAATTATTTTCCAGTTATAAGATACGTCAACGTGATGGGTTTTGTACTCGTGTGTTCAACTTTTCCAAAGCGACGTCATCGCAACTTTGCTTATCGCTAGCGAATCTTCATTGTCCATTTGAACTCGTACGTGAATCATTTCGTGCTCATTAAAATAATGTTTGCGCCGCGATAACGAACGTGAGAGCATGCACTGCGGAACTCAGCCTCGTAAGGATCGTTGGGAAAAACACGTGAGCGCGATAATCATTGATTAATGTCCGAAAGTTTCATGTTTTTTGGTAAAATCGTCATTTTCGAATTGCACGTACAATCAAGCGCATCGATCAGACGCAATTTTTATTATTCACGAAGGAAATACATCGAAATATTTATGCTCGCATAATAAAATGAATATTTTTGTAGTTGAGAATGGGAGACGACACCGAGGGGCGTCGTAAATTGTACCGCCATTGCATTTTCCGTGGGTTCTCATGTATACTTGTATCTCTCGGAATTTTCCGTAGTTTCTGGCATTATATCTCCCTCTATCCTCTCGACGTCACATTGTGTTTCGTACTATTCACCTCCGTCTGTATCGCTCCCTCTCTCGTTCGGTGTTGCCTGTTAACGAAGCATCTCGTTTATTTCCGGTAAGCTAGAAATGAGCGAACCAGAGTGCTCTCTGCTATCTCTCGCTATCGTTTTCTCAACGAGGCATTATCATACTCAGCCACGACGAGATGCCACTCGTTATAACGCCTCGATTCTCTCTTCTCCTGTGCACACACGTACTCACGTGTGCGCCACTCAAACTCTATACGTTCGTGGCCACAAGCAAATTGCGGAATTATATCTTTATGGTTTTCCTACGGGATAGGGAAAGAAAAGGATGGAAACGGCCATGCTTAACCGTTCGGAATTTCATGGCCACCTCTCGCTGCTTTTCTTGATCCTCGAACGATAAACTATCGTCAAAGGTCGAATATACGATCGCTGGCCGAACGAATAATCTCACCCTTGGAAACAAGTGCCAACGAGGTTAAGAATACCAAAGAGAAAAGGAAGCAAAAAATTCGCAGAGTTGTTGAATGGATCAGTATGAAAAAAATGATTTCGAAGCAGCAGGAATTTCTATCAAAACTTTCGGAAATATCGATGTTTCAAAATTTCTCGTCATTTGCAATATTGTTATAAATAATTATTGTCTAATTCGGTGAGAGAAAAATGACGACAATCCACGAAATCTGCAGCCAATGCAGCGCACGAGAGTGCCTCAACATTTTTTCCTGTCTGTTAATTACTGGAAAATCATTCGCAGTTCAACTTGACAGATTCAGCCCACACGCCGAGTCGCTGCGTTTGGCAGTTCGAAAAACAACACAATTATACGTTCGACATGGCCTAAACGATCGAGTAAATGGAAGAGCTCGAGTTAGAAACATCGATGAACTTGAATTACTCTCAGTTGCATGGAATGATTTTTTTTTCTTTTTTTTTGTCCAGTTACTCGTCGTGTCCATTTCCAGAGACTCTTTACGATTATTATTATCGCGAAAAGAATGCTACGATCGTCGTACGCGGAAAGAAACAAGTTTATTCCCTTGGCCCAAAAACGAGCCCTGGAAAGATTAAACTTCTAAAGAATTCTCATGGTCGATGAAACACTTTATCCTCTTTATCTCAAGATGTGACAGTAAGACAGTTTTCTATAGGGATATTTTAGTTTTTCACGCATTCTGGAGAGTTTCTTAGGATTAGAAGCTCCCAAAGCCGGACACACGAGCGGCGGTCTATCCGTTGGACGTGCCATCGTGTTAGCGAAGCATTGTCGTCACAGGAAACACACTCCCCCTATTGTAGTTCTCGCGGCGCTTTTGTTCGCTGGTGGCAACGAATTCTAGAAAGCATCGAGAGAAAAAGGAAAGATAGTATGAGGGTAGGTGTTTTTTACGCTCTGACAACCGCACGAAATATCTTTATCGCGCATGAACAGAGGGGCCAAAGTTTCTTGCGATTTATTCGACGGTCAGCGCTTTGATTTGTGAAAAAATAAAAATCTCAATCGTTCGTCCGATCGACGCTACTAAAGTCTGTAAAATATTGAGAGATGCGAGTCCCACTGTCGATTTTTTTGCCTCCTTTTTCCTTATTAATAAATGAGATCCATTTTGTTTTCAAACGAAATACCACAGTCATTTGTATGGGCTGGACATTTGAGAAATAACAATAATCCATATTAATGTTTTCTCATCCAAGTGACAATGTTCCTCGACGTCCTTTTTTTTATTCTTTTTCGCTATAAACGTGCGAGCCGTACGAGCGAACGTTCTTCTTGCAGGAAATTGGACGTGGGGCGAGTGTTTTTTTTCTCATAAGGGTTCCTCGCGTCAAATAACGTTTGACTAGGCCGCGAAAAGCCTCGACTCGGTATCTGCTGCTGTGGTTGGGCAAAGCTCGAACAAGGGGATGAAACTGAGATGAGACGGAGCAGCAGCAGAGAGGAGAAGATAAAAATGGAGAGAGATAATACTGACGGGAGATAATACGAGGGCGCAGAGCCGACGTATCGCGAGAGTTAAGTCCACCCTGCGATACGGATATAATACGCTTATCGCGAACCCAGGATCACGTAGAAATTCGCACGGGCTCTATGAGCTCCCTTTTGTCCTTTTTCCACTGCCCACCGCGTTTCTCCTCTAAATGGCAATCTCCTTTTTTATTTCTTACTTCACCTGAGTTAACTGCACCATCGATCAAGTCCTTTCCTCCTGGCAACCAAGAGAATTACGCACTGCCTTGGCCACCGCGTGTTCGTTGCGAATAAAACGGAATCGAGCGAGTCGACGTCTCCGCATTCACCTTCGGCTTCAGTAATTTTAATCCAGAGTCAAAAATTCCGTTTATCTCGTTTTTATAAATATGCGAATCAAAGTTTGCTCAATTATTAGCTTTGCGGAGAAAGCAGACACATTCCGACGCGCCTGACGATCATTTATTATCAGCAGCTCGTCATTTAATGTTCGCACTTTTCTTTTGAAGCGCGTGCAACATTTTCGTTTTTTCACACTCAGCAACTCAGTAGGTGCTTGAGCGTCTTTAATTTATCATTACGCGAAGGTGAGATGTAGAAGGAGGAAAAAGTGCAAAAACGCTCAGATGCACAATGGCATAAGAGAACCTAGTAGTGTACGTGAGAGCTAAGAAAAATATGTCAGAACACGTATTATAAATCGTTGCTCGAGAGTGCTGGGTAAGGGATATTTGGGTCACCTTTTTCTCTCCGGTTCTTGAAGCATCAGTAGTATGTTTGAGCAGAACAGCACCACCAGCCTTTGCTTTTTTCCTCTGGCTTGGCTGTACAATGTATGCGCGAGCAGGGGGTGTTGAACGACGTTCACGCAACCCCGAACCACCAGCAGCCTCACTTTCCCTTTTTTTTCACTGCCATGTCAACCCATGATTGACATTTCTCTCAAGAAATGCATCAACACGAAAAATACAGGCAAAAATTAATTTTTCTTATGGAATTGTCAAGAATAAGAATTCTTGGAATAAATTCTTTGGTTTGTTCTGCATTCGCGATTGTAATTACTTTCAGGGACAAGCAATTCAACATTTTTGTGGAGCAGAATTTTGAATTTATTTATTTCAAGCATCGGTGCCAATTAGGCGAATTAATTGAGAAATTATTTTTTTTCGAAAAGTGGAGTCGATTGACTTTATAACGGCACGAAAGTGACTATAACGAATTCACTTTTTATGGGGTACATATTTCTGTTGGGTATAATCACGGGCATTCAATGAGAGGAACTCGCGTGACACCTTTAATTAATAAAGCCCTCGTGAGCGAAGCGTGTGTGAAAAAAAAAGTAGAAAACACCGAAATGGAAGTCCATTCGATGGGGATAAGCAATGCACGGTTAAGGAGTCTCTTATGACTTTATTGAGAGCGTGTAGAACGACGTATTCATAGTAACGAATTAAAAATTCAATGGACTTTCAAGTTTCGTTTCATAAAAACGTAACCGCGAATCACACGATGTCTAATTTTTGGGATTTTGTTTCTTACGACTCACGAGCCAGAGGAACGTCCGCTCTGACCGTAATTTCAATATATTTCCGACAATATTATCGCATAATTTAAGAAATATCGATCACGAAATTCTCGATCACATTTTTCGTGGAGAATAAAAAGTCAAAGTGACACTTTTCATTTGTTTTTATTGCGTACAGAAAAACCCCTTAATGGTGAAGCTTGAAGGAGATCGAAATCGTGAAATAAAGCGAAAATTAATCGTATCGTGGGTACATTCGTGCATGCGACAGTGCCGCCACCGAAATACAGCAAAGAACTATGGGTTAAGTACGATACAGTAGTATTGGTCAAGGTTTGCTCTGGCCGTACAGTGGTTGACTGCGGCGCACCACATTCCTCGGGTTTTCATGCTGGACAATGACTCTCCCTTTCGCTCCATCTCCCTCGCTCTCAGTATCCGTCGTGCCCTATACCGTTGTGTGTAGCATGAAAAGCTTATATTCCACGTCGGTTGGCAGAATGTGTGAGAAAGACGAAGAGAAAACCGAGAGTTTGTCGTTCGTACTCGGAAGCTCGGCTAGAGCTATTCTACGTCCACCGCGCCAGAACCAATTTACATTCCATGTACGTTCCACCGTCTCCGCGTTTCGCCGGTAGAGCTTCTTGCACTTGCAGTATTACGTTTCTTGCGGTTTAATGGGAAAAAAAAATCACGCCGAGTCTCTGATTCCAATATACTGAGAAAATAAGTCTCGATTGTTTTGTTCCGGCTAAATTTAGCTGTACGTTTAGTTTGACTAATGTTCTTGCCCGAAATAACTGGTTCACACATGAAAATTTGATAATTACCAGTTGCATTCGTTTTTTTTTTCACTGAGAATGAATTTTTGTTAAAAATCGTCGATATTTTGTTGAATACGTTTATTTTTTTATAATTTCAAAATTTTCATTATTTTGACAGTATATTTGCTTTCTAACGAAATTGTCAGCGAAATTTACGAGTGGAACGACTAAAATTTCATTCCGAAGAGACTTTCTAAAACATTTCTTGCTGCACTGACACTATTTTTGGGATTATTGAAAAAACGTTTACGTATCGAACAAAATATCCATCTTTTTGAAAAAAATTTAATTTTCAGTGTAACGACTTGTTGAGCAGATTATTTTGGTTGTGGAATTGGTTGCGGTGGAATGGTTTATATTTGTGTAACTGTATTTAGGTCAACGACGACATAAAATATTTAGAGAGTGGGGAAAAAAATGGCCGGTGACGAGGTGGATGTGTTTGCGCGGGTTAGGAGCAAAGTAAAAGGAAAAGAGCTGAGTTATGTCCTTAAAAGGCTGACGGAAAGTGGCGGCTCGGTGGGGGCCTCGTCATTTATATTTATGCTTACATTTTTTAGAGGCGGCTCCCGCGCAATGTTTTTCTCACTTGAAAGGGTAGAAACGGGCAAAGAGTCTCGCATCGTCGTTCTTCTTCCGTTTCTTTTTTATTTTTCTTTAAAACACCGCGATACATGGGCTACCAAGGAGAATGGATTCAAAATATAATTTCTCTCCGCACGAGACTTATTTAGGAAAACGCTCCGTATAAACCTCACCGCGCGTTCAAATCCTTTTTTTCTTTTCAATTCTTTCTTTCTTACGTCCTCATCTTTCCCTTCATCCGCCGCACGTTCTCTGGCGCCCGGTGTTTCAGCCATTGCAATCCCGCAAACGGACGTAACGATAAGTGAGGGATCATCCGGACATTTTTCATACTAAGCTCTTTACTATCCTTTCACGTGGCCAACACATGGAATGCAGCATTGCGAGCATTTCTATCTTTCTCGTACTATTCCTCTCTCTCTCTCTATCTTTCTATCGCCTCTCTTTACTCTTTACTGTTGCGACTATTTGCTGGAAAGTGTGTGTAGGTGGGGGATGGTTATATTCCGCAACAGCCGCATTTACCGTCACCTCTTTCTGCCCCGCTCTCATCGTTCCGGCATTATTAAGCTTTCAGCGCTATTCCCTGTGACGCCGTACAAGCCTGTGAGGAACGAAGACCGGGTGTGAGTGAGACAGAGACAACTCGACTTTTCCCACTCGTCCAAATTGCGCGGAAAGGAATTACGAACTCGTAAAACGCGAGAGCGGGGTGCCCTCTCTTCGTGTTGGTTGATTGTACAGAGAATTCCATTGTTATTATGTTTTATTCAACTGCGCGACAGACAGCTAAAGGACACCGACTTTATTCCTCATTTTTAACCGCCGAATTCTCTTTGAAGATTATTTTTAAGTGGTCGAAATAAAATTGTTCGACATCACACTCGACGGATAAATTGCATTTCCCATTAATGAAAAAAAAAGAGAAAATACTCGTTATGCTTTCTCGTAAACTCATAACACCGAGAGACACAAATCTTTGTGAAAAAGTCCCCGACAAAAAAGCTTTTTTTCAGCTCACGAGGTTTTTTTTTTTTTTTATGTTCTGCCGCATCTAGAATATATTCGTATTTTACGAGAAATCGTAAAGCCTCTTGGAGCTTTTACGCCAGAGTCTCATAAAACTCGCGAATGCAATAGCCACTTTCTGCGTTTTCAGACGAACGTCCTCTCTCTTATACTACCCTACTGACGCTGATTGTGAGGGAAACGATAGGTTGACATGGCTGGATAAAAAATATTCGGTTCTTCCATTTAAAAAAATGAAAAATAAAAAAAAAAATAAAATGAGGATGCATTTATGCATTTTTATCAAATGGCTTTTTGCTTTGATCACACGAATTCAAAATAATCGATTCCTAACTGTGAGATGAACAATTTTCCATGGTCAATATATTGACCATGTTCATCGACAATTTTTTTTATTCAATCTCCCTTTGGCAATTTATCGTTGAGTGATACTGGAATCGTGGAAAAATGTTGTACTAAGTGGCCAATGAGATGATAGTGATAAAAGTGCAATTTCTATAAAAATTCATTCGGGAAATATATAATCGCGTACGAGTCCATGATCTCTGTAGCGTGCTATTTCACGATCCATATAACGGGCGAGGAGAGATGCCGAGAGTAATTTTCATTTTATTATCTCGGTGGGCACGTGGCTGCCGGTACGACGTACCAATGTTAGTTGATCGAATAAACTGGCTAGCTAGGTATTTGGCAATTTTTTTTTTCTCATTCAACATTGAGCCACTCGGTACAAAGCGCGATAGCGGGCAAAGTTTATTGCATATGGTGGATTGCACTTGCGGAACTGGACGAACGCACTGGGAGGGAAATATGGCCAGGAAAGTGCTGGAATAAAAATGGCGAAAGCATGGATAGCTTTGTCCAAGCGCAACAATGAATTTTTCGTTTTGTATAGCTGCCCAAAATTACACGCACACTCGATCGAGTATGGTGTTGGTTCGTGTTGAATAAAAAAACAAAAATGGATTTTATGATCTCGATTTTAAGCACTCCTCGTTAAGGAGCCCATAAAAACGGCGTGGTGATTTAACGAACTAATAAATTTAACAACTCGAATAGATATCATTGTTAACTTCACCCCAGGCATTCATATTGCGATATTGTCGTTTTCTAATATTTACTCTCACTCACTGATTCCAAAGGCTTTCACAAAGCTTCTCGCGGCAATTTCCCTCGGATTTTCAGTCTGAAAGCTTTGTACCAAATTTTGCTTTGTGCGAGGGGGATTTGCATGTCCCTGCTCTGCTGTTCTCGTGGTAATCCATCCAAGTTCCTGGAGAATTTTTGTTTCTACGTTGAGGACGATGCCATGGCGTAGAGTACGGAGCGAACGAGTTAGTGCAGAGCTAACAAATGTCTTTGCGACATTTCGACGTCGCGTTGATCGATCGGAGGAAAAATTATTGACTCAAATTCGCGGTAGCAATGGAGATTAATCGAGCAGAACGAGTCAGTCCTGATTATCGGTGCGAGGAAGCTGAGGGGCAAGTTTATCGATGTCAGCATGCCGAGCTTTTCGAGCGAGGGACGTGGCAGGTCTGAGGTTATGTGGAGAAAAAATTGCAGTGTCTTTCCATCGATCCATCAAGAGGGCGTCTGTGTCGTGCGTCCGGATACTACTGAATCCATTGGTATCTGGTCCAATGAACGGATGTAATTCTAGCAGGAAGTATCGATGGTCCATTCCATTCCGTTTGAATGGACGTGAGGCATCCGTGGAACGTCGCAGTGAAAAATTGCGTCATCAGGTGGGATGGGAGAAAAATGGGAGCAAGGGAAAAGGTTGAAGAAAAAAGAAGCAGTGATGTACAAAAGTATGTCGAAGGTAAAGGAAATTCTTGAAAGAGCGGGATGGTAACCTGAGAAATCGTAGAGATCGAGTCCCGAAGCTAGCTTTTCACTTATTCCAGTCGCGTTCCTCAGAGATCTGCCTTTGAAGGGTTTCAGGAACGCAGCGCAAAAGTCGGTATACAGAATGGGGGATGATACGGCGTTGGAATATATACGCTGGTCGTTTGCAATCCTGTCGTTTCTTGGGCGAATGTGTGCTGTGTGTTGCGTTCTGGTCGAGAGTGGCCGTTCCGCACTAAACCTTCTTTCGGAGCGACGACAGGATGAAAGATTGCTATACCGGCTGTTGAGCTATTGAAAAGAAGTTGGTCCCTTTTTGGTCTTGTCCACACAACCGCTCTCCCTCGCAGTCTTTCCAAGTCCCGCGGGAACGTGAGACGATGATGCGATGTAGAAGCTATGCCATGTTCACTTGATCCATGAGAGCTACCAGTCTGCACGAGAGGTTCGAGTAACAAGAGACCCGAAGCGTACTGGACAAAGGAGTCCATGCGAATACAAGTTTTCCATGGACTGCGACCAAGTGGAGGGTGGAACAATCGATTCCTTCCGTCTCGATGATCTGCTGTTTCAACCTGGGGTGGAAGACGCACTACGAATTTTCAATTAAAACTTGAGGAGCTCGATCTCTTGAAAACTGATACGTTCAGAGCCTCTCTGACTGTGCTGCTCACAGCAACGAAAAGAAAGGTGCACAAGCTTCGACACCGTCTGCTGAGACTCAAGACTTTCCTCGCACTTGAGAAGGCGACTTTTCGGAAACGACATCTCCTTCTCGATCGGATGGATATCAAAGGGGGTCTCGAGACGAAAAATGAACTCTAGCAACTGGCAGCACAATGACTTGGTACTCGCGACGAGAACTAAAATGCAATGCAATCATTTCTATCAAATTTCTCCGACCCAGAACTAAAGAAAAGCACAATTGGAACGAGAATTTTGTTGAATGACACTTTGATTTCGTGTCCATCGAACGAGCCAATGTGGCATTCAGCCAGGAATAACGATGAGTCGGAAATAACTTGACGGAAACAAGGGATACTGCGGGAGTTTGTTGTTTGACCGAGAAATGACAGCTCGTGGCTTTTTCCTTCACAGAGGGGTCAAAAGTATTTCTCAGTAAGATTTTCCGACTCGTTAGAGTTTCGAGCCACGTAACAATAGGGAATTAAGAGCAATCAGAGTTGATATGTAATCTAGCGCGTTCTTCTGATTTTTCGTTTACTTTAACGGATGCGAACGGTCCAGAAAAATAAAGTTTTACCTCTGACGTTACAAGGCGTCAATCCACCGAAAACCACCGCCCAACAACACCCAACACCTCAACAGCATCATTATTCCACGCGCGTACCAACGGTAAATCTTTATTACGAATCTCCTCTGCGAAGAAATCCGTGAAACAACTGTGACGACAAACACAAAGACCACACGCTATGGCGCTATCATTCCTCGTGACCCGAACAACATTTACACCGAAAGGACGGAAGCGTGAAAAGCTTTGACAGGATTTAGGGCCCCTGACACATCTTCCATGTGCAGAGAACATACGTAGAGAAAGTAAGAGATAGAGGGAGCCAAGGAAAGAATAGAAAAGATGGACGGGAGACGTGTGACAGTGGGAAACGTGACAAATTTTTTCTTCTCGTTTTCCGAAAGATTCGCTGAAACATTGCTTTTTATTTTTGAGGTATAAATACCACGACGGTAAGTTTTCTCTTTGAAAGTTGCCAGCTCGGCACGTACACTCGAGTAAATAAATTAGCAATTAAAAATCGTAAAACTAAAGCTGCTTTCGTATGGAAAACCGAGGTCGATGTTTTTTTAGCCTCATCCTGTTACCTTTATCAGCTTCCGTTGCTTTTTGACCTCATAGCTCATAAAGTTAAGATGTTTATGGGAAGGACAAAATATTGGCTGCTCGAAAAGCATGTGCTATAGTTTTTTTTGCTGTCAAAGATCCCGAGCTGTAGTGACGATGCTTCTTCGAGTCTATAGCTTCGCTGCTCTCTTTAACGTTAAGATGCGTTAAACATAGCTATACAAATGGCGATCCTACGCCCCAAGGAAAATATGTGTACGTTTTTCTTATACTCCGGAGCTTTTTGGGATAAAGTAACGTTACGTTTTTACGGCACGAAGAACCTGCTCCCGCACATATTCCCTTTTTACCATACCTGCACAGATGATATGCCACGAAGCAGTATTTCTCGAATTTTATCTCTCACTCATCGAAATTCCTCGCGTTTCTTACGTTACTGTCAGTTTGTTTCACCCCGGTTGCTTTTGTGCTTTATTCCGACTGGCACACAATAAACAAGACGTTAAAAAATTTCTACTCTTGCCTCGTACGAAGCTGTCCAAAAAATTGGGTAAACTTTGTAATCAGCGAAGCATTCCAAAGCGAATATAATCTTGAGACGAGATGATGCTGAATTTTTTGACATCCGGTATTTTTATACTCTTTCCTTTCACCCGAACCGTCCTGGCTCCACTAGAAATGATCTTTCCTCGCGGTCAATAGCAGCAGCACATCACGGTTCAAGGGAACACCCATTTTGAAGTCCCCGGTTGACAGGAGGACCGAGGCTTAACGTCAACTATGAATTTCATGTGCCAGACGAGTGTACTCGTCCTGTGTGTAGGGTTTTCGAATACGAGTGAGAGTGAGAGAGACATCGATACTATGTATAGGACAGATATTTGTAGAGTAAACGTAGAAATAGCGGTTGAAGGTACTCAAAAAACTTTACAACCATGAATAGCTTGGCCGGTTGCAACGCGGGCCTGGGGAGTGCCCTTCAACCAATTGAAATGGCACTGAAAGATCAAGTGCGTGATGCCAAGAGGCTTAACTCGTTTTTCCAGTTAGCTTTACGAGCCAGCCACCAGCAAAACTCTATACAAGTCGAATCGAACGGAAAAATAGAAAATGGAATGAAGAAAAGTTGGGTAAATAAAATATGACAGCGGGTAGTATCGATGTAAGGCAAAAGCAGTACGTCCGCATGGATTAGAGCTTGGTACGTGGCATGTCCAAGGCAGATACTCAAACGTGTCGTTGATCCGGTTCAACGTACCGTATCGAACACAAACGAGATGAAAGAAGCGTAGCGCACTGAAGAGCACTCTGAGCATGCGACGAGACGCGCGATGGAAAGAGAAACAGGACGACGATAGGTGGACCATGATCGTGTCGTTACAGGATCGTTCAGCCGGCCAAGTGCATCAAGGATGAAACGAGAGGGAAGAAAACACAGGGAGTCAACCCTGCGTTCAATCTCGTACAGGATATACTCGTTGCTCGCTTCGTCCTCTACCATGAAAAGAAAACTTTTCGATGAGATCACGTCCAACGATTCTGCCTTCCACGAGACCATGTTATTCTCCGGTTAAACTTTTTTCTGTTACGTATTCAAATGTACTAATAGGATTAACAAACTCGAGCTATTCCTTTGGTATTCGCAACAACTGTTCGACAAGTTTCGGTCCTTCCACCAAGGCAGAGAGAGAGAGAGAGAAGGATTTCCAACTGCCTGTGCAAGCTCGCTTTTCCGTTCGGCAATTCTTAGAAGCGCAGTCTGAATTATACCGAGCGAGTAACTTGTTTGAACAAATTCGGTAGAATCGCCATCGAAAAAATGCTCAACCTTCATTTTTCCTTGCTGAGAATTTCCCTTCCGACAATATTGAGAGTTAACTCGAGCTCTGTAATAACTTTCACGGAATGTGAAACGGTGGATTGTTCCAACTGACCAGCCGAGGGAACCAAGCGCGGCATTGCATAGAACAAATACCAAGAGACATTCAAGCAACTGCTTGTCGAGGAGTAGATTTCCCATCGTATACGGAATTGCTCGTTGCGCGGAGAGAATACTCGAGATGAGACTGGGACGAGTCACATGGACGCCGAGAGCCCTGGACCCTATTTTCCTTTCTCTTCGTCCAATGTCTCTCGCGAAGGTCCTTGAACAAATTTCGAGTTTCAATTCGGAACATTGGCCACTTTGTGATTCTGTTAGAAATAAAAATTGACATTACTCAACGAAACGAAATCCATCGTAATTATGAAATTTCAATTCGAACGCCTGCTGTTAATTTTTACATTTATTTTCCTCATTCGTCCTCGCCACTTTCGCCAACTTCGCAGGAATCTCTTCTCCGGAAGAGCGAGCACGGCAGAGCGGTACGTGCCCATAAAGACAAGGTAAGGATTTAAGAGAGTGTACTCTCCAGGAGGTAGAGTACATAGAAGAGTACGAAAGGATAAGGCAAGTTGATCTCGAGGGTCCAAAATCTTAGATAGCTTGAGTTACGGATACGACATGGCGCGCAGAGTCTGCGTTACTTTTCTCGAGAATTTCGTGACGACACAGCGTCACAGGATGTTTCTCACACACGCTGCTTCGCCTCGATAAGGCAGCGGAGTTTGGAAGGTCTCACCTTGAGTTATCGAGCAATATTGAATTTAAAGTAGAGACATTTTATGCAGATAAGGAGTGAGATACATGGGCGATCGTCCTACGCCGCTGCAGCGATCCACGTGCCATTTTCTGTTCATTCTTTCTCGGTCCACACGTCAGTCTCTCATTTCTTTCGCACGGAGCGAGCGCGAGTCATTGCTACGTACAGGAAGATCTATGATTCGTGTATAGTGCCGAGTTGCAAATATATTCCGGTAACCGATGGACTTTTATAGACAAAACGTATGTATAAGAAGAAGCGTTTGGAGACTCAGGGGTGGTTTATATATTCCGAGTGTGTCCGAAGCAGGTGCAATAGGTTGAAGAAATACGAGGGGATATTTCCATTGGGAACTGGTGGAGGGCGGTGTATAGCAAAAGCATGCAGTGTTTATTCTCTCGTAGACTTCAATTCGACTGCGATTTATCCCTTGAGAATATTTCTAGATTGCTTTGTCATATTTTTACCGGATTTTCTCGAGTCACTATTTTATTCCTGGGATTCGAATGGATATTGCTTTATTCCGGAAGATCGGCATGTTCGATTGAATTATCTCGCAGTGGATTGGATGTCAATGCTTATTTGAAATGATCAATGCGTGAATTCGTAGTGTGGTTTAGTGGACATTAGAGAACCAAAGTGAGGACAGACAGAGAGATAGAGAGAGAGAGAGAGAGGTAGAAGGGAAATGGGAACTTGGAGAACGCGTAATGTGGCCACAGCGGATCGCGATCGAAACTCCCGGATGGACAAGCCTGTGCATGCACCAAAAGAGAAAATAGACGAAGAGAATGAACGGACGCATGTTCACACACATTGAGAAATCGATTAGAGCGGGGGTATGAAGGGGGGGTATTGGGACGATTCTCTGTGGGGTTATGGTCAGCCAATATACACACTTACTCGTGACTGTATGCGTTATATATATGTAGATATAAGCGTAACGCATGTATACGAGAGTGTACAGTTCACGCGGTACTCTGTGGCGGCGTCGAATCGACAGACCTGCTCACCTTCTCCATATACGTAACACGGACAAGCTCGACCGACATAATCGCGCGGGCGAACGACAGCACAAACGTCAACTCTTTTCTTCTCCCCCTTTTCATCTCCTACAACGTTCGCATCGATCAATCAGATCGCCTGCTCCAACATCCCTGATTCTGGTCCATTAGCGTTTTCTCCGTTGCTCACGCAACTACACCCTCTCATTCCGCACAATTCTCATCCTCTCTTCTCTTCCCAACTCTCTCTCCTCGTACACACACACACATGTGTTTACCTTGTCTGTGTTTACACGTACATTTACACATACACGTGCGGTTACAGATGTGAGCAATTTTCGGTGCTCTCGCGCGTGGTTCCGTTCGTCCTCGCTTCGTTACGCGCCAGCTCCAATTTTAATTAGAAGCCCGAAGAGACGGAGAGAAAGAGCCCCGAGGGGGTTGCCGCTGTATCACAAACCCCTGTGTGTCCGCTACCATTTGCTCTATAACGCTCGCGAGTGGTATAATTGCGGTCAAGCTGACGCGCTCTCGAGACCAGCCTCGCGTTCCAACATCGAATGCTAAAACCCTTCCTGAGCCCTCCTCTCTTCCGCGAGAGAAGCTTTCTCGTTACCTTTCCATTCCTCAGAGATTTCGCTAATCGTTTCTATTACGATTTTTATTCTCGAAAACCTTCGAAAAAGCAGATTCGACACCTGGACGATGTTTAATCCGATAGCGTTTGTGTTTTATGTCCAGGGCTTGAAAAGGCGTCGAAAGAAATCGTTCCCTGGGTATTTACAAAGCTGCTCCTCGCAGCTACATGGTGAGCGCGGGATTATTCACGACGTCGCTCCCTTCAAACTCCACCGCGCGAGTCCAAGTTCTCCCAAAGCAATTTATTTTTTTGTCATACTCATTCGGGCTGGAATCCCAGAATAAAAATGTGAATCACGCGTGAAAATACTTGGGATATAACGAGATAAAGATGATAAAATTTAAACATATCCGAGATAATGGCACAAGCAGGTTCGCTGATACGATTCGCTCGTCTGTGTCTTTGCCTAAATACTGAAAATGAATTTCTGGCGCGACCCATTTCTCGTGCCATTACCACGCGCCGCTTGGGCTCTCACACACCCTAGGGAATACGAATTATATATTCCCCAACCTCCTACAACCGCTGGTAGTCCTCTAGCTTGCTCCGGATTATATATATCCAAGATGAAATTACACCGCGCGGCATCTTAGAGCGATATTCCGTTAGATATAACCATATAAGGTTTAACTTAACATGGTAAGCACGTATTATCGTTAATACGTATACAGGTATAATACACACATGCCAAAGCCTCGTGGAATACATGTGGGATGGCTATGAAGTGATATGGAGGATGAGGGTTGCGTGACGGTATCGCGTCGAGTCTTGATAACTCTGTAGATCGCTATTGGAACAAAAAAAAGGGACATCATATTCTTTGGACTCGAATGAATGTGGATATTGCGCCAAGATGTTCGTTGGCATGTCCATCGAGCCCGGAAAGGCAACGTTAATCGTCCAAGAAAGACGAGTCTAGGGCGTTTTTAAGATGCGGCTGATTCGAGGGAGCTTACGACATCGGAATACAACGGAGATAGGCACGCTTTTGTAAGAAATGCCCGAAGCAGTGGAGTAGGAATGTCAGGCGCACGCGCCAAAGTGAATGCAGTCGTTGGAACTCGGGGGAGTTATTCGTCGATCGATCCGAAAGACAAGAGGTACAGGGAGCGACAGCGAGCAGTGAAAGAGGAGAGAAGGGGATAGGGTGGTTGTTGCATTGCGTATACTCTTGTGAATCAACTAGTGGCACGAGTAACACGATCGTCACAGGCATCGGGCGACGTAATCTCCTAAGCCTGGATCTTTGGATTGAGCTCTTGGTACCAGCCAACGAATCCAAATGCATTTGCATTTGCTCACACCGTTTTTAATTTCTCTTTACGTCGTTAAGGTTCACGGTGGTGACGTTTTTGCTCGATCGAGCTCGTCGCTTCTCGAACCCACAAAATAATAATAAGACTAAAGGGACCGAGTAATAAACGTTGCGAAGAGACTGAAGAGCTATTCATGCCACTATAGTCTTTCCAACTAAAGCTCGCAACTTCTTTGAGCAATTTTACCTCAAGACGCAGCTGACTCAGCTCTCGATTATCGTCGCTTCAGGCTCACATCCCCGAATGCCCTGGGATCTGTGGGTTCGTGAGACTGTATCGTCTGCACTACGAGACTCTGCAGCACAGTCAAGAGTTCTCAATCTTATGCGATCGAGACATTAGATATACGAATCTTCACCCACAATCCCACTACGTACGCGGAATATATATTCCATTTGGATTCGTTGAAAAGGTAAACTCTGGCTCGAAATCCACGTAACCTCGGTTAATGTCAGCGAAGCTTTCCACCGTAACGAACGTTTGAAAAAAAACAAATAAAAAAACGAAATTTGCATCGTGTGACGCGATTCCATTCGAGATGAAATTTAAACGAAAAACGTTTATTTTGTCCAGTCAAAAGTTACACGACAGTCGTAATTAATCGCAAAATCGGTAGTTTCGATTATATTGTTGTCGCATTGAATTACTTACTCGCTGTTCATGATTTCATCTGACGTATCGCGTCACCAGAGGACGGGAAGGGGGGAAGGGCGAGGAAGCGTGAAACATAATATTCTGGAGCATAGGAGTTGGCTGCATGTTACGTGTTCAATCGAACAAAAGCACACATGGAACCATTGTACCCGAGGTTGAAAAGCATGCCTTGTGTTATATGTGCAAAGAGAAACGGCACAATACGCAAATTGAAATTGCTACGAAATTTCCTCGAGGCGAAACTCCTTTGACGAGATCCGTGTGTGTAACTTTGTGTGGGTTATGGATTTGAGTGGTTCCTCATGAAATCGATATTTACAGAGTTGATACATGAATTATTCTATAGCGACTCATGCTATACATTATTTATTTAAAAAATTTCCTGTTGCTCGAAAAACTCGAAGATTCTCTTTCCAATCGATTGGTTTGTATAAAATATTATTCATCGCACTGGTGAGCAAAAAATTTCGAAGCATAGTCGCGATGATTGGATTAGAAACGGTAAAGATCGAGCTAAAGACTCGAAGGTTGAGGAGAAGAAAAAACAGGCAACTGTAAAGGAACTGCGCGCTAATTAGCGGTGCGTTAGTTTCCATTCGGACCAATTGGCTGTTGCCGTTACCGAGATTGAGAGATTCTCTTGCCGGGGAGGAATAAAACAAGAAAAAAGTAAACGATGCCCTGGCCGTACGAACAAGAAACGGTGCGCGTTTTTTTTTCTCCTTCTTCCGTTTCCTATTCTTTTTATTCTTCAAGCTTTTTGCCTGTTGTTTTTTTGGTCGGCCGGAAGGAATCCTCAGGGTATATGCATTGTGTCTACATCGTTTAAGAGCAAGTACAATCACCACGTAGCATCGAACCTGGAGACTTAACTTTCCTAGCTCTTTCACTTGATTCTCTCATTCTTTCTTCTCTGCTCCATTCTTACACAGTTCACCTTCGTCTTCTTCCTCCGCGCTCCTTCCCCTTGCTCTTATTCCCTTCCAAGACTCCCCAGGAGTATTCTATGAGCTTAGAACTGTACGTGCATCTTTTCCAATCCATATAAAAACCTCTGGACCACGAACCACCGTGAGCCCTGCAATAAACGTTTTGTATCGTGTCTCAGCAGCTCGACGAGTCTTCTTGCCATTCACCTCCTCGCCCTCTCGCTGTTTTTTCTTCCCTGGCAATTCCACGACGTCGCTAAAAACGGTACGAACCACAGAAAGTCTGTGATAAAACCGCGAAGCTCTTACCATCGCGTTCGCAAGATCGCAATCTTTCGAAAAAGGTATTATTTTTTTACGAACCTCCGACAAGCAAAGCCTCGCGGAATCATTTGAATTGCTGGATGAGGAAAATAAACGTTCTGCATATTTAGAGAATTTGAAAAATTTGTTACGAGCAGGATTGAATTCCAGTGAATATTTCTACGAGATCTCGATCACGTAGCAATTTTCTGGCGATCGGGGCCGCGTTGATCGAATATTTATACTGAACTCTCGATAATCGAGACTGATGGACACGCGCCTCTGGAAAATTGGACGAAGATGAGACGCGATGGTATGAAGAATGATGAAGCGAGGGAAAAAAGGAGGTTAGTGGAGCCGCGGGAGCTCGGGAGCAGAGAAGATGGAAAGAGGATGAAGAAGAGAATGAGCCGCGGTAGTGCAGCAGCGGGGAAAAGTATGGCGAATTGCCCAGGAGCTACTCTCGGTGCGGTCCAGTATCGGAAAGCGGAAGTTAAGTAAGACGCGCTGCATGGCACTGTAGCGTAGAAAGGGAACAGTCCAAGCAATAAATCCAGAAGATAGCGAAGCAAGTTGGAGAGAGGGTTTGGTGCATGCTTTCGTTCCTTCTTCCCCTTGGTTCGTCTCTCCTTCTCGCTTCTTCCTCTTTCCTCGCTCTGTGCGCCCCTTAGTGGGTTTCTGGGCGGTGGCCACTGGGATCACTTTGGCATATGTACATACGTATAGATATGTTAAAAGTGCAGCTTGGAGTAGCAAAAGAGGGATAAGCTCGGCAGGAGGTTGCAGTACTAGAGAACCAAGAGCATACACAAAGTCTCTTGGCTGTTGCTATGTATTGTGTTTTACTTTATAATGCGAACGTCCGCCTCGATCTCCGCCGGTGAGCTTGCGGGTGAACCCACTATATCCTTCAACAACCCATCCTCCGCATACACAACCTCGTTTTCTCTCAGATTTTCGTTATCTTTATCGACCACAGCCACGTACACACAAACAACACACACACACATGTACACTGCTTGTTTCTGTCGTGGCCCGCAGTTGGTTGTGGAACTTGGCCGAAATTTACGAGAGTTTTCAACAGAAATGTGTTTTGATACAACACGTATAATTGATATTTGAAAACTCTCGTCTTTGACTATATTTCTCAGTAGATTTGTAGAGATTTTGATGCTTTTCGGATTTTGACGAGCGCAACCCGAACGAAAAACAACCTAGATATTCTGCGGCTCGCCCGAAATGAAATAAGAACGATTTTTTTCGATTATCTTGCACGCTATCGCGGTTACAGACAAGCAAGGCCTTGCTCTCACTCTCTTCCGCATTGCCCGCCCTCTTGAGATTAAAGAATTATCGCGTTCCTTTCGAGGATTCGTTTCCGCCTTTCGTTCCATTTTTATTTTTCTTATTCCCCGAGTGGCGAGGGGATAACTCGAATCTCCTCCTCCTTCTTTGTTGTCAATCTCTTCTCTTCCCGACACCTGGTTCTTTCCCCTCGAGAATAGAGAGATAAAAGTGAGTAAAGTTATCCCAAAGGTTTCACACCCGAAACTTGGAATCTTATCGAAATGTTTACCTTTTTTGTGCGTTTATTAGACCTTCCGGAAAAGAATGAGATCGTGGATAGATTGCCGGATTTCTCTTGGCCCCTGAGGAATAACGCGCAACCACAAATCTCGTATTGCTACAGATCTGTATCTCATTGTGTGTTAAAATGCCTTTACTCCCTCGCCCAACCATTCTGCCTGCTTCCCTTTAAACCGTTTTTTAAGGAGATCGAAGGGCAAAAACAAGGAAATTCAATCGGAAACTTGTAAAGTTTGAGCTTTGCGTGAAGGGCAATGGAAAAAAGATTTTTCTGGTCAAGACTCGAACTCGAGCGCGAGATTAAAATGTTTCCGAGTGCTCGAGTCAACGATATCTGTTCGCAAAACCGTCATCGAGCCAACTCACGTCTGCCACTCCACACACTCAACCCTCACGTCCATAACTACTTTTGCCGGTATATACAAGGCCGCAACTACTAATTGCTATGTCGAGAGTTGGGCGCTGAGCGCAATAAGTAAGCCAACCAAGTGTATGGCTAAAAAGAGGCTCAAAGTAAAAGAGCGACTCTGCGAGACCTTATGCCTGCTGCTGCTCTTCCCTTTCTCTTTATATACGCCTCGCTTTTCTTCATTTCCATCGCTCGCTTCCTCGACGCTCGATGCCACATTCACAGAGCTCCGCAGTCACAACTCATATTTCAAAACAAGTTGGAAAGTACTATTTTCCTGCATCCTATCATCTCCTTTTCTGAAACGGCCGAGCGCGATAACTCGGAAAAACTTTTGTCAAGAGTCTACGCGTTTAAACTCGTTTGATTCGTCGCGCTTCTCCGGTAGCTTTGTTAAACCTTCTCCTTCGCAAATTGGATCAGTCGCGATGAATCGAATATCATTTCCAAGTTCAACTTTCCTCAAGTATACGAGGAAACGCGCAAGAGCTGCAAATTATTCAGAATCTGGCAAATTCGTATGTTTCATTTCACTGCGTTCGCCCAATAATCCGCTTGAGAACGCATTGATTATTGCGACTTCGTAAACACGATATTGGTGTCCTGATTCCTGCAATTTTAACTGATTATTCTTCTGCAAGAAAATGCAGAAATATTTGGCGTGAAATTAGCGTGGACATCCATCAGTATTAATGCGGCAATAACATACACGGCGAAAACCACGAATTAACGATGAGCTGATAATGCGACAAATATTTAACGAAAAGACGAGGTGGTGAAAAAATCTCGTCGTGGCATTCACCGGTCTGCTCATTCCGCAATTAATTAGTCAACCAAATTATTCTCGCTCGCGATTGCTCGGACGTGGATTTCCCGTGAGAAGGAACTGCCACGCAAAAATAATGTATTCCATGCTGTTCGTTCGTTTTTTTTCTGCTCTGGACGAGGCAACGTCCGAGCAAATTTCCATTTGCGTCCATTTTTTTTTTTTTTTCGTTCCGATTTCGACATCGCTCCCTATAATTCGCACAGAAAATATCTGCCCGAAAGTTTTACAACATACACGCGTAATTTTCGAAGAAATGCTCGAACCTTTTCCTATCAATTGTTGCCAAACCCCAATTAAAATCCATTGAAACCGTTACTGCGTGTGACACGCCGAACGACAGGAACGGATTACACGGTAATGGCAACACCTCCAGTTTTCCACACTCTGAAAGATTACAATGAACGAGACTTATGAAAGCCAGACGAAAGAAAAAGTTAAACGTCCTTAAAGTGTCGATAAATCGATACTCGTCTGACCAATGGAACCGCAAGCTTCAAAACACACGATTCGTATAGATATACACGTTTTCCCATCGAAATCCTAACCTTTGGGAGGAACTGGTTCAGCCTTTCTAGTACAAAATTCGCTTAGCTCAGGAAACACCAGTTTGTCCTAAAATCTCGTTTTTCTCGTCGTACAACTATATATTATGTACGTCAGTTATGATGCACCAAACTGTAACTTCGGACTGACAGTCGTTGTAGTTGGAATGCAAGTGAACGTTTCCCTCTTTGGCTATATACATATAGACTCTATAACAATGTTATTAGGTTATATAACATAACCGTCCCGGTAGTTCAGTATTGACGTTTCCTCCCAGAAGCGTCAAGCATCGATCGTGCTCTATGCTCTTTCGCCTTGTTTCGTTACGTCAAGTGAATTGATCAACTTTCACTGCGAGAAACACGATGATTGGCAATCAATATTTATCCGAGTCGAGTTCGTAACGTAAATCCTGAGAGAACGGTTTTTCCTTTGACAGCAAAGTCATTGACAAACTTCGAAATAACATTTTGTATTTTAAAAGTGTACATTTTATTTATCAAGTTACACAAATTGACTTTTCCACTTTTGGCTTCTTGTCACGTGTTTTTTTTTTTTCCTTGGAGCGTTAGTCTGCACGATATCTGACCGTGTCGTGTTACCAATTAAGGTGCTTCCTCGTCAACACGTGGAAATAAGTGGCGGTTACAGTTACTGCACTAACACCTCCCATGACTATGTGAGTATGAAACAGCTCTCTCGTGGCTATGGGGATTGGCCACGTCTCTTCTTACTGCTTCGCGCTCTAGTTGCCCCAACCCTTTGCCTACATCCTCCAGTCTCTCCATATCTCTTCACTTATGTGCGTTGCATATGTATAGGAAGGCATGAAATATCTTCATTCATATTCAGACTTCACATAGAGAGACGAATTACTGGGATTAACCGCATGGATTACTCCATTTTTTCTGAATCACATGTTTTTCGTCATTTTCGTTGAAAAATTTTGTACTTTACTGGGACCTTGGGCTTCGGGATTGAAATCTTCAAGCTCGTGCACGCGGGAAATGGGAATTTCTGTAAGATTATTGAAAGGCTGAAGGGTTGGAGTCAGAAACGAGGAAATCTAGAGTACACGCCTTACAGGATCGCTGAAAGTGTCGCACGAAGGAAAAAAAGCTGCACATGATTTTCCTAACGAACTTTTTTCACGTAGAGTTCATATTCAGAGTGTGAACAAGCCAACAAACTCTTTAACCTAAAATTAGAGGCACTCCAAGACTTTTCGTACAGCAACGAATCCAAACGATCGAGAGATTGCAAGGAAATTGTTTAATAAAACCTCTATACACTTGACACAATATTCCAGCGGCCATAACCTACCGTAGGTGCGGATTAAACACCCTCGTTTCATGCATTTTCATTAACAACACCTTATAGCCTCTTTGGTTGGCACATTAACGTGTTAGGAATAATCACTTGGAGCCATTTCGCAAAGATCCGCAAACTACCTGACGAAACGACGTGGATTTTTCAATCACCGCGCAGTACTTCATTATTTATTTCATCATTTTCATTGAAATCTTTATTTTATTTACTGAAATCTTCTCCAACACAGAAATTCATTCAACAAAAGGTTTTGCCTTTTTTTTTTAATTTCAATTATCGAATAAAACGAATTAATGCAAATTTGTCGAAATTCATTTTTCACACGATTTACATAATTAGTGAATTCTTGCTACAAATTAATTTCACCCTAAAAATAGACTCTCGATATGTCGTCGACTGCTCGGACTTTGTATTCTGGATTTATGTTTTTTTTCTTCTCTTCAAATTGGGTGGCGAGCTCGGTGTATTCTCGAGGCTCTGGTAGGATGGAGTGAATCTTTGACCATATTTATTTTCACTCAAGTCGCTCGGTATTTCTCGCTCACCCTGCTCGTTCCTCCTGCATGTTGGAATGCACGTATAGCATTTATAAAGCGCGCTTTGAGCGACTGCGTTGCATAAACCATCGTGGAATAAAGTGAGCCCGAGTTGGAGGGAAGAGGGGAGTGAAATTGGTTGACCGAGGGAAGAATGCGAGTGAAGAGGTTGATGAAAAGAGGAGACAGCAGAAGGAGGCAAAGCAGGAAGTGAAAGGAGAAGAAAGGGTGGAGTTTTGGGGATGCGATGAAAGAACCGTGCCACACACCGACAATATCACAGTTGCAGAGTTAAGATAGCACTCTTACTATACTATACTGGCCTCTTGAGCTCTATCTCAAGGGTAACGGCATATCTCCCTAACTAAATAAATGAAGACTGTGGGCTTACGTGCCTCGCCTTTTAAATTTATCCACAGCTCGCCTACACATCGCACTTGCGCGTACACCTCGAGCCAGGTACCTCATTTTTATGCGATCTTGTTGCGATCTTATGGCGAAAAAACCACAAGCATTATCCCATCCAGAAAAGCACCGAGAGATTCTCGTTAACCGAGAAAACTCTGAAAGAATTACTGAATCGTCCAATTAGTTACGAGCGATAATATTTTTTTTGAGCATCTCTACGGAGTCGATAGATTTTCGTAATATTTGACTTTCCAATTACAAATTCCCTCCATTCGCGCCGACTTACATTCAAATGAAAAACTTGATATCAACGATTATCGTCCGCGATGTAAATTTGCTTGAAAATAGAAATACCAATAAAAATACGTACAGGGAGCGAAACTTTGGAGCGACAGTAAGCGCGAAGATAATGGAAAAAGTGGGAAACTCGGAAAAATGATGAAATGTGCAACGAAATATGGAGAAAAAAAAAGCAGAATATTTTAATACGAGAAATGGGACGAGAAATATTGCGGAAAAAGTTGACAACCAATTTGGTATTCTGGACGGAGACTAAATTATCCCTCGCTCCCACCCAACTCGTATATTTTTTGCTTCGTCTACCGCGTTTCTCATATTTCTATATACGCGTCGATAATATAATCAGTAGACGATGAAAAGTTACGGAGCAGAAGTTGGTCATCATCGATGCTCCAGGGTGAGGGCGCGTTATCGAGATGACACGAAGCGAAAGAGAAAGAGAGATCGAGAGCGTCTTGTTCTTTAACAACGAAGAATCCTCTCGACTATCTGAACCAACAGAACGAAATTATTTCCATTTTGAAAATTAAATTGGTTCATTAAAAAAATCATTCGTCGCATTCCGTACATTTTTCCCAACTTTTTAAACTCGAATTTCTTCGGAATTCTCGTAAGCTAGTTGTTGATTAATAAACGAGGAAGAAACAATGTAAAGAGGCAAAGAATATCTACAAACCTCCTCGTTTTCCGCAACTCAAAACTATTCAATACATTTTCACCAGACTCTGGATTAATCATGGCAACATAGTCGAGATAACACAATCAAAATTTTGAATTCTTGCGGCGAGGAATCTCTTGTAATAAACCCGAAGCTCGCCCTCAAACTTATTGCCGGAAAGCCTCAAGCATATTAGAAACTTTGCCGTGGGTTTCAATCGGTATATGCAATAAAACTGCATTACTTTAAATTTGCCAGTAGTTACAAGTGATAATTCATAAAATGTGATTTGGAAAGAACGGACGTTGGTAATCCGATGAGCAATACATAAAGCATGAAAAAATGTCTTTTGTGTAGAAAGAAAATGATGGTATGAATCGTCGGATCGAGGTTTCATCTCCAGAGAACAATCGGATACTTCATACAAGAAGACGAACAAGTCTCATATAGAATAGAAATTACAGAGAACGGGTTGGGACTATCGAATGATACGGTTAATCGATCCTGAGGGAAGAGCGAAAAAGAAGATTGGTTACTCTGCTGCTTCTTGATTAACGATACAATGTATAAAACCGAAAAGATATTAGATGAGAGAAACGTTGAGCATAACCCCCTCGAGATAGATCGACTGGAATCCAGCTCTCTCGCCCTTTTTCTCTCTTTGTCCGAACTGGCACGAAAAAGTAAACGATAGAAATGGATTTTTTCCTTTTTTCTCCAGGGAAAACTTTTTCACCTTTCGTGGACTGCTGCAAATCGAGGCAGCAGGGAAAGTTGAATTAACGATACAGTCAAACAGCCCAGTTACGTATGTACATATTGAAGACTATCGATACCTGGGGATCGAGTACCCCGACGCGACAAAAGAAACGAAAACAGATCGAGTTATGTCGCGGACATAGCCAGGTGTAAAAGACTCAACGATCTAACACAGTCAAGGAAATGTATTCATGAAACTTTCCTGCTCTGGAAATCAGAACGATTTTTTTACGATCGGGAGACAAAAAAGAAGAATTGAGCGGTGCCGTTTCGCCATTCCATTTACTTTCTCTGCAGTCATGAATATCATGATCTTCTGATGTATGCAACCAGCTCGTTCCTTGCTCTATAATTTCTGCATGTTTACACAAGTATAAAAAAGACTTTTGCTACTGAGCGACCGAAGGAAAATTTATTCCGTGTTCTTGCTAATCATGACTCTTATTATCGTAATTAACGAGAGCTTTTTAATTGAACACGCAAAAAGGAAATATCACGGTTCAATCTCAACGTAATCAAAAAATTCCACTCTGCAGCTGAAAATACAATCAGCTTTTCCAAGAAGAAATGATTCAATTTGTTTTTATCTACACACACTGGAAATGAAATTTTGCTAAAAATCGTCGATATTTTTTTGAATACGGTAAAATAAATATTTTTTTAATAATCTCAAAATTTTTGTTATTTTGGCAAACTATTTACATAAATTTACATTAAATATTGATAAGTAAATATTTCTTGCTGCACTGACACTATTTTTGGGATTATTAAAAAAAAAACGTTTAGTCGAACGTATCGAACAAAATATCCATCTTTTTTAACGAAATTTTCCTTTCATAAATTAGTTTCGATAGAAAATAATGAAAAACGAATAAATGCAATGAATTTATTGCAAGCGTATATTCCCTTCAATAAAATCTTGAATTTTCGTGAATTGTTTGTTTCCCAAAGTGATAATTCTCGATCGGTGCACGTATCGGCGTATTTCTCACTTTATTCCAAGTCTATAGGTAGCAGAAATGATCTAGACGAGAGAGAAGATACCTGGCTAGCCACGTGTACACACACACACACGATAATATATCCAGCACCTTGGGCAAAAGTACATTTTCGAGTGAAAACTCTTTTGCCTATCTCACGTCTTGTATATGTATTCAGAAAAGATAGGAACCGTGAGTGGAGAGGATACGTGGGAGCATGGAGAACGCGCGTTACGGATCGTATACGTTTTTCTTCTTTTTCGGTATACTTCACGCTTTACATACGAATCTACGGTGTTAGAGAGTCCTCGTATCCTCTATAAAATACAAATATATACGAAACAGTGGAAAATATATATGCACACACATTTTAGAGCACTTTCAACTATCTTAGGTGTACTTATACGGTTGTACGTATATACGAATGTCCATTGACTGCAGTGGATAAGGTTTGCCTCACAGTTTCGAGTCTATATTTTCAACAGGACATAGATATTACAGATTACACGAGAAAAATACGTGTGTGCAGTGACCGAGATATAATTGTCAACGAATCGAGCAAATTGTGACGCGAAATTTTTTTTTTTCCAATTTTTTATCCATTGATCAATGAATCGTCGAAAATTTGAATATTTTCACTGCTTTTTCCGCGCGTTATATATTTTTCGAATTTATATATTTATGTAAGGTATCGTGTCACCCTGGCAAGTATTGATCTCGTCCGAGTCTGCTTAACTTCGGCGATCGCCGAAGCTACACGACGCGACTGCTGTCTGCACGAAACGTAATTCGTGATCGCACAGTTTTTCATACACTCGATCCATTTTATATTTTTTTTTTCGTTTCGTGAAGGATAAAAAATCGACTCTCCATCGTGCAAGTCCTGCGTGGAAAATGCCCTTAACGATATACTCGTACTGCTGGAGCACTCGGTCTCGCGAAGAGCGTTCACGAGATACGCGGGTTATCGGGCGAGAAGCACGACAATGATGTCCCGAAATTTTTCCCTTACTACTCGTTTTATTCGCGGAGCAGGAAGAGAAAATCTTTGGTCTATCTCCTAGACGAGATAAGACGCAGACGTCGAGTCAACTTTGAAATTTCTATTCCATCGTCGTTCGCCCTCGATCTGATTCGAAAATAATGGTTTTTATGTAGAGATATCATCGCAATCCGATATATATGTGGCTTCGGTTATGATCGCTCATGAAATACAATATGACGAATCGTACGAGAGATTCCAAAGTACATAACGACAAGTTTCAATTCATTTCTATTTCATGGTTACCCGATATATATTCATTTTCGATCTCGGCTGCTAAAACACGACCGTCGAGCTCGTATCAACACACGAATGTATGCACGGAACTGCACACGTATGCATCAGTATTTTATTCATTCGTGCACTGGGTTTGTTAAACAAATATCTACCTGGAAGACGATTTCGCTTTTTTTNTTTGAAATTTCTATTCCATCGCCGTTCGCCCTCGATCTGATTCGAAAATAATGGTTTTTATGTAGAGATATCATCGCAATCCGAAATATATGTGGCTTCGGTTATGATCACTCATGAAATACAATATGACGAATCGTACGAGAGATTCCAAAGTACATAACGAGAAGTTTCAATTCATTTCTATTTCATGGTTACCCGATATATATTCATTTTCGATCTCGGCTGCTAAAACACGACCGCCGAGCTCGTATCAACACACGAATGTATGCACGGAACTGCACACGTATGCATCAGTATTTTATTCATTCGTGCACTGGGTTTGTTAAACAAATATCTACCTGGAAGACGATTTCGCTTTTTTTTTTTTTTTCATTTCCGTATTTGAATATAAAAAAAAAAACGAGCTCGGGGAATGTATCCGGAAGCCAGAAACATAGAAACGCGCGTGTTATGACTTCGGTCGCTATTTATTCTGTCAATATCTGCGAGTGGATTAAAATTTTTTCAAATGCATTTTTTTTTTTTCCAACTTTTTATATTGTTGAAACAACGCGTTGTGATCGATGGATTTAGTTTTGAGCGCACAACGGTTGAAAGTCCATGAACAGAGGGTTGACCATGGAAAAAATCAAAAGAACGAGAGGACAGATTGACGCGAAATACTGGTCCGTATCCATTGAACGTAGTAACCTCAGTAACCTTTTTTTCAACCTCTCCCCGTTCATTATTGATAGCAGTAAAGAAAATAAAAAACATTGACGTACATTGTGAATCCTTCTGCGTAAATATGTGCATGATTTTTGCGAATCTCGACTTTATATTTCGAGCCATACACGAGAGATAAAAATTTTCAGTAAAAACCTCGTTTATCGTGCTCGAATGTGTTTGTTTTTCTGGCTCGTAGTCGCGATCCCTAATCGAGAGGACGTGGTGAAACGAGTGGTTCAGCCTCTCGATCAGCTTTTTCGAGCTCTCCCCTTTTTCTCTTCTTTCGTGAAATATATTCACTCTCCAAGCGTTTGTAAATGATGACGACAAAAATCAAGGCTCATTTACGCCGATGCTCGCAAAGCTGCTGGTCACCAGAGTTCGTGTCGACCTACCGCGACACTTTTCACTGAGAATCCGTCAGTCATCTTCGCTCAACGCAAATCTTCGTGTCTACGGTATTCGTGTAAGAAGTTTTACCGAATCGTTAAACCTATCAACGAATGATAAAGATTTGCTTATTGAAACTTAAAAATTTTCGTGCGACTATGAATTTTTTTAACAATTTCGCTCCTTCGCTTATTGAAACGTCAAAATGTTTATGTGACAATTAATTTTTGTACAATTTTTCTATTGCCTCTTATCTGTCCGTACGTACGTGTGGGTAGCGTTTGTATATGCAGTGCCATCGGTATAGGTGCATGAATATATAGAAGATGATCGCGTTACCAGACGAAATTTAATCCGGCGCCAGCTCGAATATTTAGTAGACTCTTAGTATAAATGGGCTGCCCGAGCGAAACCGAAATGCCGTTTTCTCTCTCTGCACAACAGAGTCTAGCAACTAACACATGTACACAAACGTACAACAATCGTATATACGTACGTGAACAATGAGAGGAAGAGAGCGAGAGAGAATGGTAAAGAAGTATAGCGTTAGGGGAGGCTAGTGGTTGCAAACATGGCAACTGGCTGGCCATGAGACTAACGTGGCTTGACAATCTCCAATCTCCAGTTTAAACATCCTTGCCAGCTAGCGAGGAACCCGCAATATAGCTCCAACTCTTTCTCTTCCTCATCCTTCTGTTTTTTTTTTTTCGCCCTTTTACCCATTTTCCCTTTTTCTCGTTCCGTGCTCTGGTTCGGTGGGATGCCCGAGCTTTTTGCCGCAACTGCCATAAATAGGCCAGCATCGCGCAGAGAACAGTTACAAATTCATGTTCAGGAGAAACGCGGGTGAGCAATAGGAAACTCAGAAATAGAAACGATCTCGCGCCCCCGTTCTTTCAGCGAGAGATCGCGATCAAATTTTTCCTCCCTCCACTCTCTCGCTTCCCCTTGCCTCAACGCATCGTCTCAATAACAAAAGGGCTGTCTGCCAGCCAAATAAAAAAGCAATATCAAAAGTCTTCCTTTATTTTTCAACTCTCGTCCTCTTTCCTATTCCCATGTCCTGTCTGCGATGAGATTGTTCGCATGTATTCTCTACTTTCCGAATTCGTTATTACCCAAAATGTCTGAGGAATCATTCGAGTTTGCTGGACGCTGAGACGACGATGAATCCTTGAATGAAATTCCGTCGCTTACGCTCTGCAGACGTAAATAACGATTTTCAGAAAATCGTTATTCACTAAAAAATAAAATTAATAGAAAAAGTTTTGCAAGTTCTTTCCTCTTTCGGTGATTTAATTTTTTTTTTATTTTCTTACCAACTGTTCGCTAATTAGACCACTCGAGAAATTTCCTCAGCCAGAAATCGTTGCACTCCAGTAGGAACTGTATATAGTGTCGAAAAGGAAGATTGTAAGATATAAAACTAGCGTTGAAAAGTTTGCTCACACATAACTATGGTACGTTAGCTCTTGATCCTGCGCGACTATCGCCCAACGAAAATCTGCTCCGTTTAAACGGTTCTAATCTTTCTTTCTCTCCTTTGCTAGATGTATATGTATGCGTCTACGTGTGTGGCTTCGTTTCTCGATTTGCGCATATTCAGTGGAAAAAGTTTGCGCGGTATTATCCCCTGCGACATCGTGGCGGCAGCACGAAAGTGCGAGAATAAATTTTTCTCGCCCTTTTTCTCTCCTGCTCTCTCTTTTCATCCGGTTCTCAGTTTCAAGTCCCCTTTCATCTCCCAACCCTCTTTGGCGTTTCGCAGCTCGTTTTGCCAGAGGGCAAAGTTCGCTGTTTCAAAAGTCACTCTTCTGCCATTGTGGAGAGTGCCAAAAGCGCCTTTTTTCATCGTTGCACACGCGTGGTATATCGTTTCGTTCGGCCTTTTTTTACGAGCCCCTTTTTCTGTATTTTTACGTACGTGCGTGTGTGTTTTATTTTTTTTTGTATCATTTGCTCGTGCCTTGACGGCCAAACTGATCGAGTTGCGAGAACATTTTGGGGAATTTGATTTTCACCAAGAAACTCGAGGCACAGCGAGTTAGCAATAAGTTTGCGTTAGTCGAGCCATTTCGCGTCGGAAAATGTGAGTGTGTTTTGCGGTTTTTTCCGGACGCCCCCGCGTACTACACGATACTACCGAATCTTCTGCTCTTACCGAGACAATCTTTCACCCCTCAAAGTGGTAAAGACCGTTCTTGGTCAGACTGTAGTTTGAGCCAAATTGCCACACAGGGATTTGCCTTCGGTGAAAAAGATGTTTGGCCGGGCTTTCCTCTTAGCGTGAGAGTAAAATCTATTTGTTTTTTTAGCCCTCTTTTTCCCTTTTTCCTCCCAAAGGAACACAAAACGACAATAACGTCAATGCGAAAAAAAAGCGATCCAAAAAGAATACACTCTATTTTTTGTATATACACACAAACTCATGTGTTTATGTGTGTGACAAAAAGCAGAGCCCGAAGTAAATGTAACGAAGGGGAGAACGCGAACTGGTCGAGAATTGTTTAAGATCAGAAAATGCGCTCTCCTCGCTTTCTCTTAGGAACGACAAAAGATCCAGCGAGCAGGTAATTCGTGAACACGAAAACTGGCAGAGTTCCATTCAACGCCAGTGAGCCTAGAAATCTCTCCAGGCTTCTGCTGCTCATTCGGTCTCCATTTTCTCCCCCGCCCTCCCTCGCTCTCTCTCTCTCTCTCTCTCTCTCTCTCTCTCTCTCGCCCTGTCTTTTCACTCGAAAACTCTATCGCTTTTACGCTGGCGTTCTCTCTGGCTACGGTGCTCTGGGTACACTTTGTTAATCAAAGTCCTGTGAGGCCGCATGGCGTGTGAAAAACCGCTCTATTCGCGGCCCGACACGTAATGGAATTGCGTGCTGAAATTTGGGAACTTGGCCAAGAGACCTGACGTTCGCACTCAAGCAAAGTTTTCACCCCCCTCCCCCCCCTCCATAAATACGTACCAGACCTACGGAATAGTTTACCACCGGCAACACCACGAAGCAGCGAAGCTTCGCTCACAATTTCCTCTCGTACAACACCAACCATGTACCGATGTCGATCAGCCACGATGTTTAATTAATTATAATTCGAAAACGAATGAAAACTCTCATGCTGGTGGCTGCCAACATTTTTTGTTAGTTCTGCAAATAACAAGTTGTTATCCATCGAGGTTTACATCGTCACGTGGTTTTGACTACGAAACAAAAGTCGTCCTCGTCATTTGCAAACACAGTCCAATTATGTCAGTGCGGACAATAAAATGAGAAATATTTGAATGAAACTAACGAGGATAAATTGATTTTATGTTGAAACAATAAGCAACGATGCAATTTCAAATATTTCAGTTTCAAAAAATGAAAACAACCCACGAATTTGATCGTGAAATTGCATTCCAGTAATTAAATTTAAAACAAATAAATAAGTGAAAATATTTTGGTTCGTGGGATTCACTAAAAATTTCCCACCCACATGATAACGAATCTCTTCCCCCTCGTTATTCTCCTCGTTCAGCGACTCTCGATTCATTGATCGAAGCACGAACACGTCGCTCATAGAATTGGACAATTACATTTTTTTTTTATTCCCACGAAAATGCAAAATATTTTCATAATTTCCTTGTCCTAATTCAACGCCCTAAACGAGTCTCCCCTTCTCACCATTCCGAAAATACGTAAAATAATGGGTGCTTCCTAAAACCTCCCGGACCTCAGTTTCCAGCCAAAATTCGTATCAGACCTGCTCGTAACTGTAATCCGAAAAATAATCCAGCACGAAAAAAAACGGATGCACAGCCAGGAAATACTTTTTCAAGCTCTTGCTCATACGGAGGCTGCTCAATGCTCGTAGACTTGATTTAATAATTCAAAGGCATATTCCCTTCCATCACTTTTTTCATTCCTCTCACTAATTCAGTTTTCGAATGCTCTGAATGCTGCTTTACATAATTTAAAGCCACAGAATATAGGGAGCAGGGAGGATTCGTCGGGGTTGGCGCAAACTCGCTTCATAGCTTGGTAAATCCTAACCTGACGAGCAGCTATAAACTTTAAATATGAATAGCTCTTAAGTGGAAATAAAAAGTACCCTGTAGTGAAAGAGGAAACGAGCTCCGAGTTCAGGGGGTGGGATGGATTAGGAAGGGGTTGGCAAAACGAACAGGCATTACGAGAAAAGCCAAACGTATGTCTGCGTGTACGTATCAGTAAGTTTAAAATATATGAGTTTGCTAACTTTTATCGAGATTCGTATCAAATCTGAATGCCCGAGTGCCAAAAGTACAAAATCAAATTCACTTTTACTTTTTGGTCAACGGTTCGTTACGGACAATGAGTATAAGAACCACGATAGTGAATAAAACAGAAAAAAAAATCAGGCTGTACGATTGACACGACTGTTCGTGACGAATCTATTGTCCGTTGCCCAAAGTTTCAATAATCTCGGATATCAGTGAAAATCCTGCGGCGAGGATCGATCGGAAAAGGAAAAAAAAAAATATATATCAGAGACCAAAAGTTTTTTCGTTCTTTTTGTACGCGTCCGACACCACGAACGCTTTGGCGTCATGACGCCAGGACTGCGTTGCGAGAGAACCCCTCTGCAAATTCTCACTGTCCGCGTTCTTTGCTTCTCGCTCTTCTGCTGCGAATCCTCTGTCAGCTTGGTGCGGAACGGCGGCTGCTAAATCCGGCGCCAACTTTGGTTCGCTGCAATGTGCCACACTGTGCACAACGTGACTCTTCTTCTGCCTCTGTCTCCCTCCAGCACACATGTACGTGCCCATTTCGTTCAGTCCACTATCTCTCTTGAGGGACTTGAGCGACTCTTTTCACAGAGAAAAAGGAAGAGCGAGAGAGAGAGAGAGAGAGAGAAATAGAGAATTTCTATGCTACCAGGAGGATTCGTGGCTCAACTACATTTTCTCGTTGCTCGTTCATGAAGTGCACCGAGCGAAGAAATATCTCGTGTGCAGCCGCCGAATTTTCGTCGCAGAATTTCGAGTTTCACGTCGAGCTCCGTGATACGGCAAATGCGTGGGTAAAACCGCGTCAAGCGGTGCGAGACCAACATTGAAAGAGGTTTTGTCAAGCGAAAAACCGGATTTCATATCGACCAACCAGTTAATGACAATAACCTCGAGTTATTGCCTCTTCGTACACGTATCGTCGTCTTCACTGTTCAGCAAATACCGCTTTCAAATATTCCATGCTCATTCCTTAAAACATGGTAAAAACATAAAAAATGCATTTTCATTGCATCATTTATAAATATGTAATAAAATTCGATGGCTAACAAATATGAGCTGCTTCTATATTTATATTCGTCTGGCTCCCATATATCGAATGAATTTGTCGGATCAGTAACTTTTTCAATCATTCCAATCATTATCGTTGATATTGCACAATTATTTCATCATCCCATAAACATTTTGGTTGAGCAAATAAATTGCCAGTCCTAAAAACGCTGGAGAGTATAATTAGATAATTTCCAGCTGAGTGCGCCCAAGCCGAACAAATTTTCATGGTTCGGAGGAGTATCCAGAGTGGAATCGAAATTACATTATGCCAATAAGCGTTAGATCCACTAAAACAAATGGCCCTTAGCCACACCCTGTTTATAGCTTTGCGTATAGGAAACGTGGATTATATGAACCATGATATCCAATGTGAGATCTCTCCCCTGCGGTTTGTCTATTCTGAATGAGGATATGCTGATTTATCTACGAGTGTGTGTGCGTTATTGTGTCTAAGCTTCGAATCTGTGAAACTTGCAGCTCGATTTCTGTGCCTCATTGTCTCTATCCTTCCACCCTCTTCCTCTGTGTGCTCTTGCTCACCAAACATTTCGAAAACAGCCACGCGGATGTCCGCTTCGATGGTTACAGCGAAATTTAGGTAATCCAGACTCAAGAGGATTCCTTTTAGACTCCCGTATATAGAGCTACAGTTTAACCTAAATTTACCCTTATATACGAGCCCCGAAACACCAAACAACTTTACTACGAGTTTCACTCTCTGACACGCTCTCTGCTGCTTGTTTCTCGTCCTTTTTACCTTTCTCGTGATACATGCCAGATACAGAGTCTGAGTAGATTATGCCTGAGATTTCTGCACAGTGCGAATGCAAAAGGTATTCCGCAGGTAACAATGCCTTTACGGAGTAGCTTCGACATATTGTTGTTCGCGAGTTATTACGCCTTAATCGTCCTCGCGACTATAAACTTGAACAAAAGTTCTCAAACGTCTTGATTGACGCCTTTCAATATTCAGTATGGCTACGAAATCACCTGTCGAAATTTCTATAACTTTCGGAATATCTCGTTCACGAGAAATTAATGAAAATAAATTTCCAGCATCAACTCACACTCTCCTATGGATTTTAATATTTTTCCTGTTTGTAAAAAATGTTGAACGAACGTTTGTACGATTTCAAAAAATCTGGTCGATACTTATTAGGCCCGGAATACACGAACGAATGAACGAACGCTTCCGGGCTCGCGTTTCATTTTCACCAACGTCCAACCGCAGACCCACATTTGCCAAAAACATGAACCTGAGCTCTCGACCTGCACACGACACATTGACGCTTTTTGTATATGAGAAACGATGGACCGTCCAAAGTTTCCTCCCCCAGAGCCTACGAAAAAAAACCTGCTGTGTCAGAGTTACGTTAAGAAGGAAAAAAAATTCGCTCGTCAGAGTTATTACTCTCCCGTGCCTGCTCGATAATGCTCCAATCACTCTTCTGCTTTTTTTCCCGAAACTTGATGTCATTATACCCCAGCACCAAGTGGACTGTGCTAAAACAAGTTTCAGATGAATTTACGTGTTTCTGCAAGTCTTTTCCTCACCGCCTTGATCTTCGTTATATTTCTCAATGTGAAACTTTCATCGACACCCTGAAAACCTTTTTAACCAACTCTGAATTTTACGATCTCTTTACACATCAACACAAACCTTCCCTGGTAATTTTCCACAGCACACAGTCGCCATAAATCTCTGGTCATCTTCTTATCCTCATCATAAAATTCTTGGCACATGCCCTTCGCTTAAGGTCGAAGCTCACTTTGGCTTGGGCCATCGTATCAAAGAATATCTCTAGCTTTCTCAATCATTCCATGAACATGTTGAAGTCGAATGACCCCAATATAAAGGAAAGTAAAAAAAAAAACAAACACTGCAAAAAGAAATGAAAGCCCAAGAACGTGGAAAGTGTCTCCTCGATTTATGGACAATGGCTGTGTTTCCAGCAAGACACTTGAAACATTCCTCCAAAGAGGATTTCAGCAAAGTTGTCCCCTGGAGGTACTGAATGTAACTGCGAAAGAGACTTTGGGATCCAGTGCTGGATTGTTCCTTCACCGACAAGGTCCAGATTGCGTCCATACGCGCGGTAAAAGGATGGAACGAAAAGGAGATCCGAAACTGTAAAGGGGCACACGAGGAATCCAAGTTTCCAATTGATCGTACGAGCAAACTTTTCTCCACCAGCCGTGAATTTTATTGCTCTGCGATAACCAACACGCCGGGACCGTTTATCACCGAATCAGATACTCGGGAACCCTCATTATTATACGCCACGATCATATCTATCAATGTCGATTAATATCACGAGGATTTTGACGAATGGGAAAATCTTTCTCCAAACGGATATAAATCCTGAATTTTCAAAATATTGTTGACGTCAAAATAAAATGGGGAAAAGATAACCGGGTGTGCTGCTTTGATTTCTGATGTTTCTGGCATCCCGGATCCTCAAGCATCTAAATCTTTTCCGGCAGCTTTGAGATGATGATTTCCGGTCGTTACCCGGCGCGTCTCAACCGAACGAGTAACCGTTCAACATTTTGGCAGCAACGGCGATCGAAGAATTCACATTGAATCATATAGCGCGGAGCTGATGGTGAGCAAATACTTCCACCAGTACGATTGACCGGAAATTGATCGTTCGTTGGCAGAGACGAGATGAAGCGCAATCGGTTAAAGAATCAGAATTTGTGGTGAGGCAGGACGACGAGACTAAAGCCTCCGGAATAAGAAGGCAACGAGATCAAACGCGATACAAAGGTGCGGTGTCGTCGTGAGAAGACTTATCGATCTCGCTGCTAGAGTGAAGCAACAAAGGCCAAAGCTTTTCACTCCGACGGTGAAAAGATGTCGTAGACTGTTTGCTATCCCGCGCAACTTCTCATTGTTTCCACACATTTTTTGTGCACTACACGATGAGATTGGCAAAACGAACGAGAGAGAACTTCATGTCGATAAAATCACCTTGTTTCTGTCATTTTGCTTCGACATCCTTCATCAACCGAAATATCGTCTTTGATCTTCCACAGTTCCATTTTCTCGTCTACGATTGACTGAAAAAAAACTCCAAGTCGGACGAAATGATGAGTTTGTTTTCGTGGTTAAAGTGCATCGTGTTCCCGAATATCAACAGTGGACAAGAAGACTTTAAATTACGAGGATTCTCGAGTCTTTGTAGGAAAATTTTTGCAACGACAAAATCAACGTGACTTTTGACGTTGTTCGAAAGAAAACGTAGCAACACTGATTAAGATTCCATTGCGATGGGAATGTTCGTTTTCCACTGAAAAATCTGAACGTATTCCATGGGAATTAACGAGAAAACTCGTCATGATTCCATTGTGCTCTACAGGCTGTATTTCCTGCACAGAAATTTCGTGTTCTCTCGTAAATCTGAGACGCATAATATAAAAGATATGAGAAAAGCCAACGGCAAAGGCCACTCAACGTATTAACGAATTCTGTGGGACAGATGCCTCGAGGGATTGTCGCGTCCGAGTGCGTTGATGGGGAAGCTAGTGAATGCGAGAGGGTGCGAGGTCCAGAGCACAGTGCATGGGTAACATTCCCCGGGGCAGGGTCTTGAAAGTATGTGCCATCTTTGGTCTTGATGACTCGGTTCGTTGCCGGTTAGCCTTGAGATCCCTTCTACCGAAGTTAATGGAAACCTTAGTTGATGGCTCTATGCATGCAAATATATTTGCTCAGCCATCCCGATGCTCCATCCGACTCACACCCTCCACTCATATATTCCGTCGGCTAACTAGTTGTTTCTCTCGCTGTGACGTTCACTCACTAACGTAGCGACAACGTGCGATGCGAGTCAACCGAGTTTGTTGACGGATTGAAATTCCAAACGCTTCGAGGAATTATTGGCCAAGTTTCAAAAGACTATTCGAATCATGAAGAAACGTTAATCTTAAGGGCTTTTCCTCATCGTTGATGCATTCGAGTGCAAGTTTTATGCAAGTGGTGGAAATCGCAGCTATCTAGTTATGAATACGAATAAGGTGCTTGGTTCCTTTTTACTTGCTCGTCGCCAACAACCCATTCAATTGTTCTCTGCTCGGTATTTCCTCTCTGCTTCATTTTTCCTGTTACAACTGAAAGCGTTGTCCACATTTCCTCGTGCATAACTCCTACACTTATATATGATACATAGAAATATGCAGAAGAGACGCATGTTTCGTGAGAATAAACAATAATACTCCCTGGCATGAAACTCGGGTTTACCGTGACAAATTGCGGGCTTGGAATTTTTCATTTGAGCATGACAACCCACGAGTTTCACGTAATGTGTAGAAACCCCATTGGGACACGTAGCCATTTAGATGAGAGAGGAATGTAGCACGTACCCCGAGGACACGGAAAGGATATCACCGCGATATATATCACAATAGTAGAAACCGCAATCGATCAGACTGCGTTCACCCAACACTCATAATCCCATTTTATGCTACAAGCAAAAATCAATTCGGATCTCGGATTTTTTCATTTTAATTAATCCAAAAAATTCAAGCCCACAAAAGAATTTTATTGCTCGATATTTCTAGCTCTGGATATCGGGAACAGCGAAGTGCAAAGTTCCATCTTCGCAGTCTCTCTTTACCACGCATACCACCGGAAGAATATTTCTTGATCATTGACAGTTACAGATTGCAAGTCACGGAACTTATGGTCGTCATACCTAATGCGCAGCTGCGTTAAACCGGAACGATCGCAAATTGAGTCCAAGATCGAGAGGGCTGGAAAATATTTCTCTCATTCTCTGTCTCGCTCCCTGACCAAAACTTTCTTACCCAGGGTCATACGCAAATCGGAACATGTTGAGGAAGGAGTTTCACGCTCGCCAACTTGCAGTCGCATCTCCGTTCCTTGCCGCAACCAAATTTATATCCCATTGACGAGAGTTTATAGTCGATGCCACGTGAAAGTGCTTTAACCTATAAATTTAGGGTCGATCCTTCTTCGACGTCCATACACGTACATACACATACATTAAGTCTGTGGGAGTTGCGGTTAGTTGCTCCGCGAGAATCTCTTTCAAACTTTTGATACTGTATTTAGTAACACACCGCATTTTTATGAGCTGCCAATTTTAGTTATAACGGAGTGTCGTATTCCGAAAAAATTACATACGTGCTTCGCAATAATTAGACGATTAAATTGATCGCGAATCATTGTTGCCATTAATTTCATAATTTCCTCAATAAAAATGGACGTTCTCAATCGACTCAGGACAAATACGCTGCGTCTCGTTTTTCGTCTCCTTTTCTAATTCGATATCGAAGAGAATGTGAAATTTTCTAAGCTACAAAATAGTCGATGCTCAGTACAACGGAGTGTCAAACTCCGAAAAAATTACATACGTGCTTCGCAATAACTCGACGATTAAATTAATCGCGAATCATTGTTGACATTAATTTCATAATTTCCTCAATAAAAATGGACGTTTTCAATCTACTCAGTCGAAATACGCTGCGTCTCGTTTTTCGTCTCCTTTTCTAATTCGATATCGAAGAGAATGTGAACATTTTAAGCTGCGAAATGGTCGATGCTCAGGTCGTATTTATCAATCACCTTTCGCACGGTCCAGCAAAGGTGAATCGAAAGGCTCGCCGGAAAGGCGACGATAAATATGTAAATATAAATATATGAATGTACATGCGAATGGCGTTGAATGTTTGCACTTGGTCAACGGCTGAATCATCCATAATAACGAGTATCTGTAGAGAGCATAGGGGTTGCATGGTGCGATGAATATTCGTCGAATCGGAAAAAAAATGGTATTTATCAATTCAGTTGGAGCGTCGATAACGATTACACGCCGGATGCCATGCGTTTCTCTTTCTGTCGGTATGCAGCCCCATTTGTTTCTATAATGGCACAAAATGTACGGGACAGTGGAAGGAACGCGGCGAGGAACATTAAAAAAGGAAAAATCTCGCGGAATGGACAGCAGCTTTACTCGCATCAAATGTAAAGCTTGTTGTCACTAGCGATGATGTTTTCGTTTGTTCGTTTTACTCGTTTGTTTATCAGTGGGGCACAACACAGCTGCACGAAGCATTGTCAATATTGAATGTGGATAAATAAGGGACAAAAACAGGAATATCCTGTCCCAGAACCCATTAATTTGCTCTACATTTTTAATAAACGCAAATGGCTTGATTCTGCGACGGAGTAATTTCGTTAACAACGTGTTTTCATAAAACGCACTCCAATTAATCGCCCCAAATGGAAAGTGTAATTTCGAGTTTGAAAATGTTTCGCAATTTCGACAATCCCTCAGCTTTCTTTTCTTCCAACAGCGTCTGGTTATTGAAAAACTGTTTTTTTTTTTTTTTTTTTTTTTTTTTTTTAATTTATTTTCATAGTTTCGCAAATTTTCGGAGGACGAAAAGAAAGATCGTTGTTTATTATTCCTATGAGATGTGCTATTGGTTTTGACGGTTGAGATCGCGTTTCGACCCGAAGGACGCCGTGCAAATGGAAACAGAAAACAACTGCGCCCGTAAAAATGGTCCAGACCGTGTGTGTGGGTGTGTTAGGACTATAGGACTTTATTGGAGATGGTTTTAAGAGCATGAGATGTGTCAGTCGTGTATTGGAAGCAACGGCTCAAAAAGCCCCGGGACAAACGAATGAACAATAATAAAAACGGATAACGGCCGCGGAATAAGGAGAAAAGAGAGAGGGAAAGGAATAGAAGGTTGAAACCGCGCGAGATGGAGAAGGTTGGTTGAGGTCAGGAGCGAAGCGGAGCATGCGAGAAGCATGAAAAAACGAAGCGAGCCCGTTCACCAGGGTTAGGAGAGTCGACGCGATACACGAAGAGTAAAAGGAAAGACTCGCGCTGTATATAATGGAAGTGAGAGAAACTAGAAGCGAGAGAATGAGGGCTCCTTGGAATTCTCCTCCTCAATCCAGGGAGAAAAGAGCCAACAGCAACAGCACGGCGGAACGACTTGATTTAAAAGCACTAAACACTGATTCCGACTTAACTCTGATATACCACAATGTGGGCGAGAAGGGGGGACGCGATGTTTTGTGGCCGCGGAGGAACTAAAAGCCAAGACAAAGAGAGAAACAGCATAAGCAAGGTGGGCATCGTGTATGAACGGGAAGAAGGAGATAGAAAAAGAGAAGGAAAGAGAGTCGGAATGGCGCGCGCGTACGACGACGACGACGACGTGGACTTATCCAACTTGGGTTTTCGTGGTCGTCGTCGGCGGATATCTCCCATGGGCGAAAGCGAGAGCCCAGGAGAAAACTTTTCCAGAGCAACTAGCTTTCGCAAGGAAGAAAGAGCGAGAGAGAAGATGCCGAGGAACCCGTAACATCCAGAACATCGTTGGCCAACGTGGCCCAAACCTTTCTTTCCCATTCTTTTTACCCTACCAAACATCACACAACTCTGCGGCTGTTTCAAGTATTTTACGGCTTATCCCATTATCGTGTAGCAAGCACAGACTCACCAGAGCTCCCTTCGCTCCTTCCCGAATCGCACTGGCGTACGAGAAATAGATTCGCGTGGATGTGTGACCCAGACGAAGGCATGAGTGGGCTAAGTCAGTTTATGAGGTTAAACTTTTAGCCAGAAAGTTTCTACTTTATCGTATGTGTCAGCCTAAAAGGCAGAGTAACTTATTCCCACCTTTATAAACTTAGTTTCCATGTATCTTGTGTCAACATATACAAACAACCTCCGTCGCTGCACTCAAGGGATTTCTAATTAACCATTTTTTCCCAACCACCGAAAGAAGATCGCGGTAATGAGCAGGTTTTTGAACAAATCTTCACATTCACATGCTGCGTATACATTTGTAAATGGGAGCAGGGCCGCGTTGAATAAGAAGGAAGGAAAAGTGCGTGGATGCTCGAAGAACGGATCAAGACAAATGTCACGACGCAGCCAAGTTTTTTCTCTCCATCGTCGCTATGGATACGCGGCGAGTCTCTTTTGTTTCTGCTGAGAAGAACTGGACAAGCTTCCTGTGGAGTTGTGCAGGGCGAGCATTTAAAAAATTACATTAACCGTAGTCGTTAAAAAAAAGTGGAGTAAAAAGATTGACCGCGCCCGAGTCCCTCGGAAGGCCATGCTCTCATATTTCCTTTTCCCTAGACAAGCCTCTCGCTCGACGTCTAGCCTCCTTTTTTTCTCTCTGCCTCCCTTGCAAAGTTCCTCTTTCTTACCTCGTCAGCTTGCCCTCCGACAGTTTTTTGTTTTTTTCAGCAGGTCTCTTTCTTCCTTTTCTGACGACAAGATCATTTTCATACCCTTTGCGCTTTTCAACTACTTTATATTTATTTATATATTATAATATGTACATATACATTTACTCTGGATAGCCACTTTCCTCGGAAGCTGCAAAATTAAGACGCTACCGCACTGTGCTCCCATAGATATGTATAAACATGTACAGAGCTACCAAGACGTCGCTAACCCTTTTCTCCGCCCACGCCCGAGAGTCAACGTTGAGAAGAAAAAATTAATATCGCGGTGGCGGACGCCAGCCAACTAGATAACGCTTGAAATTTGAATTTCTGCCGTGACTCCATGCCGTTGTCTCGTAGGAGGCTGTGGGAAGAGGGTTATGTGAACGAGAGGGTTGTATTGAGAGAAGCAAAGGTAAAGCCGAGTGAGATGTGCTCGTGCTCTGCTGGAAGCAGCCTGAAAGTTGTATCATCGTGAAAAGGTTTTATGGAAATTAAAACTTGTACCACGACCGCTAAATTATATCGAAGATCCGACTGTCTCTTTTTTTATCCCGTGAGGACACAATATCGTATATAACCTGAAGTCTTGGAAAGAGACTCTTTGAAAATATAATCGGGTACATTGTCGCCGTGAATATCACACCGCGGTTACACTTTTTATTACAACCCTCGGACCGCCATCGAAGCCCTTCCTTACTCCGAGTCTATCGCAACAGAGAGAGATCTATCGCTCTGATTTGCCTTTCAGATTCTTACGAAAAATAATCTTTGGCACTTTTTTTTACACTGAAAATAAAATTTTGTTGAAAAAGATGGATATTTTGTTCGATACGTTCGACTAAACGTTTTTTGAATATGTTTGAATAATAATTTTGTTTGATTTTTTGAATAATGTTTTAGAAAGTCTCTTCGGAAGCAAATTTTTGTCGTTCCACTCGTTAATTTCGCTGACAATTCCGTTAGAAACCAAATATACTGCCAAAATAACGAAAATTTTGGAATTATTCAAAAAAAATTTAGTTTTTATGAAATTTCGTTGGAAAATATCGATATTTTGTTTCATACGTTCGACTAAACGTTTTTTCGAATAATCCCAAAAATAGTGTCATCGCAGCAAGAAATATTTTAGAAAATCTCATCGGAAGTAAATTTTAGTCGTTCCACTCGTAAATTTCGCTGACAATTTCGTTAGAAACCAAATATACTGTCAAAATAAGTAAAATTTTGAAATTATATGAAAAATATTTAGTCGAACGTATTCAACAAAATATCGACGATTTTTAACAAAATTTCATTCTCAGTGTAAATGAAATTTCTCCGGCCACACCAAACTCCTGATCATTAACGAAAAGATTTAGTAAAACGTTGGAAACTGTGGCTTTTGAATGCCGAATGTCCTTTTTTTACGAGCTCCCTATTTGATGAAGCATCATTTTTAATTACTTTCCTCTCAAACATGCTTCCTGGAGTGTCTTCATAAAAAAAATCTGTAAATTAAGGCCAACGATGTAAAGTCACTGAGATATAAGCTTTGAAAGATTGCACGCGAAAAACGCAGAGTGCCATTTAAATAAACTGCCTGTGTGTCAATGACTGACGGACAAAAAGCTATGTGTGTCTCTTTGAAAGTGTTTGGAGGGAAAAGGGTGTGCGGAGGAAAAAGATGGCTTTTTGGTGAATGTATATATGCAGGGCGATAACAAGAAGACTCGAAGCAACCCCCTCTAATGTACTTCCGGTGCCGAAAGTTCTCCAGTATACGGCACGCGAGCCTTGCCGTAAGATCCGATCTTCTCGCTCTCTCTCTCTCTCCCGCTCTCACTTCTTCACTAACATAAATGTTCAAGAGTGCTGCTTTCTCGTGTTCCACGCTCAAGGTACGAAATAGAAACCGCGCCATCGTTTTCTCTCTCTCGCTCGATCTTTCTCTGTTGCTCTCGCCGGTAATGGATGTCCTCAAAATGAACCGTCGGAATTACCGTGTTGCTGTATACATGGAATATATACACATACATCTGCATCCTCTCGTCTGTTACCCACAAGCACTACCTCGCTTTCTCGGTTTCCCCACGGGACTCTTGTCGCGGTGAGCTCGAATATTTATGTCGGTATTAAAGCCTCGGAGCATATAATCAAACATCGTCTTTAAATATACAGGGTGTCCGAGCATCGATCTCGTTATTTCAAGGTCGCGAGTCTGTAATCCGCGATAAGAAATTGATCGGTTTTTTTTTTAGCAAAAACGTTCGAAGGAACGAAAATTCAATTGAGAAAATCTCATCGGACTTTACGCCCAGGACCTTCGTCCTAAATCTCCCGGCAGGATAATCAACGGTCGTTGGACACCCGGTATAAATGTGTACCTACGAATTTTACATATCTCTGTTTCTCTGTATATATGAATTCCTACGAAAATTTCGAGTGACGTGGAGATCGTATAACCGAGGGGTAAAGCGATTAATATCAAAAGAGAAGTGATATATGTTCGACGTAAAGATTGAGATAGCCAATTGCCGAGATATCATGGGACGATTCCTTCGAGTTATATATTTTAGGAGGTGTCTGGACGCTGAGAATCAGGGATTTACATCGGAGCTAGTGAATGAAAGTTTTATTTGAAATTTCGTTTAATTTCGATGAGCCTGAAGTTCGCAACGTTGGGCCCCAACGAAAATTACGTTTTTTATCAATTGTTTGTTCAATTTTTAAAACCAGAATAATTTTCGCACTGATTTTCTCAATGAACGCTAAAAAATTATCGCTTTTTTGTCTTGACCAAATATTCGATGAGAATCTTGAGATTTGGCCAAGAAAAAAGGCAATTCCGTTGCATTGCAACGTTGCAAACTTCAACTTCGTTCAATTTCGTCTCGTATTTTCGTTGGTTTTATTTTTGCAAGCTCATCCATAGTTGTCGTTATTGTTTCGAGTTTTTCGTACAATATTGCATTTTTTTTTCATCATAGAAGATTGTTGCACAAGTTATTACACGCGTATAGTTTTCCGAGCTCCACTTTATCCGACGTTACTCACTTAGCAATAAATCGAATTCCTCGGAAAACGTAGAGCCTCGATAACAATATTATTGAGTGAGCCTTCCAGAATGATGCGGATCCTGCAGAGGAAGAGGCGATGTTACCAAAGAGAATTAGGCTTGATTATCTTCGAGAAACGCTCGAGGCTCTTCGCCGAGAGATTCTCGTAACCTTAGCATCCTTAGCTCCTTCAGAGGAATAACGTTATCGTCTATGATATTACTGACAAAACTCTACCATGTAAGATACCAACAACACCAAAATTTCCTGACGAATAACCAATCGAGTTGCTGACACGAATTCACCAACATTTTCAACGTCTCCGCACGAACAAAGAGTTTATTCAAAAATTCTTCTGCGACGTATCGCAACAAATAATCGCCTCTGATTAAATAAAAAAAAAATCTGGACATTATCAGAAAAAAAACGTAAAAAAAAAATAATAATAATTTTCAAAAATGCGTCGTTATTTTTTTTTCTTTAGCCTTCTGATCGACCCGTTGAAAATATAACTTTCAGGTTATTTTTATTTAAAGTTTCACCCAGAAATCATTTATTTTTAATTAAAACGTAAAAAAAAAAATAATAATTTTCAAAAATGCGTCGTTATTTTTTTTTTCTTTATCCTTCTGATCGACCCGTTGAAAATATAACTTTCAGATTATTTTTATTTCAAGTTTCACCCAGAACTCATTTATTTTTAATTGGGTTTTTATTTAAAAATTGGCTCAATGAATTAACCGATAATTGTTTATCCACATTTAGCTGCGATCTCGAGCCGCGTACATTTAAAACTTGTTCAGGAATCTGTGGTGAATATTATCTTTGGAAAAACGAGGGAGAATCTTGATCGGTTTTCATGGTCGTTGAATAAATTAACGCGATATGAAAATTGATTGGGTTTGTGTCGAGTATTTTCACATATTTACGTCCTTACGTAACGCACACGGAACGCGAAGGGTTTCGATTGCGTAATACGCAATTTCTGGGTTGTTATTTATATCTCATACACCAGGTCGGATATTTCATTGAAGGGCTTACCGTGATGATTACGGACAAAGCAGCGCTTATCCGGCTGCTCTCGTGGTTGGCCACGAAGCAATTAATTCTCTCATCGAGTGAGAGACAAAGATAGAATGGTATAGAGAGCGCGCAGTGCGATTCGTGGTGAGCGAACAAAAAAATGAAGGGAGCGAGATTGTCGATGGATGCCGATCGAAAAGCTCGTTGCGGTGTGCGTCATGATCACGGGAGATTCCCATGCACCAGATAGAAGCTCGGGTTAATAGAAGAGCGCGTGGGATTCTGGGAACCGCTCCTGACTGAGCAAGGGCGCGGAAAATGGATGCTGGAAATGGAGCATTTAGCCCAAAAATCCGGCAAGCTCGCGAGCAGCTGTAATTAATAGAATTCGTTATTATGAGCCACATTCAAAGGGATTTGTCGAGGAAACAAAGCGAGTTATCCATATGGATATTGCTGGGTTACAAAAAAAAAGCTTTTCAAAATTTTAATACTCCGTTTTACGAGAATATTTCAACTTGCTTATAGTCGCACTTCCACTAAACACAGTAATCGAGCAGTTGAAAGTTGAATAAAAAAAATGAGACCGACAAGTATTAAAAATAAAAAAAAAAAAAATATTTCTGGATGGGAAAATTAAATGAGTCTCTCGTAACTTTGTGGGGCGTCGCACTGGAAATAAAATTTTGTTAAAAATCGTCGATATTTTGTTGAACACGGCCAACCAAATATTTTTTGTTAATTTCAAAATTTTCGTTATTTTGGCAGAATATTTGGTTTCTAATGGAATTGTCAGCAAAATTTACGATTGGAACGACAAAAATTTGCTTCCGAAGAGACTTCATAGAATATTTCTTGTTGCGATGACGCAATTTTTGGGTTTATTCAAAAAAACCGTTTAGTTGGACGTATCGAACAAAGTAACGATCTTTTCCAACAAAATTTTGTTTTCAGTGCTTCAGAGATGCAGTCACAACATAATTTAAAAAATTAGCTCATAAAAATTGAAAAAAAAAAGGAAAAACTATTTGCACGAAAAAAGCAGCAGTGGAAAAACGAAAACGACGTTTGTACAAAATAGTACTCACCTTCGGGTAGACAGGGGTGAATATGATGAGAAGCTGGGCTGTTGAGAAATGAAAAAAAAAAAGAAAAAATCATGGAAAGCATGAGATTGTTTCGAAGCTAAAATGAATGGCTGAAAAGTTTAGTTAGGAACGCGAAGCCCTTGGCACGCGCGTTCCGTTTCGAATCGTGAACTGACCTCTGGCGGTGAATTCCAGGTTGAGGTCTGAAAAAGCGATGGAGGCCAATCGCGAGAGTTTGAACGCGGGGCGGCGCGTATATCGAGAAAATCGTTTCACGCTCCAACGACGACTGATATGAAGCAGCGGAGCCTCCACCGTAAAAATTCTTTTGTATATGTGCACGTTACCGCGCGTATCGATTAACAGTTGCACCCTCAAAAACGTTATTACTTTGAGCTTGCGGAGAGGTTTGAACTGGCGAAAACCTCATCGCAATCCATTCGTGAAAAAAAAAAAA
>JBAJMU010000008.1:10672462-10706647 GCA_037952995.1 Hyposoter didymator
AAAAAAAAAAAAAAAAAAAAACGGCTGAACGAAAAATAAAAAGGTTTGTAAACAACAAAAAAAAAAGGGAAATTAATTTGCAGGACTCTGTAAAGCCAGTTTTATTTGCTCTCCGGCGTGTGGTTTATGCATTTTGCGCGAGTACAAAGAAATTGATAGCATTAGACGATTCAGCTCGTTATAATTTATTGAATTCGCGATTTTAATTCTCTCGGAGCTGTTCGCATCGAAAACCCATAATTCATCAAGTTATCTGTTGCATTCAGTTAGATATTTATTTTTTCGTGCGCACTCTGGACGAAAAGCGAAGGGAACGTTTGGATGAAATTAAAAAATCAAGACGATGACGTGCGTCTAGTGTATAGATCTTTTTGTTTTTCTGTTTTCCTGCCATGATGAGCGATATATACGCGAGCACGGGGTTAAAAATACAGGCGCAATCGTAACGTTGAATTTTTCTCGTTTTTTCGCGCGAGCATATTTGAAACATCAGAGTATTTGTCAAAGGTGGCGGGACTCGTCACTTCGGTGGAAAATTCATCGAAAAGGCATCGAGAAAAGCCGTTGTCAATAACGAGGAAACAAAAATGTGTGTGGATGCGAAAGAGAAGTGAAATTTTCTCGATATATCGACGGAACCGTTACACACAACACGGAGAGTTTTTCAAAAGCGTTAAAAAATTGCGAGGCTGAAAAGAAGGGGGGGAGGGGGAGCAGGAGGCAAAGAATTGAAAAAAAATGGAGGTCGATGAGCTTGGCTGAGCCAGACCTCTATCAATTACACGGAACTGCGGTGACAACGGATTTTTTTTTTTGCCTCTAACAAAACTGTGACCCCAGCGTCGGATCTCTCTGGCCAAAATCCACCAACTGCACAACATTTTTTTACACCCCTTAACGAATCTCGTATCGCTTTGATTTTTCATCCTCCCTCAATATTTCTGCATCCAGATCTTATAACAAGGAAAAACACGAGTTTTACAAATTCGCGTATCGGGAAACTGCGAGGCAGGTTTTTAAATTCCGCTCGTGTAATTCTTCTCAATAACAACGAGCATCGAAGATTGAAAGGAACCGACAGAGCTTGTTTCTCCAGTTCCTACCCTTAATCGCTCTCACCGAAAAGTTGGAAAAATTTTCTGCAAATAAATGGAGACAAAAAAAAGTCTCGACACTGTGCAAAAAAGCAAAAAAGACACTCGACGTTCGAAAAGCCTCAGGACAACGTTCACACTAGTTTTGTAACGTCTTCCCGCGGCTACGCAAGTTTAAACAGCCACGAACAACACTGAAATACCAAAAAGAAAAATCGCGTTGTATTTGTACAAACGTAACCCTAAGCCAATCGCGTTCGTGTATATTTCTTACTTTTATCGTCCCGATGCTTTGGGGAACAATGTGCTAGTAAATCTCAGTATCTGCTAAAAGATTTAAGCCAGTTAAATAGATTTCTCAAGTACACGCCATGCCCATAACTTTCTTTTAGCTCTGGGTTATACCAGATGCGATATATATCATTTAAAAAATATATATATAGCTCGCTAAATATCGGAAAGAGGGAGAGAAAGAGGAAGAGGATATATCTTAAATCCCTCTTGGCTCTCGAGAGCGTCGCGGCTCGAGAGTTTGCCCGACAATTAATTTAAGATTTAATTCGCCGAAGTAACGGCCCTCGGCTTTTATATATACCATATAAAACGTATAAATGTATATGCTTGTGGAAAGAAGTGAGTTGGGGCGAGAACGAATGACAGAAAATGAACTGAAAGCTCTCTGGTTGAATTTCTCTTTTACCTGCTCGATCCATTCCTCGTGTATATATCGATGCGTCGAGCTGCTGGTATATTCTATTTATTAATACATGTAAATCCTATTGAAGCCGGACGTGTTGAATATAAAAATTATTTCATCATGCTGATCTGATCCGTACACGCAGCGCTCCGATTCTTTCCGAGTCTCCCAGATGACGCGTTGGGTTCCACGGTTAATTAATTGCACACGGGATAATGGAAACGCGCACGCTAATGAAAATGGATTTCTTCATCGTCCTCGGGATTCACAGCGTAGCCGATACATTTTTCGTGTATATATACAAATTTGAAATATTTCATACACAGGCGATATTCCTGCTGAATTATTCTGCGAGGATAAATTATTTGACAGAGAACCAAACACGTCGATTGGCTGAGCTCGCGGTACAAAACTCCACCAACATTTACAGAATTTCTGAAGGACGAATAACAGTCGAGAATGTCGATGGAAAAGCCATCATTTTCTGCATTTTTTATTCTTCTTTTTATTCTAAAAGCATTGTCCATAGAAAGTTGGTTTTCTTCGGCATCGACTTTAAAAGCCAGCTGTTTGAAAACTTGCGTCTATAAACATCGCGAACGATGCACCTCTCAAGATTCCCGCGCGGTGCAACGTTTTTTTTTTGTCTCTTTCGTCTTCAAGTCGATATTTATACTTGAGCAGGATGGAAGTTGATGTATATACAAAGTTAGAATGAAAATGGCATAGTCTATATAGCTCGAGACGTTTGTCACGTTTTATCGGCCCATTCTCCGGACCATTTCTTTATCCAGAATGGTATACACGCCGCGCTTCCGCGCCCTTTCCATTTTTGTTCCTTTATTTTCTTCTTCCGTGTATAAAGATAGAAACTATGAAAGGAACGGGAGGACTCGAGCTAGCAAATAAAATGGTTGCAGCATTTAAATATTTCGAACGTTTCGGTGGACCCAAAGAGAAAAAGAGGCAAGAGAGAGGGGCCCGGAAAAAGGGGTGATGAACCGGTAGTGCCGAATGGGAGTTTGCTTGAATACACCTTTAGTCAAAATACATCGTGTCGGAAGGTGCAACGCGAGTCTTGGTGTTTTTCTTTTTCACAGCGAGTAAACACGCATACACGCATGCATCTTTCCCATTTTTTTCTATTCATTCGTGTCGTTTCCCCTTTTTCTATGCTCCCGAACAATAGAAAATATTTTACGCCCTATATTGTCTTGTCAGCTCGGTGTTGGCTGCTACCGGTCGCACTTTTTACCTCGCGCGCGCGCCTTTTCTTTGTATGCGAAAATCTGCAGTCCCCGAAGAATAGATTTCTGGACAATCAGGACAGAGGCAAAACGCCAGGAAGGAAAAGGCAAACGTGGATCTCGTGTAAAAACAAAAAACAAATATATCTCGTCGGTTTGATCGAACGACAAAAATTTTAAAACACTAGCCAATGATAAAGTCAATCAGTCGTCAGCATTTTCATCGCGCAAAGCTTAATATTGTTCAACACGAAGGAAAAGCTTTGCTTACAAGAAAATTCACAAGTACACTGGAAATGAAATTTCATTAAAAATGGTCGAAATTTTGTTGAACACGGCCAACTAAATATTTTTCGATAATTTCAAAATTTTCGTTATTTTGGCAGAAAATTTGGTTTTTAATGGAATAGTCAGCAAAATTTACGATTGGAACGACTAAAATTGGCTTCCGAAGAGACTTTCTAGAATATTTCTTGCTGCGATGACACAATTTTTAGGATTATTAAAAAAAGCGTTCAGTCGAACGTATCGAACAAAATATCAATCTTTTCCAACAAAATTTTCTTTTCAGTGTAATTAATCGACGTTGAGGGAACGTGCAGTTTCGGATACTGCGCAAGTTTGTTGATGCTTCGAATATCATTCATGCATATTTAGTGTCTAATATCTGCTGACGCAGAGCATATATTTTATAGAAATCACGAATGGTCAGAGGTTATAGTTGGCCAGTTGATCATAATCATAATAATGTATGTACAGACATATGCCAATGTAGACTGCACATAATTTATTAATGATGCAATCCGTGTACTTGTGTAGCCAGAAGGTACACGTTAACTCAGTTCCCATGGAGCGTAAAACCGAGAGAGAAACTAAGAGAGAGAGAAAGACTCGTGGTCCCTGGCATTTTGGACTTGTGGCTTCGGGGCACTGGCCTCCCAGCCTCTGCTTCTCGTAACTTCTTCTCCAGCAGCTTTTCCCAGACTCTGAATATCATCGGAGGTGGTACGATTCGACCAGCTTCAAAATTCTCGTACGAAATCTGGCAGCGCGTTTAATTAGTCAGCCAAACATGTGACTGGCATTAAAACGACGAGACTTGCTTTCGAGGCGCACAAACCAACGTACAGCGGATACATCGAGTGTTTGTGTAGATATATTTTTATAGAATCATATGACTGTATACACCAAGTATATTCAATGCAGCTTCCGCGGTGAAAGTGCAACTGAAACTGCAGCAACTGCAATTCTGCTCTGGTTCAACACCCAACCCAATGCGATCATCGTACGTGATATGCATGTACATAAGTGTGTGTGCGTGTGTGTATGAGTTACATACTTGAGCGCACAGGCGAAAATGCTTGCGAGTTGCGATGAACCAAATGAGACACTTACCCATCCGCAATAATAACGACCACTATGAATGTTGAGTGTCGAGTAATTTTGAAAGAGTAATGGAACAAAATTGTCAAAATATTAACGCGTAACCCCTGGGGCTGTACAATATGGAGAAGAGAAAGCGAAATGCATTTCTCTCTATTGTTGACAATTGTGCTCTCCAATTTTTCATACAGCCTCTTTTTGGCTGGACAATTTACAATTATTTTTAGTATGCACAATTCCATATTCGAGCTCGTCAATTATTGATGATCCTCGAAATAATTACATCGGTTTGAACATTAATTAAATCTCTCGCATGCTTCTAAACAACATTGATTTACCACGAATGTGTACCACCCTCGAAATATAGTTTCGGTTCTCACGATCGACACATTAATTCGTTCCATAAATATTTCAACGGGATTCCCGGAACAGGTTTGAGCATCGGGATTATTATCGTTAAAGCTCTCTATATTAGAAACACTGATGTATATCGTTTCACAGCAGTATGCAATTTCCAATGTTTATTACCAACGCTCGATCGATAATTTCGTTTTTCGATGGACTCACACACGATGTGTTTCGATATCTATATTTTCATAATGAACTTGGATAGAAATGAATTTATGTTCACGTTGCTTTTCTATGGATGCTACGTGGGCATGGGAGGAAATACTAAAATCGTACTGTACGTTAAAATATTCGCCGTTTCACAAATTGGAAACACCGACAAAATATTTGGATACATCGAGGATCACAGCGGAGAGAGACGCTCGGAGTATAAATTTGTAATTGTTGTAATTGACTGAAACGAGATAAATTAAGTACGAAGATTCCTCGTGGCTTTATTCATAGTCAGGGCGAGGAAATTCAATAATGTATCGGGAGTAAAAAGTATTTGATTCCTTGGAATAATCGATATTCCGCAACGGAACTCACCGGACGAAGAATTCGCGTTCAACAGAAGAAAAAAAAAGGGAGAGAGGGAATAATAGATGAGGAATTTTGATGACGGTCGCCAGAAGGGACGAAGGGCTGGCGAGGGAGATAGGGAAGGAAGGTTTCAGAATTACGAAGCACCACAACTCGGCCAATAAATAATTCAGTAATCAATTTACACAACTTTTGCTCGCAAGCTCGTACGCGAAGAGCGCGCGAGTCTGCAATGGGCTATACGAAAACTATTTCCATTTGCGTGCTGCAAGTCCCCGGAGCGGCTTTGATTTTATTTTCTCGGCAAAGAACGCAAAGAGTATGTATTTGTTTGGGTGTGAGAGAAAAACGTAGAGAACGAGAAAGGGATAACAAAAAGAGGAGGAAAGAGAATCGCTGTTTCCGTTGGTTTTACCTCACTCTTCGAAAGCTTCGCCACCTGTTTTGATTGCGAGGATACTCCACCCACTTTTTTCCACCGTTTGCATGCTCAAACTTTCATTCTATCTCCTTTTTTTTTTTTTTTTTTCCTGNTGTTCTCGCGTTTACCGCAACAGCTAGTTTAAAGTTGTTACGTTGTGACGACAACAACCGCGCCACACCGAGAATGAGTGGCAAAGAATGCTTTTATTTTTCACTGCGTTCCTTTTTTTTTTTTGTGCGCACGACTGTTTGTTCGTTCTTTGTCAATTCCTGATACGCACGAGAGAATGTTGAAAATGCGACGTTTAACTTGTAAAAATACACGAATAATACCACAAATACCGACGAAAAATTTCGAGAAATAAATCAAAGAGAGCTGAATAAATGTACCTACACTTTTTCCCTCCTTTCATTCATTTCGAAAGCTCGTTCTATAGAGAACCAAAAATATATATGTATATACGAAAAAAATAAAAAAATAAAGCCGCGGAATTTGTTTCGCGAAGTTATTCATTTCCAGAAAGAGATACAGATGAAAAATGAGGAAGAACAGCGTAGGAAAAAATATTGATGCCACAAACTTTTCTCAATGAAACTTTTGTTTCGTCTTTTTTTTTTTTTGATCGTCAAATGCAAGATGAACTTTGTACGCTAACGAAACAAGGATCGAGTTTGAAAAATCAAAAACGTAATTACGAAATTATAAAAAAGTTTATAAAAACCTGAAAAACTCGATCAGACAGCTGCACAATTTAGAAACGAAAAANACGAGAGAATGTTGAAAATGCGACGTTTAACTTGTAAAAATACACGAATAATACCACAAATACCGACGAAAAATTTCGAGAAATAAATCAAAGAGAGCTGAATAAATGTACCTACACTTTTTCCCTCCTTTCATTCATTTCGAAAGCTCGTTCTATAGAGAACCAAAAATATATATGTATATACGAAAAAAATAAAAAAATAAAGCCGCGGAATTTGTTTCGCGAAGTTATTCATTTCCAGAAAGAGATACAGATGAAAAATGAGGAAGAACAGCGTAGGAAAAAATATTGATGCCACAAACTTTTCTCAATGAAACTTTTGTTTCGTCTTTTTTTTTTTTTGATCGTCAAATGCAAGATGAACTTTGTACGCTAACGAAACAAGGATCGAGTTTGAAAAATCAAAAACGTAATTACGAAATTATAAAAAAGTTTATAAAAACCTGAAAAACTCGATCAGACAGCTGCACAATTTAGAAACGAAAAACCTCGTGAATAAAACGAGAAAAAATGAGCTGAATCATTAAAACCCATTTAAATGTTAAGTCTATGGCTTGGAAAGGCTTTGACTGTGGTCCATACGATATACACCAGGAATACCGCAGTCTTGAGACGAACTTAGGTTTAGACTCACTGCAGAAAGCTTACTTGACGAGAGGGCGGGGGGATCGAAACGCAGCCGAGCGGACGAAAGTAGTTTTCGTGAAAAAGGCGAAACCCCCTTAACCTCTTGCACAACAAGTCCTTCTCGTGCCAATGTGTGTGTCCACAGATGCTTTCATATGTGTGTGTACACATAAAATAGAAAAGCACGAAGAAGGTGTTCGGTCGGAGTATTCGCAGCAGAACCAATAAAATTGTCGCGCTAGGTTCGCACACACTGTGATACTAAGACCCTTAACGGTTGTATAGCGTTGCTAAATTGCTGATTGTAAAGTACCCCTGTGGGACATTCTGCCCGAAGGTTTCTTAACGAGGCTGGGGGAGCGAGTGTAAGAGAAAAACTTGTTACGTTTATAAATATCTGTACACATATACAATTTTATATAAATGTCTTTATACACATACATACTGGTGTGTAGAGGTGGAGAAAAGCGACGAGTGATACTGGGGAATGAGCTGTGTATGGTCTCGTATCCAGATCCATCGTCACCTCGTAACGGGATCGTTTCTTCCAACCGTTACGCCGTATATTCCACCCTTTCCCGTCTCGACGTTAAAGCCTCTCGTCCTTCTTGTCTCTGACTCACTCTCTTTTCTGGCTCTTCATACTATTCTCGATAATATTTTCATTCATTCATTACGACGTGTGTTTTTTCTAGAATACTTTCTTCTGCATATTTTCATGCTTTTGTTTATTTTTTCGTGTTGCTATTGAATGGAGTAGTTTTTTTTTTTTTTCTCTGTGTTTGTCGCTCGCACTGGAAAGGCTAATTTTTGAATAATCCCAAAAATTGTGTCATCGCAGCAAGAAATATTTTATAAAGTCTCTCCGGAAACTAATTTTTGTCGTTCCAATAGTAAATTTTGCTGACAATTCCCTTAGAAACAAAATATTCTGCCAAAATGACGAAAATTTTGAAATTATAGAAAAATGTATAGTTGGCCGTATTTAAAAAAATATCTAGGATTTTCGAAAAAAAATTTATATTTCCAGTGCGTTGATTTATCACTTTGTTGAAAGAAAATATATGTATATGCATTCTACATTGTTTGAGTGACGGTAATTGATGATTTATCACAAAATGATGGAAAAAGTGAGTTGAAAATGGGGATACAATTGCGGGGATGCACAGAAATGTTGCAAATTAACGAAAGATATCTTTCGGTTACATTCCTGATTCCGGGAACGTATATTTCGAGTTAATGCATGGGTGTATATTATTTTGTGGAACGTGTCATGAAACATTTGAGAAAATGAATAGTTCTCGTAGTCAGTTTCATCCCTTAGCTGCTCACATTGCGAAGGAACGCGTTTCCTCGTATTTCTGACTCTCTCTCTCTCCCTCCCGATGTTTATCTCCATCCCTCTGCCTTTCTTTCTCTCTCCAAGTTGGCGTTTCTCCGTTTCATGCCCCAACTCTCTGTTTCTCATTCTCTCATTCCCTCTGTATGGCTTTTTGCAACAATTAATTTTCGTTTAGCTTAATTAAATTTCCTGCTCTCGCGTTCGTACGCTGGCCCAGCAGCAGCAGCGTTGCTCCTGTGACCGCGAGCTCTTCTCTCGCGTTCTCTCTTTTCCAGCTTCTCCTGGCCTCTCCCTATCACCGCGTTACTATATACATATGGAAGCACCGCTCCGCGCACCAGCTTTTCCTATAGTTTTCTCCCTGCTAATGTGTACACACACCTATATCCATCCCAAGGAATGAACATTTATTTAGCGTACGGTGGATTAATTCCTGGTGAAATTGATTTGCGAGTCCGAAACTCTCGCGTCGCTCATGTGAAGAAATTTCATCCGTTTTTCCATTAAATACGAATAATTATTATGGTTAAACATTCGCAAGTGTTCCCGCTGTGATTTCCGAGAATAAACGAGGCGTATGAATTCATTATTGACATGGGAAAGTTATTTTGATAATTCATATTCTCAACGCATATACTAATTCTTTGAATTGATCAATAAACAAGTAGCATTTTTGCTCTTTCGTTCGTAACGTGTTAACAAACGTTTCTTCCACCGGAAACCAACGTTCGTTCTCGCGGACCGTCCGCACACTTGGAACGAACAGCAACAAAACAAATGATTTTCCTTTAAACGAGAAATTCTTCAAGCCACGCGTGAATTGGTGTGTGTGGTGAACAGGAACTTGGGCGAGTAAACGAATGCGCAAAATCAGCCATGAAATTTACTCGGTAGTATACGCGCCGCGGCGAAGAAGGAAGCAGAAATTGAAGAGTATAAGAGAATGGGATTGACTGAGTGGGAATATCCAACAGTTTACGCATCATTTGTCCGAACGTGCGGAATTTCATTGCAGGAAATAATTGTTTCACCATCAGAATTCCATTTTCTCTATAGAATGTAGAACGTAATTAATTAACTTTTTTGCTATTTTGCAAAAAACATAATACGATGATTGGATAATTGTTTTTTTTCTTTTGCCAACGAGTCTTTGAAATGGAATTATTTGAGCTGTGGATTTGGGAATGATTGGAAAACGAGGCGTTTAGATTAATCCTTTGCGAAATTAAATGGAAAGATTAACCGGCCGAGTTCGAGGTGATTTTTCAGGCGTCAGTATGGCGCGCAGTAGAATTTCACAAAATCGCAATATCGATAATCTATTTTTTACTTTCTACCTCAAAAGAGAGCGACGAAAGGACGTTTTTTTTTTCATATTGCGAGAAAGGAAAGAGTGAAGCAAGTTTCGTGTGAAAAATTCAGGGAGTCAGTGGGTCGAGACCAATAATTGTTGGAGCGTCGAGTTCGGTCAAAGTGGAGAAAAAGAGGGAATCTCGTCGACGTCGTTTTTCTCCCAGAGTGTAATAAAAAAAAGTGGAGCGATATTTTTTATCCCGGCTTTCGTTCACCTTTTTTCTGGGAGCAGGCCTTGAATTTCTCTTTCCACTTTTTCTGCCGGGCCAAGGGGCGAGGGCAAGCCTGTGGAGAGGGCCTCGTCATTGCACGCTCGACTTCAATATCGAACGGGCCCGCAATGTCGACTGATTTACTACGAAAGTCAATCCGCCATGTTGTGGCCTTTCCACCGAGAGAAATTCATCGAAACGTAAAGGTCGAAGCTTGCAGCCTCTTTTTACAGAGCACCGACCATTCGAAACAATTTTAAAACTCACAACGTCTGAAAAAATCTGCCATGCTCAAAAAAGGCAAGAAATTTTTTTTTTTTTTAAATCGTTTTTCACTCAATTCAATTTTTCCTCGTTCTCAAACTTTTTTGACCACTTTATTCGTGATCAGCCAGTTCGAAGGTGCACGTATCCCTCAGACGTTTGATGACATCGAAACCCAAACGAAACCCCATCGAAAATCTTCCCATCGCATCAATGAAAAGAGTTGAACCCAAAAAAGAATAAAAGTGACTGTTTCAGAGCATCCCCGGCTTATTACGTTTAAGCCTGGGAATTTGGAGAATTTGTGAAATTTTCGGTAATGGTGCGAGCCCATTTTCCATCGGCAGATTTGGCCGCGTTAAACTTTTTAGTAGTTGAGACACTGTCACGTCACTTTATGTACATATAGATAAATATATACACACGTATATGTAATGCATATAAACAGAAATATATAATGGTCGAGAGTTGCTGCGAGAGAATGCTTTCAGGAAACTTTCCGGCTCACCGCGTTCAACCGCCCGAAAGAGGATCAGGGCATTCTCTACTATACACTCTGCGATTCCCTTTTTCTCTCGGTCCTCCGCGTCCCTTCCCCCCCTCGCTAGACGCCACTCGCCATCGCGAACTTCACTAACGAAGGATAAGGTATTAAACTACCCGTAACTCCGTTAGAGAACTGACGGGAAATGGATACCTCGAGTAGGAAAAGTGCCGCGAATCTCGCGATGTACAATTCGTCGACGAAAAAAAAAAAAAAAANAAAAAAAAAAAAAAAACAATAATCATCAAGGTAACGCGTTTCCTGCATGCAGGGAGAGTCCGGTAATGATTTAATCGAGGGAAAAGTAAGTTTACGTGCTTGAAGAAAAAATCACGCTGTGTTGGGCATGAAAAGTGAGCCAGTTAAATTTTCTAGGACCGAGCAGCTTCGACCTGATTAATTTGTCGTAAAGTTTCACAGGAGAATTAAATTTAAGCGAATATCCTTGTACCTCTCCGGGACGCGGAAAGGAAGATTTCTTTTTCTTCGCTCTCTCTCTCTGTCCGCGTCTGTCCGTCTCCCTTCATCACTCACTCTCTTACGTCGACTCTCGTTCTATGTAGGGCAATCATTTCTAATTGGAAAAAGTCTCCAGCGAGAGATAAAATAAAGAGTATATCTCTTGCACATTATATTCGCAGTCTCGGGACTAGCTCTGTTGGCCCGTCATTCAGACGCGCGTCTCGCTTTTTCATTCATTTTTATTTGCCCCTTTTTTACTTTTCCTCTCGTCGCCGTTACAGTCTCGATGTCAAAGAAATCCCCGTCCGGGTATATGCAGCGTGCACCTTCGACATTTTCTAATAAAGGATCTGCGCGAGAGGATTCGCTGCAAAGTATATACTTAGATTTACCAGCCAACGAGAAAATCTTCTTTTTATTTTTCTTTTCCCCTTTTACTTGGTCTTTTGCGAGGCTGCCCATGTCTTCTTATCAGAAATTCCAAAAGGGAGAAATCTCTTTGGCGAAAATTCCAGAAGCCAAAAAATAACTTTCCCCAACGGAAATTCGTGAGTTTGTATTTTTGAGGAAAATTAACGCAAAATTGTTTGCAACCTCGTGCGGCGTTTCGTCCCATTTCTCGCTTTAGAGTCGAGGAACTCGTGGCAGAACAAGCCCACGTGTAGGATCCTCTTAATCCCACGCAACTTTTAGGGCAGCACGTACACACGTGGCAAACTTCATTAACGACGTATACGTTCGACACGATTCTCGACAAAGACTCGTTCGCACAGCCAAATAACCTCGGAACGGTATAAAACCTAAACAAATCATTATTCGTCGTTTTTTTTTACAAGATTTCATCATTTGGTCTCGAGGGACAAGGAAAACCGAGAAATCAAGAGAAACTTTGACTAATTAGTAAAAGCGAATAAATCACTATGTAGATTTTGTTTATTTCGTAATTCGGTTGAAAAGTTTGGCTTCTCGTTTCGAGTGCACATTTCTCTTAGCTCGCGCTTGTACACGGTCTTATTACACGGTCCGTCTCGAGGGTAACTCCTGTTACATTTTCTCCGTTGGACATTTGGGAGTTTTGCGGAGTGAATGAAGCGGCAAGCCTGCGGATTAAAATTAAAACAAAAGTGTGAGTAACTCGGAAACGCCAAGTTTTCCCACCACAAAACCGAGAGCAGGAGAGACAAGAACAAAGACAAAAAGGGGAAAGAGCGGCGTATAAACGCACGAGGAAAAGTTTGCTGTATACACTTTGGTACTTTGGCCTCGAAGCTACCGCGCCCGAGTGCACTCAACTGCATGTTTGTGGTAACGAGAGTTTGTTCACCCTACGCCTCTTACATCCCTATCGGAACCGCCCTTCTTCCATCTCTTGCTGCTGGATTTCATGAAAATGCTTCGAAACTGATTAACGTCTGTGTGTAAGCCCCAATGGACCCCGGAGTTGCCTATTTTTTCCCTCAGTTCTCAACCAACAATTGTTCTTTGCCATTTTTAATTTCAACGACCCATGCAGCTTTAGGAAAAAAAAAGCAAAGGGCTTGAGCAAATTGAACTGGTATTTATAATTTTTGTGCCAATCTCAATATTCTTGAATTTTTAGAGAGGAGAACAACGGAGTAAATTCCACACGTTCTATTCTTTTTTCTGTTTTTTGTACTTTCATTCATGAATAGTTCATTTGTCGCCTGCTGTTGCCGAACGCCTTGGAGAATCGTTGATCCATAGAGAAAAAACTCCCGAGGGAACCAAAGAAATACGAGACTGTTTGTATGAGTGAGTGCTTATCGTTGGTTTTCTGAACTACAGGATTCGTAAGCTCTAGAAAAGCCCCCGCACAAAATACGACGAAGCATCTTTCCGAGAAAAATAATACACTATCGGGATAATCCGCGCCTGACTTTGGAGCAGACACTTCTCTTCCATCCTGGATTTGCCTGTAGCTCCTCTTTGTGGCAATTTTTTTTTTCTGCAAACGATTTTTTATGAATTCACTCCGGGAGTGCAGAAGTAGAATTTTCCTTTTGCGCTCTGAGTATTTTTTTTTCTCTTCAGCATATTGTTACGTTTTGAAAGTTGCAGATTTACGATCGTACGACTCAAGCTTTTTAACGTTTCCTGGGATTTGCTTTCCCGTCAGATGTTTTCCTCTCGCGGGCTCATTAAAATCGTTTTCTCAGTTTATATCGGTTTTTTGAAACTTTTATGTCCTGATGGAGTTTAGTTTTTGCTGTCGAGTGGGTGAGCCCGCTGTTCCGAACCTAGAGATGCATTTTGTTGTATTATTTTCATGGAACTTGCATTTTGCGGCATAAAATGCGTGATCGAATCCTCTTTGGAAAAAAGGGAAGGGAAAGAACTCGAGTACACGCTGTTAAGCTGGATCGAAAGTGAAAAAGAGAGAAAAGGAGGATAATGCAAAGGGAAGAGAGTCTCCCTTAAGTGCTTGGAGTAGGTAAACGTCTAAACCTGGGACGGGATAGAAGGGCTCGTCAGTATTGCGTAACCATTATAGTAGTACGACAGTAGGGTAGTCTGCTGGCTGGAGAGTTGCTCTTGATTCTCCCCGAACGTGACAGAGACAACACGTAGAGTTGGTAGAAGGAGATAGTAGCGGACATAACGTAAATCCATGTTTACTATGCTAATACCCAGAAACTTGCCGACTGAAAGGATGCACCAGCATCAGAGAGAAAGCGAGGTGGGTTGATGGTTGTATGGAGTAGAAGCAGCAGCAGCACCACCAGCCAGTAGCTCTTCCCGTAGGCCATCAAATATGCACGGGCTACTTCCGAGCTTCGTGGCGACGAAGGAGCAAAGCGGAAGTAAGACAAAGCGTAGTAACGTTGAGCTGAAGAGCTTGAGGGAGTGAAAAAGCTGCACCAACGTTACCGCTAGGGGGCGATGACGTTCGAGCGTTCCGCAGACCTCTGTCTTGCTACCTCGACGTTTTCACTTACCATTGCGCTTTTCCTACACTTCCTCGCTCTCTTTTTTACTCATTCTCTCATTTATCTCGCGCGCGCGGTAAACAACGACAAGACTGACCATTTTATTCCGCAGTTCACTGCCAGTCCTACATTCCTTTACAGCGCTTCTAATTATTATACCAATGCTCTGACTGCCATCAACATTCTTCCTTCTTCCCTGGACCTGGAATTCCAAACGCCGAGGAGCACAGCAGAACGCAACGGCTCACTCTCGCCACTTTTCTCCTCAGCACTTGGGGTCACGGAATGCACTAACACGAACTATGTGTACTCGCTGCAGACATTTTAAGGCAGTCGATCATTGCAGCCGCTCAATTACGCACTAATCGGTCGGGTCGGTTTTTCATTTCGTCTCTCGCACGTACGGGCTTAATGACGTTTGTATCTGCACGAAGAAAAATACTCGAATATTACTTGATGTTAAAATTCGTCATTCATCGAGATCCAAATACACTCGGGGCCATTAGTTTTCATGGGACGAAAACATCGACTGCCTGGGGCTTGGAGTCAATTATTTTTTCAATGTCCTGCTGTCTCCTTTTGTCTGTACATTTCTCTTGCCTAGCGAGTCCCTTTGATTAATATAATGAGAAGGTTTGTTACTAGGGAAATAAGTCGCAGCTCATGAGCTGCATTCGCTCATTTTCGCGTTGATTCGTAATTCTCAGCTTTCGAAAAGTTTTTGCAGATTCCATGAGGAAATATGTTCAGGAAATTTCGTACTAAAAACAATTTAATGCTGAAGAACGCGAGAGAAAAGCTCAATTCTCGGCTGGTACATCACAACGTCAGAACGTCAGGTTTAAATAGCATTTTCAATTATACATTGAGAGTCCGAAAGTTGGTATGTGTACGTGCATACTTGTGAATGGAAGCGAAAAATTGTATGGGAGTTTTTACAACCTATAATACTGCGGCACGTACTCGTCGAGCCTGCACTTTTCGTTTTTTTTTTGTTCGCGTTGTTTAAAAGTGGATTTTCGCCATTTTGAGCAACGATAAACCACGAACATTAAGCCCAGACTCGACTCTATACAAATTCTAGGGTACACAACGACCCAACTGGTATGTACGACTAATTACGGTTCTCGGCTGACAATTAAGGACAAGAACCACTTACTTTCTCACAGGAGGTGCGAAAAGCAAATGTAAAACGAGATTTGCTGGTAAATCCCGTACGATGTCCGGAATCTCACTCTGTGATCCTCTCCACCGCGAATTCTTGATATTCGTGACAGCAAACAAAAAGTGCATAACTCGGTCGTAAGATTTGTTTAGCGAAACGATACAGAAATGGCAACGTGGAGACAGAGGATTCTCATCCTTGCGAAACTTTCGTCGTCTAATTCGCTGGAAATAAAATTTTGTTAAAAATCGTCGATATTTTGTTGAACACGGCCTACTANAAAAATCGTCGATATTTTGATGAACACGGCCAACTAAATATTTTTCGATAATTTCAAAATTTTCATTATTTTGACAGCATATTTGGTTTCCAATGGAATCGTCAGCTAAATTTACGATTGGACCGACTAAAATTTGCTTCCGAAGAGACTTTCTAGAATATTTCTTGCTGCGATGACACAATTTTTGGGATTATGCAAAAAAACGTTCAGTTCAACGTATCGAACAAAATATCGATCTTTTTCAACCAAATTTTGTTTTCAGTGAGTTTGCCCCTGCTGTCGATTGCCCGCGCTGCATTCCTTACTGATGGGAACGATAATGGGTTCGATTTAATTCGTTGAATCGATTACACGAATTACTACCGAAACTGCATCCTAATGTTGATGTGGGATAGGCCATCAGTAAGCAGTGCATCGATGCATTATCAGATGCAAAAGCAAACCAGCTCGAATCAATAACATTGCGGTTAGCATATGTGCAATTCTGCTTGCATATTTGCACCGAGCTATCGGTTCACTCGTATTTCTCTCGATGTATCTCTTTGACTCGATTTTGGAAGGTAGATATTACGAAACAGAGAGTTAGTTTGCTTTGCGATATCCGTGATATTCAGAGAGATCGTATGAATCGCATTGGTGCTTTCCCACGGTTTCTCCTCGCGCTCCGCCTCCACATGATCGCTCTCAATCTCCTCGTAGCTAGACTTCACCTTCTCACTTTTGGCTGGGATATAACACGATATTTCTATATATAAATATATTCGCGTGTGGTATTCAAAGCTCTACACGGCTTGGAGAAGCGAGTTTGCAATAACCCTTTGCTTCGGTGAATCGCTTTTGCGAGAGAAAACCAATGAGATTTTCGATATACGTAGGAGAGGACCTCAAAGTCAACGCCGTGGAATGAGGAGGAACAGAGTTTTCCTAAGAAAAATCGATCTTCCAAACGCTTTTCCTCTGCTGGGCTTTTCCCAATACCTGTATGCAGCTTCAGCTCGTTGTGTTCATTTGGTTGCGCTCGTTCTTGCTTAGTTTCCCGAATGGGCTTCTCCGTAATCCACTTTACGAGCCGGCAATAAAGACACAAACAAATAAATGCATATAAGCAATCGTTACAGCGTTTAGTCCTTAATAGTTATCGAGCTAACGAGATCACATATTCAGTAAACACAGTTAACCATCAACTTCATCCTCGTTAAGCTACTTCCGGTGCACTCGGCGATTAACGACTCCCGAACGATGTTGGCAACCTCAGGATTATTCGCTTCCAAACGAGTTATCGTTTCTTACAATATTAACAAATGAAAAGTGATCCAGCGTGAAAACCGAAACGTCGACGAGAGTTCCTCCTCGAGCTACTTGATCAGCTCGTTTTTTTTTTGCTCCCAGATAACGTGGCAATCATCCTCTATTATACAATTACGACAAACTCGACGGGATGATAAGAAAAGATCGTTAGTCGGTGAATCCCCAACGAATAAAAGAAAAAACGCTCGAATCCACAGGGTGGTGCCGCTGATGCGAGGGTCTTCGCTCACTATCCAACTAATCTCTGCAGTGCCCGTTTGCCGACGCGGCGCGTTTACATTTTTTCCTTTCCTTTTTTTCTCCTTCGTAAAAGCGTTATTTAGAACACAGCCAGTTTTCCCGTACAGCGCTCGGCTACTCAAGCGTACAACGACGCAAAGCTCTGCATTGTCGTGGGATTAAAGTATTATAGGCCTGGACACACTCATATATACGAAGCTATAGTCATCCATATCTGTGTACACGTTTAAGCGAGTTAGTGTTGCAGACTGGTCGTCCGCACGCGTACATTCAGCTCGTTGGATCCTTTCCGTGCACCTGCTTTTACACACATACCAAGCTACACATTCGATACATAGATGCTCAATGTTTATACAAACTCTATACATATTCCTCACTCGGAAGCAACCTCGACGTTGATCCAGTGAATCCAGTCGCACAGTGCATTCGTGTGTCGCGTGTACATCGTCAAGATGTGTTTATACGTGACACACTTCTCAATTCGTTTCTAAAGTACACGGAGTTGCCCAAAGTGTTCGAGTCTCCTGATTACGAGATTCAATTAGCAGTCCTCGAAATTTTCAGGCTTCATAAATCTATTCTCATGATGATAAACACTGAGAATGAAATTTTTTTAAAAATCGTCGATATTTTGTTGAACACGGTAAACTAAATATTTTTTTATAATTTCGATTTTTTTTTCATTTTCGCAGTATATTTGGTTTCTAACGGAATTGCCAGCGAAATTAACCAGTGGAATGACTAAAATTTGCTTCCGAAGAGACTTTCTACGAAAAACACGAAATAATTAATTAACCGTTTCTCAATCGGAATCGGATTCCAGCAAAAATGCAAGCTCGTTACTCGCACATTACGTTCATAATATTTCGTGAAAACTCATCCATGTCAGCAATGATTTATAAATGAATTGCTATTGTTGGGATAAGTAAATTTATGGTCGAGTTCCGCTTTTTTCTCATTTCGTACGGATTCATATTTCCCCGGAGGATTGCTCCCGGTCACGAACGCGTGAAGCTATTCCTACGATTCCACTCATCCTTCTCACGCATTTCGAGTTATTTTCTTGTTTCGCGAATATCGAGTTTTTATGGCTCCTTTCGTAGGACTGTAAACTCGAGAGAATCAAGTAAAAAAAACTAAATGAGTTTGACTGAGAAGCAAAAGGAAACAATTCGATAAGCATTTCCTACGTTCTTTCATCGTTTCGTTTTGTTCTTTGCTCACTTTGATTGCTCTTCGCAGAGATTACGCACGAATCCCTCTAACAAAAAGCACAATGTGCCGCTTCTCGTTGAATCTGCGAGTAAACTGCCAGAGAACGAAGACGCGATATAGATTATGCGGTTGTAAGATTAAATGTTGCGGAATAAGTGGCAAAGTTACGGAAATTTCAATCAGAAACGCGAGGAGAAGAAATAAAAGTTATCACACTTTGAAAAATCAAGTTCCTTTTCGACGAGAAATCAAAAAATCAAAAAGCCTCGAGATGTCAATTCCGAGCACATATATTTATGAATATTTTGTTTTATTCCCAGAATGAAAAAAAACAACGAAATATGCAACGGCATTGAAATCTGACGACGCAACTTTTCTTGACTCTCACTCGCGATGAGTGGCTTGTTAAAAATCATGAAATAATGCGTCTTGGAACATAAAAGTTTCAGGCTCGAATCAAATATATATAATCGAGAGCAGGGGAAAAAGTTGAAAGAAAAAAAATCAACTTTCCGTTGGCTAACGCGAAAACTTGGCGTTTCCACTCTTTTTCTTCTTCACGCTCACCAAACTCCACTCTCTTACGCCCCTTGATGCGTCGAGAAGCGAAAAAGCATTTTCCCCGAAACCCGACTGCAGTTTTCTTTTTTAGTTCGATGTACACACGTTCGAAAAGAAAAAAAGGTAGAAAAGCTTCGGAAGTATCGATGTTGGAGGAACTTTCATATATTTCGACGAGCAGACGTCCGATTTTTTCCATTGTTCACGAATTATTTAAAATATACAATTTTTCTTCGCATTCCGATCTCTGTTTTTATTTTTCCAATACGATCGATTGTACTTTTCGGCTGGGAAACTGACTTGGACGATTTTATTGTTTCCAAACTAAAAATAGTGAGAAATAATTATTTTTGTATAATTATAATTTTGGCCAAAACTTTAAACTTCAAATGAAAAGCATAACCTCCGCCGATTCCAGGAATTTCCCTCGAACGCAGTAATAAACAGCTTTTAATTACAAAACTCTTGGAAATACCCATGCGCGGAAATTCGACAAGTTCGTATGCATACGATTCCCGATATGTTGACAAAGCTGAGAGACGCGATGATCGATAATGAATTGCTATTAAAGTGGAGGTTGAAAAGCGTTTCAGTTGCATCCAAAAAGTCGAAATTCCTTCGCTATTATTGCATTTTTGGTAAATCGTTGTTGAGCTGTAACTTTAGATCTAACGGGAAGTGACGATTGCTTGGAAAATATTCGACAGGAAAATTGGGCATTGAAATGCGACGAGGAACTATTCGTACACGTAAGTGTTGTCCAAAATTTAAATTGAAGCTTTAAATCCCAGTTGATTGAATCCGCGAAGCGAAACGTCGGAATTTAGCCTGCCGCGTGACGAATGTGAATCTCGTGTTAGTTGTACAAATCCCTTGATAACAGAGTGACGAGAATATATCCATTGCGTGTGCACCTGAAACGAACTCTTGACTCACGAACTGTATCCTTAAAGCTCTGTAACTCGCCACGTGCAAATAGTGCCTTTAGCACTTGCTGTAAATACGTACGAGACTTAAACTTGGCATCTGGGGGAATTAAGCCGAGGTTCACCAACAGCCTGAACCTGTCACGTACTCATTAAACCGAATGCAATTGTCCCATGAACGTAACACTTGGAAATTATTGTTATTGCAGCGAACGGTGACACGAAGACGATATTTGGAAACATGTGAAACATTCTACGACACTTTGGTCATTTGAGAATAATTCTAGTACACGAATAAGCTTGGGATAACTTTGTTTTCACTCGAACAAAAAATATGACGTGGGAAAAAATTGGCATTGCAATTACTGCACGAGACTCGACCCACTGACAGATTTTCAGTCGAATCTTTCTTTTCATTTTTTTGTAATCCTCCCGCTGACCGTTATGTCATGTTTCCTATATTGCCAGGAAATATATCTGCAATACATTCAAACGACAGTCTGCAAACACGCGTCCGTATGTCAAGAGAATTGGACGGTATTGATCGATAGGCTGCTATTTCGTCATACATCCATCAAAAAGCAGAAAGAGAAAAATATTTTATTGCCCTCTATCATTGGCTCATCTCACTCAACCTCTTTTTTCCATTCGATCATTTCCCCATCCGACATTTTTCATGCCTCCTTTTATTTTCTAGAATATTATCGATTTTCAAAAATTCATTAGTTCGGATCTAAAGAATAATAATCAACGACAAGAATATTAAAATATTCGAGGCGAGAAATTTTATCAATCACACGCACTTTCCTGGCGATCCTTTTTCGTCAATCGCCTTCTTTCCACGTCATTCTGCGCATTTGTTTTTATGATTTGATAGAAAATTGTTATTCCGTTCAAACAACCACGTGCATGGAAGCAAAAGATTTAGATCATGCAGAAAATAAAGCAGGGAAGCTCGAAGGAAGATGCCACTCGATTCATGCAATATTTCGTTCATTTCCTTTCAAAGAGTCTGAACAAAAAACCCAAAGTCTGTACGTTTTATATATTTTATTCCTCCATGGAGAAATCGTACATTAAAATGTGAAATTCAATATTTTCCATGCAGGGATATTGGAAGCAGAGTAAAAAAAAAAAAAAAACAAATCATAGTCGATCTTCTTGAGAGCAATGCGTAGTTTTTATTGTTAAAAATGGGCACGAAAGTGCAGGATACAAAGACACATCATACCCCATTATTTTCAGCTTCACTTTATTTTTGGATTTTGCATTCTAGTCTGAATTGGACGTGCATAACGGTTGAAAAAAAAAATCTGTCTCAAATCTCTATACTACGCGGAAGAGCCAAGCAGGCTCTTTGGCAAAGGCTGCCCACTCAGAGAGCTCTCGAGGAGTACATTTATTCGAATATATATAGAGCCAAAGCTTTTCTATAGAGGCTAGACACATGGTCAACATCGCTCTTTGTTTCGATAAGGGTCCCCGAATCCCTTTTTCCCTCTCTTTTTCCCTCTCGCCCTTTTCAACCCTCTTGGATCCTCCATCTTTCGCCTTCACTCTCTTCTCCCGCAGCTAACCTTCGTTCAGCTTATCTTCTGGTTCGTGGATATACACAAGGGGAAATATACATATCGACAAACTTTGCATGTGTGTCAGTATTTCCAGCGAGCAAAGAAACATTGAAAACCGAGAGGCTCTGCTGCGTGTAATTGGACAAAAATATTTTAAGAAAAATCTCTTGGCCCCTTGATGGTTTTCCATTTTAAAAATCGACCGAAATTTCCAACCAAGCCCATCAGCCATGAAAAAAAGTTCTTGAAAATAAAAAAAAGAATTCACGAAGAAAATAGAAAGAAAAAAGTGTCTCTTCTCAATATTCATGACACGAGCTGCTACGATCCCAACAGCTGTTTCGTCCCTCGCTGACTCGTGATGCTGCACAGATTTCACTCCAAACGATACAATCATTGGCCTCGTCATGTGAAAAACAAAAAAATAGACCTTTTCACATTTATATCCCTTTGTGTCTTACCAAGCAGACCCATGGCCACCTTATTCAATGGCCAATCAATGTACTTTTCTTCACATACAATAAATCAATCGGATGAGGGTAGCTTCTGCGTATATGAAAGCCTTGATTGGAAAAGACGGCGAGGTATGAGCGATGGTCTCTAAAATCCCAGCAAGAACCTTCTCATTGTATCCGTTGTACAATGGCTTTGGTTTAGAAACGGCATTGTCTTATCCTCACACATTTTCTCCCTCGCAGCCTCCACTGAGATTTTTTTCGATCAAATCCGTTCCATCGAAACTTTACTGAAAGCTCGATGGTCCAGACCTTGAAGTAGAAGAAAAACACGTATCGTACATTTCAAATAATCGTTTTAAATCTGAGAGGTGGATGAAAATTGAAGAAATTTTTCTCGAGACTATAAATTTCGCAATTATTGACTTTTCGGATAAATTTCAAGAAAACTCGATTGTTTTATCGTTGAATTAATGGAATTGTCGTTTTATTGATTGTTTCAGGATCGACTGGTAGCAATAGGAAGCATCCAGTTTTACTGTACATACATGGGGAGAGTTACGATTGGGGTAGTGGGAATCCATACGACGGGAGCGTCCTGGCAAGCTACACCGATCAAGTTATCGTTACAATTAATTATCGTCTCGGTGTGCTGGGTTTTCTCAATGCTAATATGATACGACACTCGAAGGCACGAGTTGCCAATTATGGTCTGATGGATCAGATCGCGGCTTTACAATGGGTCCAAGAGAACATTGCACTTTTCGGTGGTGATCCTGGAAACGTGACGCTCATGGGTCATGGCACTGGAGCTGCTTGCGTTAATTTTCTTGCCATCAGTCCTACAGTCATGCCTGGTAAGTTTCAATTTATGCTAAAGATTTATTTTTAATCCTCAAACAGTGTGGCATGGTCTGCTGAAAAGAAAAAATGAAAAAATCAAAATATGATTGACTTGTTTTGAAAAATCACACTGCCGGGTCTCACAGACCCAGAGTTGTCCTCTTGTTGGAAAATGACGAATAGTTCCACGAGTAAATGGACAACCGACATTTTAATATGAACAAATATGCAAAATTTAGAAATATAAATTTTTTCGTCCTTTGGACTCGCAAACGCGCGAATAATTCGTTAAGGAGATCGACGGCATTATTGCGATGGTGTTCGTTCGATGATTTTGTCTTGGCTGAAAATACATAACGATGGGCAAGACGGAAAAGGCGATGCGACGTGCTTTTGTCATGCAATTATAGTTTTTCTCTTCTCCTCTCACTCTCTCGTTCTCAAGCCCTTTCCCTCCCTTCCTGGCTCTCGCTCTCGTACTTACTTTCTCGTTTTTTTTTGTTCGGGACACAGAGCGAAGGAGCGCGTTAACGAGATGCTCGACGCGCCCATTTCGCTTCCTCGTATACCTTTCGCTCGCGTAATAAGCAATTTGCGAGATAGTCTCGCGCGCGTGATGCTTCTCGCTCGTGCGAATCCCAGCTCTCGTTTCACTATTTTTCCTTTCTATTCCCTCTTTTTCCACTTGCTTTATTTTTACTTCCTCATGCACCAGAATATATACGCGTGTGCTTCTCCGAGTTTTTGTTCTTCTAACTCTGCGCTCTTTTCATTCAATTAGTCGCTCGACGAATATATGTTTTTTTTTTCCAACTAGTCTGCACCCCAAGTCTCGTGCAATTGTCAACTCGCGAAATATTCTCGCTCCCGAAATCCCGTGCGCATTCGTATTTTTATTCATCCGCAACCACGTCTGTGAGGTTAGCATCTCAAATGTCAGCATCTCACTAATAAAATCAAGATAAAGTGGCATTCAGCATCCAACGACTTTGGATCGTGAAAATTTGATTAAATTAGATTTTTTAATTAAACCTGCAAACATTTTGAGCTTTTTTCTGTTCCGATTTGCTGTCTCAATTATTTTTCGATATTACTCATTAATTTGTTCACCTAGTCCAAGACGAAATGAACTTTTTTGTCCAGAAAGAAACTCAGGAAATCGACGTCGAGGTCGGGAGACACGAAAAATCTGATGAAATATTTTTTGGCTTTAATTAAATAATGGATTAAAGAATTTATTAAAATTCCGTATGTCTACGGATCGGTGACGACACAAAGGCTCGTTTCTTTTTGCCTCCTTTGTCATGAGGAAACGTTGCTCACCGAAGTATCAAACTTCCTGGTAACACATTGCTCCTGATATTGGCTCTCCGCACCCTTTATATCTTCATTCTCCGGCGCGTCTCTGCCCCCCCGTCCATTGAACCGAGGATTCTCTGCCATTGCAGAGCATATGTCTGCGGTGTGATTTAAGCACATACACCGTCGCATGTCCTTTTTCAACCAAAAGACAGTCGTTTTCAAGAGAAAATCTGAAGGTCAAATAGCTCCTTCGTGTTTGTCGAACGAGGGTCGAATATTGGGGTCGGCCATACGTCAAGTTAATGACTAAATAATTGAATTAAAAAAATATAATATTTATATTTTAAAAAATTTATTTCTAAGCGAATTTTTGAATTCACTTGAATTTCAATAAAAAAACTTGACGTCAATGTTTGATTTTTCACAGTTGTNTTATGAATACCAAAATTCCGAATTATTAGCTGTTCGACAATTTGGTTATTCGTAATATTAACCCCCACCCCTTCGTGATTGTCGAACGAGGGTCGAATATTGGGGTCGGCCATACGTCAAGTTAATGACTAAATAATTGGATTAAAAAAATATAATATTTATATTTTTAAAAATTCATTTCTAAGCGAATTTTTGAATTCACTTGAATTTCAATAAAAAAACTTGACGTCAATGTTTGATTTTTCACAGTTGTCAAGTAAATTGAAAAACTTGAACTGCCCTTTGAAAATTCATTTCGTACCAGTCTCGAATGAGAATATTTTTATATTCCCTACGTCTGTCGCTTTTACAAGATTGGAAAGAGGAAAGAAGGAGATTAGCGATCACGTGGCTATATGTACGTTCTAGATGCCATTCACTCTATGTACGTCTCTGCCTCTTTCCTTCTTTTTGAGCTTCGACACCCTCTTGCCAGCGTCTCTCAGCCGCGAAGCTCGTGAAAAAGTTGGCTCTTTCGAGCAGTATACGGCAGCTATTTTCTTCCTTTCTGGAAAGTTGCCAGAATCGGGATCAGCTATCTCCATCCGCGTTCCTTCGTGCGCATCGTTGCACCGGCGATACCTTGATCCTCTTTGTCGGGTAACGCGGCGGCAGCCTCTTTGGCCCCGCAGGCGATATGACGAGGACAAGCCTCGTGTCACACCTTAACCAGACGACAATATTGCCTTTCCCACTATTTTTTTTTCTCCCTCCCACCATTTGTTGATTTTTCAAAAATATTTTCTAGCCAGTACCAAAAATTCAGACGCACAATTCGATCTAAAACGAAAATTCTGTCGAGTAGTTTATCGAATAAATGCTGGAGTAAATTTTCATTGTCCAAAAATTGTTTTTAATAACGGATTTACGAAAAAACTGTTTTTTTTTCTGCTCGTGTAACTAGAAAAATTTATCCCTTTTCTTGCCAGTTCCCTAGCGGAACGATGATATATTTTCGTGATGCAGAAATTTCAAAATTACGATATGATACATTGGTGTACAAAGTTGTAGATTCTCCTGGGGAATGGGAACAGAAAGAAAGAGCGCGAGAGAGAGAGAGAGAGGAAGAGAGCGTAGCAAGGAGAATTATAGCCCAGAAAGTTACAGTTTCACAGTCAAAAGTTTCCGAGTGTAATCCCAAAATAAAGCCAAACAAACAAAATAAACACAATTACATGAAGAAATAAGTGAAAGTCATGTTTGTAAAGTTTCGATGCAACGTAAATAAAAATCAGACGTTAATTGACAAGTCTATTACCATTCGCCTTTTTTTGACATTGAATATTCTTTGCAGACAAAAAATCGAACGACCATCTTTCGCGAATTTATGAAAATCTAATTTTTTAATAAAACGAAAGTTTTTTTTTCACTGTTCCAAAAAAAAAAAAGGGAAAAATTGTGAAAGGACGGAAAAATGTTGTAAAATATTGGTGACGAACCCTTTTTATGGGGAGAGCCATTGATGCACGCAGTTAGGAGGAAAAAGGGAGGCAGGAAAGAGAAAGATCGTGCTGGTGCTTCCGCGTTAGGAGGAAAAGTAACACAGAGCGGTGTCGAGAGAATGGGGTTTTGAAAGGAGGACCGCGCGGGAAGAACGTCATCCGGCCATTTGTCTTGTTGTCCCCAGGTCTCTTCAAGAGGGCAATCCTTCTTTCCGGAAGCGCGCTGTCGTCGTGGGCAGTAGTGGAGGATCCCGTGATGTACGCTCTGAAACTAGCACGAGCCGCAAACTGCACGATCCCGGAGGACCTTCTCAAGGATCACGAGCTGATAGTCGACTGTCTTCGTGATACGAGCCTCGAAGAGCTTATGATGACGGAAACACAACCGCCAACGTTTCTCAGTGCTTTTGGGCCCAGTGTCGACGGGGTCGTTATAAAGCCAGACTTCCAAAAGGACCTTCTCTCGTATCTTGGTCCGGAGTTTCAAGGATCGGGGTGAGTAGTCCGACATCCTGCTTCGTGTCGTTGCGATTATATTTCGAGTATATGATGAGAGTCCGAGAACCGGATGTAAATCCATTTAATCTTTACCGCGGCAGAGCAATCTCCCAAATCCCATGAAAACAAAAAAAAACATTGTTCTCGGCGTCCAGTAGCCATAGTGGCTTTTCCAAGAAAACCTTGGACGCGTCGAGCTTTACCATCGAGAACAACGCTGCCCTCTTCAGAACAAGGATAAAAAAAATGATGCTGAATTTTGCATCGTTGGAATGCAACGAAATTCTGTTTTTTCTTGGCCAGAACTCTGAATAATTATTAAATATTTGGTCTGAACAATAAAACGATCCTCCCTTGCCACCCAGAAACACGATCGACACTAAAAATAGCGAAAATTTTCAAAATTCAATAAATAATTAACAGATGAAATATTTTTCGTTGAATATCAACGTTGCAAACTTCAGAGTCGTAAAAAAAATAATTCCACGTTCTTTTCAACTCAAATATGACTCGAAGTTTGATTTTTTTGTAATCGATACTCGACGTATTTTTGCATAAAAGGCCCCTGTACTTTGGAATCTCGAAATAAATCGCACACGATAACAAACGAAATAAAACTTACGTAACATTGTTTTTTCAGAGAGATAAAAAATGATATAAAGCATGACAAACGACTTGCAGGCAAATACCAAAAAGATCGGATCACGGTGCACCGATAACGAGCAACAACAAATATGATTTGTTGTTTGGGGTCACAACCAGCGAAGCCCTGTGGCGTTTCGCTGAGAGGGATGTTCAGCAGGGTTTCGAGGGGGAAAGGAGAGATCGAATAATAAGGACTTATGTGCGCAATGCGTACACTTATCATCTAACAGAAATTTTTTACACGGTCAGTTTAATCAATCAATCGATTAATCATTTTTGTTCAAATTTATTCATTTCAGCTTCTCATATTTTGTTCGATACGTTCGACTAAATGTTTTTTTGAATAATCCCAAAAATTATGTCAATGCAGCAAAAAAAATTTTAGGAAGTCTCTTCGGAAGCAAATTCTAGTCGTTCCACTCGTAAATTTCGCTGACAATTCCATTAGAAACCAAATGTACTGCCAAAATAACGAAAATTTCGAAATTATTGAAAAATATTTAGTTTACCGTATTCAACAAAATGGTTTTTAACAAAATTTTATTCTCAGTGTTTCTGCCTTGAACCGATTTATTCAGTTTATCAGTATAAAACTTTTTTTCTTTCGATCTCGCGGACACAAATCATAAAATTCATGATTTCGTGTGACAAATATCGAAAAACAGCTCGTATCAACGGGCGATTTACAGGTCTCCAGGTGTGGCTGCTGGACGAGAGCAATGAAAGTTTGAGTGTATATATTTATGAGTGATAATTTAGCCGTTGGTGAAATACATCGAATTCCCCAAAATCCCTGAGCGTATGTACTGTTTCATTTATCTTTGCGTATTTATACTGTTAGAGGTGTGTGAGTGTGCGTGTTTCGTAGCTGAATTATCAAGAGCCTCGTGGGAGTTTCCCAATTTGGCGAGGCGTATACAGGATAAAACAAAAAGGCCCAACAAAACGTCGATAAAAATAACGAAAATGTGTTTGTACAACGGATGAAAGGTCTCGATCACACTCGCATCAATATGGCAAACGACATTCCCATCCGCAGACTGATAACCCAAAAAATAGCAAGTCCCTGCTGCTGCCGCGTATATTTATATTTTTTCATATTTTCACGCGACATACAAACTTACGACATGTACAGATATTCCATTCGTCATATAATAAATATTCAGTCTCGTGTGGTATTGTTATCTCGCAACATTTGTTAAACGTTGTATTTGGACGCGGATAAACCGAGCGTTTCGCAATGAATGAAAAAAAAAAACAGAAAAAACAAAAAAAATAAATCGTTCAGGTTGTACGACAATCCAAACGAAGGAATGGATCACTTCGCTGAACCTTGGAAACAAACCAACACAAAAATAACAATCGGTCGTTTTCTAGTTTATTTTGTTTTTTTTTTTTTTTTTCACCAATGAAAAATCTTTTCGCTAATTTATTCAACGATTGTGAATAAATTGAAATTTTTTGGTGCCAATGGCATTTTCAGGTGGTGAACGAATATACGGATTGGGAAAGAACCGTCCAGCATCCAAAAAACACGAGAGACTCGTGCGTTCAGGCTTTAAGCGACGCTCAGTTCGTAGCACCTTTGGTACAAACCGGAGATCTCTTTACTCTTCGTCACACCAAGAAACCCAACAATCCACATGCAGCACCGATTCTCGAAAGCGAGAGAGAGCCTTTGCCTAAAACGTACTTTTACGTTTTCGACTATCAGATGAAAGGCGGTTATCCAGAGGTGAGTAAAATTTCAAACTTTCGTTCAACTTGATCCTCCGAGCAATGAATCTCGAGTTGAAAATGTTTGAGTGGACAGAAAAATCGGAATCGAGCATCCATGTAAATTGCAGCTTCACTATTTTTTTCAATATTATCGAGTAGAATTTTTTTTTTTGTGACGATAAAAACAATTTTGTAACGTGTGTAACATTCTGAAGCAAAACCTCGATGTTTACCAGTGCCTCTCTCGTCAATGGGCTTTCCGGAGGCTTAATCAGAATCCCGGGGCTCAAAAGGTCGAAGCATTCGAGCGGCCTGGCGAGGAATGGGGGGAATCGCTTATTCGTCGCGTGAACGTATTAAAATGTAATAATCGCATTAAGTCAAGACAAACATTGGCACGGGAGGTTTATGAATACATTCGGGAATGCTGCTGCGAGGCGAATCTACACGGCGAGCAGTACGAGGTAGCGCGAACCGGGATATTGATTGCAATACTATGAACGACGTGTACGTCTCTCTCTCCCTTCGTTATCAACAGGGCAAAGGACGCAGGGGGTGGAGCGGGTGTAAAATAGTTGGAATAACCCAAAACGGTCGCTCCACCATCATGGCCTCTTTACACACCAGGGAGGAACATAATTTCTCCATAATTGAACGTAAACAGCTCGTTAATTGGCTACGATGAGATCAAGCATGAAAGTATGAGTGAATAAATTTCAGAGTGTTGGTGCTCTCGCATATACAAACATATTTATTAGCTACAAAATTCAGCACTGATAGATTTCCCCCTTCTTCATTCTCCATCGAGCATTGTTGTTAATTAATTATACAGCAACGCCAAAATTGAAAATACATTATCCACAGAAAAACCATCAATATCAAAGTTTCATGCACGAAGAAGCCCGTGATCACAAATTTCCGAAAATCAAATAACGAAATCCGTTAAATTGAAAATTATGAATTTGCAATCTGATGAGTGAAAAATTGGAGAAAATTCATTACAATAATTCATTACCCAAATTACTATGCCCCATAGTTTTCTGGTGACATTTTCCTCCCTCTGAGAAATTTGAGCAAAAACATAGTAATTTTTTATCTGAAATTGGGCAAAAAATGTCAAATTTCCGCTATTTCCGATAGCATTTTAGTAAAAATTACTATGTTTTTGCTAAAATTTCTCAGGGAACGAGACTGTCACCAGAAAACTATGGTGGCATAGTAATTTGTGACATAAATTTCCCCGCATTTCTCTCCGTGTACGAAAGCTTCGTCATAAATCGTCCAGGATTCGGAGATTTGTCAAAAAAAAATCTTTTCTCAATCCGTGGCAATGGAATTTATTTTTTAAGGGGCTCAATCCACTCGAGACACTCTTTTGACTTTGTTACAATGAAAAAAACTCTCGGTCGTAGTCAAATTTCATTTCCACGGTCAGAAACATTAGACAATTCCAATGTCTGACCATATTCGCCTTTTACTACTGATTCTGTTTTTTTTTTACCACAATTACGCATGCTCGCTCTTCGTTACCGTTCAGTCAAGTTTTAAATTATACAGATACTCTGAACAAAATGCTTTCATCGGTCGGAGAGAGTGAGAGAGAAAATAAAAATGACGAAGGGACAGGAAGACACTCGGCGCATCGATTTCGCTCGTGTGTTGAGATAAATTTGTGTGGCACTCGGGAAATGCGTTTCGGTATACCGCTCAACGAGGAATCTCGCGCAGCCCCGATCGAGCGTGTAACCTCTCCGAATGAACAAACATGAACGAAGCGAGCTTCCCGTGCGGGTGATTCGAGGCCAGTCGAGGGAATCCCTTGGGAACAAATGCTATAGTGCGCGTCGTTTCTCTCCCTCTCTCATTCGCTCTCCCCTCATCCTCCTCGTCAGTTTCCCTCTCTCGCTCTCTCTCTTGCCATCTCTCCGCATTAACGCTACACAATTGTACGATCGTGAATTTTGTCACGCGAAATCAATTGCAGGAAACTGCATGCGGAATTTTATGCCTCTGGTAAAGATTTGTTTGCATTGACAGCCTCGATGCCTTTTCCCTTATACTCATTGACGTCTGACTCTAAATTATTTAGTCAATATCTCACATTCGAATCGTTCGGCCACGAAAATCCAAATAAATCGATTCACAATCGAACGATTAACGTCAATGAATTCGACACCGACGACCAGATCCTTTGAATTCTACAAAGTTGCCGAAAGAAAACAAAAAAATTCAAAGCCCAACGTGTCAACATTTTTAGGTTCGATTTCGAAAGATTTTTGTTTTTAGCTCTCAGTCGAGAATTCTGAAAACTGAAAACAAAATATTGTTGAAAACGATGAATACTTTGTTGGATACGTTCGACTAAACGATTTTTTGAATAATCCCAAAAATAGTGTCAACGCAGCAAGAAATTCTTTAGAAAATCTTTTCGGAAGCAAATTTTGCTGACAATTTCGTTAAAAACCAAATATACTGTCAAAATAAAAAAAAAATTGAAATTATAAAAAAATATTTAGTTCACCGTATTCAACAAAATATCGACGATTTTTAACAAAATTTCATTCTCGCAGTGAATGGTCGAATATGTTCATTGGAGGGATAGAGTTGCACGCAGCAGGGTCTCGCAACCGCTTAAGTTACGATCGGTAATATGAATTGATTCGAAAAAGTGAAAGAATAAATAAAAAAGAAAGGAGGAAGACTCGAAGGGCTCTGGGAGCGAAAGGAAATCGTATTAGTCGAGTAAAAACAACGTGAGGAAAACTCCATTTGTGGGTAAACACAAAAGACTCACGTATATACTTGTATACATGTGCCTCATATCCTCAGCCACAACGCATTATTACATATATAGAGAACGTGACCGGACTGAGATATTTTAACTGGTAACCATGCACTATTTGCCCGGAATACTCTACCCGAAGTCTACGGGCTGTTATATCGCGGAAACTCATACACACTCACTCCCTTTTCGCACTCAGCCAAGACCCAATACACACGGTAATAGTTGGGCTCATAAATGTTGTGCTACATACATATAAACATTCGTCGCGGTTTTAGAACCCCTTTGCACGTAAGCGAATACGTTCTCTACTAAAGGCTCTGTGCGTTATATATGGTAAATTCGTGTACGAGAACTTTCATGCTAAATTCTTGGCCATTCGTGCCAAACGTTCTTTTCATTTTTTTTTTTTTTTTAATTACAGCCCCGCATCTACTTTTCTTTGAAATTACATGGAGGACTATTTTTTATCGAAAGGAAGGATTGAAAAATAATCTGAAACACACATTTTTTCATAATTTTATTATTATTATGAATTTTTCATTTGTTGTTGCAATTTTAATTCAAATTCTTGATTAAAAAATGGAAAAGTTTTCGTTTTTTCGTGATTTTTGTCGAAAATTATCGTTTTTGTCTGATTGTCGTTGTTATTGACGGAATTTTTTTTTCTTTTAAACACGTCCGGGAAGGATTACAAAATTCTTGGTTCTTTGATGAAATAATTTTTTTGATAAGATCGCAGTTGGTGTAGGAGCTTTTGACTCGAAATGAAATGACCCATATTTTCGTATTACTTTGTATATTCATTTTGTCGACGTATGTAATACATAAATGTATTCGTTGGCGTCCATACGTACAAAATAGCGAGAGAACAGAGGCGCGAGAATACTTACCCTCGAGTACGTGTTCTACGTGTCTATAAATATTATCCAGGATGAAGGGTGCGGGAGGGTGAGATATAGAATCAAAAACGGGGTGTGAGTCGAAGACGTGAGCTCAGCGCACCGTGCACCTGACAAACAATACTTCGTGTGCATTTATGTTTCACAATAGGAATGCTCGTATTTTTAGTTGAAAAAGGAGCATCTATTATTCTCACGTATGGATGAAAAATGCCGAGAATTTAATTAGTCCTCAGAAATATGCAATAAAAAATGTTGGAATTATTGCGAACAATATCCAGAAGCTTTTGATAACTGCAAAATAAAAATTTGTTCACTAGAAGCTGAAAATTAATCGCAGCGACTTATTACATTGCCTGGGGAATATTTTCTCTTGAAATCATTTTATTACGACGACGAAGGACTGAAATTCATAATTGGAATTATCGAATTTCGATAACCGTTGGCAAACTTTTCGAGAAACGACTTTTCGACGTTTTGATTTTTTTTTCTGCTTTTTATTATCTACCTCGTAAATTATTACTGGAAAAATCTTTGTGCATAATCGATTTATTACGTTCTTGTGGTTTGTGGATACTGCAAAATATTCCCGAATATTTGACATCCAAGTTTCATTGAAAATCGAATATCTCCTCATGGTGATTCGTTGCAGTCGCTGGAAATTCTCATTACACATTCTATCACAAAGAGAAACTCTCATTGTGGCGAAACTTTACAGATAATCTCGTCATGCGTTAATTTGTACATTTTATATTTTTACAATTACATTTCGTTTCATATCCTCCATTGTTCACAGTGTTTTTCCATTATTTACCAATCACATGCAATGCTCATCGAATTATTTGGAAATATGGATCCATTCGGTCCACGTATCGTTTACAAATTCACTAAAAAAACGTACTGCCGATTAATAACCGATAATTACGATAATTCCTGAATAATTCCTTCGAGCTTGTTCACTCGGATTCAAAGTTATGGAGTCAAATTTTGAAATTCCGAAAATCCAGATTGAAAAAATAAAGAATCACAAAAAATTCGAAATGCAAATTCAAGTATAAAAAAAATCGAGAAAAATCTGTAAATTCGATTCGTGAAAGCAAAACTATGGACTCTGGGAAAAAGCTCGGCCGATGTTCCTTCCGGCCAGTGGATTCGGCATTACATATAATTTTAGTATTTCCGCGAAGCGATGCACAAAATTCCGCAGTGTTTTGCGATCGTTGGGTACGGGTGAGTGCAGACGTATAAAAAGCTGTGGCCGAGAATCGAAACAGAGAAAGAGCAAAATCGAGAGAGGACTGCTATCAGTGGTGCCGGTCGAATTCAGTTGTTGGAGTGTAGAATTTGCGTTCGGGATCGAATCGTCGAGGAATAAATTGAATTTCTGACCGGGAGCTCGGTGGCGAGCCACGAGAAAAATTCGTTTTCCATTTTTCGCACGTGGTTGCGTCTGATAATCATATCAAGTAGCACACCAAAATTTGTATCATTGGGAATCACTTTTTCCAGCAAATTTCTGTACACGTGAGAACGAAAAAAAAAAAAAAAAAAAAAAAAAAAAAACACC
>JBAJMU010000008.1:10706751-10815582 GCA_037952995.1 Hyposoter didymator
GCGATGGATAAATTTCGAGTGAGATTGAAACAACGAAATTCACGATTGATTTCGATGGCAAGGAAGCAGACAGACTAGAGACACCAGACAAGATTTGGAGCAATGTTTCACACATGGGTAATGCATTCTCAATGTGTTCTCCAAGTCGTAGCCAAGATTACGATCTCTCGTGTCATGTCTGTTATCGGACGTGATGCGAGAGGACGCCCATGAGGGCCAAGACAATGGTGACTCGCGACGTTACACGTCTCCATCCCACGCGATTCAGTTGGTGCAGCATTTCACCAATCTCCATCCCCCCCTCCGACCCTGTGCTCTACTGTCGCGCGTCTTAACCCTCTCTCTCGCGTACTCCGTGATCTAATGTATGTCAGGGCATTCACGTCCGATAATGTATCGTCACGAGCAATCAGTGTGCCTCTCCCAGTATCTGTGGGACGTAGAGAGAGGCTTTTCGATTGGACTTGGGGTGAGGGCAAGATCGATCGACCTCGTAGCGCAGTACTTGAGGTTTAGTCTCGCCCGCATAATCTTGATGCCCTTCTCTATGAATGATCATTAACCGGAAATACTGACCAGAGTGTCAAAGAATTTGAGCCTTTAGATCGAATTTTTTGGAATTTTTATTGATGGAATTAATTTCATTTTTTTCCATTCCTTGCAATTTTTGTTCATCAACATTTTCCTTTGCCAATGGAACAGGCGGGAAGATGTTGAGATAAAAATTCCAATGACAATCGCGGAATTGGTTTCGTTCTAAAATTTGTTTTCTTTTTAGTTTCGTTCGTATTGAATTTTTGTCATATAAGTTTTTCCTCCGCAGCACAGTCCACGTGAAATGTTTATAATGAAAATTTTTATCCTGGAAAAAGTTTGCGGTAACTTTTTTTACGTTCCGGTTGATCGTGTGTAGCGCGAGGATTCATGGAAATTTCCAGAGGAAGCTGACACGAGTTTCGTCCTGCTGCCATCCCGAACGGGAAACGACAAATTTTTCTATAACTTTTTCGTGAAATATTTCGTGGTGACTGCAGACGTGAACCAAGTTTGTTGGGATTCTGTAAAAGGGATTGAAAACTTGAATATTCATGTGGAATCGTACAGCGTAACACTGGCGCTTACGTGCAATATTTCTGGCCATTTTTTCTTCGATTCCCATGAGACTTCTTTACAAATCTCAACAGTACAAAGAACCGCGCACACGTCGCACAGCTCGCACAATTAGTTAATTTCCACTGCGTACTGAAATCGAGCGCACGATCATTTCCGCGCTATTCCCATCGGAAAAGTGTCACCGAAATTGGCTGCACTTTTTGATTAGCTTTTCCTTTCGGGCTTGAAAAGTTTTCTGCGTGAAAAGCGAGGCTGACGAAACTTTTCCAGGCAATTGTATGAAACTTGATATTTTGAATGTTATTTTTTTCCATCCTCGGTCGCACGTCGTGACGAATGAAAAAAAAAAAAGGCAAAGAAATTTGAATTCCATTTTTTTCCTGAAACAATCGTGAAATGCGATTGAGATCTCAGGCCGAGGGAAAAACGTTGAGTCGATGGTAACAATAGGTTCAACAACGATAATTAATTAAGAGAGCGAGAGAGAGAGAGTTGCCAGAAGTAGAAGTTTGCGAAAAGTATGTGGGAGGGAGAGGTTCAAGGGGGATTAAGTACCGGGTGTTGACGGGGCTGGAGGGTGAATGCTCCTCTCATTGTGGAGCAGGAAGAAAAAAAAACGTCTCCTAACTGAGAATTCGCTTGAGGAACTCGGAGAGCCTGGATGGCAGATAAGAGAACTATTATTTAATTCAAGTCTTTACTAAGAAGAAAGAGCGTAGGTGTGGGTAGAAAAGGGGAAGGTTGGGGATAGGAAGCGTGACCAAGCCCGTAGCGAATACGAAAGTGCACATTGAATGTCGTAAACTGTCACGTGGTGTGCACTTGCCCTGCTCTTGGCTTTTTAACATTCGAGAGCCAGTAATTGAACAAAGAAAATTTCAATACTTCCTCTCGCCATTTCCCAATGTGCGCTTCCTGAGAGACTGCGAGGCCAAAGTGCAAAGGGTGCATGGCCCTCCCGATCCACTTTTTGTTCTCGCACGTTCGACTAAATTAATTAGCGGAATACTCGCGACGAATTACCGATGGAACAATCGTTTGCAAAGAGCGAGTGAAATGTGCACGTACAGGTTTCTTCACACATAACTAATTTCAATGAAACGAGCTTCGATTTAAATTGGGATCGAGTTAAAGAAGCTGAGAGCTCAAATTCCTCTGGTGATGATCCCTGAAAAGCTTTCGAGTCAACATTGCATAACGTACGAGTCGAGAAACGTCTGATGATAAGAAAACAAACAATCGTCAACATGCTACGACTTTGTTTGAAGTTGCAACATGAAAATTGCTCTTTTTTTTCGACTTCGCAATTCAAACAATTTCGCTATGTTAAATATATTTATTCAATTCATGATGAAAATATAAAAGCTACTCTATTTATCTTCTCGTTGCTGGAAACTCTGGAGGTTCTTCCAGTTTATGATGTTAAGGTCTCGTCTTCTTTTGCATCTCAATGCCTCGTCCTCTTACCGCACCGTCTACAAAGAAATAAACTCTCTGTTCTCTGTTTCAAAGAAAAGAAAACGATGTGTATTATTAGGGCGTGAGCGGTGGAAGGAAAATAAGGGATAGAAAGTAAAGGAACGTATTCGCGAACAGGAAGATGCGATGAAGAAAGATAAAGAGAAGCCGGAAGGGATGATGAGGGGGGGGGGGGGGAGGTGAATTGNNGGAGAGGTGAATTGACATAAACACACGAATATATGCGATTGAGGGTAAAAAGAGTGAGTTAGAGATGGTGAGTCGAGTGTGTAGAAAGCTCGTAACCTCGGGCTGGGTGTGCCCGACGACGTGGATGACGGAGGCAACCGCCATCGTCGACTACGACGCGAAGAAAACGTCGTACTGAGAATGGAAGCTCTTGCATGTGGGAGACAATAGGGGTAGTTCGTGTGGCACACGCCAGGGGATAACTCACGAGAGAACGAGAAAGCTTGCTGGTAGACAACGTTGGCGGATGAATGGAAGAATGAAAGATAAAGAAAGAGAGAAAGAGAGATGGAGAAAGCTGCATAAGGAATACGAGCAGCAGCCCCTTTGCGAGAGAGAACTGTGACTTTTGCCTGCCTTGTTGCTGCTGTTTCTGTTGCCGAGGGGTTCAAATAGAAATGGAATAGCCAAAGAGTGAAAAGCACTGCCGCCTAGTGTTAGCCGGATGACCTAGGATATAGTAGCTCGAGAGATAACCCACGTGTCACGACAATGGGAGAAAGATCGTGGCAACATGTATGTACGAGCATGTATGGGCACGAAGCAAGGCAAGAGAAAAGATGGAGGGTTGGAGATAAAGGGGAGAGGGTGGAGAGCGTTGATATGAGTGAAAAAGCTCGGGACTGGCGAAAGAACAAGATGGAAAATGTACCTGAGAAGGCACATACACGTATTCTCACTATTATTCTCATACATGTCCGACCATTCGTGTACTTTACTCCTTGCCAAATGATGAAACTGCCTGCTTCACAAACGTACCACATGCAAATGCATTTACCACTGCAATCTAGTTCTCCACCAAGTTTTCGTGCATCAGCAAAGTTCCCTTAAATCTTAACGAATATTTGGACCCGTTCTGTGGCAGCTTTACATTCTTAATACGTCGAATACACAGCGTAGCTCGCTTTTCCCCCCTGGAGCTTGATTCACTTTATGAGAATATTTCGTACTCCAACTTCGTAGCGAAGAATGCGTTGGGCTATTTTTGTTGTTGCTGAAAATCGTCACTGTGGAAACTGCGATATCGAACCAGAATAGTCGGCTTGTGGGGTGTCGAGGAAGAAAAAAAACACATTGACAAAAAGAGTGGAAGAAAAAGGGGCTGGAAGGGTGTTCCGGAAGTATGGCGATGTCGACAATGTGCACTAAAATACCAACGATTGTCCCATCGAGACAAAGTCTCCGGATATTTCCGGTTACGAGAATCGGCCGCCATTTTGAATCGTACGTACGAATTCGCTTTTCCTTTTTATTCTTTCCTTGGCTACTCGTTATCGCGAAACATCCTTTCGCCTCTATTGTCTCATCGGAATTTTCAATGCTTATCTCGCTTTTCCTCTTTCCGCTCACTCATCCTCGCATTCGATTCGCATTCGATGCTGTTATTTCGAGCATTTTGGTTTTTTCGTCAGTTTTAAGTTGCCACGACATTTTGTTTTCTTATTTCCATGATTTTTTTAATTTTTTTTTTTAAATAAAAAACAAAAATAAACATTTGATACGAAAATCGTGGCAAAACGAACTTTGGCCTCGAAATCGAAGGATTTATATTTATTGATAAAAAAAAAAATGATCCAGGAAGCTCGAGGTCTCACTATTCGTTCGCGTTACTGATTCGAGCTTTAAAATATACTTGGGGCAATAAAAGCGGTAGGGGAGAAGTACAGACGGTTCCAGTGGGAGTCCGTTCGTGAAGGTCCTTCAGACACGACCCTCGAACTGCCCTCGAAACGTGCCGGAGTAAGGGGATGTTGTACTATCCCGACGAGCTTCCGTTCGTCTACCAGCGACGTGTTTACTGACCTAATACGGTTACGGTCTGAAGAGCCGGAAACTACCGTGCTTCCTGATTCCAAAAAGCGTTCTCCGCCGTACACAAGCACCGAGAAACAGTAACACGATACAATATATATCTATGCACACTTTCTATTGTCGAAAGAATGGCAAATAAAACAAGCCCCACATCCTTTTAGCTGTATCCACAGAGCCAACATTTATCCCCTTACTATTTCACAGGCTGATGGTGAATTTCATCGATAAATACTGAGCGTTGACCAAATGTCCGAAATGATAAGAATACGACGTTTGACGCTGTTATTTTGAATGACGAATTGATCAAAATGTCAATAAAATACAAGAAGAGAAAATTCTGGTTTTCGTTGGATTGCATTTTTGTTTCGTTTCTGTTTTTTTTTTTTTTTTAGTTTTTTACGTTCACGTGGCGCGATATAGAAAAGCCTCTGACGCGATACGACGTGCACAAAGTGAATGACTACTTCCACCCCTTCGCGCGCGTTCCATCACCCTTACCATCGGCAAGCACCCGCTTCCACGCTCGCACGCCTCAACGGAGATTAATTAAAGGCTTGATAAATTGCCAACTCCTAGCTGGTATAGTTACGTACCTTGGAATAAGATGTCTCGTCATTAATAATGTTAAAGTACATTAGACGAGAAAGAGAGAGAGATAGAGCCATAGCATCGAGGAGGAGAAGAACGTGAGCCTATGTAAGCTCCGCCCTGGGAGGTGTGTACGCCAAATATATTCATTTTCTCTTCTTTATCATCCGAATGAGATAGATGTGCGGGTTTTCAGAATGACTCTGCAAATTTCATGCTACCATTAATATGCCGAATTAAAAAGCGAAATAATACAAAGCCGAATATACAGCCGAGTGAATAGCCTGAAAGCCGACTCAGCTCTTATTTTATTATTCTCATCATATCGCTTCGTCATTGCACTCAATCATTTTCGTATCTACACACAATTCGAACATATTACTCGTGTTTCAATTCAGCTGTCAATCCTTCGCTCCTAATGATTTCTACTGCCAATTACGATTTGTCATTTATTTCTAGAGTTTGAAATAACTCGAACAAATGAAATGTGCGGTCATAGGTTGAATGAGATGACGACCGTTGTACGAGAATCGCGGGGTGGAAAGTTGGCCAATTGGGCATGTTTGCTCGCGCTTCGAGCTCGTGTGCTCATAATTAGCTATGCCAAGCGATAATTAACTCTTCCAATGGAATTTGTTGCATTTACGACCTCTCCAATTATCTTTCTCTTACTCATTCGTTTTCCATCGTACCGAATGTGCATTTATATGGAGGCTGTTCTATTTTCTATATCTGTACGCTTCATTTCGCCTGGCTCCGAAATTCCAGGAGTGCTTCTCGTCATGACCAATCTCCGCCCGATTCGACTTCATATCCGACACATTCATCGCCAACTTGCTCCTAATTAACCGACTGTTTTCACACTCCCTGACATATTCAACGTCTCCAGTAATTTCAACAAAACAGATCGATAGAAATTTCAATTATTTTCGTTATTAGAAGAAAATATTGAAAAATTTGGAAAATTTTCGTCTGTATCTTTAGGAGGAAAAGTCTGAATAATAATTGAGATTTTTGACGTTTCGAAAAACAGGATGACATTATTTCGTAACAATATCAACTCCTGAGCTGAAACTTTGTGTGAAATGATAATAAAAAAAATGAATGTTAGTAGAAAAGTGAGAGAATTTTGAATCCATTAGTCCTGGATGTACATTTGAGCTAAACTCGTGGAATAATTAGGGTCAAGTTGTATGCATTAATTTGTTAAATTGTGCAAACTATGCTGGATATAATTTCATTGAGAAATGTGGGTTATGTCATCGAATATTCCTGCGAGAGTTAGTCCTCCGCGATTCGCCAGGTTAAATTTCCAGTGTCTCGAGTCATGGATGTAATAGAACGTGAGAGTTTATTTTAGGGTCATGTTAAGAAGAGGGGAGGCTTTAAGGAGGGTTCGAGGAGCTTGACAGATATATATGTGCTTTGGGCCCTTATATAATATTGAGATGTGTGTGTTATACCAAAAACGGGCTTGTCCCAAGCATAAAGTGGGCCACGAGACCACTAGCGTTAATTAAGTTAGAAAGCCCAGCACTAGGCTGCCCATTTATATATGTGAATACATAGCGTCGATGTATGTAGATATAGAGCGAGGTTAGTCAAACCTTAACCGTAGGAGACCGATGGAACTCAATTTGTGAACCACCCTTTCTTGTACGATCGTAGCTCTAATAAATTTCGCCACCTCCTATCGTCGATTCGTTGTTCTCTATCGCCCAGCACGATGGATGTGGAACCGTACACCCATGTGGATAGAGACACGGGAGGCTCGAAAGCGATCTTTCCATGTAGCGCATTAATCATGTGAAAGAAAAAACGAGTGTTAACGATTGTTATTCTTCCACGCCCAGTCTGCTGTCGCCCGATCTGTTAGATCGTAAAACCTCGACGTATTATTCGACCAAACGAGCTAAATAATGTTGCTTAATGTTTCTTGTGATTGGCATTTATTTATTCGAGCTTTGAGGCTTCGATGAGTGAAAACGTTGGATCGAATCAACTAATTGCAATTGCGTTAAGCAACGATCATTCAAATACCACGTTGCGGCTTTACCAGCGTTCTATTCATCGTCAGTTAATTCGTTTTACACGTAATTAAACATTCAATAACTGTAACGAGCAACTGGTTTTTCTACTCCGTCGATATTTGGCCCGGTCGATCACAAAACAAGCCCAGTAATTCCTGTAATTCGTACTCGTTCATTACAAGCGATTTGTCATCGCATTGAATTAATCAACTTGATGGTGATCGAGTGAGTGAGTGAGTTTGCGGTGCCGAAAGGACCAAGGAAATAAAGAAACAGTAGAGAAACGGGAGAAAGAAAAAAGTGTTGCGAAATAAAAGTAAAACTTTGCGTTATTACGTTTGAATGCAAACTACTGTAGCCAAAGCCGCAAAGCTAATTGTCCTCGTTCAGTAAAAGTGGCCTTTCTAGTGTTTTTTTTTCTTCTACCTCACATTCCACACGCGTAACGTACTCGGCAGAGATTTTTCACCCGTAGACCCCAATTAACTCGATTTTTTTATGTTTTCTATTTTTTTCTTCGTCGCCATTTTTTTTCCCTGCCCAAATGAATTCGGTAGGAAAATGCATCGATAACATTACGTGACGTAAGTAGATACACCTGTGAATAGTCCAGACTACTTTCGTTCGCTAAAAACAAGCCTCGAACGATTTATGTCCCTCGCGTCATTCGAACGAAATGATAGCTCGTGCGAGTGGCGGTTACGCCTTGAGAATTTAATCTAGGGATACGAAACAAGGCCGAAAGCAAAGCACAGGTGAACAAAACCCAGAGTTACCGAGCAGTATGAGTCAAAAAATAAAAATAAACAAGCGGTTCGAGAAAAGCTCGACCGGAAGCCTCATGGTCGTGAGCCAGTGAAAATAATCCTCTCGAGCGAATCCAGACGAAGGTTCCCTCGGTTGAGATATAATTTGTTATGAAATTGCGTGATCGCTTGATTTTCCGACGACATTTCTGTGTCGATAGCCAACGACTTTTTCGACAAGCGTTTCTTTTTTTTTTATTGTCGGCCGAAAACTCGTTTCGCATTTATTTGAAAAATTTAAGGGGCCCGTGTGCTCCGGTAGCCTCGCAATGTTGCTCTCGGGGCCTACCGACTCATTTTCAATCGGTTGCCATTCCCAGAGCTCCGAAGGTCGTGCTCTTATGTCCTCAGCCATAACAAACACGCGTGACGAAAAAAAAAAGACAAGTTGAGTCTAAGAAGAAAATCGAGGTCATGCGGCGGCGAGAGGAAAGTTTACTGGAGCTTTGATCGTGACACATCTCACGTGCGTGCGTGAGGTGAAACAAGAGCAAGAAACTGGAGAAAACGCGGAGCCCTAAATTGTCCTGAGGTCCCTGTGGTATTATACACCAAGAATAATTTATTAAAAGTGCAAAAACACGTCAGCATGAACCGCGTGAGTAACCAAGGATGAAAGCCCCGTCTTGTTATATGTCGCCGCGAGAAAGACGAAAAAAGAAACTTTCCAAGGGACTTGAAACGACCTTTCTTACGTATACGTTCTTTCTCACGCTCATTCATTCAGCGAAAAAGTTTTGTCACGTCGATTGATTATAAATAACATCTGGGAGGAAGGGGATAAGGGAAGCAGAGAACAGACGATAATTTAAAACGTTATCCGCAATTTCCACATTTTTAAAATACTCCATGAAATACTAGGAGAAAGACGAATTTTTCAAATTTTTCAAATTTTTCCTACTGACAGTTCGAGTTCGAGTTTTCGTTCGTTTACATTTTTCAATTACTGGTAATTTCGTCAACTTCGACAACGAATAGAAATCGAACATTTTTTTATTAGCTATTTCGTAGAAAATAATTTTTTTCAGAGTCATGAACTTTATCCTCGGGAATTATTCATCACACTGGAAATTAAATTTTGTTAAAAATCGTCGATATTTTGTTGAACACGGCCAACTAAATATTTTTCGATAATTTCAAAATTTTCGTTATTTTGGCAGAATATTTGGTTTTTAATGGAATTGTCAGCAAAATTTACGATTGGAACGACTAAAATTTGCTTCCGAAGAGACTTTATAGAATATTTCTTGCTGCAATGACACAATTTTTGGGATTATTCAAAAAAAATGTTTAGTCTAACGTATCGAACAAAATATCCATCTTTTTCAACAAAATTTTGTTTTCAGTGCAAAGTCGGCTCAGTGAACGTTCGCATGAAAAACAGATTAAAACATTTTGCAGTAGAGGATTATATTTATGAAAAATGAATGTTTTTAGCGAGCGAGCGTTTTTTCTGAGCACAGTACGACGGACAGTTTTCTAATACAGTGGGGAAAAATACGTATACGTTTCTTCAATATATACAGTGAAATAAAAGCGTAATAAAAATCGAAAAGTCCCTGCGTCTGGCTTGTACTGGCCTTTACCACTGGCTACCACGACTTCATCTCCTTTTTTCTTCCTTTCCTCTGTCTCGTTCTTTCTCACTATCCGATCGATTCTATTTCTCCCTCGTACTGACTCGTTCCTTCGCCTCGATCCTCTTTTGTCGAGAAAATTTTTCACCCAACCAATATGAGAAAGCGAACATATATACACACGCGACGATCCATATGGATTTTGTAATGTCTTCTTCGCCCAAACGCCGGACTGACGGTATATACATATTCGTACGTACAAATGCATGGGCTTGTCAAGAGCAAAACGACTGCGATTTTGGATGCGTTTAAAAACATTAACAATCGTGGGAATCGTATAAAAACAATTGATCTTTTTGTTTAATCGCGAAAACGTAATTAATATTTTTATAAAGACTGAAAATATTTATTTTGAAAATTTTCATAGAAAATAGACTTTTAACTCGACCTTGAAATTTTATCGATAACAAAATATCTATGACTGATTCATTAGAGTCTTCAGATTTTTGTAAAAAATTATTTGCACGAATATGGAGGTTAGTTTTTTAAAGTCAATGAATCGAGTGTGAAACGCCCTGTAGCGAAATATTGGAAAAATAAGGTAGACAGTGAGGCAGCCATTGACAGTAGCAAAAGCAAAAGAACTTGGTGGCTCTCGTTATTTTGCTAGGACACCCTATATTCCCGTTTCTTTTTATCCAAGCCACGATCGGGGGAACGTCGTCATTCGCCACAGCTTTCTCGCTTCCTCCATTCCAATACCACAAAATTGCTGTCTACACGTCCCTTGATACAATATTGTATCGATTCCCTCACAGTCGATATTCTCTCGGCTGTTCCGTGCCTGATTCTCTTTCTCTTAGTTGGACATCAAGTTGCCCATTTTCACGTCTTTCTCTCTGTAAACCTTTGGACGCTTTTTCTCGTTTACCAAACACACCGAGGCGCATGCGAACATGAAGAAAAAGAAGAAGGAAAAATCGAGAGTGACGAGTTTCGCTACTTTTCCCCAACGCCTTTGTCTCTTATTTATCATTGTTTATTTTTTTTTCCTATTCCCTTATTTTCCTTCCTGACCCTCCTCTTGTTCTCGCCTTCTTCCAACACGTACTCGAACCTCGGGAGTGCTCGTCTATCCATTATCCAGGATAAGGGTGAAGTTACGATTTGTTCATTTTATGGGGAGATGCCTCTCGACGTTTCACCCTTCTCCTTCTTCGTGCTTTCGACTTTTGAGCTTTTCCAAGCTTTGCAGTCCGAACGAGAGAAGGCAAAAGTGGGAAATAACGCGAAGTGATAGAATTCTCATGAGTCTGGAAAAAGGCATTTTCCAACTTGCTCTGCTTTTTTATTTCCAACAAAATTAAAGATTCTTCTCTTTTTCTTTCCCTCCTCCCGATTCCAACGAGATCGTAAAAGCTCTCTGACGTTGGATACAACGAAAAAGATGTTGAAGGGGAGGAGATATGCATGCAGGAGAAAATAGAGTATAAAGGAACACAGTCTCGCAGCAGCAGCAGTAGACCGAGCGAACCGGTTGCGGCAGATCAAAGTGACACGCAGTAATTAAGTCTTATCTTCGTTAACGCTTTCTGTCCCACAGTTAACGTGCCTTTTATCGGAACCCTAGCTAATGAGATTTCGAGTGCTTCGCTATTTCTTCACTTTTTTCTTCATCATCTCTTTGCTCTACAATGTTGTCGGCTCCGCCGGCCGAAAGTGGTAACTCTTTCGACGAAACTGCACTGACAATTTTCTCCCTTTGCAGCCGCTCATAAAATATGAAAAATAAATGGCTACGATGTAAATAAAATGTTGTTAAAAATTGTCGATATTTTGTTGAACACGGTGTCAACAAAATGTATGATTTTAACGACAAAAATTTGCTCCCGATTTGACCCAATTTTTGGAATTATTCAAAAAAACGTTTAGTCGAACGAATCGAACAAAATATCCAGCTTTTCCAACAAAATACCTTCGAAATTTCTTAACACATTAAACTCCCTAAAAATACTAACGATTTTCGTAATTATTGCGGGCCTTCAATTTGCCCAGATGCTCGGGTAGACGCTGAACTAAAATTGCTCCCGAGCTCGAACCGCCTTGCCCAAAATCCGAGAGCGAAAGGTGTTGGGTCGCGGTCCAAGTTTAGTTTCCAAGTGGCGCAACCTTTCTCATTTGCCAATCGCGCGCTAGGGCGATGCTCCGTTATCGCACTAGGATTTCGAAACAAGAAGGGGAGGGAGGGGGGNGGGGGGGGGTGAAACGAGATTTGCGATTGGGTTTATGTGTACGTATGCATGAGGTGTATGAGAAAAGCGAGCCCGCAAGGTGAATTGGACTCGAGAGTATCTGTCAGTGTCTCGCAAAGACGGTGAGATCGAGCGAGTTGTTTCGCAAACTGAATTTCGTCATTGTCGAAACTTGAACGAGGATGAACGGCAATAGGAGCCGTTCTACCACAGAAACCTCTCCTCCGCGACCGCCCTTGCTCACAGTTTGCTCCTAGCTCGTCCGTCGATTAATCTAATTATCCGAGAAATGGAACTCGGTTCAATGTTGTCTCGTAACCAGAGACAGATACAGAGAGGGAGGAAATTGAATGGATGGAAATAAAAATCCATCGCGCAATAGTTTATTGATTTTTTTTTTTTAATTCTCGAACCAAATTAGTTTTTTTTTTTTTTATTCAGTTTATTATACAATTCACAAAAACGGAGCGCTTTGAATTAATCGAAAGAGAACCGTTTCGATAACCATCGACTCAATTTGTTTGGATGAATAGACAAAAGAACTTGGTCCAACGGAGATTATTAAAAAAAANAAAAAAAAAAAAAAAAAAAAAAAACCATTTTTTGGCTTCGAAGTGAAGGGGCAAAAGTGGATGCTTTTTGTTTCGTTGAAACAAAAATAATGCTCTGACGCCCTGTGCATCGGAGCCGTTTTCATGAATCTCCTGTCATTCCATCGAATATTTCCGAGTCCCGATTTTTTATCGCTTTTTCCATACATTGCGAGGTTTTGTGACACAGAAGCCTGACGTTTTAAAATGTAAAAGAAAAAACATGAATGGAGATTGAACAAAAGACTCGCTGCTTTATGGATTCAATTTACGTTTATTCCAAATTTCCCTTTTTTCTAATCAGTATATTCTCTTTTAAACCCTTTTCGATCGATGTCATTTTTTTATCCACAGAAAATGGGATCTGTACATGGAGAAGAATTACCCTTCATTTTTGGAGCACCACTCGTCGATGGCTTTGGACATTTCCCCAAAAATTACACGAAAAACGAGGTCGCTTTGTCCGAGAATATCATCCAGTACTTTGCCAACTTCGTCAGGACAGGGTGAGTCATTTTTCCATATTCTCCCATTAGCTATTATTTTACTTTTACTAAACTGGAAATAAAATTTTGTTAAAAATCGTCGATATTTTTTTGAACACGGCCGACTAAATATTTTTCGATAATTTCAAAATTTTCCTTATTTTGGCAGAATATTTGCTTTCTCATGGAATTGTCAGCAAAATTTACGATTCGAACGACAAAAGTTTGCTTCCGAAGAGACTTTATAAAATATTTCTTGCTGCGATGACACAATATTTGGAATTATTCAAACAAAACGTTTAGTCGAACGTATCGAACTAAATATCCATCTTTTCCAACAAAATTTGACGTTTGACGGAAAACGTCACGAAAACGTGACGTTTTCCTCATGAAAATCCTCGTCACTCAATAATCCAAGCCTCTTAATAATAATTCTGTGTAAAAAAGTTTAAAAGCATGAATTCCGGATAATAATAATAATAATAACAATAATAAGCATTATTAATTGAATGAGTTATTATGATGATGATCGTGAGTCATCAGATTTATCTATTTCGTCGGTGAAATGAAATCTCTCTCAACGAATTACTCCGCAGCGATTCGCCAGCTGTGGTTACAGATAGAAATGTTTTTTTAATTCTTCAAGGACGGTCCTGCCAACTTTTCCATATTCATGAAATAAACAAACTGTCAAAAGAGATGAAAAAGAGAGAACGAATGGCGTTGCTGGCGAGCGTCGCGTTGACACCGAGGCTCAAATTCATACGCATTCGTATATATATTTTTATTCTCAGTTGGTTGTGTTTGAATTTTTTTTTCCCTAGACGCCTAATTTGGAGGTTTGGGAAGGGAAAAATTTACATGGCATCGTACCAGCCGAAATCACGTCGTCCCCGTATCATATGCTCTCAGCTTTCTATTCCGTTTTATCTGACTTTACGAATCGATGCAACTCGTGCTGCACCGTCAGCTGCAATTTGTCTCGCTCCCTGCTAGTCACTACATTTTCCTTATACACACACGTGGGTTTTTTTTTTCGAGACAAATTCCATGGGGTGTATAAAAAATTCGAGGAACTTGAGGAAAAATTCTGGGAAATTTTGTGTGCAAACGAATTACTCAAATTTTCATCATATCTTTGGGGAATTCCAACAAAAATTGTCACAATAATGAATCTACGAAGCAAATATCCAACACGACAAATAAAATTCCTCGGTGACGTAATTTTATTTTTATTGGTAAATATGCGCGTTTTATCCGACGTACGATCTCGTATGTATTTCGACAACGGAATTTTTAAACGCTCTCTCTCATCGCGCTCTATTGTAAAGCGAACTCGAATAAAATTCACTCTGTTTCTCCGCGACTGTCGTCATTACCGTTCGATATTAAATAACTGTCGTGTCGTTCGCGATCCCGCGCGGCACAAAGATATATTATATATTTCAAGTTGCTCTGACAACAAAGTGTTTGAGGAACGCAGTCGCGACAGTCACAGGGGAAAAGAGAGAGGAATGGAGAAGCTGCAGCAGATATAAATCAAGTAGAGAACACGAATTCTCAAAGGTCTCTTTTTCTCCGTCAGTTAGCCCGCCCGTTAGTTTTCTTCGTTCCTCGATTTTCCAATGCGACTGGAAGATCGTCGGAAGGTGGAGGCGAGGGGATAGGTAGAGAGAGGGTGATCGGAAAATGCAAGAAAAGAGAGGAAGGACCCCAAAGAGCCAAAATCCTGTACGAGGGATCCTGAGAGAAGGTAAAAAAAAACAAAAAAAAAAAAAACTTTCGTTCCCTGGTGAATCGTCGCCAGATGTGTTGGATAATTAATTATATGAGCAGAAAGAAAAGTGTTCATACGTCGGTCCGCAACTGAGCCCGCAGGAAAAACAGGCACGTGTTCGTTTGGCTTTCCGAAAAAACTCGATAAATAAACGTGAACCGCCATTTTTATTCTCAAATTAAATTCACCCTCCATGAGAATAAAATTTCTCAAAAATATACGAATCCCCAGTAGAAAAAGTCTCCACTAGTCAGACTGTTGAATTTGCATCGAAAAAAAAGGAGAAAAAAGGTTGACCATATGAGCGCGCGTTGACGTTACACACTAGACCGGAACAAATATGCACAATTTTCGTTGCCATTGCGATTTCACTGGAATCACCAAATCCCTGTTTATACGGTACGAAAGTAAAAGAAAGAAAAAAAAACAACAAAAAAATATATAAAGCATTGTTGGAACTCGCCACAATTCGTAACCGGTCGACAAAAAAATTATACACCCCATACTTTCGTCCTTGCCAGCTGCTGTTCCATTTGCCTAAAATTCGCTCACCCTTTTGTCGCTGCAACTCGAAATTCTACTGGATAGAAAACGACGGAAATATCTTTCTCCTATTTTCAAGTTTTCCGAAATTATAAACAAAGAGGTAAACGTCATTTTGGCTAAACTACTGCCTCAATTCCCTGGCTCCCCTTTTTTCCACTTTCCTCCACTCATTCGACACGTAACGAGGATTATTCTTAACATTTTGCTCGAGTTGAATCGGAGCTTTGTAACGTGTCGGTCATTACAAGAGTTTCCACTGAAACTCAAACTCATCCCCGCATTATTTTATACCAAAAAAGCTTTTTGCACACTGTGCACGATTTGTACATTTGGATCTACATGGATTTATAAATATACGAATGAATTTTTATATGTGTGAGAAAGACACAAAAGAATCTTGGTCATTAAATATGACACATTTGTATGCACGAATTTTTTGATACAAGGCCACCACCCAGCATTATCAATGCACGCATTTACATACAAAATCCACACGTGTATGTGGAACGAGCAGGGCTTACGTTACTGGCTTTGCATACATAGATTTTTTTTTCTTTCATTATCCATACGCGCTGAATCCGTCGTCGACGAAATTAAAAGCTTCTGTTTCATCAGTGAACAGACAACGAGTCCGAAAACAATTTTACACTTTATGGCAAAAAAAAAAAAANTCCACACGCGCTGAATCCCTCGTCGACGAAAATAAAAGCTTCTGTTTCATCAGTGAACAGACAACGAGTCCAAAAACAATTTTACACTTTATGGCAATAAAAAAAAAAAAAAAAACGGAAATTCCTGAAAGTTTATCGCAAAAATCGCAGTCCATATTGAAAAAGATGAATATTTTGTTCGATACGTTCGACTAAACGATTTTTTGAATAATCCCAAAAATTGTGTCAATGCAGCAAGAAATTCTTTAGAAAATCTTTCCGGAAGCAAATTTCAGTCGTTCCACTCGTAAATTTCGCTGACAATTTCGTTAGAAACCAAATATACTGCCAAATTAACAAAAATTCCGAAATTATCAAAAAATATTTAGTTCACCGTATTCAACAAAATTTCGACGATTTTTAACAAAATTTAATTCTCAGTGTAGCTCAGTTTCCTCACGCAAACGGTTGCATTGAGTGAGAAATTATATTTTGTGTTGAAAGTAATCCGGTCATTTGAATTCTGACCACAAGCTAACGAAGAAAAATTAGCAAACGGTCTGAAAGTACAAGGAAGGAAAATGAAATGTACCGCATCGATTTGCATATTTCAATTTGAGACTTTTCGTTTTTTTTTTCACACTTTCATCTCACGTACGTATATGAAAGGCGATATGCCTCGTGGTCGGGGTGTTTGCTGGGAGGGTTCGATACACTGTGCACCGGAAACACGTGAGGTGCATCAACAGACGCATGCACACGACTCGATCTGCGAGAGTGCGAAAAAGACACAGAGACACATCAGACGCGGACACGCACCCGAACCGGTGAGCCGGGGTCAACGATAAAGCATTCGGAAGTGCTGCACACAAACACCCACAGCCACGACCCGGGCAACGCGCCATAGCACCGACAAACTTATTCGCGACATATGCGCAAAGTCCCCACCAGCAGACAGCATGAATATTCAAAAGCAAAGGGGCGTCGAACGATCCGACTATATTTTAGTCGACTCCCACCTCGGGCTACATAAAATTCATCTTGTCGATACTCCTTTCTACGTTACTCCCTATTTACATATTTATTCTACATTATCTATTTCATTTTCCATCATTATAACATTTGCATACGAGCAACGATTACTCGTTCGTAAATTATTAGCTTTTTTTTGTTAATTATCATTGATTGTCCAGTCGAGAACGTCCCATCACGTTATCTCTACATTTTTCTCCATTTCCCTGTTTCCTTTTTTGATCGCGAGGGGTTTCCGGACGAAAAAACAAAATTCGAAAAATATTTCAACAGAAAGGACGAGACAAAAAATAAGAAAACAATGGTCTCCTCTATGGATCGCGCACACGAGTGTACACTATCGTCAGGTAGAATAGAAAAGAAGCGAAGGAGCAAGTAAACGATAGTCGGTATTGCGAAATGTTGCGAGGTTACGATTTTTTTTTCTTTTCTACTTGGAGAACGATGCTCTCACGAGTCGAACATCCCAAGGGGCGTCAAAGACAGCTGCTAAGTATTAGAAGAAAGTTCAAGTGCCCGTCATCTCCGGGGATCAGTCGGACGAACCACTTTCGTCATCACGTACTAAAGTCTCCAATATTCTGGCTTTATCGACTATCGTCTCCTCTTGGAGACTGAATATCTTTTTTTTTTATTCAACAATTAAATTTTGTTAAAAATCGTCGATATTTTGTTGAATGAGGTAAACTAAATATTTTTTTATAATTTCAAAATTTTTCTTATTTTGGCAGTATATTTGGTTTCTAACGGAATTGTCAGCGAAATTTACGAGCGGAACGACAAAAATTTGCCTCCGAAGAGACTTTCTAAAATTTTTTTTGATTGACATAATTTTTGGGATTATTCAAAAAAATATTTAGTCGAACGTATCGAACAAAATATCAATTTTTTTCAACAAAATTTTGTTTTCAGTGCAGTAGGTAAGGAATTTTCGACGTAGAACGAAAATAGTGAGAATAATCATTCATTAATATTGCCAATTACATTTTTGGAGCTAGTTTTTTTCAACAATTTTGCTTTGTGCATCGGATATTGTGATATTACGAACTAAGTGTATTACGAACGAATGAATATGCTTACAGTTTCATAGCGTGTGGAAAGTCTCGAGAAATACAAAAGAAGAGAACTTAATTCGATACAGAAAGCTCTCTGTACGCTCTCTGTGTCATTACGAATGTCTTTCCTCGACCAAAGAAAAGTCCAGTCGCAATGGCTTTTTTTTTCGTCTCGGTAACAGTGGAGTTGTTTTTTTTTCTCTTTTCGATTGCACTTGGCGAAGTATAGCAGTTTTACACCACGGAGTGTATAGCTTTTTCGATTGGACGAGGAAAATCAGTTTCTTTGATGGCATACGCTTTCCAAGATCTCTTTCTCGCAAACTCACACACACAACTTGCTCGCTCTATTTTCCTGGCTGCCAACGAATACATTTTCTCCCTCTTCCTTGTCTTTTTCGCTTACTGACTTTTGTGCAATTGTCGGAGAAAGAAGAACTTTGTCTCCTCCCCTCTGATAAGATGAACATTAGCGCCACGATTATTGCGATCGTAAAGGTTTTCTCTTTCTCTTCTGAATCCTCCCGCCCTCATCCCTGTTCCGCTTCTCATTGTCGTCGACCTCGTCCTCCTCGAAATCATAACATTCGAACTTCACTTTTCACGAGTTCACGGAACGAACGAAAATTTCAAACTGCTCTGCTCTTCCCGTCGTATAATCATCGTGGTAACGATTCTATACAGAACCCCCATAACATTTCAATGAAAATGGAACATTTATACGCACACCTGCTCTTTATATCGATCGCATTGTTTTTTTTTCTTTTTACCCAAACATCACCTTTTTTTTCAACATTATCGATTGAACGTGAGATTCAATTAGATGGAAACTTGGTAACTAAAAAATTTAGTTGGTCCTCAAAGAGACTCCAGCAGGAAATTTCCACGCAAAATAATTTTCTTCGTCTAAACGAAAACTATAAATTTATTTTTATTAATAACTCTCTGCGGATTCGTGTGAACTGCGGAAGAAAGTCACACCATAGTTCGAAGAACGCAAATTGGTTAAATTCTCAGTTCGCAAAGCTTCGCGAGCCATTTAACATGAAGAACCAAATTAAATGTTGGGAAGGTGGTGACCCTCATTAATGCACGAGAACAAACAGAAATGCGTGAAGCTCGGGTTAAATGGCATAACCTTTCTCAAATAATCTGTATGCATTCCCTTCACCTTTGCTGGTAGGAATATATACACGTAAATGTGTACTTAGCGTTGTGGCTTGTAATAGTAACTTGCCCAATCTCCAGATAGAATTAGCATTTTATCGGATAAGATCGGCTGGAATGAAGCTATATTCGAGGAAAACTGGAGAGAAGAGAAAACAGAAGAGGCTCACGAGCCACGCGATAGCTGTGCTGTGTTTAAGTACAAGGCATGAAGGCACATCGGATTTTCCAACCGCAGCGTAAACACCTTTCAGACCTTTTAGGCTATGAAGCCATCGAAAACGAAAACATCGATAAAACTCTCTCGGAAATCAGTTTCGTCGATTATATTATGAATTTTCAAACTGGAGCATCGTATAATGTGGAAAAAATCGTTTCATTGAATAACAACGATTAAGGAGTGTACAAAGGCTGGAAATTTCGATGGTTTATAATAAACTTGATTCGCGAGACCTAGACAAGGTCAGCTCCATGCTGTAGTCTACTGCGAAGAGTTTAAGTGCCTGTAAATCCAGGGGGACGTCGTGTCTGACCAAACAACGGACGTAACTACTTCGTCTCGACGCGGCGGACCACGTTGAGAATTTCTACTGACGCATCGCACTGTGTACGAACAATTCGCGATAAATCTTCGCGATTGGCAAAGCATTAAAAAAAAAAACCAATTTTTTCGCGTAAATATTCGCAGGAAAGCCGGGATTTCGAAAAAAAAAAAAAAATTGTAAAGAAAAAGGGAATGCGTAGGTGTGGCTTGTGTGTAACAAAGTGAGTGGAAGATTTACTTTGGAAAGCATCACTAATGCGTCAGTAGTATCTCCCAATAAGCTGGATCCCATCCATCGTTCCGAACTTTAGTTCCATTCATTTCCTTCGTTCTCCTTTCTCTCAATTCTTTTTTATTTGCTTCGTACTCTCGCCCACCGAGTACCGCAACGTCTTAGTGGTTTTTCCTCCAGCCCACTCACACTCCGCTCAGTCTCTTGCGTTTTGTTATATCTGGAGGAAAAACTCCCTGGCGGTCGGTCAGAATGGCACAGCCTCCGGTTCGCTTTTTCAGGTGCAAAAGGATTTAAGCGGAGGAGAAAAAATAAAAGTTTTGCAAAAAGCCTCGTATTTTTATTACCCAACAGAATGTGCTCGTTCAAGGCGTCTCCTTCGCGGCTTTCTCACAGCTCTCCGCAATGTTGCAGGACCAACTGTACCAAGCAATATAATACACCTATTTATATATATATATATATATAGAGAGTTGGTGCGAGTGAAAAGCTTGGAAAAAACGAAAAACGTCAGCTAAGAGATGAAAATAAACGAGATTGGAGAAAGAAACAAAAGTAGCAGTAGCGAGTGAGAGAAAAAGAGTAGAAAGTGGAGAAGAAGCTTGGTAGCGAAAAATACTGTGACTTGCCCAGCGCCCCATGGCAACGTCATCACTTCTCGTTTTTCGCATACTTTCGTACAACACTCTTCGCAAATATATTATGTACTCGCCAGTCTCTCTCTTTTCTCTCAAGTATAAAAATATACAAAAAGAGCAGCAGCACAGAGAGGAAGAAAAAAAAATAGTAGACGAAGCAACAGTTGCCAAGTGGAGATAAAATTTCGTTGGCATAACGAGCGCGAAGGTTTTTCCGGACGGTTTCGAATTTAGGATTTTTCATTTTAGTCACTCGTGAGCTTTTTGGTTGAGAGAAGGATTCGAAGGTTGTAAACAATTGACTCGTCCAACGTGTTCTTGACTTTGAAACGTTTGAAAGAATTTGTTGAACGAGTAACTTGCGGATGGGATCACGCATTAAAACGTGACGAGTCTGCGGATCGGTGTGCTTGGTTGCGCAACGAATGGATCAGCCCAAGGATCATCCGAATCGAACACACACTTTGGTCACGATCTGCTGTTCCGCCATCCTGCTTTTACCTTCGAGTTTCTGTGTAGACTCGTTTTCTTCAGAGCCGAGGAATAGAGCTTACGTGTAACTGATTGCTGATCAACTTACCGAAATACCTCGGAAACTGCGACGGCATTGATGATCGTTTAGTCAGGTATGTTGGTGTGCCAACGCTTTCGATCGCGAGTGAAGCTAAATAAACAGCGAATGTTTCTCTCGGAGAGAGAGAGAGAGAGAGAGAGAGAGAGAGAGAGAGAACTATTACTTTCAACATGTGGACATTCGCGTGGAAGTAAATCCACAATGGCGCCTATGAAAACATCCAGAGTGCGTATTCGCCGACAAACCTTGATGAATAATCGTTAGTCACTGTCGTGTGCTACGCCAGAGCGAAGATCCTGACTGTCAATATCCAGGACGTATGACCGAAGAGCTGAATCAACAAGACGAGAGAGATTTCACGTTCCGAGAGGTCGAATGAGTCAACGTCGTTTGATATTTGTACAGGAAGCTTCAAAACAAATAATACATTTGGGCATTGGCGACAATGAGCATTTTCCACTCATTTTTTCCTCAACAACGAGCTTTCCTTTTCATTAACTTCCGCGATGTAAAACGTGCGCGTTCTTTCGATCCACCCTCGAGTTAATCTCCCAGTTCGAAAATTTAACTCACATTGACGCTAAACCTCTCGCAAGGTCAAAAGGTTGCATAGATTTTTGCTTTTCCACGTATAAATCCTCATCGTAATAAAGCAACGGTGTACGCATGGGGATTGCAGTAGCGGATGACGACGTCGAGGATTCGGTGTACAGCAGGTTAAGCGATCCCAGCTGAACCATCGGTGCAGACGATCGCGCGTTGTGGCGTCGGTCCTATATCGTTCAACAATTCGAACCCTATATAGGGGACTAATCCCAAGGATTTAGCGTCAGTCAACCTGAGTTACGTAGAGAGAGAGAGAGAAATACAGGCAGAGAGTGCGCGAGAAAGAGAGACGCGGAGAGAGCACCGCTGGATGCAACGAACTTTGCAAGCCGCCGCGCGTTCCATCCTACAGCCCGATGGTCTCGTTATCCACACACAAACGAACGCGGGACACGGACGAGTCGGATGAAACCTGGCGCAAGCCATCCTGTCGAGAATATCCCGTGTCTCGCCTCGATTTATCCCAAATTATGACGAACTGCAAGCCCGAGAAGCCCGAGCTTTCGCGTGTTGCCCCGATAATAAATACAAACGGGTACCGACGGCGGCTCTTCTCCTACCAAATATATACATGTATACCATCAACATACACCCACACACTATACAACAGGATTCACGTTTTTCCGCGTTCACGAATCCTCGCGGGAAAGCGCTGCACGTCCTGCAGATAAACGAGCTTTGCTCCCACCGATCGCCTTAATTATTTACCTCGCGTATACTAATAATTACATTATAAAAAGATTAATCATCCGAGCTTTTGCCATACCCCTTCCCCTCTGCCGCGTGTCTCTCAAGCCGGAAATAGCGCGATGAATCACTCCGACACGATGCCCTCATTGTTTTTCCTCCCTCGCGCTAACTCCTGCTCTTCAACCTCCTTCCTCCCGCGCTCTCTTTATATCCTCGCCTCCATTAACTAAATCCTACCATACGCGCCCCCGTACTTTTCTCCTTTACCAACAGCCAGAAAAGCCTTCCGGATATCGCTCAAATGTGTTGTACGTTTCGCGAAGATCGATCGTTCGCATGGATTCAGCAAAACATCGTGTACGAATAAATTTATCGTTCCAACGTCTCCGTAGTACTTGGCGTTACAATATTACGGAAAAGTTGTCAATCTTTTTCTTTTCGAAGGAAATAATTCCCCATTAAATGCACTGGAAATGAAATTTTGTTAAAAATCATAAATAATAAAAAAAATTGTCAGCGAAATTTACGAACGGAACGACAAAATTTTGCTTCCGAAAAGATTTTCTAGAATATTTTTTGCTGTAATGACACAATTTTTGGAATTATTGAAAAAAACGTTTGGTCGAACGTATCGAAGAAAATTTCCATCTTTTTTAACAAAATTTTATTTTCAGTGTCTCGATGTTTTAACGATTTTCATGATTCGCAAATTTTCAATATTTATACTTCGAAACTACGAATCCTTACCTTCCGCGCTGCGTTCCAAAGTGCGGCCAACGGGAGTCGCAAGACTCTCTGGGATTTAAGGAGCGAAAATGGGCGAAACTGGACCGATACAGAAACTGCAAGTACGAGCGAGTCGAAGAGCTTACAGCGAGGTCGTTACCTCACGCGCAAGCTCTACACTCAAGAGCCATATATATTTATTTACCGCGCGCGTCTATAGCCGCGTATATATCGGTCCAAGTAACGAAGAGCTCAGTCGTTGGTATAGGTTAGGCGTTGCGCGCGTATGTCTGCATTATGCTATGTTTGCTTTGGGATTACGACGGTAAAGTATGGCGGGCGTGGCTCGTGTTTGCGATTGCCCGTTTCGTGGTTATTGGGAGTGCCGTCGTGTGTTTGGTGCCCAACCTACGGCAATACAGAACCGTTCTAGCATCGACGAGGTCAGTGGTAGACTATTGAACAAAATACATACAGGCAATTCCATCCCAAATGTCCAGACTATCGGCCACGAAGGTGTCTTCATTTTTTTTCTCTCAAATCTCCAAAAATTATCGAACGTAAAGAAGAAAAATATTTTTTTTCATTCGTTCGGAAAAGGAATCCTCGCAAAGTATTTTTTACCTCGAAATATGACGAAACTTTGCTGCAAGTTTATCGAAAAATGAAAATCATAACACTGCAAAAAATTCATCCACGTTTAGGAAGAAATTCTTCGATTTTTTTATCGAGAGAATCGCGTTTGTACAAACGCGAAGATGAGATTTCTCGCACATGGAATATCTCGTGCGCATATGGACCAATGAATAGTTTGAGAGAAGCAATGACTAAAGCGACACACACGCGTTTCCTTTCTCTTGCGCGCCCCTGCTCCATCCTATTGCTACGCTTATTCTCATCCAATAATCTGACTCGTCCTCACCCACCACTCACGCGACCATTATGCTAAATTATTGTTCACCATTGCCGTATCGTCTGTTTGTCCGTTTTGTGTTCCGAACCGAAGGGTTTTCCCACAAGCGTGTTGCTTTGGCTATCTCTCCAACTGACCGGTTCCCATGTATACGTCGTAGACTGGAATCAAACCTCTAACTTTGCTCCCTCGTCCTCTCCGCTTCTCGCATTCAACTTCCTCTTATCCTCTCAATTTCAAACTTACTGATGCCATGTGCAAATTTTCCGCGTGCACTTCCGATCCGAGAATCTCCAATAATCCACGAATATATTTATTCCTTTGCAGATTAAATAAATGACTAAAAAATCGAATAAAAAGCTCAATCGGGGAACGATCGAACCGAATTATTGGGAAAAGTGAATTTTCCTTTTTTTTGAGCCTAGAATTTTCATTTCCTAATGGATTTACCACTTACATTGTCCAAGACAATTTAAAACGAGGATTTGATTCTACCAAGATCGGGCCAATGCCGTCTGCAGTTTTATAGATTTTATTTCATCGAGACGAAAGATTTATAATTATCCGAATGAAGGAGAAAGGGGAAGAGGAAGAGGAAACGGAGTGGATTTTCATTAGGAGTACGGCTGATTAAACGTTGTAGTGATCGGCTTTAAGGATCATTTGAAATTGCGTTCTATATAGTGCAACTTTCTTAATGTACCACTCGAGATAAATTCTGTCTGACGGTAAAATTAAAGGTAAAATAATGTGGATCGATATCCATCAGCCATTGCCTACAATTCCCTGAGTTTTCGCTTCACTTCCGCCTCGTCTACGATGATCGTCTGGAAAGCACGTCTTCTCTCTGTACAGACCGAACGAGAACAAAGACAAGGGAATTTCCTTCAGCCTTCTCTCCATCCCTCCTCTTAGGCGTCTTGGGAATTCTTTGTACCTACTACGTTTTGCAACCTTTGCCATTTATCCATTATGCATACATTGTGTGTATAGTACGAGGCAGCGAGTAAATTTCTTCTCTTGCTCTTTCTTATGCTTTCCCTTTATTCCTCAGTCTCTCGCTTGCGCTCTTTTAACCACAAGCTTACCTGTTGCCAGAGAGTATCAAGAATCTCAAAGGATTTGGCAATGCCGGCTTGTAGGCCGCCTCGAGCCAAAGCAATCCCCAACACAGTCAAACGCTCTTGAGCACCTTATTGAAATGAAACGCTGGCCACAAAATGATGTGGACTCGTTTTTTCCTGATAATAAACTTCAAACAGACGGTGATGACTTAAAATTGCTTCGTCTGCTATTAAATTAAATTGCCCACCAAGATTCGTGCAATGAAAAGAAAAATTTGTTGAAAAAGAAGGATATTTTGTTCGATACGTTCGACTAAACGTTTTGTTTGAATAATCCCAAAAATAGTGTCAATGCAGCAAGAAGTATTTTAGAAAATCTCTTCGGAAGCAAATTTTTGTCATTCCACTCGTAAATTTCGCTGACAATTTCGTTAGAAACCAAATATACTGCCAAAATAACGAAACTTTCGAAATTATAAACAAAATATTTAGTTCACCGTATTCAACAAAATATCGACGATTTTTAACAAAATTTCATTCTCAGTGGAGCTCAGTTTCCTCACGCAAACGGTTGCATTGATGGTTGCAAGAAATATTTTAGAAAATCTCTTCGGAAGCAAATTTTTGTCATTCCACTCGTAAATTTCGCTGACAATTTCGTTAGAAACCAAATATACTGCCAAAATAACGAAACTTTCGAAATTATAAACAAAATATTTAGTTCACCGTATTCAACAAAATATCGACGATTTTTAACAAAATTTCATTCTCAGTGTGTCTTTAATAAAAAGAAATTGATAAAATATTCTTTCTATACAGTCACGAGCGAATAAAAATACGATTTTGCAAAAATAAATGGATGAACTAAATGTTTTTCTAATTTGAGCAAGGTGACAATTTTGAGGAAATAAGAAACAAGAACGAAAAGAACTTGAAACATGGAAGGAGTTGGCTCTTTCTGTCAATTTACTTTTATTTTTCATTCTGCAATGTTTAATGGCTATGAGAACAGCAGTTTCGAAAGAGAGTTGAGACTTTTTTCGTTATTTTGGTCACGTACAACAAGTTCCGAGCATTTGCCAGTAGAAGAGAAAATCCCTTGGTTGGTAGCGAACTGCAACTAGATTGTGAAAACTAAATACCGCCAATTATCGCTGGTACTGCCAATACGAGAGAATAGCCAGAAACATATAGACAGAATGAGATAGTGAGACGAAAAGAGAGAAAGGAAAGTTTCGTTCCTCCAATATGAACCCCCAACGAAACGAGGTTCGATGTTATCGAGTGTTGGAGCTTCACTGAACCATTGTGAGACCGGTTAATACCCATGGTCGGCCGGCTTTGCGATACCCGCCGAGAATTCGTTAGCGAACATGCCTAATCAGCCCGTGAGACCGTTAACGTTTCAACGTTCCATCTACGAACGTTATAATTATCGTGCACACCGTTCCACGTATTCGTGACTCGATCTGACCATGTCGAATTTTCCCAATGGTAATCATTGCTTTTCCAGCAAGCGCAAAGAAAAAAAAAAACACTAAGAATCCCACGCAATTACCAGCCAAGAGGAAAAGAAAATCTTTTAATTCTCGAATGCAAAATGCCCGCGTCCAAATTTATTTTTCTTCCAATTAAAATCAAATTTTGTATCCCAGTCACGTGATTAAACGTAAAAAGTGAAAAATTAATAACTCGCTTGATGTGTTTCAAGAGATTCGTGTAATAATCGAGCACGATGACCCAACGGAGCACCTGTGACAAAAACAAAATGGCCGAGGTAACTTTCGTAGACATATTGCCTCGCGAATAATGTGAGGGTGCGAAACCGGGCAGAGGCGCTCTCCCAGGCGAAGTAGTAGTTGCAATTTGTACCCAGACAGGATTAAGTGCTCGTGAGTTGCAGCCACTTAGGTGCAGTCCCTATATATATGCATAGGGAACAGCCAAGAGAAATAGACAGAGAAAGGGGGAGAGATAAGATGAAGTATGGCAGGAAGAGAGAGATCCAGAGCCCTCTAGCGCCAACGACTTGTACCATAATTCACAACTTACTTAACCATAATTGAACTAATGGTTAACGCACAAGCTACGTCTAGTATTAGTATCAAATGTTTTGTTGTCCTCATAATTAGATCAGACGTTGATTAAACTTACAACATACAGGATGAGCATTAGTTGTCGAGGAAAGAAAGCCACATGGCTCCTGATAAACCTGAGGGATGTTTCTCCAACTTGTCCCATTGAACGAGAAATTTTTCATCCTGCAAAAAATTCACAAAATTCCTTGTTTTATCAATCTGAAGGGAGGGAGAAATTTGATATTCTCTGGAGGTTGCGATATCTTCTTGAAGATGATATTCTGCATAATCAACGTTGGCGTATCATCGAGATAAACGCATCAGCCGCATGGCAATGCCTTGAAAAGAAAAGAGGATAAAAAACGATAGTGTCACGGAGAGTCTAGTGAAGTTGGGTTGAGAAGCAAGACTGCGGGGAAGTTAGGCAACCACTGGCTCGCACCGGAGGCGCGCGAGGGTTGATGACATCGCTGTGTATAGTTAAAGCTTGCGTACGCTGGTGGCGCTTCTCAGGATATGAGAAGTGCTCGGAATAATCGAGAATGGAGTCGGACGAACTCGAAATGGAATTTCTGCAATCCATTCGGTGCGATATAACCGAAAGTGGCATCGAGACTTCCGCCACCAATGGCGAACGCCTGAAATCTTTGGAGGAAGGAAGAATGAGCGACTGAGCGAGAGAATGAGAGTAAGACTCGGTGCGGGTTTGGCTGGTGGTGTGTGCCTTTCGCAATTGGAGGACCATAACCTATTCCGGCACGACGCCATTCCCGAGGACCCCAAATTCTTGTCTTCTCAAGCGTTAAGGCACCGAACCTTTGCCTCCTCGCTGCGGTACTCACAACCCTATATACCATATCATCTTCAAGTTCCAAGCGACGAGTTTCCACTCCCGATTGTGGTTACTGCCTTTCTCTACCCTCTCCCGATGCCACCCTCGAAAAATACTTGCGCGCGGACTTCTCCCAATCGAAATTTGATTTCTCTGCCGGAGTTTGATCTCCGATGAAAATTTCGCTGATGATAAACAGAATTAACATCCTCAACACATGAGAGACTCCAATAAGATTCTCCAAATGGTCAAAATCGTCACTTTGGAACGTTAGGAATAATCAATGCAATCAACTTTCCTCTGACCTTGAGCTAATGAACCACATTAATCAATAACTTCGAAGAGGCAAATTTAATTGTCAATAGCATCTTGAACTCTCGATCCTCAAGTGCAGTGTGCACCCTGTGAGAGTTGTTCAATATCCTGATGGAGAGAATTTGCTCTGCTTTCCCTTTCGCCATTTCACTCCCTCACGCATATGAGGAGCTCGAGTTTCTCCCTGCCTGGGAATTCAATTAGATCTGCACTTGGAGATATGGAGCCGCGATTTCATCGCGTTAACCATCTTAGGTTACCCTCTGAGAGTCCCAGCTTGCTCCAGCACGATGGGTCTTATGCACAAGAGGCATCGCTAACAAGGCCAGCATTCGCATATGTATGACGGAACAATATGTGCTACCGTTACGCCATACCACGCTGTAAATTGTAATACCGTTTGTCTGTACAAGCGTGTGTGTGTGTATCTTCGAAATTAATGATGATTCCGTCGAGCTAATGGTCTGGCAGGTAATGCTTATCAGATTCACAAAGGTGTACACATTCGATCGCTGCAGAGCATTGACAATGAAGAATAACAATAAAAATCTCGCTTTTCATTATTTTTTTCTTCGAGCGTCAGCTCGCGTGGCGAACGAAGGAAATCTACGCTCGCTTGTAATTGCAAAGGCAACTATGAGCACGCTGAGCTGGATAACCGGAAATTAGCGATTCCTTATTCCGCGTGTGGCTTATGAAGGTAGAAACATTAGGCAATATAGCAAAACGAGGAGGATGAGGACAACGGAACGACATTGGCAAGAGGGTATATAATGGTATGTTTCTCTTGTTCCATCGCCTATATTCCTGCTCTGTAGACATTAGCGAGTCGAGTGTACTCTCCCCGTCGAGCTTACGTTCCGTTTCGGCCTCTCCCAATTGCACACACAACAACAAAGTGCTCCACTCTCTCCCTCTCTCTCTCTCTCTCTCTCGCTCTGTACGAATATGAGGAAGACGAAGGGGGAAAGGCTTATATTCTCTCTTGGCCTGCTACGTAACAATGACAGCGTGTGGGAACACGAATGTCGAGTTGTTCGAGGGCAAGAGAGCGAGAGATAGAAAGAGAGAGGCAGCAACGATTTTCCAAAGTAGTTACGGTAACGCCGTTGTCAGACAAGCGACAGCTTGTTCCATTCCGTTGAGCGAACTCTGCAGCAACAGCAGCAAGCACAACGACGACAGCAACACCAGAAGCAGCCCACAATATGTTTGAGTGAGCTTTAGCAACTCGTATTAATATCGAGGGGCTATAGGAAAACGAACATCACATGCGGAACATCGGAGTTCAAATCGTCCAACGTACCATCCACTAAATTTCTCTTCCATCCAAATATTCCTCTCACATTCAAATATATTTATATACCTTCCAGATTTTATATATTGTGGCTACATACTCGTGGCAACAGCCGCGTCGACGCCGAGTTTAGGGCCAAACTAGAAAAATATACTCACGATAAAGGCATTTTGAAATATCGGAAAGAAATAAGCCGGAATCTTCTAAAGGAAATATCCGCGATATTTACTATGCTCCGATCATCCGTACAGTTGTATTTATTCGATCGAGCTTGAAGCCTCATTCGGATCATCGATGGCGTGCAAAATAATTCGAAACATTAAAAAGAAACCGCAAAGGTGAATCGCTCAATTTTTCACTCTTTATCGAGACTGATCGATTCTTGAAAGTAAAACTACGTCAGAGTACAACGAACCAGTCACACTGAATTTTTGAGCCGTTTAGATTTCTCGAGAATGAAAATTCTCGTGAATTTTCCAAAATCAAATTTTCCTGACATTTTTTTTTTTTTATTACTCATGATTATTCAAATCTTTGGAAAAAAAACTCGAATTGATATCGTACAATGAATTTTTGAGCCGTTTAGATTCCTCGAGAATAAAAATTCTCGTGAATTTTCCAAAATAAAATTTTTCTGCTTTTTTTTTTACTCACAATTATTCAAATGTTTGATAAACAAAAACTCGAATTGAAATCGTAAAGGATGCCAGCTTGCCAAACTATAAGGATTGCAGAACCATACACGAGCGACGCAAAGTTTCGCCTGGGATCCAGGTGTTTCGTAGGATCCTCTCTGTTACGAAAGATGACGATTATACGCGAAAACAGAGCGGGGAGAGGGAGTGGGAAACAGGGGAAGATATAAGGGGGTAGTTTTGCTAGAGTGAGCAGCTGAATTTGCCACGATGGAGAAAAGAGCCGATGATGGAGCAGGGGGAAGAGTTTCGAATCGAAATTTAGCCAACCTCGAAATATTCCCACGTTTGACACATGCACCCGATTATATCTCGATGACAGCGTACAATTTGCACATTCGAAAATTTTCCAATCCTTTTGTTTCCATACAAAACGTAATATTTGAGAGGAAAAAAAATATCTGTGAATTTTCTTTAAATTAACAAGAAATTCAATTCGGCGACTAATTATAAAAGTCAATTATTAATAAACATAAAAGTAAATTATTAATAAACGTAATTTAAAAATGAATTAAAAGTAAATTATTAATAAACATAAATATTTATTCGTCCAAGTGTTAAAATTTGTGTGATTAACAAAATGAATAATAAGAATTCGCTGATGTACGAAATTTGAGAGAAAAAAATAATAAACTCGTTTAAAAAAAAAAAATGGTATGAATGTACGAACATTTGCGCGCATAAAGTATTCAGTAAATGCGCGGGTACGTAATTTGATTTATCCGCGTGACACGTTTTTTTTAATTATCACTCGAGCATAATGGCGAAGGTGTTTCTTGGCCGTGCGGGTGAGGTTGTGGTTGTCGTGCGGTTAGTCCGCCAGAATATAGGTGTGAGGAAAATATTTTTAACAACGTTTGTGAATGGCATGAAGAGTGGAATCCTGAAGGGAAAATAGGGAGGAGAAAAAACAATTATTAAAAAAGACAAGAAAAAATAAATATCGGGGGGTGGAAAAAAAACGGAGGGACGAAGAAGGTTGTGGCTCTGCTCTCTTGGCACCATTGTACATTTATATATGCATATACATTGCCGAAGAGACGTTGGTAGCAGCAATGCATCAGCGGGTTAATGAGCAAACTTTAATATTCTCCGGCTCGAGTGAACCAAGCTTCCTCCTTCCTCTCTTGTCTCTACCCATCAGCCTCTTTCCCTCGCACTCTTTCTCCTCTCTCTTTCTCTTTTGCTCGGAACAGTGAAACTGGGAACGCTCACCATCACCCTCCTGTACACAGCATGCTCTTTAATACTACTTTATTTTCTGCGGTTGCAGCTCTCGCTCAGTCATTCACTTCTCTCATATCTCTTCATCCCCTCGATTATATATATGCTGACCTAGAAGCAGCTTTAAGCTTACACTAAGAGTTCTGTACAACGAATCAGATGATAACCCGTAAAGAATGGAAAGGCTCGCGTGATAATACCCAAAATTGCTTATTCGCCTTGATTATTTTTATTCCGCGTCTATTCAGAAATGCGAACTGCATGGATTTGAAAAATCATTCAGGCGCGACAGACGTGCCGAGTAAATGTTGCAGAGATATAAAAATAAAAGATGAAGATTTTTTGGTATTCGCTGCTGCATGATTCATCAAACACGGTGATTTGCTTATCGCAACAATTTGACGTTGACTCTCGACCCAGCTCGTATTTCAATGGCCCCTGGCCATTTATGCCACTACCGCGATGCACCTCGCATCTCCGACTAGACCGAGGATTATTGACGTCCCCGGATACAATCCGGTCGGCGAGCCCCTGCCGCTAGGGCTCATCTGACCACGCAACTATACCATCTCCAAGCAGATAACGCATCGCTATATATGGAATCCTCCAATCCCGGGCAACCTCCGCTACCGACCAATCCCCCCCCCGGGTCTATGCTTCTCTTTTCCTGCCTTTATTTCTCCTTCTCTCGGAAACTCTCCGCAATACTATTAATCAAAGCCCGAATTTGCATAGCTTGAAATTCTCGTGGACCATCAAACGAATCAATCAATTATTTCACTTTCTACCAATTCTCTCGATTAAACTACGTTCCATGTATTTTCGACCGATCATTGCTCATTCAAAAATTATCCTTGTTTCTGTGCTGTGACACTAATTCGCTCCCACCACATTGAGAACTATCAAAACTGCGGTAAATCTTTTTCCGTGCAGTGGTAAATTTCCGTATCGTTCAATCACGCCGCTTGCTCTTTTCGTTCACTTCGCGATTAGCTCCGAACTACATTTCCCGAGGCTTCTCACGCTTACATTGTTTCTAAACACAGCGCCCACACATGCGCGCATTACTGGCTAAAAAATATAAATAATGCATGTGCGCTTCGAGAGTAAAAGGCCGTTTGAAGAAAAAGTCGTTACGGGATACGCGCGCGCGGCTAGAGCGAGCTTTTAGTCAGCTTTCTGCCAAGATGCTCTCGGGTGCAAAGGGTTTGTGAAAAATACAAAATGGAAGTCTCGGAGGAAAGATAAAAAGAGAGAGAGAGAGAGAGAGAGAGAGAGAGAGAGAGGGAAAATGAGAATAGAAATGAGGAAGAGACTGTGTATCGCGTCGACTTACTTCGAAAATTCTCAAAGACTTTAAACGTTCCGCTCTCGTGGTCCGGACGAGTATATTCACCGCAGTAAAGTTGCACGAAATAAATGTAGGAAAAGAGGGAAGAAAAGTTTGTCGGTAGAAAAAATGTTGAAAGGAGAAAATAAACTTGTAAATTTTCTTTTATTTCAACCTCTCGAGGAGGAAAACATATTGTAAAAGGACATTCTGCAATGTCCTGCTATCCAAGAGCATAAAATTTTCTTTTTACACTCCGAACTTGTGATTTTTCTCATAGATTCGATTCCAAAAACGTGGAAATTCATATTCTCTTATCTTCCATTGTCTCTTTCTCTCTCTCCCTCCTTCTCCCAATGTCCATGTCCTGCTAGTCATCTCATCGACTTGCAATCAGCTTTACCGGTCTCTCTACCATCTAATACATACAGAAGGGTCAGCTGTGTCGGACACGTGCTCAAAGGATGTCACAGATGTCCCGTGGCTAACATAAACACGTTTCCGGGCTGTAGCTTACTTCCTGGATCCGGGAGAAGGTAATTCCTGCTACCTGACGCATATATAGACACGTGGAAGTATACAGACTTGGCACAAGCCTTCTCCAAAATATATCTATAGATATATCGATGATGGACCGATGCCAGGAACGCTTCGTCCCCATGCTTGCGAACAGGCGCTATGCCCTTTTGTCTCAAAGTCATTGAGACATATATATACATACTGCATCTATGCGAGACTGCTTTATTCATAGCAATTTGGCTTTGGGCACCTTGAACAGTGAGGGCTAACAATGGTCAAGGAAGAAGCTTGCTAAACTCACCCCCACAGTATGTTCGCCATTCATGTTACGTACTTACACTGCGAAAACATAATTTTGTTGAAAAAGATGAATATTTGCTTCGATACGTTCGACTAAATGTTTTTTTGAATAATCCCAAAAATTGTGTCAATGCAGCAAGAAATATTTTAGAAAATCTCTTCGGAAGCAAATTTTAGTCGTTCCAATCGTAAATTTTGCTGACAATTCCATGAGAAAGCAAATATTCTGCCAAAATAACGAATATTTTGAAATTATCGAAAAATATTTAGTTGGCCGTGTTCAACAAAATACCGACCATTTTTAACAAAATTTTATTTCCAGTGTGAAAACATAATTTTGTTGAAAAAGATGAATATTTTGTTCGATACGTTCGACTAAATGTTTTGTTTGAATAATCTCAAAAACTGTGTCAATGCAGCAAGAAATATTTTAGAAAGTCTCTTCGGAAGCAAATTTTAATCGTTCCACTCGTTCATTTCGCTGACAATTTCGTTAGAAACCAAATATATTGTCAAAATAACGAAAATTTTGAAATTATCAAACAAATATTTAGTTCACCGTATTCAACAAAATATCGACGACTTTTCACAAAATTTTATTCTCAGTGCATTCTTATTGCAATTGGAACAGTATCATTTTCGAAATGTGCAGCCAAGAAGCATCAGCTATTTTATAGAAAAGACTGAGAGAAAAGGGTCTTGAATAAAATTTAATTCGCGACGACACAACCGATTATGGAGATGAAGCGAAAAGCACTATCGCTTTAAGGTTCCCAGAAACTTTCTAGATCCTTGGCAAATTACTCCACCATGAATTTCATCGGAAGTGACGAATGTTTGTTTGTGCTTGCTGATTACAGAAACCCTAACGGAGTCGAGCATCATCGAAAGAACGACGCTCCGCTTCCGATCAGCCAGGAGAAGAATAAATTCCGAAGTTTTACGTGGGAACAGTACGATCCTATTCATCAGAAATATTTGGAGATTGGTAAGAAACTCTAAATTGATTTATATACTTGAGTGCAGGCTGGAAAAAAAATCAATGATTTATTTTCTCGGATAATTGTTTGAAAATTTAGTGCGCAATCGATTTAACGTTTGGCCACAGTTTTGTTAATTATTTTTCGGTCATTTTGCAGCAATCTTGAGAAAAATGAAAAGCATTTTTATTCAGCCGCGCTCCGATACGTAATTGTCCTGTTTGTAACAATTTTGCGGCATCAATTGCAGCTCCGAAACGGTTTTTTCATAAAATCTCGATAAGTGCAGGAACGTTAATGAAATTTTCATACGTAGTTATTTAGCCGCATCCATCAGTCCCATTTACAAAGTCTGTATAAAACGAAACTCATTTCACGCTCAGAGGGAAGTCCCTGTTACTTTTTTGCTTCGCTTTTTCTTCTCATTACTTTTAAATTTCTTGGCTGTTGTGCTCGAGACACCCGCGAGCCTTTCTCTCGCCTCGTCGATGACCCACACGCTGGGCGCTCGTTTTTCTCAGGAACAAAATGATTTCCATCGAAAAAAATCCAAGATTTTTATTACAAAAAATTATGACGCGTCGTTGGCTCGTCCTTTCCACGAGTTTTGAATTATTAGAGTTGATGAACTTTCGCCACAAATGCCGCCAAAGCGGTTGGAGATGGAAAGGAAAGCGAAATGCCAATTAGCGAGTTTTTCCCGAAAATTCATTCGCATCGATCATACAGAAAAAACAAGTTATTCCGAAAACGTTTGACAACGTTGGATCTCCAGCGATGATTTTTCTAACGAAAATGGTTAACAAACTTTTAAATGGCAATATATATTCCTACATATTCATATGTACGTATAATACGTACATAAAGGAAAGTGGAAGGGCGATGAGATGAACGAGTGGCCCGCGGCAAACGCGGGGCCATTTCTCAACGTGCCGCAGATGAAAAATCACGCGAAGCGATAAACCTGCTCTTTTGCACCCCAGCCGAAAATCCTACGTTCCTAGGCTACATATCTATGGGCAGAAAAAGGCGAAAAAATACAGGAGCACATCGACTCGATTCCAGACGAAAAGTAAACAAAACAACAAAAAATACATACTCTACCAAAGTAATGGGAGTTGCACGCGATTAATGTCGCGTACACTTTTTTTCTGTGCTGCATCCATGAGACCGTGTTGTCCTCCCGGCCTCCTGGTCTCTCCCGGCGACCTTTACGGACCAGGAGGTTATTTTTGCGAGCAGAAATGTTGAAATTCAATGCAAGTTTTTGCAGCTGGAAGAAAAACACACACGCACGATGAATTTATTCCCAAATGCGTCAATAGATTTTTCTACTTCCGGAATAAATTCTGCCGACGAAACGAAAGATGAAAAAGTTTTGGAAAAATGTTTGAATGCAAGAAAGCTCGGGTAAGATATCGGGTTTACGAGGTGGCGTGTTAATTGTCTCACGTTTCGTTAGCACGGTATAAGGTCAGGCTGGGTCAACCAGGATCCGGCGCTTTTAACTTTATTCCTCCGGGCACATGCATGTTCCTATGGATCTGTAGATACAGGTTTATATTCATGGAGCAAAACAACGGATTGGTACCATAACTAACGGGAATCATGCTCCCAACCCTCGGAGTTGGAGGCTCGAGCACAGTAGTTGGCAAAACTATATATTCATTGTTGGAACGAGCTTTCCCAAGTGTCACAATACACACAAATGGATTCTCTTAAACTGCACAGTTACTCCAATTTGTCTGGCGAATGAAACATTTCGATTTTTCCTTGCACCATTTTTCCTTTTCTGCTTTTCGCAACCAGAGAGAATTGTTTGCCATTCGTTGAGTTAAACAAAAAAATACGTAGTTGGGTGAATGTCTGATATGCAAACAAAACATTCTGGTGTACGTTCGCGTTTCATCTTCGGAATCGGTGCATCGTAATTTTGGAATTTTACTCACGAAGACAAGATTGTATCGTCGATAAAGAATTGCGCTATTTTGTCTCAACGTTTATTATTATCGTCCTCGAAATATCGGAGCTGCACACGAATATGCAAAGGGGATGATAAAAATTGTTTTTTTCTGAATGAAAAAGCTCAATAAAAAATGATCCGTGCACTAAAAACAAAATTTTGTTGGAAAAGATCGATATTTTGTTCGATACGTCCAACTAAACGTTTTTTCGAAAAATCCCAAAAATAATGTCAATGCAGCAAAAAAAAATTTAGAAAATCTCTTCGGAAGCAAATTTTTGTCGTTCTACTCGTAAATTTAGCTGACAATTCCATTAGAAACCAAATATACTGCGAAAATAACGAAAATTTTGAAATTATCAAAAAATATTTAGTTCACCGTATTCAACAAAATATCGACGATTTTTAACAAAATTTTATTCTCAGTGCATGCACTAAAAACAAAATTTTGTTGGAAAAGATCGATATTTTGTTCGAAACGTCCAACTAAACGTTTTTTCGACTAAACCCAAAAATAGTGTCATCGCAGCAAGAAATATTCTAGAAAGTCTCTCCGGACGGAAATTTTAGTCGTTCCAATCGTAAATTTAGCTGACAATTCCATTAAAAACCAAATATACTGCGAAAATAATGAAATTTTTGAAATTAAGAAAAAATATTTGGTTGACCGTATTCAACAAAATATCGACGATTTTTGACAAAATTTTATTTTCAATGTGCGTCGTTGGGATCGATAAATGGGGGAGACTCTCAGAAACTTCTGCTAAATTCTTGTGGTGGATGAAAAAAAATGTTGAAGCACGAGGGGAAACGCAGTACGGAATCGGTGGACGGATATTCTCACAAGATTATCTCGTAGATTAAGGGCCAAAACGGTGTCTCACCCTTTGAGACTATCGCCACGGATATAACATGCTAAACAGCGCCAACAGAGTTTTCAACGTCCAAGTTCTGCTCCTTGAGACTCTGCTTTTACGAAAATTAGTTCTCTCTCCCTTTCTCCCTCTCACTTCGCCCAAGAAAATGGCGCCTAACTCGTTCACCTTCGAACTATATCCTTCGAGCAACCAACTTTGACCCTTTGACCAGCCGTTCCCTTTTTTCTCATCCGTCTTTCGCTCGCCCTTGTTCCGGAAAACTCGGTAATTTATTACAAATATTGAGATTACGTTGCGATATTGCGGAAGCTTCTGCAACTGGCGTATTATTGCTCCATTCCCATGGCCTTCTTCCCCTTGCATACATCGCTCTGCCAACGTATCGTTTTTCGATTCTTTATCCGCGACGACTCTCGTTTGTTCCTTACGCGACTGACTGAGACGAACGTACGAGGCTCGTGTAGAAAGAGTTTGTGCGATTTGCTGATAAATGTTCTTCAAGGGTCAAACTTTCCCAGCGAAAAAGATGCAGAATTTTTGCATCGACATTCGATGGGCTTAGTGGACAAAATTTTCACGAACTGAAAATGAAATTTTTGTGAAAATCGTCGATATTTTGTTGAACACGGTGAACTAAATATTTTTTAATAACTTCAAAATTTTCGTTATTTTGGCAATATATTTGGTTTCTAATTGAATTGTCAGCAAAATTTACTATTGGAACGACTAAAATTTGCTTCCAAAGAGATTTTCTAGAATATTTTTTGCTGCTATGACACAATTTTTGGGATTATTCGAAAAAACGTTTAGTTGAACGTATCGAACAAAATATCCATATTTTCCAACAAAATTTTGTTTACAGTGCATCGACAAAGGTCAAAGCTCCATCATGACGTTATGAAAATCCTATAAAACGTTTAGAACATCNCGTGTAGAAAGAGTTTGTGCGATTTGCTGATAAATGTTCTTCGAGGGTCAAACTTTCCCAGCGAAAAAGATGCAGAATTTTTGCATCGTCATTCGATGGGCTTAGTGGACAAAATTTTCACGGACTGAAAATGAAATTTTGTTGAAAATCGTCGATATTTTGTTGAACACGGTGAACTAAATATTTTTTAATAATTTCAAAATTTTCGTTATTTTGGCAATGTATTTGGTTTCTAATGGAATTGTCAGCAAAATTTACTATTGGAACGACTAAAATTTGCTTCCAAAGAGATTTTCTAGAATATTTTTTGCTGCTATGACACAATTTTTGGGATTATTCGAAAAAACGTTTAGTTGAACGTATCGAACAAAATATCCATATTTTCCAACAAAATTTTGTTTACAGTGCATCGACAAAGGTCAAAGCTCCATCATGACGTTATGAAAATCCTATAAAACGTTTAGAACATCGATCTTCTGCATCGAATTCGTTTCAATCAATTCGAAACATTATATTGCATCGAGCTAGTTACTCGATATGTACGAAAACTTTATTTCCTTTTTCATCAAATAGTACCTCTTGGTTTCGTTATACGCGTGGAAGCAATACGAGAATCGATCTCTCTGGAGGTTTGCGGCGAATGATTTTCATACACTCATAGTCGCGGGAAGTATTACGAAGTTCGTGCATGCGTGGTAAACGACTACGCGAGGAAAGTTGGCACACCGAGCAAAAGCTTTGGACAGAAAATCAAATATAGAAAGTGTGTTTGTGTGTGCGTATGGGAAAACGTTCGAGAAACGTATGTCGAGCACTTTTGGGGCGATGTGTCTAACGGAAAGACATCGAAGCTCAAGAGGATTGCTTTCGATACGTGTGCATTGCAAAGAGACTCGTCGGAAGGTGTGGAAAAAGTAGTCATGTACGTTTTTGAGAAGCGCGTGCGTATCGCAATATTTTTAGTCGTTTTGCTTGGAAACTTCACTCGTTCTATTTACCTCCTGTAAATACTGAACAACTGCACGAGCATCGTGAACTCGCTGCTCCAAAAGATTCAGCTGCAAATGGTTTAAACCCTTTGACCACTTCTATTAGTTTCTTCGCCCTCTTGGCACGTAAAATGTTTTTTATCTTTTTTTTTAAACTGCTTACAAATGTTTTTCGATCTCTACGTAAAGGCAAAAACCCGAATCAACAAAAACCCTGCAAGTCGTTCGAACGATCTCAATGAGAAGCTAAAGGAAAATATGAATTCGGAGTAACGAATCCTTGGGATTCAATAATATTTCTGGTCTTGTTGGAACCAAGCTCCATGCATATTTGATCGTGCCAACGTTGCATACACGAATGAGTCGTACATCTACTCAGCAAGTTGTTATTTCGTTTGTCCCTGGGGCGATGGATTTTCGTGGGGTTTGGAAGGTAGTTCAGGTCCAACGGACCAGCTGCAATGAAGCAGAAATAATCAGTTGCTTGTATGATGCGAGTGAACGAGTGCAATGACGACATATTTGCGTTTGTCGGTGGACATCAAAGTCGGTGTAGATGAAAGACAAATTTCATGGCAATGGAGAGTCATTGGAATTACATGCAAAATGCAAAGGAAATGTATATCGCGACGAGACTTGCATAGGAAGTCTTTTGAGGGTGAAAATCGAGAGAATCATTGATCATTTTTCTTTTTTCTCGATTTCCACGCACTGCGAGACAAAAACTTATGTTACGAAGCCTCCGGAATGGCAGATAAAGTAAAAGGAAGATTGGGTGTACACAGGGCACACAAAAACTCTTCTACTTAATCTCTTCCTAGTATTTCCTCGTACGAGTATCCAGCAATGGATATTTTCCTTGTACTTTTAGTCCCGAGGGTTCAAAGAGGTTTAATCGTAAGGGAAGATAAGGCAAACGAGATCCAGTGGGGAATAGTAACGAATAGCCTGAAAAAACAATGTTGGTGACGAAAATATTTGAATACTTGACCTTTGTGTATTCAGCAAGTATTATTATTCTCCGAAGGGAAAAAATATCTCGAAACTGGGAGACAAAACCACCTCGTGTCGAGAGCAATTTAGATGGTCGTTTGAAAAACATTTGTTCCAAGCAAATGCACTCGGGATCCTCAATTCGATAAGTTAATTCGACGAAAAAACTGTCGTAAGGATCGTCAACGCATACGATAAATTTTCAACAGTAACAGCGCTGCCTGCCTTTTCAAAAAATCCCGAAACAAAAAAAAAAACGTTTTTTTTATTGCTGAATCATTTTTTCCATTAATTTCCATTCCATATTTCGTCTTGCGCATAAACCAGCCGGAAAATCGTCTGCTTTTTTTTTCTCGTGGCTTCTCATCGTCCTGCTCTATTGCCTCGTCCAACTTGAAGCCCTCGATTTATGTAAAGATGTAAATACGTCCGTGTACAAAGTACAGCTCGCAATATCTATGCATTCGCTTCGTATACATAAACGCACAGATGTTAAGGTACTCTGTGATGTTTGCTATACGAATGATTCTTGTACGAGAGTGACCAGTCCTCCTCCCACCACTTATGCCTCACTGGCCTCATAGGACGCGTCAGAAACATAACCCACTCGACTCAGTGAGTACGAAACTTGTTATGCAACGATATATATAAGCATGCGGCTATGTGTTGACATATAAACACATGGGGCATATATAAGAAGAGATGCAGATTCATGGACACGTGTGTTTTTGCCAACACGAGGAGAAAATGGAGGCCGGAGGGCCAGAGAAATGAGACAAGTGCGAAAGAGCCCTCCGACAGCCGGAAATTGACCCACACACCGTCAAGACCATCCCCATCCCTTAACGCTGCGCGCTGCCCTCTCCGCGGGGCTTGCAGAGTTTCGCATTCTCAATGTCGAAATGCTGTAGAGGACATATGCCTCTGTATACAGGACATAGATTTTAACATTACATAGACATTTACATCGAGACGGGAGAATCAAATTTTATCCAGGAAAAAGTCTGCCGAACCGGTTTGCCAGATATCGCATACGTTCCGAAAACGTGAGAGAACGATTTACGTGTTTGAAAAATCTCGTTCAACTACGTCGAGTTTTCCAACCAACGTCTGCATGCTTATGGAATACCGTAGTACTCAGCGTCATATACTATTGGCTATTTGCACTTTGGTACAGTTTTGAAAAAACGAATAAAAGTGCATAAAGAATACGTGTACACTGTCGCTCAAAAGTTTGGATACAGTATCCAATATTTTTTGCCGCACTAAAAGTTCGATAACTTTTTGAAAAATAAAGATTTTCCAATTTTCCAAACGGCGTTTTGAAAAGGACAAATGAAGCTTCAGTTCGCCCCATTTAAATATTTTTTATGATTTTTTTTCGACCCAGTACGGACTTTGGTTCGTGACTGTTTTTATGCCTTTTTTCGACCATGGCGAATCAGGCGCACAACTCAAAAAAATTCTTCTATTTTTTTTTAATGATGGAGAACTTGAAAGTGAATGTAAAACCTCCATGTTCTTTTTTTAAAAAATTTTTTGCGATTTTTTTTCGAAAAGTTATTAGCATTTCGGCTGGAATCGATAGATTTTAAAAAATTCGAAATAACCCGAGAACAATGGGATTAGAGAGAAAATGTTANGTTTTGAAAAAACGAATAAAAGTGCATAAAGAATACGTGTATATGTTGCAATGCGTTGCATGAAAAGTCGTACGAACTGAGACGAGAGGATACATCGCGTGGCTCGAACCTTCCTCAAACTAGTTTCAAACTATGAATATTATGGACTAGTGCGAAAATGAAACGAAACATACTAGCAGAGAGAGAGAGCAACGTTATCGAAATAAGAAACCGAATAACGTGTCAGAATGTTTTTCTCTGGAGGATATTCGATTGAAAAACTTTTATACGACGACACTGAGAATGAAATTTTGTTAAAAATCGTCGATGTTTTCTTGAATACGTTGAACTAAATATTTTTTTATAATTTCAATTTTTTTGTTATCTTGACAGTATATTTCGTTCCTAACGAAATTTTCAGCGAAATTTACGAGTGGAACGACTAAAATTTGCTTCCGAAAAGATTTTCTAAAGAATTTCTTGCTGCTTTGACACAATTTTTGGGATTATTCAAAAAATCGTTTAGTCGAACGTATCGAACAAAATATTCATCTTTTTCAACAAAATTTCGTTTTCAGTGTAGAAAAGCCTGAATCAGAGTTGATAAAAAATGTGATGAATAATGAGGAAACTGTACGATTAGCGTGTCCAGAGATAGCTGGCAATGAACTGGTCGCGAGGACGTATAAATATCCAAGCAAAGTCAATAACGCGCTTGTGCAGACGATAAAAGGTAAAAGTTTGAAGGGATTTGACGAGAGTTTGTTTGTACGTGTGTGTTTAAAGGGAGTAACTCGCTCCGTTGTACTCTCGGTCGTTTTAGTATCCGTGAAATTTCGTTTCGACACAGCAGAGAGGATGCGCAGCTTGTGGATGATGGCAATGTAACGAGAGCTCGGAAGGATGTGTAGCTGATGCCCCCCCCCCCCNNNNCCCCCTTCTTACTCTTCATGCCGCCAAGTTCTACTCCCTCGTCCCTGTCCCTTCATTTAGTCGCCGGATGTCAGCCCGTTCTACGTTACACGTGGCTGTGGCATAAATCGTCACGTAGTATCACTTAAGGACCATCCTCACTTCCCTTCCCTCAAACTTTTACCAGTCTCTGCACATATACAGACACTCATGAATTACTACGTGCGCTGGCTCGTATGGTCAGCTTTACCCAACCCTCCCAGCATCCCTGGACCCCCAGCCACCCTATCTCTATCTTTGTATATACATTTACATATATTTCTATACACTTATACGAGTGCACATATTCTCGTCGAATCTCCTCCTCATCCTGACGCTATCCCATTGGATATCTGGTTTCATGTAACTTTTGGTACATCTCCTGTCTCCTCGGAGGACCCTCGATCCACTGTGCTCGTTCGCACGGCGCGAACTATTCCTCTCGTTACGCCGATAATCTTGCTAGTCGCACACACACACAGCCCCGGAGAGCTGCATATATAGTAAACACATACGCTTTTCTCTTGCTTCCTCCTCTTTGACCTCTTCCACCCTCACAGACGCTCCACCCTCGCTTGCGGGTGCATCCTCGTGCCAACGAGCTTTTCCATTCCCGTACTTCAATCATCCCCGCATGCCTCTTCTCCGCGCTTTTGATAACGTATTTGAATTTATAAACTGGCATGGAAACTAGCGTTCGCAAGGAGAAACGTTTGTTTTTTTCTCATCGATTTATTGCTGTCACGGGAATGGATACATGTTTCGACTGCATGGAAAAATGCAAATAATTTTTGTCACTGTTCGTTGATAAAGGCTCGTTCAAAAACTCATTGCTTGCCATGAAACGTCCCTTAGTACTCTGCGATTTCCTCTCAAACGATCTCTCCTCCTTCTCCTCACTTCCCTACCGCCATGGATCGGCTTCTCTCTGTGGTAACACGTTGAAAGTTTCAACGTCAGTGCCTCGGGTCAATTGCACGATTTCCCGGTCCCTCAGCCCTTTTGCGCTCACGATTAAATTTCAGGGGAAACGGTACTACTGAGCAGTGCAAGAAAGACAAAGACGAAATCGTGAATAACGCGATCAGCCGCATTCGAGCCACATTCACGAAAATGTGCAACCGACGTTTCCGTTGAAAAAACGCATTAACCTGTAGGGTGGGGTTTAATATTACGAATAACCAAATTGTCAAACAGCTAATAATTCGGAATTTTGGTATTCATAAAATTAAATAAAAGAAAAGTAAGAAAGTCGAAATCAAATTTTTCAAATGACTAAAAATTCGAAATACAAAATAGCGAACGTCAAAAATGGCGAACGTCAAAACGGCGAGCGCCAAAATAACGAATTCTATTCTATTCTATTCTATTCCATTCTATTCTAGCGTTCGTTATTTTGGCGCTCGCCGTTTTGACGTTCGCCATTTTTGACGTTCGCTATTTTGTATTTCGAATTTTTAGTCACTTGAAAAATTTGATTTCGACTTTCTTACTTTTCTTTTATTTAATTTTATGAATACCAAAATTCCGAATTATTAGCTGTTCGACAATTTGGTTATTCGTAACCAATTCGTAATATTAACCCCCACCCAACCTGTAATATTCGAATATTTATTCCAACCAAAAAATAAAAAGAAATCGCTTTTTCGGAGAAAAGCAAATTTGAGGTGAAATTTTTTTTTTTTAATTAAATCTTGTCACTAGTTGCATCTCCGTATGTTCATTTGTAAATACGAGCTCGCTGTTACTACTTTCTATGCGACAGTAGTAAAGATACTCGAATGGTCAGACCTGGCAATCGTAGTCTAGAAACTTACGTACCAACTTACGAGGTCACATTTATTTCTCAACTTATAAAAATGCATATTATCTGTTATTTACATTTATATGCATCGTTGCATTACACACAAATGCATGTTTGTGAATATACATTGGATTATATGCTGTAATATACTTTTCCAATGTTTCCTACGTCTGGTGGAGTTCCAGCCGAAACTCGAAGCCAATACGTCCTGGTAGAACTGGCGAGCGATACGAAAAGCCCCAGCTTACCTCTATTTTTATGTACTTGGAACTACCAAAGTTAACGACAAACTTCTCCGCTGCTCCAACTTGTCTCGTTCTCCCTCTTTCACTCTTTTGAGTATCACGATTTTTTTCCTCGTGCTCCCTCTTCGTCTCTGTCACGTGGAAAGCGTCTCCACACAACTACTGCTTCCTGTGTCTTTTTCGCTAAGCCATCCAGCTCCTGTATCAGCCTAATATATAGTCGAGTATATATTCAGATCGTAACGTCGACTGTTTGTATTCGTCCAGGCATGGCACACAGCAATGTTTATCAATCTATAGATGGTCTTCAATAAATCTATGCCAAGAGTTCCTCTGTGGAATAAAATGTTTCGGATTTTGTGACTATTGGCTCGAACAGCGTTGAATTTTTTATTTTTATTTTTTCTCCACCGATTCCAATACCTCGGGAATATTGATATTGAGGAGATATTAAATTCCTCCTGTTTTCGGTCCTCATGCACTCGTTTATTCCACTTTCAGTTTTATTCATAAATTTATATTTTTTCAAAGCAAACACATCGATCTATAAAAATACACACGAACAAGGAATTCTTAGGACGTCGGTTATTTTTATTCGCAGAAACTTTTTCCAGTTAACCTCGCACTGAGAATGAAATTTTGTTAAAAATCGTCGATATTTTTTTAAATACGGTAAACTAAATATTTTTGTTATAATTTCGAAATTTTCGTTATTTCGGCAGTATATTTTGTTTCTAACGGAATTGTCAGCGAAATTTACGAGTGGAATGACAAAAATTTGATTCCGAAGAGACTTTCTAAAATATTTCTTGCTGCACTGACACTATTTTTGAGATTATTCAAAGAAAACGTTTAGTCGAACGTATCGAACAAAATATCCATCGTTTTCAACGAAATTTTCTTTTCAGTGCGTTTTTTAAATAAATCTCGTGAATATTTCATTCAAATTATTTGACATTTGACAATATTCCTCGCTTTGGCTTTGAACAATGAAAGTAGCAGGACGATCCAATCCCTCCTGAAATTCTCTGGCTCTCCGCTCGACAGCATCGAGGCATTAGTACTCGCCGATCACGGAATAGCGCAGACAGACCGGAAGCGGAAGGTGTTTCGTCGTCGCGTGCACTGAGCACACACATTTACATATATTTACGTACATACAGTCATATTCCTTCGACAACACAGACTATACACACGTGCGCATGTGAATTGTTCCTTTTTGTCTGCTGCTACCAATGGACCTTCCTTTACAGGTGCATAAAATTCGCCTATCCCCCAAATCTTGCTCCATAGATCGGCATATATGTTTATGAAACATGTGAATATTCGCACACATATATCTGTGCAGTCATGAATTTAGAGGAGGAGAGCTCAAGCTCGTAGCCAATGTCCAAGCAGTTAATTTATGCCCAGACTACATCCAGCCTTGTATACTACACACGAAAGCGGAATACGCAATGACCGCACATTACATAAACTCGCCCAAGTACACAAGCACGCCGAGGGAACGCGGCAGCATGTGTGGGTAAAGTTAAGAGCGTTTGTGTGCACGATTATGTATTTTGTATGAGGCTTTCCAGGATCATTCGAAAATGCTTGAATTTTTAAACACTGAGAATAAAATTTTGTTAAAAGTTGCGGATATTTTGTTGAATACCGTGAACTGAATATTTTTTAAATAATTTCAAAATTTTCGTTATTTTGGCAGGATATTTGCTTTCTAACGGAATTGTCAGCGAAATTAACGAGTGGAACGACTAAAATTTCCTTCCGAAGAGACTTTCTAAAATATTTCTTGCTGCATTGACACAATTTTTGGGATTATTAAAAAAAAAAACGTTTAGCCGAACGTATCGAACAAAAATATCGATCTTTTCCAACGAAATTTCATGAAAACTAAATTTTTTTGGAATAATTTCGAAATTTTCGATATTTTGTCAGTATATTTGGTTTCTAACGAAATTGTCAGCGAAATTAACGAGTGGAACGACTAAAATTTGCTTCCGAAGAGACTTTCTAAAATATTTCTTGCTGCAATGACACAATTTTTGGGATTATTAAAAAAAAAAACGTTTAGCCGAACGTATCGAACAAAAATATCGATCTTTTCCAACGAAATTTCATGAAAACTAAATTTTTTTTGAATAATTACAAAATTTTCGATATTTTGTCAGTATATTTGGTTTCTAACGAAATTGTCAGCGAAATTAACGAGTGGAACGACTAAAATTTGCTTCCGAAGAGACTTTCTAAAATATTTCTTGCTGCGATGACAAAATTTTTGGGATTATTCAAACAAAACATTGAGTCGAACGTATCGAACAAAATATTCATCTTTTTCAACAAAATTATGTTTTCAGTGTATATTTTTTTGTTATTTCGATGGGAATATTGCGTTGTTTTGCAAGGCGAAGTGAATATAAAGTGAGAATTTGGAGCGGTGTAGAAAAGTCAAAGGCAGATTTTAAAAATCCTTCATTAATTCACAAAGATTGTCGCAATTAGATTCGCCGCAGTTTAAAATCAATTTCCATGAGGATTCTCGTGGCTCGAGCCGTGAAAGGAATGGTGCGAATGACGAGTAATGGAGCCACGCTCATCAGCGTCGCTATTACCATCGATGGTTTAATCTGTTGAGGCTTCACACTCACAGATACAAATATAGACACGAAACGAGAAGCGAAATCTGACAATTTACGGGGAGCTATAATGCATGCAGCCTCGAGGCTATAGGACGACAAAAGGTCGTAAAGGACGTAATCGAGGCTGGAAAATCGTATGATTTACGCCTATTTGTTGGCTAATAGTTGCCGGATAATCACGACTTTGTATTCGAGCGACAATCGTCGAGTGTCGATCGTTTTGTCCAAACGACGAGATTCATACACGCGATCTATATATATACATTGCTCGCCGACGACGTTTTGTCTCGCACTCTCGTGCTCTCCTCTCTATTCTCGTCTCTCAGTCCAAATCGACTCCAATATTGGCACATAAATGCGCGGCTATCTTTGATCTCCCCTCCCCCTCCGCATTGCCTCATCGACCAACGCGAGCGCGATATCGATTTATATAAAGGTTTATGATATCGATAGTAACCGGCGCGAATCGAGTTCGTGATCGTGCGGGGTCAAATAGAAAAAAACTGTGCTAGAGGAAAAATAAACCGAGAGATTTTGGCATCCAATGGGGAAAGTGTGTAACGCGCGAAATATTGACAATGATGCGTTTCACGTATCGCGCGACTCCTCACATGCAAAAAGCCTCAACCTCCCATAAACTGCCACGCACCATCGTGTGGTCTGCCACCCAATCGCGTTCGCCGCACCAGTATATACGATCGTTAAATAGCCTCTGGCTCAAAAAAATGAAACTATCATTTTTGATAGGAATGAAGATATCAATCTGGAAACGATTTATTTGCCCCAGCTATTTGACAAAGTCCATCCAATGGATGTTATAGTTCTCGTGTCAATACCGACATATCCAGTTATACGAATATACATGTATATAAGCTTTGTGTTGATAAGACAGTCAATTATAGCAAATCGTGCTGAAACGGAATACGATGATTAATTAGTGTAATCGATGGAGAACCATTTAATCATGCAGACCGACGTTTTCGAGCTCTACTGGCAGACATACACGTAATACTATCGAATTAGAACCTAAACGTCAAACATCGAGTTGCTTTGCCGAATATAAGCCACCAGATGATTCTCTAACCATTACCAAATTGCTCAGTTTTCTTCACATTCTACAACACTCAATTTTCCACGTTATATTCTCTCCCTCAGTGCAACCGCAGAATTTCTAGCGGACCATTTTTTTTTTTTCGGAAATCGAATTTTTCTTCACTTTCGTCCACTCGAGTTCCAATTAATTAGTCATCGACGTCTCAGTGATTAAATGAGAAAATTCACGTTCTCTTCAATGAAAACGAAATTTTGTTGAAAACGATGGATATTTTGTTCGATACGTTCGACTAAACGTTTTTTCGAATAATCCCAAAAATAATGTCAATGCAGCAAACAAAAATTTTAGAAAATCTCTTCGGAAGCAAATTTTAGTCGTTCTACTCGTAAATTTCGCTGACAATTCCGTTAGAAAACAAATATACTGCCAAAATAACGAGAATTTTGAAATTATCAAAAAATATTTAGTTCACCGTTTTCAACAAAATATCGACGATTTTTAACAAAATTTTATTCTCAGTATTTATTTTGACGTTTTTTTAATGAAGTCACTTTGCTCTCTATCGATACGATGCAATGAAAAAAACGTATGAATTTTTTTTTTTTCAATACGGAATTCGATACGAAGAGATTCAAGAATGTTACGATCTGTTTGAGGTATTTGATTTTTGGTCGTAGAGCGTCCTTTAAGGACCACTCGTCATTGACTAGACTTGAAAGCTTCATTAGATTCGCTACGTGTATGGATATATATTTTAGTCTCGTGCGTATATTTATATATCGCGAGCAATGCGAATTCATTACAGAACATCCATTCAACTTGGAGTTAAGCACTTAAAGTAGAGTCAGCATATTTAGTCTGCATTTACTCAGTATACTTAAGATTGTCCAAAGAGGCAAAATTAACGACATTATTCAGTCGAAAGTCTTGATTCGGTACAGACTCGACATCATTCACCCACGATGCTGATTCGTTTTACAAATCCCTGAGAAATCCTCCTTCTTCATAAATTCCTAATGTCCATCCCTCTTTCTCCTTTTACACGCTTTTCTTGATCAACCCTCATCTCCATGAGAATTCTTCCCTCGTAATTCCAGCCTCATTTATCGCCGCGTCATAAATTAGCTCTCATTAGTTATTCTTCTGCAGGAGGATAAACATTCGACTACCTTTTGCTAAAAAGGCTTTTATGTACGACGTGAAAAATAATTGAGGAAAATGCGCAAAAATATTGAAAAAAAAGTTTAAGTAATTATTACACTGTAAACAAAATTTTGTTGGAAAAGATGGATATTTTGTTGGATACGTTCAACTAAACGTTTTTTTGAATAATCCCAAAAATTGTGTCATTGCAGCAAAAAATATTCTAGAAAATCTCTTCGGAAGCAAATTTTAGTCGTTCCAATCGTAAATTTTGCTGACAATTCCATTAGAAACCAAATACATTGCCAAAAGAACGAAAATTTTGGAATTATAAAAAAATATTTAGTTCACCGTGTTCAACAAAATATCGACGATTTTCAACAAAATTTCATTTTCAGTGTACGAAATCGCGTGATTTTGTTCGCACAGCTCGAAATTAAAATAAAACGTAAAATTCATGTTGCAATTGGTTGACATTTTGCTGCTCCCCTTCCATCGCACACCTCGGCGTCACAAATAAACGAATTAAAAGAAAAATGTAGGAATCAACAGGGTGGAAAAAGTTTGATACAAATTTAAAAGAATGGCGTCAATAGAACGACGTCATACTTAAATGTTCGATGCATTATGCAACTTGCCAACAAACAAACGATCGAGGGGAGATGGTACTACTGTTTTGTGTGTATGTAAGTGTGCATAATGCATTTGATTACAGTGTTGTGCATCAACTCCTAAGGGATGCTGAGGGATGAGTTAACATGAGCGAGAGGCGAAGGTATTTGAGAGAAACGTTTGTCTGTGTACACGCGTCTATATATACGAGTAAATTTATTTATTTACCTGCACACATACACGCGACATATAGACATTGGAGCAAAGTTTCTACGAGAAAGCCCCGGTGCATAGAATTACCAGTATTACGAGATCTAACGTGTTAGTGCACCAGAAGGTAAATTCCGATTAAGACTTTGGCCTGATTACTTCCAAGATCTACAAGGCGCAATACACAAACCTCCCTCGATCCAGTTTGCTCGTTACACCAAAGCATCCTCGATCTTACCCATTACACTTTATTTACAAAATCCCCCGATCGCTAATTTTCTGAGAACATCAAATTTTTTTCAACAGTTTTTTCGTCCTACATTAATTTTCATTCAGATCGAGTTGAATGAATTGCTTCGCAGAAAAATGAGTACATGAACGATAATTTGCTCTTCGAGTGATTGGCTCGTGCGAAAAATCAAAAAGATTCTAGTCCTTCTTGCGATAATAACTTGACAATGAAAAAATTATTCGTATTTTGACAAACGAGTAATATCCAACGTTCTCGCGTCATGTTTGTGCCTCGTTGAGCTCGGAGAAGGTTCGTGAAAAGAAAAAATGTGTGCGTGTGCGAAGAGCTTAATTAGCAGCCGTTTGATGGTCGAATAAGTGGAAAAATGGCGTTTAAGTCAGACGAAAAAGTTTTCTCGTCAAGACGCAACTCGTCGACTATAAAAGTTGGTTGCTCTCAGCGGCTGTCTTCTCGCGGCTTCTCGGTCGGGCAAAAGTATATTTAATGTGAAACATCGCGAGCAACCTCCCGAAGGTAATGAGAGCAACGGAGAAAGAGAAGCAGCGGAGAATATTTTGCAAGGATGCAAATTAACTGGGAAGCCTCTGGCTCACTGCTCCTGCACGAAACTCTATATTCCCTGTTATATCTATCAAATAACTCCCGAACCCCTTGGCCCCTATACTAGCTCGGCCAATATTATGGGTATATACACATTTATACCCTGCTGTAGAGCAACATGAACGAACAGCCCGCGATGTTATGTCCGGCGTCGTTGTACTTATGTTTTCGCGGCGTGTGCTGTGGTCGACATGTTTTACTACGAGCCAGTACACTCGCAATGTACGATCCTCGGCAACATATATTCCGACGTATTCTCTTTACTCAAACCTAAAGGGACCTTACCATCCGATGTTTCGCATATCCGACTCCCTTAATACATCGCAGCATCAAAAAACCTCAAAACGTTTCCGCTTGTCAGCTATTTCTTTGCTCTGCTTCACCTTCCCCGTTTGTAACATTTAAAAATCGATTTATTCCGAACAAACGAAAAAAAAAAGGGAATTTTCAACTTTTGTGTTTCATGAATTTATTAATTGATTTTTAATCAATTTTCAATTATTATCACACTTTGTTCGTTTTATATGAATGACGATAAAAAAAATATATGAAATGGAGATTACCGGGACGTAAAAAGTGCATGTCATCTGCGATAAAGTAGCATCTTTATCGCATGCAGTAACGCCCCAGCTCACTTCTTGTGCAACGTCTCCTGCATGAGACAGATTTTTCAGTTTCGGTCCCTTACAGGCCATCGTTATCCAACGATAATGCAACGGAGGACATTAGAAATACGTTGGGTGAGAAAAACAAAAGAAGGATTGAGAATAATCAGGAAATTTGTGGAAAAATAATTTTTCTATTGCAATAGATAACGTTTCTTCGTTGGAAAATTCATGGTCCGTGCATCAAGTGGAATCTCTTTAACTCTCCTTTCAATTGAAGTCACGATATTTATCAACTCGAGCATTTCCCACTCTTATAGGAAATGCACCTCTTGAGATACTCGACCTTATAGACACAAGAAGATGGTGGAGAGGCAGCAAGGGGTGACAAAGGCAAAAACGATGAAGAGTAAAAAGAGGGCAGAGGAGAAGAATTACAAACAGTAGCAGTCGCTCTCATGCCAAACAAAACTCCACCATCTCTCTCTCATTCTCTTTCTTCCTTGGAACTGTTCAGTTTGCGTTTTGCCCTTCTTTTCCCATACGCTGTGGCATTCACCTCTCCACCACTTCCAGATTTCAATTTCCAATCTAATAAGAAATTCTTTCGCGACTATTTCTCAACCCTCGACCTGGCGTGCCAAACCTCCCTATTTTTCTCTCTCTCTCTCCCTCTCTTTTTCTTTCTCACTCACTCACTCACATCCTCGACCGAATTTGTCTCTCGATGTCTTAGCGGCATGCCTCTCAACCCTCTTCCAACCCCTTTGCTCCTTTGGGCTCATCGCTATATGTATATGAAGGTTTTACTGTATAGAGCCTCTATCAGTCGCTCGCATTTGCCATCCCGCTTTTGCCGAAGCACAGAAGGAAAGCCAAGAGCAAATTCTCCCCATTCTCCATCGGCCCCCATCCCCCTTCATCTCTACTTCCGGTTCCAGCCTCCTCAAACTCCTTTCTATCGCTATTCCACGGTATCGCGCTTTTGCCTCTCTTCCTAGCGCCTTCTCTTCCTTTTACACGACTTATCTTCCGCGACTATCCGAGACGCGCAATCTCGCCCGGAGGCCATCTCCTCATTTGTTCGACGGGGGGGAACAGAGGGCTCTTCCACGAGATATCTCCAGAGACGCTATTTTCCCCTCACTCTCTTTTCCTCTTCCTCTCTCTCTCTCTCTCTTTCGTACTGCTGCCATTTCTTTTGCTCGATTCCTCAGTCACGTCCTTAAATTTCAAGGCTCTTGCGGCTTCATGGCAGAACTCTGTCTTCGTGTATTCCATTTCCAACTGCACGGCGATGCAGATCTCCGAACTGTGGAGATGGGAACGAAAAGTTGGTCAGGCTCGAATCACTCGCTATTATGATGAAATTCTCGTCGACCTGCCCATAATAATATCGTTTGGAAAAATATTTACGTCCCCTCCTCATCCTTTATGCACACTCAATGAAGTGCCCAAGTGGCCATTGTAAACGACGTTTAGTTTTTAGAGCACGACACAGATTTTCCTCGGCTATGAATAAATAGAATTATTCTTAATCGTTTTTATTCGCTATTTACGTTGTTGCGAAATTTCGACACTTACATTTTATGAAAAGCACGAAATGAATCGAGCTATCGGTCGGCGCGGCATAGATTCTCATTAAACGTTTATTATTATTACTTTCTACGCTTTGTGTTTTCGTCGCTTTGTCTTTTTAATAAGCAAACTCTCAACAGCAGCACAACGTAGAATGCGCAGAGTCCACAAACATATTTCTCACGATTAAAAAATTTTCGGAGCAGCCCCTCGCGTCTGTTGAAGCTCACAGTTCTTTTGCGAGATCCTTTGCTCATGATCGACCTCAAGAAGGACTTAAAACATGATAACTCTCTGGGAAAGAGGCTTTCTACAGTTTAACGACTTCGCATTGCACGAACGCTCAAAGCTTCTTTTTGCTTAAACCCCAACCCTCCCTCGTTATTCTCAACTGCACCGGCAAAAAAAATAAAATAAAAAGCAACAAAAACTTTCCCCATAACGCGATATTTATGCAGCAGCATCAATTTTTCAACGGTTATAATCTCTCTTTGTTAACTTTTTATACAAAGTCTAAAACTCATACAGTGTAGCGAGTATATATTATGCTTATGAACGACAAAAAAAAACAGCAATGAAACTGTTTTTAATTTTTAAGCTCCGGGCCCAACTTTTTCCAAGTTGATATTTAAATAAATATTATTCATCCGAGAAATTGAATCAAGTGCGTACTGAATCGAGAATATATTCGAATTACAAAGCTGCGACGACGTGAATGAAAAAATCGTACACTGAAAAGAAAATTTTGTTGAAAACGATGGATATTTTGTTCGATACGTTCGACTAAACGTTTTCTTTGAATAATCCCAAAAATAGTGTCAGTCCAGCAAGAAATATTTTAGAAAGTCTCTTCGGAAGAAAATTTTAGTCATTCCACTCGTTAATTTCGCTGACAATTCCGTTAGAAACAAAATATACTGCCAAAATAACGAAAATTTCGAAATAATAACAAAAATATTTAGTTTACCGTATTCAACAAAATATCGACGATTCTTAACAAAATTTCATTCTCAGTTTCATTACGATAAATGATTTAATAATTTGATGAAATTATTTCGAGACAATTGAGACGTTCGAGATGTATGAATAGTTTCTGGTCGATTGAGCAATATGGACTGGCGACACGCCGTGTCTTCCAGATTCGATTTTTCGAATACACAACGTTGATCATCTCGTTTAGAATCGTTCTGGCTCCGGCGTCGGTTGCACTGATGGCTGTGGTGATCATCCCAGCGAATAGCCTCGGGGAGCGGCGCTCGTAGCAGGGACGAGGGTAGTAGCGAAGATGATACTGTGTAGCAAGCCTGTGAACGATGCGGGGGTGGAAAGGATGAGAAGTCTCGCCGATATCGCCACGACAGCCGTTCGATCGAACGGGCCTATGCTATATAGCTATTGATTATATATTATATACATGAAATATATGGATGGAAGACACACATGGGCTGTTTCGCCTCAATTTGTATCATTTTTTTCGTTCACCGGCTTCGAAATGGAAAATTAGGTAATGAAATTTTTTTTACTGCGGAATTTTAATTCTAAATTGATATTCATGATCGCAACGGCTATCTCCGGTGAGCCACGAAGTTGGCAGAGAGAAAATGCGAGCAATCTCTTGAATTTCCAATTTTTTTTTCCTCATTGGAGGATCTTACGTTGCCAATGGTTTTTTATTGCGAAAATGGTTGTGACTGTCAGTTGCAATAATAGTGACGTGATGAATGGAAATTGGATGCTTGCGAAATTGGTACAATGTTATGAAAATCCGGGGCAGAAGGCACAACTAAGTTGACACGGAATGCTTCGTTCTGTTCGGTTCTGTTTCCATGTATATGATCGTCTGTATGTATGTAATGGGAGGAGAATATACCAAGGCGCTGGCGTCACAGAGTCGCGCGTCTTGTTCTTTTTGTCTCGTTCTCTCCACTCCTTCCAATTTTCCGTTTTTGTTTTTCTCTTCCTTTCTATCTCTCCAGTCTTCTGCTCTCTTCAAGCTCCACTTGTTCGAGCGCTACTCGGTCTTCTCTTTAATTTCACTGGAAACGCGAACGCCATGGTGTAGAGTTTCTCCCTCGTCCCTGTTTTCTTCCTCATCTACTTTCTATCTCCCTTTTCAACGCTCTCTCTCTCTCTGTCTCACTTGCGCAGCAACTATGTTTCTCTCCTTTGACCGGACGAGGACACCGAGTACAATAGCCGAACGGACCGAAAGATTTTGCCTTTTGTAGATCTCGGGAAGGGGGCGCGTCCGGTCCATAGACACAAATACACATAGAGATCGATCCACACTTTTCAAATAAATCGGATTGCTCTGCGGCAGGAGCTGGGAGCTTTTCTGCGGCCACCGAGAACGGGGATCGACCCGGTTGGGGAAAAGGATTATCGCTCTTTCTTCCTTTCTTTCTTTGGCTGATTTTCTACTTCTCGTACGATAATGAAGGAGAATGGAGGCGGGCCACGAAGAGCATGAAAAGGTGGAAAAGGAAGCAAAAAATATTCTCAGGCGAGAAAATGATGTGAATGCCGGAGAATCCGCGTGTCTGATCGGTTCGAGAACTTTCCACTTCCGTCTCTCCTTCTCCCAACTAAAGTGGCTAACCTCATAGTTTTCTACGTCCCCTTCGTTCCGCACCCTTCTCAGCCAATTACGATCTCATCTCCACAGATATACGGGACCAACATTTTTCATTTCGTCCACTTGAAATATCGCGGGGAAATTATTTTTCATTCAAAAACTTGTGAAACTTTCCACTATTTCGTTGATTAATCTTTTTCAATACTTTTACGTCCTGAACGCTCCAAAAGATAGTCACACAAAAAAAAGACTGTTGTCTGAATAGAACGAAAGAAAAACTCTGACTGAACCAGAGACGAAACATCGTATAACAAAATTGTACTCTCCAGCGTCGTTAAGTGTTCCCATCATCATTACACCTTTTTACGAGCTATGTAGAGCGTGTGCGCATCCAGGATAACTCATTTTTCCTTTTACGACGTCAAACCTGAGAGCAAAAGTATAAAACGGAGACGCGCGTTCAGGAGCGATCGAGTCTTTGTCATTATATACGTAGAAAAAAAAAATACAAACGTCGATGTGAAGATCGACGAGGCGTGTAAGCGTTGCAGAAAATTTTCAAGAATACTTCATTCTGACGTGAAAATATTCACTTTCGAAATTCGCTCTAAATTTTTCATTAGTCTACAAAGAATTGAAAGAAAAACGCAATCGAAGGAATCGTCGAAAATAATGACAAAGAGACAAGAAGATTAAGTCAAGATCGCAAGCTTTTGAGAACTCGGAGAGTTAATATGTAATCAGTCTGCGATGTTTGAAAGTGGAAGGTGTGTTAAACGCATTACGAAGAGCTCGAAGATCGTTCACGTGGATTCTCAGCGAGGGCGAGTAGTAATCCCAAGACTAATTCGATACGAATTAGCACGGCTCACGCCTGCCTGACTGCACGCTTACTTGAATCCCTTACTTCGAGCGCCCTTCAGTCGCATTGCCAACTCTCTATTTATATGTAAACGTACCTATGTACAGAGAAATGGATGTGGAGAGGATTGAGGAGAACCTTTGGGAGATAAATAACTGAATCGGTAAAGAAAAATGTAGACAGTGTCTCAGAAATGTTGAAGGAAGAGAAAAAGTAGAAAAAAATTTTCAAGGAACATGAAAATGGCTAGAAAGAATGAATCTTTGTTCCTGAGGCATCGATAGAATTTTTTTTACATAAAACATGAAAATAGTAAAGCAAAGTTTCCCTTTAATGAGACATTTCGTAATTACAAATAAAGTTTGCCCGCGCGACGATTCTTGAGACCGATTGTATTGCACAAATATACTTTTCTGATGTTTCCTCGACTCGGTGCAAAGACGTTGGCCGAGGAAAGTGTACAGAAGAGACCCTTAGCGTTATGTATACGTGTACATATGCTTGAACAGTTGTCACCTCGATGAGCACGCTATTCTCGCAATTTCAACCTTTACGTCTGTACATAACAAGTTGTATATATATATACGGACTTTGTGGAGCGTACCGAGAGACGACCGGCAGGGCGAAAGTCCTAGAGAGAAACGAAGAGGAAGGGTAAAGAAGGAAGGTGTGCTCTGTCGCCTAGAAACGGATATGAAGACCGAATTCGAATAACATGTTTGCTCGAAATCGACGTCGCTAATGGCCTCCAACCTTCTCTTCGTTCCTCTGCTCTCTTTCTCTCTCTCTCGTCCTGGGTTCGTGCAGGCACGTATATCTATATTTTCCACCCTCCAGACTCTATCTACTTAGCAAACTACCCAGTGAAAATCCTACCAAATTTCGATGCTGCTTCCCCAAAGCGTCTCGTTCTCTTCGCAAGCGAATGCCTTCAACTCCCTAAACACGAGAGCGAAAACGATGCAACATTTCACGTCCAATATTTCGTCGTTTTTTTTCCCTGTGACTGAGACTCCCTTGAGATTCATCCTTGAATAATTCAGTGTCTCGACAAATGCTTCATTCGCACCTTCGAGTCGTCCTAATCGAGCAAGCAGACAATTTCGACATCGTGCGTTGTCCGGACCCCATACAAATCTGTGGAATTTTCAATCTTGCAAATTTTAATCGGAATTCTCGGTTAATTCTCATAACTTTGTGATTACGCTCGTTCGGTAGAAAACGGTGAAATTAGCAATGCGTGTAACATTCGGAGACTCCCTCGGAATAGACGGGCACATTTTATAAATCGAAAAAGTTTAACTGGCTGTGAGGAAATACAATTTGATTAAACGCTTTTCTGTGAAATCCGCGTAGTCATTATCGCAAGTTCTCGCCGAGTATGTCGCGGAATTAGAGCTTCCTGCATAACTCGAACAAGTGACTTTTTCTGCTGATTTTGATTCGATATACACGACGATCTATATACGCTTTGCAATTATACTAAATGGACTCTAAATCCTAGTCTTTGTGTGATGCTTGACCCGTTCCGTGTGACTTTCTCTCTTTTGCGAACTTCCGTATAAACTCCCCGCGTCTGACACAGAGAAGTAATGGGCTCGTGCGCGACTTGGTGCTCTCGTTAATTAATTAATCTGTTTACACTGGCGCGCCAGTGAGATCGAGCCAATTGGACCGAGCGAGCGTTCTCGCGCCCTTTGCTCATCTTTGTATAGCTTTGTCTCTGTCTCCGCTGAATCTCGTGTCCCTGGGACGTTGTACCATCTCGGGAGATCACTCCGCCATCCGGACAAACCCAGAGAACCCCATCCCTTCGTCTTGATCCTTCACCGCGCACTTCCTCTTCTCACGGACAAATTTTCGCTCCTCCTCGGTCCGTAATTGCCAGAAATGAGGTCGCAATTAAGAATTTATATCAGCGAGAAAAAGTTACACGAAAATCTTGAATTTCGTGGTTGAATATGGAAATTTAGCGATGCATTTTTTTTTGTCAAGTTTTCTCGAGTACACGCTCCTCTTTCCGGGGCGCCATGCGACATTTGAGTAGGTGACTGGTCCGTTAATTTAGAATAAATCAAAGAAAAAAGACAGAAACCACAATGTAAACAAAATTTTGTTGGAAAAGATGGATATTTTGTTCGATACGTTCGACTAAACGTTTTGTTTGAATAATCCCAAAAATAGTGTCATCGCAGCAAAAAATATTCTAGAAAATCTCTTCGGAAGCAAATTTTGGTCGTTCCAATCGTAAATTTTGCTGACAATTCCATTAGAAACCAAATATACTGCCAAAATAACGAAAATTGTGAAATTATTAAAAAATATTTAGTTCACCGTGTTCAACAAAATATCGACGATTTTCAACAAAATTTCATTTTCAGTGCAGATCTTTATACAAAATTTCATTACTGGGATCAGGGAGTCGAGAAATTCGGAGAATATTTTATTTTTCTATAACATCCTCACTGATAACAAAATTTTGTTGGAAAAGATGGATATTTTGTTCGATACGTTCAACAAAACGTTTTGTTTGAATAATCCCAAAAATAGTGTCATCGCAGCAAAAAATATTTTCGAAAATCTCTTCGGAAGCAAATTTTGGTCGTTCCAATCGTAAATTTTGCTGACAATTCCATTAGAAACCAAATATTCTGCCAAAATAACGAAAATTTTGAAATTACAAACAAAATATTTAGTTGACCGTGTTCAACAAAATCTCGACGATTTTCAACAAAATTTCAGTTTCAGTGCATCCATCGATGTGATGGAAGAATGCTGGGTTAGGAAAAGCTCGGTTTTATAATTGTGCAACGACGTCTACGAACTTAAAGACGGTGAAGAGGTCGTCACAGAGATTCTCGAACAAATAGAAGAGGGTTCACAAAAAAAAAGAGAAAAAAAAAGAATGAGGTTGACTCTCAATTAGGAGAGTGCCGGGCGTACTGCTGAGCGTCGAGTTCGACCCAAAAACTCTACGAGACCGAAATAGAGGAGTTGGTGTTAGGAAGAGAGGAATTCGCGCTCCCCGGTGGGTTAGTTTCTTCATCCGAAACTCTTGCGAGACTTCCGTGCAGCAAACTATATATTCTGACTCTCTTCCGCATCCTCGGGGTCTCTTTTCCACTTCCTTTAACGCCACCATGTTCCTCTTGCACGATGGAGAGAAAACGCGAGACACGCTTTTCCGTTTCTCTATCTCTCGTCACTCGAACGACCAAGAGACTCGTGCGCGGTACCTTCGAGATAATTAAAATTAAACTCACGGCCTCGTGGCACTCTGGCAAATTCGTCTCATCGTCGCGAGTCAAAGGATTTTCAAAAATGTTTATTATTATTTTTTATCAATTGTACTGAGTAATGCGGAGTGTGGAGAACGAAAACGACACTTGACCTTGAAGGATGACCTCTTGGAAGTGCAGCGGCTTGCGGTTAAAAAAAAAAAGCTGCACATGCAATCGATCGATGGGATTCTAATTGAGGGAAACTAAACGACAGTCCGTATCACGTGGCAATATTGATCGAGCCACGGCTGAACGAATCGAGCATGCACAAGCGAGTCCGCGTGAAGTAACGTTCAGGTTGGAAATTCCAGCTGAAATATCACTCAATCAATTGCAAAGTGTCCAGATAATTTCTCAATTCCGTCAACACACAACAAGAATCTGTCGGATCGTATAAAGTTGCAGGCACACCCCTTTATATACTTGACGAGAGAATCGAAACCACAAATTGTCGCTACGACGTTGCTTCAGTTCGTTGAAACAAGAGAGGATATTGGTCCATTGAGCGAGACTGATTTGGACGGCGCAAGGAGCCGCGGGAGTCTATACAACGCTCGAGTTTTCGGGCTGCTCGATCGAGAAATTCTGTAATTTAAGCCTCCGGAGAATTGGAGTGACTTCCGTATGCACGTTGCACACACTGAAAATGAAATTTAGTTAAAAATATTTTGTTGACCTCGGTGAACTAAATATTTTTCGATAATTTCAAAATTTTCGTTATTTTGGCAATATATTTGGTTTCTAATGGAATTATCAGCAAAATTTACGATTGAAACGACTAAAATGTGCTTCCGAAGAGATTTTCTAAAATATTTTTTGCTGCGATGACAGAATTTTTGGGATTATTGAAAAAAACGTTTAGTCGAACGTATCGAACAAAATATCCATCTTTTTCAACAAAATTTTCTTGTCAGTGGAACCTGAAAATAAAATTTCGTTGAAAATCGTCGATATTTTGTTGAATACCGTAAACTAAATATTTTTTAAATAATTTACAAAATTTTTGGTATTTTGGCAATATATTTGGTTTCTAATGAAATTGTCAGCAAAATTTACGATTGGAACGACTAAAATTCGCTTCCGAAGAGATTTTCTAGAATATTTTTTGCTGCGATGACACAATTTTTGGAATTATTCAAAACATCTTTTCCAACAATATTTTGTTTACAGTGCGAATACACAATTCGGTATCAAAAAATAAAACATATTTTGCAAGTTTGGATGCTGGTAAATAAAAAGTTGCAAGGGCGAATACGCGAAAGAGAATGAAGCGTCTAGTGGGGAGTCGTGTTGGTTCTGACGTTGACGGAGTACTGCATTAAAGAGTCTAATGCTACCGAGAAAGTAGGAGTTTGTGAATGCATTTGTGTACACTTGGTGGAAAAGGACGTTAGAAGAGGAAACTCCGTACATCTGGAAACGTAATAATATGCAGGTGAAATGGAATTAGACCTGTTGCAGGCTGAAGTACAAAGTTGTGATTCTCAGTAGCCGTCAAAGGCAACCGAGAATCTCGTACGAATGAGAGAACAAAAAGTTTTAGTGAATATTTTCGACGGTTCGAATATGAGCGATTCAAACAGTTCCAGCTGCGGACGAAACGTCGGATTTCCAATGAAATTCCAAGTTAACAATACTCAAATGTGTTCGCTACGAACTTGCATAGAATTTGCTTCAAATTTTAACAATCATTGCAATAGAAATACAACTTTGTCAACGCGAAAGCGAAAGGCCATGCGAGCAACGCTCCCTCGCGCGACTGTCGATCGTAATAATACGTAAATGAAGGTTCGTACGAAAAATTCCGACATTCCTAGCCCTCGTCACAAATTTTCGATAACAGTTTATACAGTCCGTACACACACCCTCGCCTCTATTTCGCTCCCTCGATCAAAGGCGAATCTCCCATCTACAAATTGGCTTTCCACCCTACGCTCCATCATTTTCCCTTAACGTTCAACAAAACGGTTACCACATAGACATGCATACACGTATTCTCGAGCTCACGCCTGCGCAACACTACACCCACGCAATTGACGCTCACATACGTTTATGTACATTGGTGTCGTTATGGGGTCGATATAGCGACGCCAAGTTACGAGTCGTTCGATATATATGAGCGTGTGCTTTGATCGCCTCGCCATTCGAGTGGAAACTATGTCTTAACTTTGACGTTCCTTTTCTCACATAAATCATTTCGTATCACACTGTCCTCTCCTTCACACAAATCTCTCTATTTCCGAGTCACTATTCAAGCATTATTTCATTTTCATCAAATTTCATTTACTCTCCCATGCACTGAAAACAAAATTTTGTTGAAAAAGATGAATATTTTGTTCGATACGTTCGAGTAAACGATTTTTTAAATAATCCCAAAAATTGTGTCAACGCAGCAAGAAATTCTTTAGAAAATCTTTTCGGAAGCAAATTTTAGTCGTTCCACTCGTAAATTTCGCTGACAATTTCGTTAGAAACCAAATATACTTTCAAAATAAGGAAAATTTTGAAATTATCAAACAAATATTTAGTTGACCGTATTCAACAAAATATTGACGATTTTTAACTAAATTTCGTTCTCAGTGAGCAACGATAGAGAGAAAAATGCTACTAACTTGTTTGTCTATTTCTATTAATTAGCTAGAGTCATCAACATCATTAGTCAGCATTTAGAGTGACTGATTTATAAGGCTCGAAAGTCCCTCGAAATAGTGCCCTTTCGATGAGCTAATTTTGTACATATTGAAATTCTACCCTTCGTCTACACTCCCACACGTATTTTAATCTATTCACGCGAGTCGGAAGCTCTCGCGAAAAGCCTCGAGACGATAAATCTCTCGAACCATTGACAAACTAAAAGGCTTGTGTTGAGAGAACGTTCAACTTTAACTCCCAATCGAAATGTTTGGACCAGCGAAATCCATCCGAACCCTCGGATCTTTATTTTCAATAAACCGTTTCATTCTCAATTATCGTGTTCGAAAAGTGGCTCTTTTTAGGCTTTGAAAGAAACGTCGAATTTGTGAGAATATTTCGACTCGTCACATCTGAAAAATTACCTCGAATATCGATCGATTCGAGGGGCTTCGACAGTATCCATCATTTTCAATAAAATTGTGAAAACTTGACAACACGTGTCCAAGTGAATCGAATCGGTGGTCGTGCCGGAGATCTGGATACACAGCACGCTCTTTTCCCTTCGTCACTCCTGGCCTTTGCGAACATTCTATCGACATCCATCATATACATACAAATACGAAGGTAGAAATGGTCTCGGGCGATTGGTTACAAAAGCGCGGTTATGGAAAATCTGCTAAAGTGGTGAACGACACCGCATCCATGTCCAATTCACGTCGAATTTATTACCGACGTCGACTCATCAATTATTCTCCCACGTTTTTTCCAACAATTGCGATCGATGAGCTGCAGAATCGTAAATGGCGATTTAACGGCTATATCGTCACAATTTATCGAAGCATTTCGTAAGAATCTCAACGATTATTCGATCTTTGGAGAATCCCATGGTTTTTCATGGCGAAGAATTCGTTTTTTCTGGATCTCACGGTTCAGCTCCCTTCGGAACATATTTCATATTCGATCGGTCAGAGGCTGCGTGTGCAGAGCACGAGGAAAAAAGTAGGAGATCGAACAAGCCCTTTATTTATGTTGGTGCAATTTTTCTCACGATTCTCTTTGCCACGAACAACACCGTGTCAGACACAACGGGTCGCGAAACGAAACATCAAAACATCAGGCGTGTGTGTTTTGTGTGTGTGTGTTCGGAAAAAGTCAGACTCTAGCTTGCGGAGAAAAGGGTGAGAAAAAAATTGCTTCGGTCGAGACGAGTCTCGATTCCGATACTTTGATACTATTTCGGCCTGGCAATTATTTTTCTATAACAGGAGAAATACGTTTTTTCGAAGATTAATGACGGTTCGAAAGTTCGGGTCGTCCAAAAAAAAACGAACAAATGTGCTACCCATTGAAATGAACGTGAGAGTTTTTTGTGGAATCTCTTTCTTCGAACTGGCGAGCCACGAGCTTAATTAAATAATTCATTCGATTAATCTGACTTTAAAAATGTGTTGCAAACATTTGTAATGAATTATCGTGCTGAAGAATTCATAGACGTTCACACTGTAAATGAAATTTTGTTAAAAATCGTCGATATTTTGTTGAATACGATAAACTAAATATTTGTTTGATAATTTCAAAATTTTCGTTATTTTGGCAGTATATTTCGTTTCTAACGGAATTGTCAGCGAAATTTACGAGTGGAACGACTAAAATTTCCTTCCGAAGAGACTTTCTAAAATATTTTTGGCTGCAATGACACAATTTTTGGGTTTAGTCGAAAAAACGTTTAGTTGGACGTATCGAACAAAATATCGATCTTTTCCAACAAAATTTTGTTTTTAGTGCATGGACTGAGAATAAAATTTTGTTAAAAATCGTCGATATTTTGTTGAATACGTTAAACTAAACATTTTTTGATAATTTCAAAATTTTCGTTATTTTGGCAGTATATTTGGTTTCTAACGGAATAGGCAGCGAAATTTACGAGTGGAACGACTAAAATTTCCTTCCGAAGAGACTTTCTAAAATATTTTTTGCTGCAATGACACAATTTTTGGGTTTAGTCGAAAAAACGTTTAGTTGGACGTATCGAACAAAATATCGATCTTTTCCAACAAAATTTTGTTTTTAGTGCATGGACTGAGAATAAAATTTTGTTAAAAATCGTCGATATTTTGTTGAATACGTTAAACTAAACATTTTTTGATAATTTCAAAATTTTCGTTATTTTGGCAGTATATTTGGTTTCTAACGGAATAGGCAGCGAAATTTACGAGTGGAACGACTAAAATTTCCTTCCGAAGAGACTTTCTAAAATATTTCTTGCTGCACTGACACTATTTTTGGGATTATTCAAAGAAAACGTTTAGTCGAACGTATCGAACAAAATATTCATCTTTTTCAACAAAATATCGTTTTCAGTGCATTATTAACCGTTTATTTTTAATTTTTTTTGGAAAATATTGCAAAACGCTCTTGCAACGTGCTCACTCTTCACGTTCCACTAGATTAAATAATTCCGTTCGTAATACCATAGCGAATATGTAACGATACAGGTTTTTCCTGACTATATATACCTTACAATATTATACTGTCGGTGAACGATTTTGTTAACGCTTGGGCGCTCGTTCACCACAGCTGGAGAGTGACTGGAAGTGGCCGAGCGAGGCGTGCATACGCCCTCGTTAAACCTTCTCTTTTTTTCCTCTCATTCTAAAAGCCCCTTGAATGTCCCGTTTGGCCTCTGCCAAAGACCCCTTGGTTCGACCCAAGTGGTCAAAAAAAAAAAAAAAAAAAAAAAAAAAAAACCATNAACGAGTGCAAATGTGAAGAAAAAAAAACATCGCCCCTTCGAGTAAATCAAAAAAGCACGAGAGGCTTGCCACGGTGGTCGGTTAAAGTTTGTTCCAGCTCGGTTTTACCTTTGCCACGTCTACTTATACCTTCAACAGCAGCCGTGCGGTGAAGCTCGCGAAAGGGAGCGGAAAAAACGCCAAGGGATGAAAAACAAAATACGAGTACGAACCGAGCTTTACCCTGGACCAACAACGCGTGGCCATTGGCTCGGTATACCTGACTTTAAACCTGCTACACGTCAGACTATTTCTTTTTTTTCTGCTCCTTGAACACGCGAGAAGAAAGACCAGGCGATAGGAATGAAAATAGTTTTTCTCGGACTGAATGGAGTCTCGGAAACACGTGACGAAAATTCCTAAGGAATCGTCTATTTGGAATTGTAATTATTCGCCATTATGAATTTGCTTCGTTTCAGTAACGAGAGAAAATTTTCCTATTCATGAAAAAAAAAAAAAAACGTTGCTGTCGAAAATGTTGCACCTTCGGACACCCAAACGAGTCGATTCACAACTTGATCGACGAGTGGATAAACGCCTCGATAATTGATTATTAATGAAGCAATTTCGTAGTCGTTTCAAAAGCGGAAATTGCAAGATGGAAATTTCACAGCACGAGGCAAAAGGATAACGGATTGTATCCCGAGCAAGGGGTGATTCGAGGAATCTCCTTGACATAAAAATTCTTTCGCCATATCGCGAGCATCGCTATAACTATTTGCCATGGTGCGTGAAAATTCACTCTTTTATTTCCCTCTGTGTTTTCCCAATCATTGGAAATTTCATTTCGTCGCGGTACGACGAGTACACAGAACTTTTTTCTTCTTTTTTTTTAGGCTGGGCAAAAAAATCGGTTTTTGACTACGAACGTCACTTCTCAATGTCGTCGCCTCTGTCTCTGATCCAAATGATCGAATTTTCACTCTTCGTCGTTGCACTGCGCTTTTTCCCATTCCCATAGACATTTTTGTTTGTTTCAACGTTTTTTCTCGACCAATAGAACTGAACAAATTGCATCGGATTCCGAATGGAATCTCCGCACGAGGAAATTCCTTTGCAACTCATTCGTTCGTGATCGTGTCTCGCTTATTTTTAACTTTTTCGTTATCTTCGCTCGGACCCGCACGCTGACTGGTTGGGTGTCCATCCAATTATCCTTTTTTTGTTGTTGCGCGCGGAATCCCGCAATAAAAAAAAAACAAAAACAAAAGAAAAGCAAAAATCGTGATAGGACAAAAATGTATGTTTCGTTAGTTTAATAAAACTAACAGATTCGCGACCGCCTGCTTGAACAAACGACCAGCCTCGAGCATGTCGTACGTCAACCGAGGCGAGACCTTCATAATTCTCTCTCGGGCAGTTTAAAGTGCGCGCGTTCTCTACAAAACGAGAATGAGAGCGATGAGAAATGCCAGGAAACGCATTACCAACCCTAACCCTCTTCCTCGTTCCGCTAAAACCCCAAAATTGTTCAGCGAATTCGTAAAAAATTAAGGAACCTCCAGGACATTTGCAAAAAGTTGATTAAACGATTAGAAATCACAAAAAATTCTTGTAAATATTTGAAGCAGACAGTTCGACAAGAATCTCGTAACGATTTTCGGACATTCTCCTCGCACGATTGCTTGACCAGGTTCTCAGGCAGTTTCCCGGCTCGCCGAGAGTTTTGGAGAGCAGCAAACGTTGTTGTTGCCAAAGCATTCGGAAAGCAATTGTTGTTCGTCGACTCGGTCAGAGTCTTGCGCTTTGCAGCGATCTCGAAAGCCGAGGTGGGACAAGAGAATGACGAAACTCTATCAAAATATTTGTCCATGCAGAGCGACACAAAGAGAAATTGTATTCCGTTGAATTTGAGCCTCGGCAAGTTGTGTACGACGACTGCATGGAAACTCGATTCCTCGACAAGCAAATTCGATGTAATTCCCATTGACAGAAGCAAATGTTTGCGACACAACGATGAAACTAAATTTGCCTGGGAACAGCGAAACTCGTTGAATACTTTCCTCTCGCGATAACGAAATATCATTCGTTAAAAAAATCAACGAACGGTACAGCAGCAGCTTTATGGAATGTGAAATCGATTCCTCTCGCAGCATCACGTCAAACTATAATGACGGCCGTAAAGAAACAAGACTCGTAAAATATCTTTGGAATCGTGAAAATTGAAGCTCCCGAATTACGTCGATGTTTATCGACGTTCGGGTGATCGATCGTGCAGGTATTTTTATAATAATTCAAGCTTCCAACTTTGTACGTCCTACTAGCTAAGCCATTATGTATTAAATACATATATAGAGACATATGCATGGAGACACGTATAGTCACAGAAGTATCGGTTACTCGAGCGAAGCGGAATGTAATAACTCAACGTTGGTAAGAGTTCAGATTGGTTTTCATGGTCTCTCGTCTAAAATCTATATATACCAAGACATATATAATGTTACACACATATAAACATAGTTTTAGCAAGTATTCGAGCAGTTTGTAAAGCTCGATGGTATCAGAAGCGTTAGTAACAGTGCACCACTCTCGTACTCGATCCTGAAACCACATCCTTCATCGTCCTGCAGCAACAAAAAAACGTGATTCTCATACATCTTCTACACGAGAGCAATGGAAGTCAAGTTCTGCCATATGGGCGATCGGAGCTTCTGTTCCGGTGGTCCAAGTCGCTCTTCCGAATCGAGCAGCATTCGAGGAAGGATATATGTCCGTTGTGATGGAAAGAGAACGAAAGAAAAGCTCCTGGATCGATATATCGATCGCGATTTCTTTTTTTTCTGATGATTGCAATTTTTAGAAAAAACGAGGGACGTACTTTTTGTCTATGAATGTTCGCGGTCGTTTGTTTACGAGAGAGTGTACGAAGGTTACTTCGCAGCCATGGAAGTGACTCGAGGAATAGACAGACTAGCGTAATCCACAAAGTGAGCATGATCGTTACACGTAAGGGGCTTCCTTGCTATCAAATGAGTCCACGCTCATTGGCTGCATCTAGAAATCTATATTCATCCAAATGGTTGCGTAAATGGATGGGTTTATATGTTTAGAAACATGCACATGGCATACAAACACATTTTATCTCCTCCTCCTTCTCCCCCTCAGTATTTTCTACCTCTCTACCTTCCATCAGGGATGGATCAGTGCGACTCGAATCCCAGCAACGCTAGAGGCAGCAGCACCATTGCTGTGGCAAACTCGACGTTGATTAGGACATGCCTGATGATTTATAGACGACCAGGATTCCCTGCAGGATTCGAGCCTTCGCGGTCGCCACAGCCTGCCTTTCTCTCTCAATTTCCCTCTCTCTCTCTCTCTGTTCTCGCTATTCTGGAACCGAGAGTGTAAAATATGTAGCTCCAGTCAGGATGAGCCTAAAGCCTCTCTATGCGCGACAGAGTGGCGACCGTAAACCACGTTACGAAGACACATAGCACGCAAACAAGGACACGCGAGATTCACAGCATCCGAATTCAGCGTAACTAAGAGAGAAGGATCGAGGGCAAGTTGCTCGAGAGACGAGAGAGGAGAAGGAGAAGGGCTGAGCTCGCGCGTTCAGGCTTTGCTGACTACTGTCATGCTCGGCTGAACAGTACGAGCTGTTACTACTGCCACGCGCTTGCGATCCTATACCCGTGCAAAAAAAACCAACGAAACGCATCATTCCTTACGAAACGCGCGAGTTAATTCGATGAACGTTTTTCGTCATTGCACCTTTTGTAAACAAAATTTTGTTGGAAAAGATGGATATTTTGTTCGATACGTTCAACTAAACGTTTTGTTTGAATAATCCCAAGAATAGTGTCATCGCAGCAAAAAATATTCTAGAAAATCTCTTCGGAAGCAAATTTAAGTCGTTCCAATCGTAAATTTTGCTGACAATTCCATTAGAAACCAAATATATTGCCAAAATAACAAAAATTTTGAAATTATAAACAAAATATTTAGTTGACCGTGTTCAACAAAATATCGACGATTTTCAACAAAATTTCATTTTCAGTGCAGATTTTTATACAAAATTTCATTACCGGGACCAGGGAGTCGAGAAATTCGGAGAATATTTTATTTTTCTATAACATCCTCACTGATAACAAAATTTTGTTGGAAAAGATCGATATTTTGTTCGATACGTTTGACTGAACGTTTTTTTGAATAATCTCAAAAATTGTGTCATCGCAGCAAGAAATATTCTATAAAGTCTCTTCGGAAGCAAATTTTAGTCGTTCCAATCGTAAATTTTACTGATAATTGCATTAGAAACCAAATATACTGCCAAAATGACGCAAATTATGAAATTATCAAAAAATATTTAGTTTTACGTGTTCAACAAAATATCGACGATTTTTAACGAAATTTTATTTCCAGTGTATTGATGGAATGTGAATGTTTTTTCCTTTGGAATTGCTGTTATTAAATTCCATTGAAATTGTGTATTGAGTCGTAAAACAAAATGGAATTTCTCCCTTTTGTCATTTACCTGGAATCAATGATTCAATGGATTTTAATTCTATAAGCCTCGTATGTACTCGAAAGGTACATGAAAATTGATGAATTTTTTGTAAGATCCTATTTTCAATATTCTCTTTAAATAGAATGCATCGAATCACTTGAATTGATGAATCTTTGATGAAGTTTTATATTGCATTCTGACTCTTCCTATAGTATTTTTATTTTTACATATTGATTTTGAAAATTTCAACTTTTGAGTAACTCTCCGAAAAATTCGACTGTTGTTAAATTTTTATTTTCTCACCAACGTTCGTTAAATCTGATCAAATTTTTTGTTCATTACTTTTTCACTTGGCAGGCGTTAAACCACGGATGAAAAATCACTACAGAGCTCATCAACTGTCCGTGTGGCTCAGGCTTGTGCCTGAATTACACAGAGCGGGAATGGAGGACGTTGAACCAAAACACAATCTTTTTCGTGCTCATGGCGATCCTAGTATTTATGATGGCTCAGTCAGGCCCGATCCTCTCAGCAGAGCTGGCGATGATTTTACCAGACGAATCAACGTTACTACCGAAACTCCAACTACTACGGATTACAGCATAACGACTTGTGTCAGTCATATACAAAGCACCAATCTTCAGAACGTTCACAACGCTAGCACAGACACTTTGGCCAGTCTGGACGCCGCTGGGTAACCATTTCCACAATTTTCATTCGTCAAAATATTTATCAAAAATATTTAAGAATTATCAGAATTCGAAAATTCGAAAGTAACTTTTTCCACATCATTTAAAATTTTTAATTCGTCAAAATATTTTTTAAAAAAATATTAAAAATGATGAAAATTCTAACATTCGTCAAAATATTTATAAAAAATATTTAAAAATGATCAGAATTTGAAAATTCGAAAGCAACTTTTTCCACATCATTTAAAATTTTTAATTCGTCAAAATATTTTGAAAAAAAATATTAAAAATGATGAAAATTCGAACATTGGTCAAAATATTTGTAAAAAATATTTAAAAATTATCAGAATTCGAAAATTCGAAAGTGACTTTTTCCACATTATTTAAAAATTTTAATTCGTCAAAATATTTCGAAAAAAAATATTAAAATTGTTGAAAATTCGAACATTCGTCTAAATATTTATAAGAAATATTTAAAAATTATCAGAATTCGAAAATTCGAAAGCAACTTTTTCCACATCGTTTAAAATCTTTAATTCGTCAAAATATTTTGAAATAAAATATTAAAAATGATGAAAATTCGAAAATGAAATTCTTACGGAGATTTTTGTCGTAAAATGATGCGAAAAATTCAACATTTTCGCACTCAAATAACTGGAATATTTATATCCGTTTTATATTACGATAAATAATTCTTTCAGTTACGCCGCATACTCGACGGCTCTGAGCGTCACGATCGCCATCGGTTGCAGCCTACTAATTCTCAATGTTCTCATATTCGCGGGTGTTTACTACCAGCGCGATAAAACGAGGCTCGAAGTAAAAAGCCTCCAACAGCAGCAAATGATGAATCAACAATGCGGTCCTCGTGGCTTCACGGAATTAAAACAACCGCCACCGCCTCATTCACATTTTCCAGGAAGCGGTCAAGTTATCGTCGACGTTGAGAACGAAATGTTGAGGAGGTACGAATTGCAAAACCATTTGATGATTGGAGCGATTGAGCGAGTGAACGAAAAAAACGTCAAAAACGATGAAAATCATTTAATAAAGAAAATTCTGTTGCAACTTTGATCATTCGATATTTTTGCATTTTCTTTCGACAGAAATGTCATGAAGGGAGGCCCGAACGATCCTGGAATGATGCAGCAGGGTCAGAGCACTCACACGTTACCGCATCAGCATCATTATCAACATCAGAAACAGCACAGCCAGCAACACGCTACACTGCCACGAGCAACTGTGATACAGGAAATGAGCATGCAGGTGGGCTGGAAATTCACGGTTAGATCATCTCTCCTCCGATATTTACAGTATTTTGGGAATCCCCGTAAAAACACAGAAAACCCTTCCAAACGAGTGAATTTCATTGAATTCATTGCAGAGCGACGATATGTGCATTTTTTTCCCAAAATCCGTCACGAAACTCCTTTGGATTCATTTAAAAAGAATAATAACAATTTGTCGTTTTTTCTTTTTTTTTGCTGGAATTTTCAATTATTCGAACGAAAAATTCAAAGATTTTTTTTTCTTCGAATTTCGCTTCGAAATTTCATGAATTTAATTGAATTCATTGCAGAGCGACGATATGTGCATTTTTTCCCCAGAATCCGTATTTTTGATCCGCCACGAAACTCCTTTGGATTCATTTAAAAAGAATAATAACAATTTGTATTTTGTTTCATTTTTTTTTTTGCTGGAATTTTCAATTATTCGAACTAAAAATTCAACGATTTTTTTTTCTTCAAATTTTGCTTCGAAATTTTATGAATTTCATTGAATTCATTACAGAGCGACGATATGTGCATTTTTTCCCCAAAATCCGTATTTTTGATCCGCCACGAAACTCCTTTGGATTCATTTAAAAAGAATAATAACAATTTGTATTTCGTTTATTTTTTTTTTGCTGGAATTTTCAATTATTCGAACGAAAATTTTTTTTTCCTCAAATTTTGCTTCGAAATTTCATGGCCTAGAAAAAAACATAAGCTTCTGTTTTTGATGTTTAACAGGGACCACCAAACGGATCGATCCATTTGAAAGTTCCGAGAGCTCCGCCACCGCCCAGAGCGAAAAGCCCGCCGGAGAATCAGCCGCTTCTCCAGGGTGCGACCGTATCGAGCCGTGTGTCACAGGCGAGTATGAGCGAGATGAGAGTGTGATGTATGGACTCCCCTCCGAGGCCAGTCGTCCCGGATGTTCTCACGGCGTCGACCTTGCTGTAGAAATGGACTCGTACAAGACCTCGGGAGGAATAACAAATTCACATCGATCCCGAAGCAGCCTATCATGCAAACTTTGAAACTTGAATAAAGAGAGAAAGAAGAAAAAGAAAGGCAGGAAAAAAACACGTAGAAATGGACGTGCCAGAGGCGAAGCATAGAAATCGGTGAAATATTGGGATCGTGAATAGAGTTTGTGAAAATAAAAATATCACTCGAAGGACTTTATCAGAGGCGAGTCTTGAGACAACGGAGGGGGGTGTATTTATGACGAACACGTCGACACATATTCGTTACGGAGACACTAAACACAATTAAACGAAAACAAAAACATATAGAGAAGAGAAATAAAAACTGAATGAGGGATTCGCACATAAATATCGACGAGTAAACTTTAACGAGAGAAAAAAGCGATCGATGCTGTTGGAAAAATAGAAATCGTGCTCGATGCGCTAGAGAAAAATGTGAGAAAAGTAAAAAAAGTGGGAAAAAGATTGCCTACATTCCACAGAAACGACGAGAGATGCCAAAAATCAAAGAGTCAAAAATGAAAATACTTAAATATACTTGATAGTCATACACCAAGACAATTTTGTGATTTATTTCTTGTCATTGAAGTGAACGCAGCGATTCGGTGGCAAATTTAAATATAAAAAAGAGGAAACGCGATGGGAGACGAAATATTTCACAATCACTCGAAATTCAATCAAATCTGTCGACGGTTTTATCCGCAATGTGCCAGCAAACGTCGAACGAATATTGAATAAAACCAAAGAAACTAAAAAACAAACTGATTTTCATTAAAAACGAAATCGACGTAGGTAGTTAAGAAACAAAATGCAAAGAAATTTTTAGATGTTATTAACGAGAACATGGCTCAAGACAAGATTTAACAAACAAAAACGATCATCAAGACCCGTGTATAAAAAACAAATGAGAAAAGAAAAATATTATTCACTACGATGTTAGATGTTCCTTGTACATAAATAAAGAATGAAAGACTTTATACCGTAAGAACGCCAAACGTTTGCTACTTCCACAAAAATCACAATCGATCAACAGCGTCGTTTATAATTTCATTTTATTTCCTTTTTTATTCACATTTAAACAAATTTCCGCGTCTTTGGGCGAAGAAATATTAAAAATTCTAATCAAAACCATAAAAAGAATGAACAATTCACAAAATTCCATTTCAGGCTTCGAACAATTTGAGATCGTAGCTTTTACACACGCTTTTCCAATTATTTTTCATCGAAAAAACCAAAAAATACGAAACCGAAAGAATCACGGACCTTCGATGCATGATAAAAATTTTATTTCACACAAATCTGTCATGGAATCGTTTTGACAGTGTTCCATTTATTTGCCAACGATTCCAAATCGAAATGGTAGAAATTTCATTCTTATTAATTAATTGTAAATTCCTCAAAGTGATCGACGAATCGAACTCGATACAGAAAAACGAAAATGTACTGGAAAGCCTAGCTACGATCTCTCGTTGCTCACTGATAACCAAGACTATTTTATCGTAGGATTACACGAGATGTTGAAAAAAAAAAAAATAATACTAATAACTGTGGAGGCTCCCGATAAGAAATTGAAGCAAAAAAATCCTGTAAAATAAAGAACGATGGATCGAGGTCAAAAGGCGGAGAAGCGGGTAACGAGGGTCGATTTCTATCGAGACAGTTCGATCGTTTTTCCGGATTCAACTATTTTCATACCGACATTTTGTTTTTTATAAATCGGCGTTAAAAAATTATTTTCCTCATCGAGAAATTTATTATTTTTCGTAAAACTTGAATAATTCAAAAACTTGATGAAAATGTAACGAAAAAAATGAATAATTTTGAATTGCGAAAAATCTTGTTGCCAGCAACGTTCGCAGGAAGAATTAAAATCTATAAATTACCGTTACAAACACACATTTGGGAGGAACCTCGAAATGTGGGCGATTTTTGCTCAAGGTCAAAGTTCAGCCTCTGAAAATAGTCAGTAATTATTTCGGCACACTCTCCGTGTAAGAATCGAGTGAATGGTTCACAGTTTTTAACGTTTCCTGCGGCAAGAGTCAGCGATGTTTTTGAAAATTCACGAAAAATCAGTGAAAGTCAGATCCCGATAGAAATCGACGTGATCCGATCGACGAATCGCTCCCGATGTATACGCGCGAAGATAAAAAGTTAAAAAATGGATAATTGAGAGAGGAAACGTTAATTGAAGAATAGCCATCATTTTTGCTCATATTTCCGCATCAGACGTCGACGAGAAACTCGTTTTTTACTCACACTGCCACAATACTTAAATGAAAAAAGTAAATAAAAGAGAATAAAGCAAAAGGACACGAAGATAAAGTGAGAGGAGGAGCCAAGCAGCACGAAGACGTCGAATAAGGCGAATTACCGAAAAATCTTACACGACTATAAAACGAGCTCGCAAAAGCTGGAGATATTACGTGATAAATCGACTTGTGTACATAATGATAAAAAAATAACCTAAACAAAAAGGGACGAGGTGGAGAAACATTCAAACATGATAAACGTGGTGTCGCGTATTTTTATTTCTAATTTCGCTCAAACACGAAAAGGACGCTCAGTGATTGACGAGTGTACCAGAGCCGAAGAGAGAGAGAGAGAGAGAGAGAGAGAGAGAATGCGAGTGTAAATGAAAAAATGAAACACAAAGCCGAGACAAAAAAATGATAGAATTTCTTTTTATGGTATTTAACGAGATAATGTATATTTCAGCTTTTCGCGAGTGTGAATACGATATCATTATTATAAATATGGACAATCCAATTGTACGAAATATGATGAAAAAAAGAACAGGACAAATTGAAAGAAAAGGCAAAATTGGATGTGGGGGAAATAAAATGTGAAAAGTTATTGTAATCGATGTGAAACTGGGCGAACAGAGTTTAAATGGATGTACAATTTTCGGGCGATTTTTAGAAATTTAATATTTACAAAGAAAATACGATTATTATATCGATGAATCCCGCCTTTTGACCGTCGATCGTTTGTCATTGGATTCCATTGAATTTATTACGAAACCTATTGATTATTCATATTTATTATATTGGAATACGATTTTAGCCGAAACCCCTCCCCCCCCCCCCCCCCCCCTCTTNCACTCATGCGCTCTATTCGAACGCGCTTTTTTCGATTGATCGCTCCGAGAACGATCGCGGGAGCAGCGAGCGGCTGCGTGTGTTACGTTTAAACAGTTTTGTTGTCAAATTGTAAATACATAACGAAATATATGGAAATAATTGTATTGCGTGTCAATTTTATTCGATTACCCAATTGCATCATCATTTTTTATCGTTATTCGTCCACGAAGAAATATTTACCTTGGTATTTCGTTTCCTGTGTATAACCTCTCGCGCGGCCGATTTTTACGCCGCACTCTAACCCCAAATTCCTGCCACGTCTCTACGTACTTTCGTGTTCTCTTGAGGCCTGCCGGGAATGCGTTGTACACTGTGCCACTCTTTCGTACTGCACGACGACGGCATCATATTTGCACGACAGCTCAGGGAAAATGAAAAATCCGCTCGATACAGAGTTAGCGGCATTATGAGAAACTCACAAAAACTGCCTTCCGGGCAGTGATCAATCACGTGATCCGTCGCGGCAGGACGCCGCGAGACCGAATTGTTATCTCGTGTATCTTTCCTCCAACACGGCGAAAAGTTTGTTTGGACTTTTTGACATTGATTCCCTTTTTTTTGTCATTATTTCGCTGCACGAGGTTTTCGCGTGCGGTTCGGTGGAAACTTGCAATGAATAATTGTTTTCAACTCAGTAAATGTTACTAACAATAACCTCACGGCGATCTGCTGTTAGTTTTCGATTTTTTCCACTTCTGATGTTTGAATTTCCCGCGCTCGCACACGCTGGATTCGCGCTCGCAGAATGGCGCGCATGCGCACTGGATGGCGCCTCTTGAGCAATAACACACGTACAAAATAGCACCCACACAAGAGAGCTCGGACTAATTTGGAAATAGTCGCGACCAGTCGCGACGGCTCTCAAGAGTACACTCGCGCCACTCAGTGGTTAATGTCTCCCTTTCTCGCGTGTCCGTGTATCGAAAGGCCAGTTCCTCCGGTCTCTTTTTATTCCTTTATTTAATATTTTCAAATTTGTAGAAATAAATAATTCTCTCGTAAAGGAGATAAAGGTTAAAAGACGAAAGAGAGAGAAGGAAAAGAGTGACGTCCCTCGTTGTTCGAGGGATCGTGCGATTAAGATCTGAAACTCAATAAAAACGTGTGTTTCGGTCTTGTGAAATTAGCAATGCCGAGATTTCAGAAGATTGAAATAAACAGAACGGAATGGGAGGTACCTGAACGTTATCAGATGCTAACGCCTGTTGGCTCGGGCGCTTACGGTCAAGTTTGGTAAGCTCTACCACGTTTTTTTCCCTCGCTTTTATCACAATCATCGGCTTTCTTTATCGATACAAATGAATAAATCAAACCTTGCGTACGGTTAACAAAACGAAACATTGTAAAGGTGACACGAGGAAAACTGCCAATCCCACGCCAACATCCAAGACCTTGACATTCCCCCGTCTCTCCTCTTTTCATCTTTAGCTTGCCGCAATCAACTGGTTGTCTATACTCTCGTCTAACAGTTCGATAACAAAAAAAAGAAAACAATGAAAAGTCGCAATAATGTGGGAGAACACTTGCGTTTGAAATAAAAGTTGGCGATGTGACCTCGTCATTTATTACGAGTTAAACAATCGATCTGGACTCGGTTATTCATAACCTTTGAATATTTATTGCTCTCGTGGCTAAAAAGGCATTTCCATTTATTCAAATATGTCAAAATTCTGTTAATACCAAAGAAATGGAAAGTTTATCGAATGTTTTGTGCCTGACTGGTTTAAATTCGTACTGTCGTGACGAAAAGTGACAGGAGAAGTGTCAAGAAGAAAGATGAATGTTAGAAAAGTCCGGGCTGATTTTTGTCACGTCCGTTTGATTTTCTTTTCGATCCGATATTTGCCTGAAACTTGGCGAAATTATTGTTCACGTTATTCGGGAAAATATTCAAAATTTCACTCAGTTTTGTAGTCTAAGGAGCTCGCACAATCGTTTCGACTAAATATTATGCATATTTCCTGCTTTACCGATCGAGTCGCCGAGTCGGTGTCATTGAAACACTAAGTTTATAAATAAAACAATCTTGATCACAAATATCGTGTAGTAGCTCATTCTATTCGCATAATTTCATTGTCACGCTGTTAATCTTCAGCTACGATCTTGAAATTGCATCCAGAAAGAACGAGTCTCGACGGTTAGACAACCTTGAGAATTTTTCGCTGCGGCAATGTTTTACTTTCTCTCGTCGTCCTTAAATCTCATCAACGCAAAACTGTCCCTCAGCCAGAAAATTGGCTCGACTATGATTATTCGCGAAAAATCAAAAAAATTGAAAAAAACAAATCCTCCAATTCCATTTGGCCGATGCAAACTTTGTCCTCGTGAAATGAAAACTTTGGAGCCTCGGACTTGTCCTAATTGCTTATTTTTCCAGTTCTGCCCAGGACAATGTGACCAATCAAAAAGTGGCGATAAAAAAATTGGCCAGACCTTTCCAATCGGACGTTCATGCTAAGAGAACGTACAGAGAGCTGAGAATGCTCAAACATATGAATCATGAGAATGTATGTCGGACAAAAATATCCGTTTTCTCTCAAGCGCAGAAGAGTCTGCTCTGCGAGAGTCTAATTGTTGACAAGTATTGGCTGACACGTTTTCTTTCCTCGCAGGTAATTGGTCTGCTAGACGTCTTTCACCCGTCCTCGTCTTTGGAAGATTTCCAACACGTGTGAGTCCTCGCTCTTTGGACGATGATTCAATTCTTTTAGATCAAATCGAGCTTCTAATAACTTGTGGCAATTTCATTTTTCAAACGCAGCTATCTGGTGACGCATCTGATGGGAGCGGACCTTAACAATATTGTGAGAACGCAAAAACTCTCCGACGACCATGTGCAGTTTTTGGTTTATCAAATTCTCAGAGGACTCAAATATATCCACTCTGCAGGAATTATTCACAGGGTAATTAATCAGAAACCCAATAATATTGACTCAACAAACTGTTTTTCAAATCGTCAAATCGTTTTTTTTTTTTTTTTTAAGACAAAAAATTTTTGGGGTCAAAATGACCCAGTCCTTCGCAGGGTTCATTTGGACTTTGACAAAAAAAAAGGAAATCAGTTTCTGACTAAAAAATCGAATTATTTAATGGATTTCATTGTTTTGATGATTTTATGAATTTTTTGTACTTTTTTCACGTTCCCAATATGCTAATTGCCACCGTCGTTGTTACTCGGATCCCATAGGACCTGAAACCATCGAATATCGCTGTTAACGAAGACTGTGAATTGAAAATATTGGATTTTGGATTAGCGAGACCAACGGAGAACGAAATGACTGGATACGTCGCTACGAGATGGTACAGAGCACCGGAAATAATGCTGAATTGGATGCACTACAGTCAAACAGGTGTTGGTTGTTGCCCGTTTTGTCCAAAGCGAATAACTCTTAAAAATTTCTATTCCCTGAAGACTGAATATATTTTTATTGCAATTTTTGCAATTTATTGTAATTTTGTTATTCGTTGTTGTTTCCTAGTCGATATTTGGTCCGTTGGCTGCATTATGGCTGAATTGCTGACCGGAAGAACTTTGTTCCCTGGCACCGATCGTATCCTTTCGTTTAATCATCATTGTTTGTCGTTCAGGAAAGATTGAGCTCGACTTTCTGAGAAGTTTCAAAAAACACAAAATTAACGATGAAAATCGATGAAATATTGTGAATAACGTGGAATTTATTTCATTCCATTGTTTGCTGGATAACTTTTAATCAAACTATCAGTGCATCTTCCCTGTGCTGTAGGAAACAGCAAATCTAATCGCTAATTCGCATCTTTTCTCACTCGAGACACTCGCATCCATTTAACAAGGAAAAAATGCTTTCTGCTAAGGTTCTGCCAAGCTATTCACGCTTTTCAATGCTTTCTATACTTTTTTAAGCTCTCGCACTAATTCTCGAAGACTCTTTTTCCTCTGCAGCGCTTTTTAAAGCTTCGTGCTTCGATGCAAGTTAATGAAATCGATTGAAAACGCGATATTCAGATTTTATACAATTGCACGAATAATTTGTACAGAGTTAAATCCGAGGAGCCTCGTTTCAGGCTGTTCTACGCGTATGATCCCAGCCGACAAGGTATTTCAATGCTTCGCGACGTGAAAACATTTGCCATACAACTTTTACCATTTCTATTCTTCGAATTCTTTGAAAGTTTCGCAATTCTTACTGAATTTTTGTTTTTGCTGGGAACACACGCGTAAGACATCGCCGGGTAAGAGGAAACGTCATTGCCCGAGTCGACGGAGAGTCAGTTCAATTTTTTTGAGACTCGTTACCCGCTGTGGCTCGTTTTATTTCTGATTTATCAATTTTCTGATAACAAAGTTTTGAAAATGATATTTCGAAGAGTAAATAGAGAGGATAGCAGTGTCGAAGCCTTAGCAAAGCAGATATTCACCAATTGAATCTAATAATGGAAATTCTGGGCACTCCACGGGACGAGTTCATGCAGAAAATATCGTCAGAGTCGGTAAGTCGTCCCTTCCTTTCCAGCCCCCAATTAAATATCGCGTTTTACGACACGTATCGATTAAATCTTTGAAAACTGTCAATTGACAAATGAAAGACTCGCTCCCAAATCTGGAAAAAATTGTTGACTGTATAAAATATTAACAAGACTGTTTCAAAGATTTATCGAACATTTTTTTGGGCATGACTCGCAAGGGCATGATTCACACACGATGCAATAATCTTTGCGATTGGGTTTGGTAGCTTTGACACGAAAACCACGAGACAAACGCATGAACAAGTCCACCAATAATTCGACATGCAAGCACGACGATAATACACACATTTTTATTTGAATTTGTTTTTAAAAAACGTTTGAAAATAATAATTAGTTTTTGTGATTGACACCCAATCATGAAAAATGAAAATTGCAACGCTTTCTGGTTTCTATCGTTTATTTTCTTTGTTGCTCGTTAATCAAAGAAGCCTTAACCCCCAAGCAGACATTGACCACCTAACACGAGTTCTAGTGCTTTGTGGCACGCCCACAGAAGAGACTTTAAGCAAAATTACCAGCCAAGAGGTAAATCAAACAACCAGAAAAAAACAAACCGTAAACGATATTCCAGCAAATTGCAAACGAAACAGTCAACATTTTTATGTCAGTCGATAGATAAAGAAAAAGAAAAGAATAACCATGAACGCTTGTAACTCGAAAAATCCATAAAACAGAACAGTTTGATAAAAATCGAACTTGTTGATCAATCACCTTGATTTCAGGCGAGAAATTACATTCAGAGTTTGCCACCTCTCAAGAAAAAGAACTTCAAAGATGTTTTTCGCGGAGCTAATCCTCTGGGTAAATAGAAAAGAAAAATAGAAAAATTCGCAGTTGATCGATGAAATATTTGTGGCTAAATAAATTTTGTATTTTCTTCAAGCGATAAATTTGCTGGAGATGATGTTGGAATTGGACTCAGAAAAACGGATAACAGCTGAACAAGCGTTGGCTCATCCTTATCTGGCGCAATACGCAGATCCAACGGACGAGCCGGTCTCGTTGCCCTACGATCAAAGTTTCGAGGACATGGATCTGCCAGTGGAAAAATGGAAAGAGCTCATTTATCACGAGGTCGTTAATTTCGTGCCGCAACAAATACCCTCGATGTCATCGAACGAGGACACTAATTCATAATGCGAATAAACATCGTTTTTCGCTTCTTTTTTTTTTTATCAAGATTAGAACGTACGAGCGTGGCGGTAAGATGACGTTTATAAAAAATAAAGAAAGGGAAGGAGATAATCGTTTTTTAAAACTAATATATATATAAAAATAAATATATTCGAGAGAGTTTCGTATCACAACGAAGAAAATCAAGGTGTGATGCACTCTGTCAAGTTTTTCAATTAAAAAAAAAAGCAAAAAATCATCACTGTGTAGAAATCCATACGAATCGAACTTTTTTTAAAAATAAAATCACGAACCCCTTCGTGAGCCTTGAAAAATAGTGAGGAAAGAAAAATTATGTCGTCGTATTGAATTGAAGATTTTTACACAAAGTTTCGAGACACCAACGCGCTCCGGAACTTTTTGTTTTTCCATAACTTGCGAATAAACTGGCCTCACGAAGATATTCTGTACATATTCGATAAACGGCGTAGGATAGACAAATTTATTCGAGCTTACAATTGAACTATATTTTTCTTTTTTTTCCTGAGAATTTATAGTCTATTTTTTTTATTACAAATAGAAGAGCGAGAAGAAAGAGGAGGGAAACAGTCGTTGTAACTATTGTATACGTACCGCACCATGTTAAACATAGCGCGCATGTTTTTTTTCTTTGTAAAATGTATTTTCATACGTAAATGAAAAATGATTTTAATCGTTGCAGAAATTGTGTACTATGTACACTCATTTACATAGCTGGCTCATCAAACTTTCTGTTCTAGTCTCCGTCAATTGTCCTTACCATCCCAACCTTCCCCGAAAATCCATCACCTGAAAAAACAAAAGCTTTTTTATCAGTAGCGTGCGTTCCATTCGAAAGTATTAGCGAGATTACCGAATTCCCAAATATTCGCTTGCTCGAAACTCATTAAGGATTCTTTACACTCAACTGTCCACCTGAAAATTTTTTAAGATTAACACGACGTGCCTGAGTTGCAAAAGCTTGATCGAAAAACATTTTTTCTATTGGAAATGTTGGAGTAAAAAAAATCCTTTGGGAGTAACAAAAAAAATACGTAACACTGATGCTAATGAATTGATAATCTTCCACAAATTACCATTAGATACTGTACGCCAGGAGATTGTAACGACGTCATGTCACTTATTGATATCTAATAATTATTCTTAAGATCCGCGGCTTTCCGGTTCGCTCGTTAGTTTTCGGTCAAAACCGAATTTCCCGTCTCTGGAAAGATCCCAATGCGACACAAGAAATTAATTCACACCATCGTGCGTATGGATTTATTTGAAAATTATTGGAAATGTAATCATCGATTTTTTTTCTCTGAGACAGAGAGGCGAATCTGAATAAAATCATGAAATTACATTCAACAGTTTGGCTTCATTCATTCTCGCTATACCTCGTTTCCTATCTCATTTTTCTTTTCACTCTATTCAGGAGGATGTTGATGTAGCTCGAGCTTCCCCGCTGTTTGAGATTCACTGAGATTAACTTTATTTCGTTTTTGAGAGAATTTATACATTCCAAGATTATAAACAAATTTATAGAAAATAATTTTTTAATCAGAAGTTCAAAAAATGTTGGATTTTTACTTTTTCTGATTGTCCTTTTTCTCGGTCCGTAAAATAAAATATTTCCAATTGTTTACGCTGAAAAAAATAATAATTAATAGAAAATACTATCGCGAGTGTAATTAACTTTCGAGGTCCTGTTGTTCGAGTGCAAAAAGGGCGTTTTATGAGGCAATTAGGAGGGGGGAAAGCCTTCGGTATTTATACAACATCCAAAAAAAAGCTTTCAAGTCAGGATGGCCGAGCGGTCTAAGGCGCCAGACTCAAGGTTTCTATGATTCCTTCTCAGCTCATGCTGAGTCGCAGACGGGATTTCTGGTCCTCTCTGAGGGCGTGGGTTCGAATCCCACTTCTGACAAATCTTTTTGCAAAATTAGGTACTTCGTTTTTACGAGATTGTTGAATGATTATTACGTTTTATCCCCTTTTTGCTAGCCATAGCTCCAACCCTAGGGACTGTGATCGATTACACTCCGGAGACAATTTTTTTTTTTGTTATAAACAATTTAAAAAAACTATTTTGTCAGTGCATGAGTGAAATATTCACTATTGTTTTTGTTAATGGTTGTTTACAACAAAATAATGCATTTTTCAATACTTGCACGTGACAGAGAAAAGCAGGCGAATACCGACGGTAGGTACAAGAGAATTTTTTTTCTTTTTTCTAAAATTTGCGATTTTTGATATTTTTCGAACAAATTGTTCCTTGAGATTGAAATTACAGTTCCGCTGTGTTATTAAAAAATCGCAGGAACGTTGATAAGAATCGCATCAGACATAATTTGACGCTGTTTATAAGTGATAAACACCGAAAGTTTCGTATCACTCCCGTATGGTCTAGTGGCTAGGATATCTGGCTTTCACCCAGGAGGCTCGGGTTCGATTCCCGGTACGGGAAATTTTTTTTTTTTTTCCTAAACGATGAAAAATGTCTTCTCAATTCTAAAAAGACGTCACTACATTTTGCATCAAATAATATGGAGTAAGCCAGATTAGTTTTGAATGTAAATCATCGGCCGATTTATTTTCCTTTTTCGATAATTTCGTCTTTTTACAGCAGGAGGGGCTCGCTGTTTTTCTTTCTGGCAAAATGAAATGAAAACAGGATTCAAGAATTGTCCTTGTCCAGGGTTTCTCCTCGTTGAGGGGCTCAAAAACTACGGAGTAATCCAAAGACCTTGGTACGAGTTATGATTTTTTAGTTTTATTTTGTTCAAAACATTTTAAGTACATAAAATTCGCATTAATTTAATTAATAGTTAACGAGACACGAGAAAAGGTTTTTGCACAGTTTAATTCGCGAGGTTGTTAATTTTTATTTGCTGGGTGTTCCTGAAAAATGCGACACGCAATCGTACGTATTTTACAACAAAAATAAAGTGTCGTAGCCTTCCAGTTGCGCGCGGAGTATTAATATATCGAAAAATGAAATTCAGTTATTCTTTTACAAGACAAATAATTGGAACACCGTGTGTGTGTTATCTAAACATTTAGGCGTTCAGCTTTAACCGTAAATTACAAAAGTTTGAAGCGATCGAAACGTGAATACGTCAAGACACACGAGTATGACTTTTTTTCCATTTTTTTTAGTTCCATTTCTCTTCCTCCGTTTTTCTTCTCGTTTCGCAAGCAGTTTCGAACCTTTGTACGATTTTGTCACAGCTTTTTATTGCGTTTAGGCTTTCATCCACTGTTCCACGTAGTCCAGAGCACCGAGGAGTATTCTCTTCTCCAATATTCTCAATTGTATCGGCATCTTTCTTTCCCGAGTAATCGGAGTCGCCACTAGTACGAGGTCCTCCTGAAAAATGAATGAAAGTTGGAAAAAAAAGGTAAAGTATTATATTTCATTGTATTTTTTAACGGAAGGTATAAAAAATGATGAGCAAAGGAAAAAAAATTACCTCAAGGGTCGTGGGATAATTAGCGACGAGGAGTTTCAACCTCGTGAGCAAAAATTTTCTCACATTCTCCTCGACGACAGTGTCGAGTGCACAATCTCGATGTTTGAGGTCAAAAACTTTGTCGGATTGGAGCCAGTGTTCAAGCTCGGATTTTCTCATACTGAAGACTCGCAGAAAAGCGAGCATTTCTTCGGTGATAGGCTCGGAACCGGACATCAATAAAAACGTAACCGTTGGCGAGGTGAAACCCAATTTTTCCAGCAAACTAATACGCTCTTTGAACAAACTATCCGCTTTACTTATTCCAAGCCGTAATTTGAAACCGTCATTTTTGTTTTCCGGATAAACAAATCCAGAGTGTACGAAAAAATCGGCGTTTGTTCGTGGACCGTAATTTATGAATATTTGTTCACCCTGCGTGAACGACCTCTTGGCGTAACAGACGCATGTGTCGGAAGTCAGATTAAAATCTGTCGTTATCTGCAATGGATCAAAAAAAAAAATGAATTTAAAAAAAAATCCGACGCTTTGTTATTCGACGTAAATAAAAATATCAAATATTTCTTTGAAAATAAAATCTTGTGCGAAAATACAAAAATAAATTTAATTCAAAAAATCCTCGAGGAAATCATTTTGAAAAATTCACAATTGGATAAACTTACTTCGCCCTCTTCGTGATTGCACATGTCCCACATGGGGATTAACGCGTGTATCATTTGAGCGCCATTTTTGCTCGGTATGAGATTCTGCCTGGTCATAACCGTGGACACGGCCCAGCTGAAAGTAAAAAAAGAATAAATGTCAGTAGATTTTTATTCTCGCGAGATATTGGTAGAAAAATTGTGAAGTGAACAGAAAATGAGGTCAGCAGTGGCCCATATCTTTCTATCCATTCACAAACATTATTTTTAATTGTGACATGAAAACATCAATTTTTTCTCCATCGTTGATATAATTACAAAATAGAAAAGCATGAATCCATTGAATTGGAGAAATTAATGATGAAATGGATTTCGCGATAAATATGAGTACGATTAATCGTCAAAGAAATCACCTTCGTCATAATTATACATCATTGTTTATAATTCTCGAGAATGGAGGATGTTATAGGCCGGAAGCAAGTTTGTAAACCAGGGTAGAGGAGAGCAACGTCTATAAACTCTCGGTTGACTTTCTATCGGTTTCTTCAACAGGGTGATAAAGGAGTAACGTGCATGAGTGAATATTATTGTAAACGATGGATTAAATAGAAGAACTAGAAAATCCTTCGTAAGCGATAAAAAATAATATTCCTTATAAAACGTGCATATAAATTTATAACACTTCTAAATCGTTGGTTTTAGGATGGAAATGACCTAGAAAGCCGGAAATGTAAATAAAAAGGATCGTTGTTATTATTCGTCCCGCGAGAGGACTTTCTCTCTCAAGAGGGACGGTGGAGCGGGGAAATAGCACTTGCTCGGTGTGCCAAGTCGTTGGTCGTGGTTTTACGGAGGGACATTCACGGTCGAATGTCATATGTTTTTTGTGCACAAAACTTTTTCACAAGAGAAAAGATTCTTCAGCGAATTTGTTCCTCGAATTATAAAATATCGCAAATTTATTTATTCCTCTTATTTAATATCAACTATTTTATAATTCTAAATCAAAAGTCAATTAAAAATGTAATCCGACGGAATTAATGCCAAATTGGATTTTAATGATAATGAGAATATTGCAATAACAAATTTTCACGGTTTGTTGGCTCGTGACGTGCGATTCGTAAATCACTTTCCTTTGCCTGATAAATCTTTTAACAAGTGATACTCAAACATTTTTTCCCGCTGAATTAAATGAATTTATATTGATGGGAGAATAAATCGATTATCCCAAAATGATCGATTATTATTTTACGGAGTAAGCGAGCAATTAGAAAGTATCGACAGATTATCGAGCAGTTATTTTCTGCAAAGACTCCATCGAAATATTCCTCCGAGCTAATTCCGACACGGCGAATTCCGCTTTAATTACGAGTCAGTTAATTTTATAATATCGAAAGGTTCCAATTATCCAACTTTCGCTTGGCAAACTAATGAGATAATTGTCCCGAACATTGCGCCGACACGAAATACAATTTGACGTGCTCTCCGAACAGAAGATCCACCGTTTTTAGCCAAAGTGGTTATTCGCTTCGCGATTATCTTAGTAGGAGCGCAAGAAAGTATACGAACGTGTGAAAGTGCATGGAGCTCGAGAGGCAAAACTCATTTGTCAGTTATTCTGTGTAACCATCTGCGTATCGTCAATTCAGACATTAATATATATTTTTTATTTCTTCCGAAGAATCAGAAATCCTCAAAAAATAAAAAAAACATCGAGAAAGCTCAACGAATGGTAAGAATTTTATTTTTATCACAAAAAATAATGATTAATTTTTTTTTTCGACATTTCGCAACAAAATGTATAACGAAAAGTCTATATGTGCGAATCGGGCTTTATTACTCAACGGAAAAAGTACTGGATTACCGGAAATATATCCGTAACTTCCTGATCCAAAAAAATTCGCATTAAATTAAACAAACGTAATAACATGAAAAAAGTTTCCTACACATCCGTAAAGTTTCCGATTTCAACCACACGATGAAAACGACTCAAGACAATGTTAGCAAGTAGAAAATCGTAAAGAAAAATCGGTCGTGGAAGAAAATAAAAGAAGCAATGAAATATAACATTTGATTGTAATAACAGCGTCGAATTACGATGGCACTTGTTGAGTCAGCAAGTGTATCTAGTTAAAGAGTGGAATAGGCATCTTCCGGCTCTCGCGTTCGATGAGGTGGTCTTTTATAACGAAGCACCGGCATTTCGGTTGGTTTAACGAGAAACTAAAAGGAAAACAAAAGGTTCTCGAGTTGGTAGTGAAATCCCTCGAAATTTAAATAAAAACATAACGTTAGACAGCGGGGAACGTTCAAAATGCTGTAATGAATTAAAGTGAAGTTAGAAAAAAGAAAAAAACTTTTTTTTATAACGTTTCACAATAGTTGAACGAGAGTGAGAACGATTTATCGGGAGGAAAGCACGAGATAAAGAAGGCGCAAAGAATTATTATGCTCGGTTGTTACGATGGAGGGGATTTACACTCGACTGCATGTGGGAAGGTCGTGCTAAGAATTGAAGATCGTGAGATCTTCGCCATACTTTCTCCACTGTTAATCTTTTCATACAGATGCATATTACTGTATATACGAAACTTTGCTTCGGATATTAGTCGAGAAACTCGCACACAGTGCAAACGCCTGTTACTCGATAATATAATTCAACAATACTCCATGCCTTTCTTGGATGCTTCGTCAAAACCTGTCCGACACCAACACCGCGCTAACGATCAATTTTATTCCGGTTATATAAACCATTTTCGAAGACAGTAATTCGTCGACTTTTTTTCCATGCATCTCCTGAACGATTATAATGCTCATAACCGACAAAAATCCCATTTCCTTTCACAAGAATCTGTTAAAAATGCTGCATCACTCTTGTCACTCAAACATTTTCATAAAAATTTCATTTTATGCATTTTTCAGCTTTCAAAGTGTAAAACGTCACAATTTCGGAATTTGATCATTTATTCACGTTGTCAACTTTTTTACGAACGAATCAATCCCGAGAAATTAATTTTCCATTTGTTTTTTTTTGTCAATTCGAGAAACTGCCATGTACGACCCCATAAATAAATTAAGAGAGATCGTCGTGAATAAATGAGATGTTGGAAATATTGGGATTAGAATGTAGTCGCAAAGACGTTCACCCATCGTTGGATAGTCCGGGGAAATATAACCGAGTTCTCGCTCAAAGATGAAATTCATCTTCTTATAGACACATTCGCAAAGCGAGACGTAGATCGAGGAGGAACAAGTACGAGAGTATCTATGAACCTCTAGAAATATCCTCAAGTTTCACCGACTTACTTACCGCGTAGCCGAGAGAAAACGCTCATCAGTTTGAGAGAGGAACTTACACCGAGCGGACCGAACATTTCACGCGAGAACGACGCGCGAGTTACGAGGAGAGTGTGACGTTTCTTTGAATCATCACGTTTTTAGTGTCTTTTCTCGAACTATTAACCGGGAGGATAATTTTTAGTGGCGATTGGTGAAAAAATGATTTTTTTTTTTCGAAAATAATTAAAATTGACGTTTGAAAAGAAAAACTTGGAAAAAATTGAAGAATTTTTTCAAAGATATAAAAAAATTGATAGCTGCATGAATTTGGAGGAACTTCGTGGTCTGTGCAATCGTAAAAATATTATATTTTTAATATTGTGCCTCGCAGTGTTTTACGTCCACGTGTTTTTGAACAAAACGCCAAAAACTATTGTCAACAAGAGACTACATTTCTAGTTGGAGAATTTTTCATTGAAATTATTTTGAAAAATGGAGCCACTGCCATTTTCATCACAACAATTATTTCTCTTTTGATCGTACGCTATACGAGCGGTTTTCCTTTTTTTTGGAGTAATGAAGTTTTGAGCGGGAAACTGTTGAGAAGCAATGTGGAAATTGTCGTGTATTGTTCTGTCGCTGATTACAATCGGCTATTCCTCGACGCACGCTCATCCTGGAACTACGGAAATTTCAAGCAATTTTCGCAATTATGAGAATCAGGTAAGACTTCCAAATAAATCCAGAGTCAAGTCTTTGCCATTTTTGAGTTTAAAGGAAAACAAAATTCTCTTTGGAGCGAAAGAAAAATGCAAATTCGACAAAAGTTCCCATAGAATTTTTCTTTTCCAACGATTTTGGACGAACTCTGGACCTTGAAAATTGAATATTCAGCCAACGATGAGTCTGATGAAAGAATCGACTCGTTCTCACGCATTGTCCAATTAATTTTTCATTCAAATTCGAACCGAGAACGAGCAGAAGCATAAAAGGAATTTTTTCAATAATTTCTCACGGATCGTCAGAACGACACAAAGATAAATAAATCTTCAATTAATTAACTGTATGAGAACGAACCAAAAATGAAAAACCTCAGACGCAATGAGTGCTTGCTCGTCGGTACAGGAGATTGTGCAACTGTGCAATACAATTGGTGCGAAACTTTCATTTTTTTTTGTTCTAAATGTAGCGGTTGTTGCTCTGGGTATTGTGAGGAGATATAATATTCGTCTCTTCCAGGAAGAATTAACGAGCTGTAACGAATTGTCAATTGGATCGATTTGGAAATCGAGGCAGTGTGGAATGATTTTTTGTTGCAACGGTCGATGTCAATAAAAACAGACAATTGCTAGTGGAAAAATCAGTGGGATGGACGAGTCTACCGAAGCGTTTAATGAGCTGGTTTTTCTTTTCCAAAGTCAAATATCGAGCGGATGAAATTTATAGTTTTATCGTTAATCGCAACTGGGGAAGAGCAGCGATTCATGTGTCGATTTGACTTTCCATGCAGAAACTTTCGACTCCCTGGAGGAGAATTATAATTGGAGTTTCGTTCTCACGACCTTTGTCGTTTCTCGCGTCACAATCGAGCACTATTCTGCCGAGCACGACGGAGAAACTGCACAGACATCTTCTCCGAGTCTCCTCATCGAGTACATGACAATTTGTTTTTTTTCTCTCGTACCTCCTGTTTTCTGTTTTTACGATTTCGACAGATACCTCGCAAATATTTTACAAAATACTTCAGGATCTATTTGCACACTGCTTTCTAATCAAGCTTCAACGAGAAATTCTTACGAGGGAAAGCCTTTCTCACATTCTACACGACTGACAAGAGATTCAGTTTTTTTTTCTTCTTCTTACACTACGAGATTTATTCACATTTGATTAGCGATGATATTCACTTTCATGGCTCGAGTCTTGTTGCCTCGTTTTTCTCTTCCTGAGCACAAAATTTCTTTACTCTAGTTAAGCGAGTTTCTCTTCAGTGTTTCCTTCGAATTTTAATGGAATGAATTGTTCGCAACTGTAATCAATGATGCTGTTCACACGCGAGACAAAATGAAGTTTGAAGGAAATCCATTCGACTTTTCGATCTTGCAACAATCAATGTCCAACACTGAGCTCGAATAACAAACAATATTTTTCCTCAAATTCCAGCGCCATCGTTCGGAAGTGCCGAAATCCGAGGCCGAGGATGGCGAAACGTACGAGAATTCGCAACTGGATTCAGAGCAGTTCGAGGACGTGGAGTTGTTAGGAAAATGGCGAAACAGTGGCTTGGCGATCGAGCCAAAATGGAGAGACGGTGATGCCTTGCCTCGGGTTCCGTTTGACGATTCATCGAGAAGAAAGAAGCTGCCACGTGGGAAAGTGGAAAGCGAGCAAGAAGCGGACAAAAAAGCGGCCGAGTCCGTCGAAACTGCGGAATCGTCGACGATTCGGCTCGATGACGAAGAAACAATTGACAAAATTCCCATTCCATTTCAGGATCAAGAATTTCCTACTCGCGAGAGAGAAGATTCTCTGGAAATGAACGAGGAACGTTATGACGATTCACCAGCACGAAACAATGCGTTTTCACGACGTGAAAAAATCACGAGAGTCCCAGTCACGCGGTTGACCAACTCGATGCTTTACGAGCTTACTGACGAGCCAGAGAATCCTCGTGAACCTTCCAGGCGATATGGAAAAGGGAGGATTCAAGAGTTATTTGATAACATCGACCCAGACAACTCAAGGTCACGGTACAGTGAGACTTTTCAAACTCATCCCAACGAGTACGAGCTCGTTGACGAGGAGTACCAAAAACCAAGACCCCGGAAACGCCGACCGCCACAAAACTACGAATTCGTCGAGACGAGAGCTCCGACTTACTCGATAACTTGGAGCACCGAGAAATACATCGACGGCATAGTGAACATTGAAAATTTGTCAACAAAGTCAATGAGGAAACCGGAAGTTACGACGCGACGTGGAATCAACGAAAAAAAAGCGACCAACACTCGTGACCGTAACGAATCGAGTAATTCGGATCCGAGAAGAAAATCCGAGAACGCTGAGCTCAAGAGTCTTTTGAAAATGCAGCAGATCGAAGGTTTGAGCCTCTCGGAACTTTTGCAGAGACGAAATTTAACTTTGAACGATTTACTGCGAGGAAAAGCGGAAGTATTGAACGTTTTGAAAGCGGCTGACAACGAAAGTGCCGAAATAATTGGTGTCAAGTCGAAAATTTTCGAGTCCGAGAAATTCCACGTGGACGAAAAATACAACCCGCAAAATAATTCATCGAGCAGTCTTTCCGTTTTAAATTCGACGTTTAACGAAATTCCGAAAAATGTGAGAACCGAAAATGACGTGGAAACGGAAACGAGCACGAGAAAAGAAGAAAACGAAGAATCCGAAGAACAAATGGATTCTGCAGAGACCGAAGTCGGTCAGAGGAATTCCAACGAAAATGAAAAACTCTCGGCAATCGTTCGACTCACGAAACCAATCATTTTGCCACGCTCTAAAGTGTTGACGGAAAAGAAGTTTGTCGAAGATACAAAAAAGGAGAAAATCCCGATGGATTCTCAAGACGTCAATGAGAAAGTTGAAAATTTGAAGAAAAAAGATAAATCGTCCGTGCTAAAAATCGACGACGACGAAATTATGGAATTCTCTGATTTTACCATCAAGAAAATCGAGACGACAACGACTCCGAGAGAAGAAACAACGAAAAGAGGCAGTGAGATGAAATTGGAGGAAGAATCCGGGTTCACATTGAGCATTGAAAATATTTTAAGCAGCACTCAATCGACGCCCGCAATTTCATCAAGAATCGAGTCCAAAATATCCGACGCAAAAGTCAACAATTCTGGTGTTTTTCGAATTCTCGATCTTGACTATCAGAGTGACGAGCCTCTGGAAACGAGCAAAGATGAGAATGTGAAAAAAGGAGATTTGAACGACGAGGAAGAATTAACGATGAGCGATGAGCCTTACGAAATATCAACGACGAGAATCGAGCAAGATTCGAAAAAAAATGAGCACGAATCTCCGAAAAATCATGTGATATTTTCGACGAGCAGTAAACCCTACGATCTCGTAATATCGGAAATCGAACCAGAAGCACGAGCAGAAATATTCGAATTGTTTAGCACCGGGTCAAGTGCAAAGCGTCTGGAGCGTTTATTGAAATCGCGAAACATGAGTATCGACGAGTTGATCGAACTGAGACAAAGAGGTTCGAGCAGAGTGCATCTTGCTGAGATTTTACATTCTCGAGAATCTTCTGTTTCGCGAAATTACAAAGAGAAGGGTGTAAGGACGCTTGAATCGTCGAGAGAATCGTCAACGACTGGGAGAACCGATGCGGAAACAACGACGGAGGATCTTTCGGACATAGAGATCGATTCATCTTCAACGGAGTCGAAAGAAAGAGCGAAATCCGTGGAAGAAACGTACATTACGACGATCAACACTGAAAGAACGAAATTGGATTCGACGACCGTGGAGAATGAAATGAAAAACCAACGATTGTTGGAATTGTTGAGCGCGTTCGATTCTCTACCATTTTCCATAAACCCCGGAGCCAAGGGGAGCGGAAAATCCTTAAAAGCCAAAGGAACCGAGTCATCGTCGATCGTGGACGAGAATGCCGTTCGTAAAGCCCCGGATTCACAAAAGAATCTCGTCGAGATTGGTATTGTGGAAGAAATCGTAGAGAAGGAAGAATCCACGTCGAACGATGAAGAAATAACTGTAAAAAATATTGACACGAATTATTCGACAGTGACGAAAAACATGAGTGAAAAAAGAAATTTGTCAAAAGTAAGACCAAGCATTATAGCCAGTGGGGCGATTCTCGGTGTGACGATTGTTGTATTCCTCGCGATATTCATCGTTTGTCGTATACGTCAGAAACAAAAATACACTTACAGAAACTCCTTTTCGAGATCTGTCTTCCAAGGACCTGCCATGACAGCGAGAAAACTTTCAAACTCGAGCAGCCTTAACACGATAATGGTCAACGTTGTTGCAACTTCGACTACTAAGAGACCTGAGAGACGAGACAATCATGAGGTGGAACGTTTCGAAGCACAGGGCGACATTGAAAACGATTCTTTGGATGCCAACGACAGTTGGGAAACCATACCGGATTTTATGAAATAGAAAAAACATTCGTGTGGATCGAGTTTTCATTAGGACGTGAAAAAAAATGCTTCGAGAGAATTTTAAGAATTTTTCTTTGAATTTTATTCGCTCGAGAAACCAACTTTTTCTCGCATCCTAATGTTCCAAGTATTAATAGACTCTCGTCCTGGATAAAGTTCGTAACACAAGGCTCATCTTCACTCGAAAGATTCCTTTCTTGTTCGGAATTATTCGATATTTATTCCATTCTTCGATGTCGACGCTAACCAAAAGACGAAACAACAAGAAAACCAACAAACGTTTGTGCAATACTAGAAAATATTTCGAAATATTGTTGAATTAGGATTTAATCTAAAATGTGTATTTTTGTATAATGTCATCATCGTATATTTATTGTTGCTCTGAAATGCGATTTTCTATAAGATTAAAAATGTAAAATAATCCTTTTTTATATTAGATCCTTGTTCTTATTTATTAATTACGTTTTGTTTTTGTTTTTCTGTTCTCTGCAATGACTCGTACTTGTATTTAGTTCGTTCAAAGCTTACCGATATTCTTCCCAATTGAAATAGGGCCTCAGGAGATCGGAAACTGGATTCCTCGTGTTGTAAAACATTTGCGAGAAATACGCAAATTGTCTGACGATATTCCGGCTGTGCTTCAATGCTGGTTCTGTCAGAAATAATCAATTCCTCTCGTTTCATAAATTGTTCTGCCTTTTCGAGCTGAGACAAAAATTGCAAAAAATCGCGTGGAATTTTCTATTGAAGCACGAAATTTTCGCTCCTCGGAAATTTACTTGAGCAGTAAAAAAATAAATGTTGAAAAATGAGGAAAAATTGAAAAAACTGCGAGGTTTGGAATTCGAATGGAAAAAGCATATTTTTCTTGCGATAATTACCAAGCGTCGGGCTGCCCTTCAGTTCGCCGAGTTCAAGGGCACTCATATAGAGAACGGTGCAGTAAGTATTCGGCAGAATGTCCAAATACGGTTTCCACTTGGAATTGTCTTTGTGGCGCTCGACGAGCAGAGCAATGGCCAGCGCGACTTGCGGCATGTGTTGTATCAGAGGATCGTTCTGAAGGACCGCCAATTCGGGGGCGGCCGTTTCGGTGCTAAGAATAATGTTTCCGGGAATTTCCAGGGCGATTTCCCCGGCGGAGAAATCTTTATTGGCTTTGAGGCCCATATCGTAGCCTGGAAATTCTGAGAGAGCCGCTCCGTCGACATTGGCATTATTTTCTTTGAGCCATTCGAGAAAACGTTGGATTGCTTGCGATCGTTTTGTCTCGCGAGTCTTCATCTCGGCGAGAAGATTTATATCTTCGAGGACTTTTGTCAGTTCGTTGTAATTATCCCATAGACGAGCTACGTCGACGGGGTCGCTGCAGACTTGAGAGAAAAATAATGATCGTACGTAATTCTGATGATTTTGAATGAAATGAAAAAAGCCTCGAATTTGCCGAATTTTAATGAGAATTAGTGAAAAACGAATGATGATTAACTTACGTCGAAAAAGTTTTTCACACAAAACGTTAGTCTCATTCTTTTTTGGATTGGAGACAGTTTTCTTCTGCTGGGATTGATGATTTTGATGATGTTTACTTTTCGACGAAGGATGAGGTTTCTTCTTACCCATTTTCTTCCTCGCGAAATCGCACTAAACTCACTATAGAATTTTTTTCTCCCTTTTTTTTTCTCTCTCTCTTAAAAAACTCGCTATCTCGCTACTATTACGATCTTTTGAAAGAGTTTCCGACTCATTTTAGCCAGCCGAGACGCCTCGTTGTACTCAAGGAATATCTCCTCGATTCTTCTTTTCACTAAAAATAGAACGGAATTTTCGTTTCTCTCGCTCTTGTAACATAGCGTCGTGAAATTCGAACGACATAACCTCTCCTCTCAGATGCTCGAGAAAGGAAGTGCTTGAGAGAGATGGAAAATACAGGATCTTCTTATCCCGCGTTAGCACGAAATATAGACAACGCGGTTAGGGACTGCAGCTGCTCTGATCGCGAGTTTCGCTTTATTGATTTTCAATGTACCGAGTCCCACAACGACAGAGAGCACTTACAACTTTTTCTAATTTATTATTTAATCTTGAAAAATTTAATATTTTTATCTTTTCTCTATAAATACATAAGAAATATACAAATATAGTCGAGAGCAGATCAAAGACAACGAATCGATAAAGTGAAACACGCAGATTTCCCCTTCGCTCGTGTTTGAAGTCGAATTTTCGACGTACCGCGATTATTCACGTAAATTCCGGTCTGCGATTTCAAAAATTCGAAAATTGGAGAAAACGACAAAGAAAAAAATAGCCGCAGTGTTTGACGAAGAATATTTTATTTAAACAGTCTGTTTGAACTTTATAGAACGATAATCTTCATAAATATAAATCTCCACTGGAAAAATGTGTTGGGCGTCTTGTACGCGACAACGGCTGATCGATATCGATGAATTTCTCGCAGCAAGCGAAGTAGTAACAACTTTTTGCCTCGAGCATTCTCGTTTTTGGAAAATTTTGAGGGAAAATATTATTTCTCGTCGATGGGAAAAATGCGAGACAAGTTGCGATAAAATGAACATTCGTAATATTCCAACGACGGCTGAACTTTGCAGATTTCGAGCGCAGCCGGAAGGATCGATGGCGGAAGTAGCGAAACGATCGCGATAAGGCTTAGAGGGAAAAAATCGATAAAAAAATGAAAAAACCGAGAAACAAAGCCCGAAATACGAGAATTCTTTCTTTTTATATAAACACATTTGATTTTCATGATTTATAAAAATGGAGGATATGAAAAGTCCATCGAAATGAAATATTCGAAAGAAAAATAACATTTTAATTATTCCGATAATCATTTATACGCCATAACCTAAACTCAACTTGGCAAACTTTCATTTTCTCTCTTCCATATACATACTTAAAAATCAACTATTAAAATTACAACTACGAGCTATCACCCTTAATAATCTACGTCGTAATATATTTATATTCTTATTAGTCGTACATCATTCGTTCCCCATTCAGCAATAGTCCATGTCCATAAGCTGAGCACATTTATTTCCGAACGTTCGATTCACGTCAAAGCTTATAACAACGTGCAAAACATTCCGCCAGAGTAATTATTATTATTTGTTCATTCGTTTTCCTCCGGCTCGAGATCGCAGATGTTTTTTCTCACCGGAAACCCCAGAACGTGTGACGCCCGAGTAAAACAAGCTACAGCGTTGGGTTGGCGAGTCCGCACGAGTCGGTAGCGTCTTTGTGCGAACGATTTACAAAAAGAATCAAGAGGCTAGAATTCACCGCAAGAAATAAAATCAGAACGAAAACGTGCGAAGGAAATCGTTTGTACAATTCCGTAACATCAGGCTTGACCAAGAAATCTCGAAAGCTTCAAAAAGCAACGATGGCTCGAGTGTCGAAAAGCCTTTTCCATCCTCAATAATCTTCCCTCGACTCCGTATAAAATATATATGTATACACATTTTCTCTAAATCTCCCATTTCTATTGCGAACTGCGAGCAAGATTTCACATTTCCGGCGACGTAAGCGCTCCTCTCAAAATAAATGTACCCAGCAAAATAATATCTATTACTTTATTCATAATAATAATAATAATAATAATGATAATAATGATAAAAAGTGTCGGAACGAAGCGATAGAGTAGGAGAAGCAACAAATTAAGAGAACAAGTGAAAAGTGTGAAAAACAACGTTACTTTTAAATCGAATATGTACATTCTTGTACATCGTGATGAATTGTAATGTTTTAAAATAATAAATGTGTGTGTGTGTGTTTATCATTATATCGTTTTCTCCGCATTCACAGCGTAAAAATTCTATTATCTTAGTCATCTAAAGATACAAGATACAATTATAATATAATAATAATAATAATAATATTAATAAGATATTTTTATACAGCCTAAGACCTAGATAGAGCCTTAATTCTTCTTCACCACTCATTTTCTTTCATTCGTCATACTCTATCCACTCACATGATTAATCTCGTGCTATTATCTTTGTTTTTGTTTGTTTTTTTTCATATTCGTTACAAATTCAATGTCAAGTTGGTCGCGTGCATGAGACACGCGCCTGCGTCATATATTTTGCGAAATCTCCAGTGGTCACTAACGTTTTTTCCTTCGTGCTTGTGTCCCTCGGTTCACAGATCACGGATCAGACGGACGAACGATTTTTATTCCGGTCCCGCACTTGGGACTGGAGCACTCGTGAGGTTACTGGATTGTGAATTAATGGGGGACGAGGGATACGGGGAAAATCGTCAACGAGTGTTCACGTCATGCGAATTTTTAATGGCGCTGGAAATCTTCGAGGGTATGCACAATCTTTAGATACTTTTTGGGATTTCTTGATTTTTTGGTAGAAAACACTTTGTGGATCGGTTGTGCGAGCCGGAACGATGGATTCTCATTGTTTAGCAAGTCTTGTTAGAATCTTCACGCTCAAAAACAAGCCATACCTCTTTTTTAACGTCCGTGTATCCGGTTTCCGTGTGTGTGTGGGTTTTCATGACTTTTTCTTGGGAATTGTTAATGCGGAAAGAAGGCTCTTGGTTTATTGCGTCGTCGTGTCCGAGATGCTCTGGCGCCACGTCGCGTGGAAAGGGATCTTGAGGATCTTGACTCGCGTCTTTGGTAATGCCGTTAATAAAAGTTTTTGCAGTTGCGGCAATGGGAGAATATCGACCTGAGGATTCGTCACACTCGGTTGTGGTTTCTCGTCTCCTGAAAAATATTTTTTTCAATGCCGAGACGAAAAATAATGAAGAAAATCGTTTTTTCTTTTTTTTTAATTATGAAAAATGTTGTTGTTCAGGAAACTTTGTTTATAGCGTTTGAGAGAATTTCGGAAGCTTCTTGAAAATCTGAGAAATATTGTTTGCTCTTACCTTTGGTCGATTCGTCTTCTTCAACGTCCTCAATAAGTTTCAAGCATGGAACAGGTTTCAGGACCGGTATCGAGTCCCCGGTGACTTGTTTGCTCATCTGATTACATTGATCGACAAAGAGTTCGGTGACCCTGAGCAATTCGAGGGTGACACCCCAAACGAAGTGGGTCAGGTTGTTGGACAATTCGGTAACGCCACCGAGGACCATGTTGTTCGAGGTTGCGGATTGCGATATGTAAGTGGGGATGATCAAAAGCCTCTTGATATTTTTGCAGTTGGACAAACATTTGTCAAATCCATTTTTCACGTCAAAATTCACCAATTCCAATTGACTGAGTGTCGGCAGTTTCGAGACTCCGTCGAGAATGTCGAACGTGCAGCACGTTTCTTGGCCCTTCTCGAGCCTCAGGCGTTCCAATTTTTCCAATTTCAACAGCACCGACGTTCCGAATTTTTCAGGGAGATCGGAGCACTCGCCCAATTCCAACGTCTCCAAATTAATCAGCGATCCCAATATGTCGATGTTTTTCTTTCCAAGATCTTTCACCGACGTGAGACTCTGCAGCGAAAAAAAAAAACGTTTTTTTTCTCGATATTCAGGAAAATTTTGGGGGCGAACAATGTGAAAATTCATTTTTTATCGAATCTGCACTGAAAACGATGTTTGATACGTTCGACTAAATGTTTTGTTTGAATAATCCCAAAAATAATGTCAATGCAGCAAAAAAAATGTTAGAAAGTCTCTTCGGAAGCCAATTTTAGTCGTTCCACTCGTAAATTTCGCTGACAATTCCATTAAAAACCAAATGTCCTGCCGAAATAACGAAAATTTCGAATTTATTTAAAAAATATTTAGTTTATCGTATTCAACGAAAATATCGACGATTTTAACAAAATTTGTTTCTCAGTCTGTCAACTTACCAGATGTGACAATTGTGTGAGTTCTCGAAGAGGTGACAAATCTCCTTGCAAGGACATACCGCTGATGGCTTTGAGCCTGAGCTCCTGACAGGATTTCAAATTTCCCACAGATTCGAGACTGAGAGTGTCGCATTTGATGGACATGGCGCTCAGGACTTGCAGCTGTGGACAACTCTTGATGACTTCTTCGACGACCATAACAGGACATCGGCAAAGTTCGAGTTTAACGAGGCTGGTGACGCGAGGGATGACGGTAACGAATTTTTTCCATATACCATCGGATTCGCCGGCGACTAACATTTTCCGAAGATCCAAATGTTGGGTGCCGTGTCTTTTGAGAGAATCAGCGAGACCGTCCCAATCGGTAACTTGACTATTTTTCATTCTCACGGTTTTCCATAAATTCGGATGTGCCGCGAGGTCGCGCCACATTCTGCATACGCGAGCGGCGCGCAACAATTCTTGGACCTTGAGGTATTGAAATATACGAGACAGAGCATTGTAACCGGCGCAAACGGAGACCATAAAGTTCCTTTGATCGTTCTCCAGGGGAGCAAGCTTTTTCCTGAAAATATGACAAATAAATGGCCGAGTTAGCACAACAGGGAATCGCTGAGCGAGTTTATTCGTCAAGATCGTAACTAAATAAATAATTCGACCCTTGAGGGTTTGCCAATTCAGTCTATAAAATAATCATCGAAAGAAATTAAGAAAAAGGGAGGAAAGAATATTCGGGAGAGTTGGAAAGGACTAAGTATTTCAAGGAAAACGCACTAAATTCGTTTTTTTTTGTGTTCTGGCTCACACATGCCTTTATATCTGTAAATATAAAAAGTAAAAATGAATTAGATTTTTATTCTGGTTTCTCGTTTCATTGTTAAATGCACTCAAGCATTTATCGAGAATCCGTAATTGTAGCGTGGAAACATAGAAGATGGTGAAAAATATGAATTTCTCAAATTTTCGTAATTGTCTCGTGGCCAACGAAACTTGATAGTTCGATACTACAATTAGGGAATGTCGAAACAAGCCAGCACACTTTATTCGTCGTTTCACATTGCTGGTTTTTATGCATTTCGTCATTTTTTTTTTTAATTTTTTTTTTTTTTTTTAATTTTTTTTTTTCATTGAATTGCTCGTTTTTTTCTCAAATTTCGGTTCTCAAATAAATTTCGCCACATTTCGAAGCTAAGGCAGTGTGCTTCGATCATAAGTAAAAATCAAATTCATTTTTGTTTCATCTCCGACGAGCTCTTATATTTGCAAATATAATAAACATTGGTATATATTGCATTTACAATAAATAATGGATTAGAAATGGTCGCGACTGGAACCGAGTCATCAGCGGATGAAATTTCGTCACTGAAATTTCGATTTTGTTTTTTTTTCCACTTAATTCTTCATTTTTGAATGAAAATCTTTTAGATTGACGAAAAAGCGTTGAAACGACGCAATCGAGTGAAATTCTTGTAAATACAATATGTACAAAGCAACTGCCAAAACCTCGGGAGATTCACATGTCAAATAACGTATGAATAATCAGGACGGAAAAAAGAGAAAAAAATGTTTTTGAAACTAAAAAACAAGATAATAAAGGTGGTGAGAATTTGATGAGCTTACTTTTCGGTTTGCGGTGGACAAATTGAATTTGTCGTTGGATTACTTGGCTCTGAGCTTTCGGACTGACTTGTTGGAATTTCGTGCGAAGAGTTTTCGGGATTAACGACGATTTCAGGCGCTTCTTTTTGCTCGTTTTCCGATTCATTGATTTCTGGTGCAGGCTTTTCTTGGATTTGGGAGACTTTTTCTTGCTCAACGGTCGGTTGGGCGATCGGTGGCTGCGATTGTTGTTTCGGGGTTTCTACTTCCATGGGGATGAGTTGGGAGTCGTCGGAAATTGGAGATTCGTCGGTTAATTCGTTGATTAATTGTGCAACGTCTTCTTTATGGGTTTTTATGTTTTCATCTTCCTTTTGGTCTTCATTTTCACTTACGAATTTGTCGGATTTTGATATTTCGGAAGAATCGCTGGAATTATTTTCCGCTCCGAGGCTCGATCGGAGATTCACTATTTCTTGATCTTTTTCCATGGTTTCGTGAATTCTCCCGATGGTTTCTACGATTTCCGTCAGTACTTTAGCCTCTTCGTTTGTTTCCATTTCCATTGAGTTGGATTTGAGCTCGTCGTTGATCGATCTCGATGCGAATCTCGAGTTTTCTGCCCTCGTATCCGAGTGCGAAAGTTCCGGAAGCGTCGGAGCTTTGTCGCCGATCTTGTCGGGTCTGACAGTGATCGCGGGCTGCACAGCCATCGCGTTATTTTTCGGTACGACGATGTAACGCTTTCCCGCCATCAGAGCAATGTTTTGCGCAGGTTTTGGAACCGTTCCGTCTTGTCCCCGAAGAAACTCTGTTCCCGAGTGCAACCAAGCCGCGTCTTTTCTCTCCGCCGATGGCGAAACGACGTTCGGAGATCTCGAGACTTTACGCTTTCTTTCTAATCGTCGTTGCTCGCTCTTCTTGTCGCCCTCGGTTTTTGACACTTTTCCGAGATTCGGTGACGTCACAACAACCGGCGGAACTTTTGCTGCGCTTTGTCCACTTATCATACTTATCGGAATCAAGGCCGGAGGAGGTGGAGGAACTGAGCCAGTTCCAGGTTGCCCAGATTTATCCGAATCCTCGTTACAATTCTACACAAAATTTCGGCAACAATGAATAAACTCGTTTTGGCGGGCACAATTATTTTCTCCACTTTGTATTTCATGGTCGGAAAAATTGACGAAATTTTAGGCTCAAATTGCAAGGGAAATTACAAAAAATCATTAAAATTTGCATTTTCGTGTCCATCGCACCCAAAAAGTCCCTTAATCGAAAAAATTGACGAAATTCTAGTCTAGTTTTCAAATTTCAGGGTAAATTACCCAACGAGTGTCGGCGTAGATTCAAACATACGAAAAAAATCATTAAAATTTGCATTTTCGTGTCCATCGCACCCAAAAAGTCCCTTAATGTCTCTTTTCTCCACTTTGTATTTCATGGTCGGAAAAATTGACGCAATCCTAGTCTAGTTTTCAAATTTCAAGGGAAATTACCCAACGAGTGTCAGCGTAGATTCAAGACATACGAAAAAAAATCATTAAAGTTTGCGTTTTCGTGTCCATCGCACGCAAAAAGTCCCTTAATGTCTCTTTTCTCCACTTTGTATTTCATGGTCGGAAAAATTGACGCAATTCTAGTCTAGTTTTCAAATTTCAAGCGAAATTACCCAAAGAGTGTCGGCGTAGATTCAAAACAATACGAAAAAATTCATTAAAATTTGCATTTTCGTGTCCATCGCACGCAAAAAGTCCCTTAATGTCTCTTTCCTCCACTTTGTATTTCATGGTCGAAAAAATCGACGAAATTCTAGTCTAGTTTTCAAATTTCAAGGTAAATTACCCAACGAGTGTCGGCGTAGATTCAAAACATACGAAAAAAATCATTAAAATTTGCATTTTCGTGTCCATCGCGCCCAAAAAGTCCCTTAACGTCTCTTTCCTCGATTTTGTTTTATTTTCACAGTACTGAAATTACCTTGCAAACGTATTGAGCAGTCGCGGCAACATTGGTAGCTCCAACGCATTCAGGATGGTACAAGCACAGGCAGAGTGAGCATTGTAAGCTTGGTATGAGTCCCATACTCGAGGAGCATCTAATGCTGCATGGTTCCTGAAGTTTGGCCCTGTAAGATGTGCGTCAAGGTAGGGGAGAGAGGATCGAGAGGACATAAAAATAGCGGCGAGTCAGCGTTGGATGTAGTGTGTTTAGATTCGTGTAGATTTCATGGACAAGGGAATGCGAAGGAAAGTTTAAATAAAGTCAAAGAAAAAGCAAGAAAAACGGCGTAACAACGATGTGGACTAGATCCTTGTTTACACGAGTTTCTGTTTCGATAAATTATCATCGAACTCGACACGTGCTGCGAGAAATTTCATTCGTGGACCAAAACGTTATGACCGATAATTCAATAAAAAGGAAAAATCCAAACGTTTTTCACGTTTTTACTCACTTTGGGCCGCGTTTCGGTTTTGCCGGTGGCGTTTTCTCGATAATCGGTTGACTCCTTCTCGTCGCAGCTGGAGAACTCCATTGGGGCGGCAACATCGGTGGCTCGGGTGCTGGTTTTACTGGAGATTTCACTTCTTCTAAGAAAAAACGTAAATTGCGTTATTTCTTGAGATTCGTGAGCTTTTCCGGTGATTGACGAAAAAATTTATCAATTTCTTTCAATCCATGGACGGAAAATGATTTTGTTTCTACGTTCACGTACTTTTCGCTTGTCCTTTCTTTCCAGGGAGCTTAACTTTTATAGCAGAGGGTGTAACTCTGGGCGATTTTGCAGCCGGTTTCGCTGGCAACGGTGGAGTCAAAGGTTTTTCCACGATTCTCTTGGCGATGGATTTTTTGGCTGGAAGAGTTTTTTTCGGAGGCGTAGGTACAGGGCCTGTTGAATCGCGAACTCTCGCGTCTCGTATTATTTCAAAATCTGGATTGTTCACGCCTAAAGGCTCTTTGAAAAATGTGAAGTTGTCTATCGTCAGCTCTTTTGTATGTACTGAAAATAAAATCAACGAAAATGATAATTATTCGTGCGATTGATGCAGATTTTGTGTTTTTTCATTATTTCGATTATTTCGATCTTTTGGACCATCAATTTTTTGACACCCATAGAAAATGGAAAATTGGTTACTCACAAAATTCAGCGACTTCCCTAAAGCTTCGGACTTTTTTGCCTTTGGGTGTGTAATAATAAATATCTGCCATTCTTCTGATGGTGTGTTGATCGGAACCAGCTCTGAAAACCAGTTCCCTCTTCCATCCGTACTTGAAAGGTTCTCTAAAGACGGGATTGCTCATTTCGATGACTTTGGGCTTGATTCCTCCGGCGGGGCTCATGTTTCGCACAACTTTTCCTACTTTTAGTTTTGGTCCTACGCCCGAGGGGCTGCTGTTGGCGGAAGAGTTGCCAGATTTCATCGACGAGTCTTCCATCTTCAGGGGGTCCGTTTCCGAGTCTACGCTGTTCGATATTCCTATGGAATCCGAGTCGGACTCTTTCTCTCTTTTAATTCTGCTAGAAATGTCGTCTTTGCTCTCGTCCAAATCCATGTCGTCGTCTTTGTCGCTATTTTTCATGTTGGCAAGTGCTTTCGCTGTCGAACGCCGCAGTCTCTTGGTCTGTGGGCTTTGCGTTTGGTCCGCGGATTCTGCTTCGGCTTTGTGAGCAGAAAACAGTGTTAGGTTTTTTTTGTTTACAAGCGTTTTCGCATTTTCTAGGAAAACGCGCGGACGGGGAACGAATATCTACGGAAGCGACGTTACGGCGCGTGAAATTTGCTACAGAAAAGTCTGTGACGCTAATTTGATGTTTACAAAAGTTGGAGGTCGAGCGTTGGATACAAAAATTGGAACGAATCGGGTAAAACGCAAAGACGCTGCGAGAAACTTTGCTGCGCGACATTTTGTGCGTCAAGAGATTAACTGTTTGACTTTTAGTCTAGCGACGCATGCAAAAAACATGATAAAGCGGTGCGGGAAAATGTTTTTGGATTTGTCGAGCGTATGGGATGATATTCGTTGAGTATGTGATTTTAGACTCACCGATAAGTTTTTGTAAGACGTGAGAACCGGGTTCGACATTGTCGATGACTTTGGTGTCGAATCCATTGAATTCGGCGGAATCTTCGGAGCTCAAATCGTCGGGTTCAGAGATTTTTCGTTTTTGTCCTCTGGTATGAGGCTTAGCATCATTATCAGAGTTTCCGGTGGAGTTGCTTTTGATTTTGCGTAGTTTTCTTTTGGCTCCGGGTGTCATTTTTTTCTTGATATTCTTGACATCGCCGTTAACCTCTGTTGGCTGTTGTTCCTCCATTTTAACGCTGGTGAGTGTACTCGTGTTATTACCATCGGGGCTTTCGTTGCTGGTAGTTTCGTTGGTCGGCGTTTCGACGTTTTCGAGGTTAGGTTCGTCGCGCGCCACTTCGGCGTTCCCGCCATTAACCTCGACCGTCGTTGACTCCATCGTGGCTCTTTTCTCTGTTTTTTTCCTGTCAATCTTTGATTCTCGCTTCGTATTCACTGTATTTTACTTTTGAGCACACGAAAAAACAACGGCGTAGTCGGAAGGAAAAAACGGAGTGCGAACTCGGTGTTTTCAACGACAAAAAGTTGCTTTTAGCGTCGTCGCGATTATATATATATATATCTATATACACACACGAGTCCCAAGAGCACTCGCGATTTTTACCACTGCTCGTGATTCCCGACTTGTTTCCAAGCGGCGAGTACAAAAAACCGAAAATAACAAGGAAAAAGAGGAAACTAAAGACGCGATGGTATGAGGAAAAAATATTTAGGTTATAATGATCGCGGTATCATTAAAAAAATCGACTTCATCTGTTTTGCCGCCTTGTTTTCTTCCCCCCGCGCTCTCCGGTGAGACACGCGCGCACGCAAATATATATACTTATATATTATCATGCACCTCGCCTCTGCAGCCCGGAACTTTCGTCTATTTACTCAACCACTGAATCGCGGTTTGGATATCACATAAAATACGAACATCTTGACCAACTCGCGAAATCACACGTACCCACAACTACATACCCGGCAGCGGGAGTTACGATTATGATTTTCATGTAAAAATTAAAATGAAAGAAAATCAACGCGAGCGACGCACACTGTGACGCACTAAAAGCCGTTTAACCGCTTCAACGTGTATATATACATACAACGGTATAAATGTATGGACGCTATAGTATACGAAAGACGCGGCAGCGATCCTGCTCTAGCTTCGAGAGTCGATTGTACCAGTTAAATCTTTTACCAAACCGAGAGAGCGAGAGAGACACTTTTGTCAGTTGCCCGAGGAGTAAAACGCGGTAGCTTCGTTCACGGCGCGTCCAACGCTCAACCGGAAGTTATAATGCGCGATTTTGGATGCGCAGTGGCATTTATTTTGCTTGTTCGACGGTCGGCGGGAGACGGGGACGTGACTGAAAAAATGAGTCGGCAAGACGCCATTTTGTTTTATGCGTGCTAGAGAACAGCGCCATAATGAGATTGCGGCATTTTGTAAAACTACTGTCGAAATCGATGAAAAAGCTTGATCGAGATGGTCAATAAAACAGATATTTCGATCAATTATTTAATCGGCGTCAAATTCAAATCGGAGCAATTCGCGTAATTGCCTAATTTTCGAAATGCATGCAAAGAAATACTCACGAATCACTCATCATTACGACGACCATTATTTCGGGCGAAGTTGGAGGAAAACAAAAAATACATGTGTGTTTCTTTTTAAATATCGTTTTCTTTATTTTGTAGAAAACTGCGTGATAAGTACACCAATAATCTTGCAATGTCGAAATGTTTTGCCGATTAACCGGGGCACGAGTTTGGTGGGAGCGGGGATGTGGAGGAGGGGGATGAGGGGTAATGGGGCGATCGCCGTGTTATTATTTCGAAATAATAATAAACGCAAAAGGGTTGATGATGAACACGAGTCCCTTCGGCGCAAAATTGACGAGTCCCCGGAAGGCTCGATATTGTTTTTTCTAGCAAGCCAGAGCAGTGAACAACGAACATGGTTTTTCTCTTTCCCTCTCATTCTATATGTAATAACGATACATTTCTACTTTATAAAAAATGATTTTTCTCGTCCTTGTTGTCATTTTTAAATTGGTTTACAATCCGATCGAGAGTTGCGTTCGAACAATGATCGATAATCGATAATCACATTCTTCGATATATCACTTTCACTCTATATAATATAATAATGTAATAATGTGTGTTGCCCGATTAGAGGGGGTTGGGGCTTTCTTTGTTTTTATTCGAGAGGCGCGGCCGAGTGAAGTTGCCCTCGAATTGAAAGTACACGCATTCCGAATCCAAGTTTCACTTCAAGGGCAACATTTTTTTCAACCTTCACATACAATAATAATAATAATAATAATAATAATAATCGTGACTATAATAATAATGATAATAGAATAGTGACGATAATAACAACATTCATTGATAATAATAATCGCTAACGTGTCATCATTGCGGAGCAGGCTCTGGTTAATTTTCTATATTTCGAGTCCACGTCCTTTTCATAAAATCTACTTATTCCTGCTCGCGATTTGTCGAAATTCATTATTTATTTTCCTTGTCAACGAAGCAACCGAGGTTTCCGATGGCAACATCGGACGTCCACTGAAAATACAAACGTCGCAATCACTTTGTTCCCTCGATTTTCACATTTATTATGGACTTTTTTTTTTTTTTTAATTCCGTGCGTCG